>OZ010787.1:139467720-140670220 GCA_963932465.1 Maratus speciosus | reverse complement strand
GTTTCGGGGTCTGGGGGTCATGATCGATGAAAATATACCAAAATTTTTTGAAATCGCTTTCCTCCGAACGGCTGCTATAGGTAGATTTTTTGTAAAGAAAGCTACCTAAAAAAATAAAATTTAAAAGTGAGGTACAAAATAATTAGAAATTGAAAAAGATTTTTTCCTTATGTGTTTGAGCTTGATACAAAGATTCCGGAGCATTTTTTGTTTCGTCTATGTCTTAAAAAATGGCTGAGTTATAGCACTTTGAATTTCTAGCATGGCTGACATTTTGAAACGATCTGATATTTGTCACGCGATAACACGCGTTTTTATGAACCGATTTGGATGTGACAAGCCATGTGCATAGTACATTGCAATGTCTCGACCGAGATCGTTGGCCAGCTTCATACGCCATGTTGTTTCAAAATGTCGGCCATTTAAAATTAAAAAAATAATTAAAATTTAAAATGAAGTACAAAAAAATTATAAATCGAAAAAGATATTTTTCTTATGAGTTTGAGCTTGACACGAAAATTCCGGAGCATTTTTTGTTTCGTCTATATCTTAAAAAACGGTTGAGTTATAGCACTTTGAAATTCTAGTGTGGCTGACATTTTGAAACGATCTGATATTTGTCACGCAATAACACGGGTATTTATGAACGGATTTGGATATAACTTGGTGTGTACATAGTACATACCAATGTCTCGACCGAGTACGTCGGCAAACATCATCCGCCATCTTGTTTCAAAATGGCGGCCATTAATGTTTTTCTAATTTAATTTAAAATGAGGTACAAAAAAAATTAGAAATTGAGAAAAATTTTTTTCTTATGTATTTGACCTTGATACAAAGATTCTGGAGCATTTTTTGTTTCGTCTATATCTTAAAAAATGCCTGAGTTATAGCACTTTGAATTTCTAGCATGGCTGACATTTTGAAACGATCTGATTTTTGTCACGCGATAACACGCGTATTTATGAACCGATTAGGATGTGACAATGCATGTGCATAATACATAGAAATATCCCGGCCAAGTTCGTTTGCTAACTTCATCCGCCATCTTGTTTCAAAATGGCGGCCATTTAAAAAAAAAAAAAATTTAATTTAAAATGAGGTACAAAAAAATTAGAAATTGAAAAAGATTTTTTTCTTATGCGTTTCAGCGTGTTACAAAAATTCCGGATCATTTTTTCTTTTGCCTTTATCTAAAAATATACGGTCAAGTGCGAGCATTACTCGCGTACAGAGGGTTTCGTAGAATAAGTATAAGAATTTGTAATTGTATTAAAAAAAATAAATAAAACAACGTTGCTAAAAGAATACTAAGACTTTGTAAAAAACTATACAACGTAGGGTTGGGTATAACTGTATATATTAGAAAAGTGTAAATGGGTATACCATGAAAGTTCAAAGAGATATGGAACCTAAATAATATAAAATATAGCTATTCGTATAACTCTTTTTTAAATATTATCCTAATCTGTTTATTATGAACTTAATTCGGTACTGACAATAAAAGCAGTGCATAGTTAAACTTCATTTGGCATTTCATGAAACTAAATTCAGCGTACTAATAACCTTTATTTCTACAGTGCAGCTAAAACAAAACCTTTGTTCAAAGTTTAAATTTGGCATTGTGCTAAGCGTGCTTCGAATTGAGGTCTCAAAGTTGCAACGCCGCCTTGGTCAGTGCCGCGTTTTTCCAGATAGGTGTTTTAATTAAATTTTAAAGTCACTCGAGGCGTATTGAGAGATACAATCAATGCAAATTATCGCGAATCCCTCAGTATTTATGGGATTCATTCTAATTAAATCTTTCGAGGGCTTAAAAAACGGACACCTAATTTTAATTCCAAAACAGACAAACGGCACCAAGAATATTTAATTAAAATTTTCCTTTTATCATGTACGTGAAAATAAGCAAGTTCGCATTTTCTAATAAATTCGTTTATAAATTCTGGTGTCAGTTCATTATTTCATAAGTTTATAAATAGAATTACTCCGTACCGGAAAGGATTAACACTAGAACCGCCATAGCGGTCATTTTGACCGCTACGGAATAAAAATATGTTGATTCGAGCCATAAATTTCTTTCTAAAATAAGTTATACCTGTACCATAGAGAAATAAATTAAATAAATTAGTTAAAATATTTTAAATAAAAATTCTGGTGTATAATATTTTTATGACATTTAAGTAAAATTTCCGGCGGTTCTAGTGTTAAGTGGTCGCAGGACTCTTCAAGCTTCAAAATTTAAGAAATTTTAATTTTTTTAGATGTTAAACTCCTATTTTTTCTCAATATTTAGATATAATTGTTTCCTTGAAATTCCCATTAGAACAGAAGTTTTGGCTTTTAGAATTATACCAGCTCTATAGCTGAAGCGGCGTTTCCGAAACTTTAAAGTCATTATTTTCCAAATTGCGTTTTTTTGGCATAACACGCAGGATACCTCAAAAACTTCTGAATATTTTTTCATGAAATTTTCAAAAAATATATTTCATGTTAGTCTGTATAAACTGAACCTAAAATTTCCTTTTTATTGTTCAAAAAAATATTTTTTAGGTGATTTTACTGTTGAAATTTTCAAAATTTTGTATTAGCTAAATGCAACATTGCATTGAAAATATAAAAATGCTTTAAATACAAATTTATTTAAGTTCAGGGAAATTATTACAATCTGAAGTATAAGTAAGCACCAAAATTTTCATTCTAGTTGCAATATTTATTTGTAATCCTGCGCGTAAACTGTTATGCCAATTTTTTGTTCGACAAATGTCTAACAGTGTCGAGCCCCCTATAAATACTAATTCTGTATCTTACAATTTTTTAAATACATGAAACGAAAGAAACATACTTATATTTTTCATCCCAATTTAAATTGTGTTTTAAAATCATATACATTTTAAGACATTAAATGTTGAAAATGGTCTTTTTTTCATTTTTTCCACATTTTTGAGTCCCGAGACTCCTTAAATTAGTATGTTTTTAATAATTTGACGTTTATTGCTTTTATACTGTTACTGGACATTACATTACACATATATATCATTAAAAGTTGTTAACTAGGCATAGAGTACGCCGCCCCTGTCCTTGTGTATGCCCAAACTGACCGTACCATTAAGGGTTAATATCTTGGCTAATTACAGATGATTTTTTTCGAAAATCATTATCAACAATGCTTTTATTCTTCTGCAACGATAGGTATATTCAGCGATGCTCAACAATTTTTCTGAATGCCCGTAAATCAAAATTTGTGTATAACAGAAAAATGCTAATTACTCAAAAACTATGTGACCTAGGGTAATCGCTGTAATTTTCCGGCAAGGTTTATATTAACGTCTACTACCTCTAATTTTTTCATAATTTTAGTTTCAGTAGATTCGGAATTAGATGGGGGGAACATATTTTTGCGCTACATTTTCAACAATATCTTTGAAAATATAATACCTAAATGTATTTTTGAATTCAGCGCTAAAAAAGCTTTCACAGGACACCCCACATGTTATCCAAAGAAAAGATTTTTTCTTCATGTAGCATAATTAGTCCCTCTACTTTTTTACTAAATATATTTATGAATGTTTATTAATC
Organism: Maratus speciosus; assembly: GCA_963932465.1. NCBI lineage: Eukaryota > Metazoa > Arthropoda > Arachnida > Araneae > Salticidae > Maratus > Maratus speciosus. The sequence continues at coordinate 140,666,641 of OZ010787.1, read as the reverse complement.
TCAAAATATGTGGGTGAATGGTCTTTATTACTTCCCCGAATTTGAACTTTCCAACGTTCCATAGTTTACGAGTAAAATGGCTGTGACAGACAGACAGACGGACGGACACAGGAGTGATCTTATAATGGTTCCGTTTTTACTTTTTAAGTACGGAACCCTAAAAATGCCGAGATATAGCAGTTTGAATTTCGAATGTGTGTGACATTTTGAAAAATCTGATTTTTTGCCTGCAACAGCACTCGTATATATCAATCGATTTAGATATGAGTAAGCATGTGCACAGGAATTACTAAGGTCTCGACCAAGTTCATTGGTGAGCTTTGTTGCACCCATTATGTTGTTTTAAAATGGCGGGCTATCATCGATAATTCGGGTTAATATAATTATTAATATAATTCGGGATATCACCGAATTTGTCGACAAAATATAAATCGCTTTAATAAAACCAGCTTTGATAACGCTGACTAATTTGGCGAAATTCTCATTCATATTCAATATTGACAAATATTAGTATTTAATCTTCTATAATCGGGTTCCACTAATTTGAGCTCCGTGTGATTGAATAATATAAGCTGGCTTTTAAAAAATAACGAATATGAAAGCTACCTCTTCCTCCCGGCACTGGACGGAAGGACTTTTTGAATTATAAACATTCAAAATTTAGTGCTTCTAATGTTAAATTAAATTTTCATATTTTTATTTAAATCTTCTGAAATTATGATCCTAATGTTTTAATTTTTTGTGTAGCAATAATACTAATATACCCAAACATAAATACTTTGAATTTGTAATTTTTATAATTTTCTGATATGAATTATGAAGTATGAAATTAATATTGAAAAAAATTATGAATTGCAACCTACAATTTTTTTGATGTATTCAGATTTATTAAGTCCTACTTTATGGAAATCCAAAATTTCACATTTTTCTTCCAAATAGTTTTCAAATTATGGTTAAAAATCGGCAAAATGATGGTTTAAGGGGCCGTCTATAATAGAAGTGACTAAATATTTTGAAATTTCTTATGCTATCCTGTAATCTAACAGGCTTAATTGACTGCTTAAGGTGCCTTGATCAAGAAGGGGTTAACAATCTCTCGGTTAATAATCGAGTACCGAACTTCAATTTGAATACGGCCCTTAAATTACGCTCGTTTTAAAATAATTAACTTCTTGGAAACTTATGGTACGAATTGCATAAAAATTTGTTTTTAGACTAATTGAAGGGTGTAGAGTTCATTTATGTTGTCAGAATTGTGTACTGCTATTGAAAAAAACAAAGTTATGTTTCGTTTTAATATGTAGATTTCCCACTAAGCAAATTTTATATGCATCATTTAAAAGTAGGCTTTATTTCCAATCATTCGGTACCAGTAACTTTCTTCTTACGATAATTTGTTGAGGAGTTAGTAGGAGGTGTTTACTTTTTTTTCCACGACTGTACCTACCTCTCCATACTTTCGAAGAAGCTTAAACAGCAAATAAGCATAGAATGCTTGTACATAGCTTGTCATACTATTTCTGTGTAGGCTAGCTATATAGCATTTGATGCTGGCCAGCATTATAAAGCATATAATAGAATGAATATCTAGCAGTCAGAGCAATACATAGCAATAACTAGCCTATTTTTGTTGCTGGTACTAGCATGAAATTGGCCTAGTTTTATTGCATTTTAATTTTTTTGCTTTAAAATCTAACATCATTTAAGAAAATGAATTTTAAAGTATTATTGTAAAATAATGGCCATTTAAAAATATACGCATTTTTTCTAAAAGTTTTTCAACTGATTCAAATGTTACTTATTTTTTCACGGATTAGGTCAGTCAGAGACAATGATTTTAACACGGGTTGTGTAGAGACCGGAACTGAAAATTTCACAACTTGCAGATCTAGGAAAGAGGAAGCCAGTCCCGGTTCGGTATGAAAAAATGCGTTATGCGCGGCCTGGCCGTGTCTTCAGCAAAAAGTCGCCAGTCCCGTGCCTAGCCTGTCCTGGCCCCAGAATACAGACTTTTTTAACAGCATCAATAAATTCCTGAAGTTGTGAGAGCTAAAATTATGAAAATATCTTAATCGGCAACTTAGAAAAACATTTTTTTTAATTACACATTTAACATTTATTTAAGGAAATTTAAATAGTACAGAAAGAAGGTGGAAAGGGCAAAAGTTAAACTGAATCGGAAGTTTAAGTTACAGAAAGGAGTTACCTTTTCATGTGCAATTTTTTAAAAAGCATTTAAACATTTTATAAGGAGACAGTCTTTGTTTAAATCTTTAAATGTGTTTTCTTCATGATGTTTTTTTAACCATTTCTTGCTTTTAAATTATTATAAGTCAAGAATCGTTAAATAAAAGAGGTGCAAAATGGGAACATGTCTTTTTTTATTATTTTACATTTATTTTGTTTCGGGAAATTTGAAAAAATACTTACTTTTGAAAATATGATTTAATTTTTTTTTTAAATAAAGATTTTTAATATTTTAAAAATATTAAAAAAATCCCTGAAACAAAACTAAAATTATACTTCCCTCTTTAGTTAAAATAAAAAAAATTGATATTCGTTGAATAATGTTTCGATTTATAAAGATTTTGAATTACCCCACTTAAAAGAATACTAATCATTTAAAAAAAAAAATTTAACTTTATGAGAAATTTTATGATTTGATTTTGTTTGCAAATTATATGGTTAACCATCACAAAAAAAAAGAAAAAAATCAAAATTCTAACTCAGTAAATATATATTTTTACATGTTTCCTAGGACTCTTAAAGTAACATTGTTTCTTGAGTTGCACGCATTTCAATTTGTATCTAATCCCTTTCTTTCTTTTCTTTCTAACCGATGACCAGGCCCCTACCTGCCGGGTTGCCCCAGCTTAACGGGTTTAGTACCTGGCATCGGGGCGAAAGCCCGCCTAATCGCCGCGAAGCGGCAATAAACCTGACATCATTGCCTCGATCGTCATCCTATCTGCAGTGCCTACTGCTCGTTTGTGTATACTTTGTTATGCCGGTTACTTAACGTTATATCCTGATGTTTGGCACCTGCACGTTGCTACTCATGTTGGTCTCGTAATTTAGAACCTTGATCAGATGATGAGACCTTCACCTGGCAAGGCACCTCCAGAGGTATAATTCACAGGTAACTTGGAGGACTTTGCACCCACGACGATTACATGCACCAGGCGCCATTAGCGTACATGGCAGATTATAGCCAGCAGTAGGCCTCGATCCCGCGGCCTTAGCTGCGGATTCGATGCTCTGCCAACTGAGCCACCGCTGCCCGAACTACTTCTGACCTGGGGTTTAGAAGCCGAATTGTTGGTCCAGACTTGTCGTAAGAAAATGAATTTTGGAGGGGGGTGGGGAGGAAAGAAAAAAAAGGGAGCGCCGCAGATAGACAAGTTGCACTGAAAGTTAATTTTGGGCCGAAATACTAGGCAAACATAACGATGCAGGGGGATGAGACTCCGCCTATCTACCGTAACCCACCGCGTAGAAACTGACTCCGTAGACTTCCCACTGGAGAGGGTCCGGTAGCTTGTGCAGGCTATAGCCTATGTGCAACTACGAATAATAAAGAGGCGGCAGTCAAAAAAAAAAAACCCTGAAAGGGAAAGGGGTTATCTTGTACATGTTATTACACTTAAAACTTACTTATAGCTATTTACTTAACTATCATTTATTATATATATTGTTTTAATATTATCCTATAGCACTAGGTGACATTAAACTAACTAGAGTAATTTACTTTAGATTACTTAAATATTGCCTGGCTATTTAAAATGAATTTATATTTTAATCATTTCTAATATTAGAATCAGGATTTTATTTATTAATTATTATTATTTTTTTATATTATCTTATGGCAAGTTAACTATGAATTGGCATACTATTACTTATCTAGGAGGGAATTGATAGGAGACTAACGAGCTGACCTAGTGAGATTAATATACTAATTTCTAATTGAGCTAGCTGCTTGAGGTTGTAACTTAGACATAAGCTATGGGGGTTGGGTTTGACCTAAATTAACATTTAATTTTAATAATTCATTATATTTGTCTAGTATAATATACTTATCTCACCCACTGGACTTGCTCTTCTGAGGAGGTTTCCTTGTCTTGGTAGTTGGTCACTGTCGTGGTGGTTGTCTTTTTAATATTTTGACATATTCTTGTGGGTCTTTTCTTTTTCCTTGATTAGATATATGCTTCTCACATACCATGAGATGCTTGTCTCTATCATAGGTTGTTTTTCTTTATGACTCTAGTAATTGTGGATGTCTAAATTTGAGGTTTTGTCACTTTGCGAACTTGCCGCTGATGGGTTGACGACATGTGGTCTTTAATTTGTGACCCTTTGAGTTGGCTTTGATCACTTAACAGGTTCATTTTCCTTTGTTTTCATATTACCTTGATACGTGAATGCGCACATGGCGATCAGTCCATTGGAACCTAATGGCTGTTATCACGATTTATGCAACGTTGTTGCGAGCTATTTATAAAGGCTTGTGCACTACTGGAGTGGGGCTTGTTCCATGGCCGTTAGTCCGTCAATTTTTTTATGATGACTTTTTTCACAAGATGTATCGTTATAATTTCTCCTTTGTTGTAGTTGGCTTGATTTAGTATGTAGTTGGCTACTCTGTTTCATTTAAAACACATCTTTTCCTTATCCACTTAACTATCTTTCGATGATTCGCTGGATTTGTGTGAGTGAGCCGTAGCTATCAGTTCATCATAAATGACTTCCACCTCTCAGAAGTGCGATAAATCTATTTTTTTTTTTTTTTTTGCAAGTAAAAGGTTCCTTCACCTGCGGCCGCGGTCAACTTAATAGTTAAACTCGGACCTCTTTTTTTTTTAAATATATATATATATATATTCTGAAAATAAGGCAGTTAGTTAGTTTGGGGTGGCGATGTCCACTGGGATGGTACGTGTTTAGCTTTGTTCTTTTATGTTTTATTGAGAGATTGAGTTTATGTTTTCTATTAACCATCTGATAACTGCTTTGCCCTTGTTTTGTACATGTTTATTGTTTGCTAGCTGATTATGCCAAAGTTGCTCGTTGTTTGCTGTGATTTGAATCAGATGGTGTAGTTGTGTTAGTGGACAGGCTGTTAGAAAGTGTTTTGGGGTTCCCAATTGCCCGCATGCACAATTTGGCTCATCTTTGCGCTTGAATCTGTGTAAGTATTCTGGGAATGCTCCATGTTCCGTGTATATCTGGCTGAGTAATTTACAACTCCTTAGTCTGTTTGTACTTACTTTTGGAAAGTATTGATATGTTGTCCTGCCCTTGTCCCCGTAATCCCACTCGAACTGCCACTGTTTAATAATTAGTTCTTTAATTTTTTTTTAAGGTTTGTTATTGGTCTTTCTAAGTTATATGGAATTTCTTTTATTTTATTCTCTGCTGCTTGTTTGGCTAATTCGTCGGCATCCTCGTTTCCTTGGATGCCCACATGTGCTTTAACCCAGCTAATTTTGAATCTATTATTTGATAGTTTAATTGCTTCTTGTATATCATTTACTAGTTGTGTGGTGTTAAATGGTTTGCTTAATGTTTGGATGGCTGACATGCAGTCCGAGCGGATGCTGTATTCCATCCCTGTGCTGTTTCCCCAATATGCTGCTTGTAGTATGGCCAGTAGTTTGGCTTGAAAGACACTATTAAACTTCCTTAAAAGTGCTGACCACGTTTTAATTTTTTGTTCATTTTTGAAGGCTACGAATGCCGAACCCGTAGCTCCTGATTCCAATTTTGAGCCATCTGTGTAGATATTTATGTCTTTGACGTTGTGTCCTATTCTTGGTTCGATTGTTTCTGCGTGGTGTGTGTTCCATACATTTAATTTTTTTTGTATAGTCCGTGTGATTTATTGTTGTTCCATGGAGGTTTACATTTTCTCTCAGTCTTGATATTGTACCGTATGTTGCTTCGTATTTTACTTGTAGGTGTATTGGAATCAGGGCTGCAAGTACCTGAAGGGCCGCGGTACGGGCTGTTTTATATGCCTTAACAATGGACAGCAGGAAGTGTCTCTGGCAAGAGGATAATACCTCTTTGCTCCTTGTATTCAGGTTGTGGCCCCAAATAGGGCCGGCATAAGTTAGTGTCGTTTCAACTACTGTCCTATACCAAGTTTTAATAATTTCTGGTTTTAAGCCCCAATTCCTGGATGCCATTGCTCCCAACATGTTGAATGTGTTTCTTATTTTTGCTGCTTGTGTTTGGCAATGCGCTAGCCAGTTGAGGTTTTTGTGTATTATGACTCCTAAGTATTTTATTTGCTCTTTTCCTTCGAGTTCTTTGTCATTGAATTTTATGCCTTCTATTTTATATGTGTCCTCTGTTGGAAGATTCATTGTGTGTGTTCTGTTTAGATACAGCAGTTCTGTTTTATCCCAGTTTAGCGTTAGTTTATTTCCTGTAATCCATTCATTGAATTCTTTGATTATTTTGTTAGCTAGTTTAACTAATTTGATTTTTGTTTTTGTTCTAAGTATTATTATAAAATCATCCGCGAATGCTTGTATTCTTACGTTAATTCCCCATTTTTTTTTTGAGCGCCGTATCTGCTATGAGCAGCCACAGCAAAGGCCCGAGACAGCTGCCTTGTGGGCAGCCCTCGAATGTCTGCTTTGTTAAAATAATGCCGTTTTCTTCGATTGTGACGTACCTGTCTTTTAGGAAGCTCAATATCCAGTTTGTTAAATAAGTTGGATTGGGGGATTGCTTAAGGTTTTCAGATATAATAGGCCATCGAATATTATCGAATGCTCCCTTTATATCCATTGCTATGAGTAGTGTTTGGTAACCCTCTATTTTATCTTGTTTAATTGTTTTTATAAGATTATTAAGTGCATGTTCGCACGAGATCCCTTTTTTAAATCCGTATTGTTTATCGCTCCAATATTTGTTTACTGTTAGGTGGTGGGAAATTCTGCCGTGTATTATTCTTTCTAAAATTTTACTGAATGCCGGTAATAGGCTGATTGGTCTATAATTTTTGGGGTCTTTAGGATCTTTACCTTTCTTGTGGAACAGAACCACTGTACCTATTTTGAAAGATTTTGGAAAATAGTTAAAGTGGAGGCAAGTATTGTATAATGTTAAAAGAAGTTGTGGCGCTGCATTGTGAATTCGTTTTATTAGGTTGTAATCAATATAGTCGAAACCAGGGGCTTTGTTTTGTTTAATGTTTTTAATTATCCTGCTCAGCTCTTGTCGCGTGATTGCAGGGGGGGTTTCTTCTTCTTCTCTTGGCTTTTCCGATGTTAATTTATGTTCTCTTTTTGGGTCTGTTAAGTAAAGGCTATTTATGAAGTGTTTTAGTGTATTTTTAATTGTGACTTCTTTGTCGTCTGGCAGGATATTGACTAACCTTGATGGGCTTGTTTTCTTACCCGACGCTATCTTGTATTGTGGTCCGTATGTATTTTTAAATTCTTCATAGTATTTCTTCCATGAATCGCGCTTAGCTTTTTGTACAATTTTTTTAAGTTTTGCCCTTTCTTTTTTGTATTCTATGTGTAATTTCTGTTTTTTTCCCCGTCTTCTTGTTTTTGAAATTTTCTCCTAAACGCTCTGATCCTGTTTCTTGCTATCTTAACCTCTTGCGTCCACCATTGCGGCGCTGTTATGACTGGTGCTTTCCTTTGTTTATAACATTTAAACGCTATTGTTTTAATTTCGTTTTGAAGTCTTAAGGTTATATTATCTAATTGGTCTGTGTTTGTTATTCTTTTAAGATCTTTAATATATCTATTTCTTATTTGTTTTATTGTTTTCTCAAATTTAGCGTGTTTTCCGTATTTCGTTTCTAATCTGTGTCTTTGATAGTTAGTGTTATAGTACTGAAGTTTAAATTTAATATATTTGTGGTCGCTGCCCGATTCATCATCGCTCACTTCCCAATCTGTAATTTCAGTCCCTAGTTTTGTTGTAGCTATTGTTAAATCTGGCCAGCCCTCTAGTTTCTTTTGTCCCCTTATTGTACTAAAAGACGCTGGTGCTCCTGGAGGGTTTTGGACAAAGAGCGAGTTTAGGAGTAGAAAATCTGTAAGTTTTTCACCCCTGTCATTCATATCTGCGTACCCCCATTGTTGCGAGTGTGCGTTGAAGTCCCCCGCCAGTAGAATCTCGCCCTTTGCTAATTTCAGTGTGTCTTCCACTTCCTGAAGTACTATTGTGAAATCTGCAGAGGGGGGAGCATATACGTTTATTATTGTTATAGTTTCTTTTTTATTTTCTACTTTTATTGCTGTTGTGTATTCTTTTTCTGCGATTGTTATTGGGTTTGTGCCTATGTTCGTTACTATGGCTGATCGATTATGTTTTGTTTTGGTTATTTTCCAGATGCTGTTTTTATCGCTAAAGGCTGTTATTTTTTCTGTTCTTTTATTTTGATAGTAGTCTTGAAGCAGTCCTATGTTAATCTTGTTTTCACTCATGTAACCCTTTAATGAGTTAGTGGCATGAAAGCTGTTGTGTAGATTAATTTGTAAGAATTTAATATTGTCTTTATCTTGCGAGTTTTCTTTTGTGGTGGAGCTTGCTATATGTATATTTTTATTTTTCTGTTTTTGTATGTTTAACGCTTGGGTGCCTTTTTGGCATGCGCTATCTTTAATGTCGGCGTGGTGCATAATTGACTCGATTTAGTTCACGTACTCTTTGTTCACGTTCTCTGATTTCTGCTTGTGTACGCCTATACAATCGTGGAATACCCCCGTATGTATTTACTGTTACTATGTCTTTTAAAACTTCCTCACCCGTGGTTAGTTTTGTTTTCCCTTTTTCTAGTTCCAACTGCCTTATTGTCAGTAGTTTACGGTAGACCCTGCACCTCCCGTCATGAGCCGTGTGGTCAACTGGTAGATGTGCTATGAGGTGATCTTTATTCCATTCATTGAATGTTGTGCACATGACACACCGCTTCGTATTTTTTGGGCAGTCTTCGTATCTATGGTGGCCGGCGCAAATTGGACAGTATTCTTCTTTTTGGGTACACTGGTTTGCAAGATGATCAAAAACCCTGGCATCGATGGCATCTTAGGATTGTGACATAGTTCTTTACTGGACATTCATTGAGTCCTAGGCAAACTGTTCTCTCTCTGAGCATGTGATTTGCCAAGGGCTCGGGGAGCGATACCGGTATGTGTACTTTTCCCGCTGATGCCCGCAGATATCGTAGGGTTCGTATCTTTTCCAGATTATCTTTGGGGCTGATGCCTATCTTCCTGCATATCTTCGTTTTCACTGTTGTTTCATCTGTTTCCTCTGGTGCGTGGAAGATTATGATTCTCTTCATCTTCATGTTTGCTGTCTTGATATTCAAACCGCTGCTACTTTCTTTGCTTTCTGTGAGGGCATCTTTTATCCTCGTGGCTTGTGCCGCCGAATCACATACTATTTTCATGCCGTTGCGTATCTTCTTGACGTTCTTCACCCCGTCTTTGTTTTGTATCTTGCTGGCTACTTGTTGCTCCACTTCTTCTGCTGTTCTGTCTTCTTTAGCTTGGACTATTACTGTAGCTGTAGCTTCTTGTACAGCTCTTGCATATGATTTTACGACCGACGTTTTCATACTTACCAGTTCTTCTTTATCAGTTGTTTCTTCATTGATCGTTGTTCTTAAGGCTGTTGATTGTTCCATAACTTCTATACTGGCCTCGGCGTGCACAGCCCTAGTCTCGATCTCCATTAGTGAATTGATCACTATTTGGAGTGCTCGTTCTATGGCCGTGCGCGTCGAAGCGGTGATTTTTGTAGATTTTGCTGCGATTGATTTAATATAGCTAATTGCCAGCATTCCTCTTTCAACTTCTAACGATCTTCTTTTATTTATTTCTGGCAGATCAAAATAACTCATTAGCTTATTCTTGATGTCATCTGTCTCTTTATTTTCCATTTTTGAGGCATTCTGTTGGCTATCTTCGTCGGAATCTACTTCTGTCTCGTCATCGTTGGTGAGATCGAAATATTCTTGTATATTCTTCAGTGTTATTACTGTCTTTTCGGGGAGCTCTTCTTTTTTAGTTGAATTCTTCAATGATTGACCAGGTAGCTCCTTTCGAGCGGAGCCGGATCCACCTGCCACTGCTGGTGTCTTTTTTTGTATTTTGGGTTTTAGTGTTGATTTTTGGTGCATTGTTACGTATGTCTGTTGGTGAGTTTATGCTACTCCTAGAGGAGGAGCGAGTGCCGGGTGGCATTTTGTTGTGTTCTATTACGCTGTTTTCACCTCTAAGTGTACTTGTTTATTTTATTTTACTTCCCAGCGGAGTAGGGAGAGGCAAAGATACATAAACATAAATTGATTTCACACAATAAATACTAATGGTAATTGGTTTACAAGCAGTTAAACAATTGTGGGGGGGGGGGGAGAGAATGCTAGAACCTATGCTCTGTTGGGTACTAAGACTGCTAAGGTATAAGATTTAATCACTTATTAACTCCTAGAATGCAGTGAGAAAAAGGAACTAGAGGGAAAAGGGGGGGGGGGGACTAAGCAACACCTTAAATAGGCTGGAAGTGTGTAGAATAAAGGTATAGAATCTGTTAAAAGTCTTAGAAAGACACTATCGATTTATTAGTCCTTGTTAACTTGGTTGATTAATCAAAAGTTTTAATTAGAATATTTAATTGATTAATTTTTTAATTTTGCGAGTTAGTTGTTCTCTTAGTAAGCTGTGGATACTAGGAACTGGGGAGGGGTGGGGGAGCTGAAAGATTGAATATATAGTATTTAAAATACAATGGCTCACTAATGCTTGCTGTGGGAGCTTATCTATGAACTGTGGAAGGGGTTTGTTAAAATAGTTATTAGATCTTAGTGATCTTTCAAAGAGTGGGGACTTGGGAGGCAATGAACTAGTATGCTGAAGACGAAGGGATTATAGGTGCTCGAAGGATTAGTCCCCTGCGTAGGGGAGAATATCTATTGTACTGGACAATGATTGACGCACCTTAACTTCTATTGTTACTTATCTATTAGCTATGTGGTGTATGGACACGGTTGGAATCTATATGCTGTGTTGAGAATGTGAACTGTAGGAGTTAAATGACTGAATATTATATTAAATTAAGTTGAATAAAATGGCTAGGTTATTAGGAAAAATGAAAGTTTTTGGAGAGTAAAAGGTGAAGGGGCTGATTAATTAATACAGAGAGTTAATAAAATTATGGGGCAGTTGTATAATGAATATAATAAATAAAACTGTGTTAAACGGAACAAAAAATAACAAAAAAAGGGAGCTGTAGTAATAAAGAATTTAACCTAAAGAATTTTAATTTGTAAATTACTTACGTATTGTTTTTCCCCGCCAGGACTCCTGTATCGTCTAGAAGATGTTGTTTACTAAAAGATGGCGTCCTTCTTTTACATCTAAGTAGGCAGTGTTGGAGAAAAAAAAAATCGTATCTAATCCCTTAAAACCTGACGAATTATTTAAACGACCATAACGCTGCGAGTTTTGCAGATATGAAGATACAATATTTTGTGTTCTGTTCAGGAATGGATAAGGAAAAATTTCCTAATTGGAATTTTTACTCTACGGGTGCCGTATAAAAATTTAATTTTCGTAATTTTTTAAATACACCCCCCGTGGAGTTGCAACTTATGTCATCATATTTTGCACCTTTTTTTAATGAAACTCTGCAATTGGAAGTATGGGTCTAGGGACAATATTTAAGAAAATAGCCTATTGTTTCGATATTTATGAATCACACTGTATATATATACACGTAATAGATATGATGTTAAAATTTTATATTAAAATTTTAAAAGTCTAGACTTATTTAATTACATAACTGCGCCCGTCCTTTATTCACTTACGATAAGAAGTAATTGTAAAAGGAGATAAAATGATTGAAGAGGACAGAACTTACCGTTTACTGAATGCCAGAACATTTTCACCGTGGACCTGTTTCAATAAAGCCAGCCGCAAGAACTGAAACACGCTTTCCCGTAACAAATAGAATGCTCATGTCTTAGATGCGTGACATTGCATGCTGCACGTATAGTATCCGTAATGTGACAAATAAGAGACAGTTAATATGTTACACCCTGTAAAATATCGGATGGCCAGAATTAAAACTCTCTTACTCTGTCCTACCTGTATATCGAACTACTCTGTCAGGTTTCAAAATTTGTGTACATACTATTCAAGACATGGGGGAACGGATTATGCAAAAATAATTTTTAATAACAGAAACACTGATAGATGGCGCTGTACAACAGAAAATATGAAAATAGGACAATAATATTGATAAAAAAACATACACATGCAAAATGAAATTTTTCCTTTTTAATTTTTTACCCTTATGGAAAAAAGTAAATAAGCTTATATTGGCAATGTAACTGCAAGTTCTCACTGTAAGCACAAAAACAAACAAACGCACGTTTTTCAGCCATGTTCTGGGTATAAAAGGGGTTAAAAACTGGGGAATCTCATTCTTATAAATGATGGCTGTCACACAGGCAGAAAGTGCTTTGCCTATGAAGCTCTTTTAGGAAAGCAAAGAAAATGCTGCAGCTGCATTTCAAGACTTTCACCGACTTACAAATTTGTATAAAAGACCATTTCTTCCACAATGCCTTAGGAGAATGATAGCTCAATTCGAAAAAACTGGGCATCTTGGAATACTGCTGAGTCGAGGATGCGAACCGGTTCGTTCAAGTGTCGTTGAAGATGTTTCCACCGCTACTTTTGAACAGTCAATGGATAATGTTGTTGGCTGTAGTTCAGTGTTACGACACGTGGGCGTTCACTATAGTACAGTGTGGAACGTACTCAGAAAAATAGTGCATTGTTTTCCGTACAAAATCAGTCATAATCAACAGTTGCTGGCCATCCACAGGGAGAAGCTACTGATCTTTGCATTGACATTTCTTGCGAGAGGTGAAATGGATGCATCTTGCCTATGGCTGCTTCTGTGGAGCGATGAGGATCATTTCTACCTCAGTGGAACAATGAACACCCATAACTATCACATTTGGGGCACGGAAACACCCGTACCTTCGGAAGAAGAACAATTAAAAGCACAAGACAAAATAATAAAAGAGTGCATGAACAAGCTTAGAGATATAGAAAATAATATAGATACAGACATACCACAATTATCAAGAAGGATTCACAAAATTGAAAAACTAATAATAGAAAATCTTATAGACAAAAATACAAAGAAATATGAAAGATCTCAAGATAACGAAGAACAAAAACAATTTAATTCTCAAGGAAAGTATTCAAACTCGGCAATAATTATAAAAAATATCTCAAAGAAAATATCAACAAATAAATTGAAAGAACTGTTAAATACCGAATTGATTAAAGAAAATGATCTACCAATATTCTGTAAACAAACAAAACAAATCAATACACTGACAATTCAATCAGATACAGATAACAACACAGAAAAGTTATTGAAAAGAATTGAAAAAATCCCAAACATTTCAGAAATAGTAGAACTAACTTACAACCTGCAAAAACACTCAAGGATAATAATTACAGGAATACCATCGATGATACCTACTGATGACATAATTAACTACTTAAAAGATCGTTCAACAGACAAGAATTTAACAATATTAAAAATAATAAAAAGAGAAAAATCCACAAGTTATCATATGGTACTGAATTTAGAAGTAAATGCAGCTAAAAAACTTCTGGCTCAGAAAAGTATCTCAATTGGCCTCAATAATTGCAGTATAAGAATATATCGACCCATACTTAGATGTGAGAACTGTCAACTTTACGGGCATACAAAGACTAACTGTAGAAGGAACTCCATATGTGCCAAATGTGCCATGGGTCATCAAACTCTCAACTGTCCTTATATCACCGATCCATCACAGCATCGCTGTACTAATTGCTATTATCAAGAAAACTATAGGAAGCATACAGCAGACTCTAGTTTGTGTCCTATATTTCAGTCTCAATTGGTGGACAGGAGGTTCAGATAAAGTATCTACATAAAAAAAAAAAAAAATATTCATTCATCTTGAAAATATCTACAGTAATATCTCTTACAAAATACTTCCATTAACTCATCAGCGAAAGATTTTAATATGAGTATCAAAGGCTAATATCTTCAAAAATGGTGTCCTGCTTTTGTAAACTTGTATGTCGCTGTGATAACCAGTTGAACTTTTCGTGATATATAGCAACTTCAGATAAACTCTTTAAAACTTTAAATTCAGCTCTTAAAAACTTTAATCTTGCTCTAGTACGTTGTGGGTAACCGATAAACCTTCCCTATATGTTATTGTACTTATATATAGCTCACAGTAATTAATATCAAATCTAGCTTAAAACTATATTTATATCGTTCAGAAGGTTTAATATGAACGGGGATCTCATAGATCAATATATCAGTTCAACGGTCCTCCTCCGAGTTATGGGCAGTGAGCAGGAGTGCTGGACATATAAATTCATTACTACAGCTATTGTTTTGGCCTTTAAGTTATATATTATTGTAATTTTATCTTTAAATTTAGATTATTTTATCTTTAAATATTTTTAGTAATTTTTATCTCATATTTCTAGAGGGGCCAGCAGCTGACTGCAAAAAAAAAAAAAAACTAATTTAATTTAATTTTTTCATTTTTTTTAAATTCTATTAAGTGTCTTAAATACTAGAGGGTTTTACAGGTAATAGTACTTTTCCCTGCCCTGGGCTCGGGGTTCAAACCTAACCATAAGCCAAAAGCGGGTTCCCAGGGTGGGTGCTTACTTACTTACTTACCTTCGGAGAGATTTTACTCCACTCACCGAAAGTTACACTCTGGTGTGGATTCACAGCCACATTCATTTGGACATTTCTTTTTTGATGAAGCTACTGCCAATGGCCCGGCTACATACATCGTGCCAACCAACAGGTACAAAAGAATGCACGAAACTTTTGTTGTACCCCATTTTCAACAGTGGCAATGCCTTCACTCGGTTACCTTTATGCAAGATAGAGCACCTCGCACATTGGACTCCGTGTATAGTAGTTTCTTTGGCAACGTTTCAGTAATGACAGAGTAATAAGTCATGTGTTTCTGACAACCTAGTAGTCTCGTTCTCCGGATCTTAATCCGTGTGATTTTAGACTGTGGGGACACTTAAAAAATCTTGTTTATCGAGGACGTCTGGTAACTTTGGCAGACTTGAACGAAGGTATCACTCTGCACGTGAGAAGCATCTCAGTCGACCAGTTAAACAAGCTGTCCGCAGACAGCAGATTTTCCATCTTCAAGAAGGGTACCATCTTGAGTAGCATTGCCTCCGGCGATAAGGTGTTTGTCAAATGAATGTTCGGTAAGTTCAAATAAAATATGTTTAAAATGTGTTTTTGAGTCTTTTCAGAATATGTCCAGTTGTACAGCGCCATCTATCGGTGTTTTCTAGAACATTTGTTTCACTAAATCCGTTTCCAAATGTCTTGAATAGTACGTGTACAAAATTTGAAACTTAAACACTGAGTAATTCCATATACAGATGTCGGTGTAGTTGAATAGAGAGATCGGTGTAGGTGTGTTTTAATTCTGGCGACATTGTAAATGATGTGAAAATATAAAATGCTGGAAAGTATCTAACTGTAGCAGAGGACTATGTAGATTATGTACAATATTTGTGTAAGAATAGCAGATAAATGCATGAAGACATAAATATTTCCTAAAAATAATAATTCAACACATTTTTGCTTGCTATTTGTTTATACCATGCAAGGTTTTAAACAAAATTTCTCAGTGCTCTCTAGAAACTTGACGAAGTACACAGTAGAAACAATATACTACAATTAGAATATAAATATATTAAATATTTGATGAAATATGAGCCTTTGTATGAAATATTTTGTAACTGCTCATGCACGAAAGTTTTTTTATTTTTATTTTATTTATTTATTTATTTATGCGGAATTTAGTAGTACAATACAGGGAAATTCATATAAAAAGGCGAACAGAACATCGTAAAAATTGGGAAAGATGACGGAAGTATAGGAAGGAGAATTTCAGTTGATTGCCAAAAGTAGCTGGATCATAAGAGGTTTTTACCCGACTGAAAAGAAGGGTTATGTGTTTCACGCGTATCTGTGTATGTGGATTCCTCTATACTCTCTAAACATCCCAACGGCTGGATGGATTTTAATGAATGAGGTCTCTATCGATTCGCCTTAACGGCCCGATGGTTATAGGCTAGGTTTTGTTTTTATAAATTCAAAATGGCGGCCGTAAAATACAAAATGGCGGTAGAGACGAAAAAAAATTTACGAACGATATTGAGTGGTATATCATTGGATAGGTCTTTAAAAATGAATACGATGTTTCATTGACTATTTTACAGTCAGAAGCTCCGTTAAAATATTATACAACCTGGAAGTTGTGTATGAAGGATCTCTAGCTTTACTGCAACTCTAACCATCATAGACATCTATAGACCTCATCAAAACAATGTTTATAGATAGGAACTAACAATTAAACACAACTTAAAAGTCATTAATACAAGTAAAATAAAAAAAAATAGGTAAGTAATATAAACAAGTAATATAAAAAAATTATTTTTAGTCAGTTCCTACTTAGGTCAATAAGAGAATTTTTTTTTCTCCCACTCTTCTTACCTCTTGAGTGGCACTTAAAATGCCTTGATCAAGAAGAGGGCTCTCTCGATTATTGAAAATTATTTAATTTAATTTAATTAATGAATTAATATTTGAAAAAACTGGCCAACACCAAGTGTCATCCACTACAAGTTTAAAAAAATTTATTTGAGCTTGATTGGATGAAAAATAAGTATTTTATTAACGATTGAAAATTTGAACAAGATATATATAGCGAGAGTGTGAGCTAATAGTAGGAATTGAAAAAAAAAATAGTTTCACATTGATGAGAAATAATTAATTAGTTCGCTTTCCACGCAGTCGGGTTTTTTGATTTTTTAAATGTAATTGTTTATTGATAAAGTGTCATTTCTTAAACTGGCTTTTAAGAAAGGTGTAGTATTTAATGTAAATCCATGCGTAGCTTTGGAACGGGTACTTCGATTTTGATGATTTATTTTTTGTTGTAACGGACTCGTTATGATTATTCTTTCAAGTTGAACTAAAGCATCAGTAAAAATGAAACCAAAAATTGAAATGAAAAATGGCAATGTATGGAAAATCATTTATCATTCAGGTGCTTTTAGAAAGAAACTGAAATTCAACAGGTCAGTATATCGTGTTTTCTGAACATTCTAATTTACACGAATAGTTCTATGTAGTTGAAGACTACAAGCGACTACAAGACATACATACATATATATATATATATATATAGGTAATATTCTTTTGCGCATGCGTTTATAAAAAAATTTCAAACAAATGCGGATACTTCATTAAATATTTGATGTATTTATATTCTAATTGCGGTACATTGTTTCTACTGTTCTTTGCCAAACATGCAGAAATTTTTTGAATTTTTTAAATAAACCATTTTATCTCCATGCATATACGTGCTATTGTTACACAGATGAAGAGAAATGTTGCACAAGATCCTCATCGTGGAACATTTTGTCTTACAGGGTAAACGCCAATAATTTTTTTTTAATTCAATTTATTGTTTCTCTCTTAATTACCCTATTAATTAAACCTTCGCGGAAAAATATGAAGTCAAACAAGTTCTTCATATTACCGATGTTCCAGAATAGTTCGTCAAGTATTTTTCTAAATAATTGACTAAAAGTCAAAAATTAAAAGCGTCCGCTGACTTTTGATAGTGTATCATTATCTCAGATTAGTGATATTGCGGGATAATGTGCAATGCGACAAATCAGAGATATCTTTAATTTATTATCTTAGATTAATATAAAAAAAATTAAAACAATATTTAAACAAAATTCTTGAGTCTAGAATTATTTTAGTACAGAACTAGCCATGTAGCTTGTGACTTCGTTCACTTAGGGTATGAAGAAAGAGGAAAAGTAGATAAACAGTGTGAAACAGGTAGAATTTGGCGTTAGGCGACACATAAGACATGTCGCTTGAATTCGCTGGAAAAACCGGTTTAAAGCAGGTTTGAAACAACTTCGTTCTTTGTTTCGACCGGTTTTTGCGCTACATGTTGCGGCTACATGTCGCTTGTCGTCTCAATGTGGGATACGCCTAAGGGAGTGTTTTAAAATTTTGATTGCGAACTCTTTTAAAACAAGCTAATCCCAGAAACTAAGTTGTTTTCATTAAGAGCTTACATTAGCAATGCAACAACACTCGAAAGCTAATGTTAAAGTAGCTAATGTATGGTAGCGTTTTTTGTAATTTCGTATTTTCGTTTTAATATGTTTAATGATTTTCGCCCCGCAGGATAGCTAAGGCCGGTTTCTAAACTTCTAAAAGCCGGTCCCTTTTTACTTCTCCGATTTTAGTTGCAGATTTTCTTTATGACGTCACATTTTATTTCGGAGCCGGTTTCGAAAGTGAAAGTACTTTATAAAAATTCATTTAAAAATATTAAAATGCAAACGAGAAATTTGTAAACAATGCAGCCATTCGTTTAACACCGGCTTGCGAGTACCATCCTGCGATTAGTGTAGGATCAAAAGTGGGCTACTAGAGTTGCAAAATCACATGTAAAACAGCTGACATTCGTGTATCTTTTTCTTGAGAACTACTGACGCGATTTTTTTAAAATAGCTACGAATGAATTTATTAATACTAATTTTAACTGCAACTTTAGCTACAATTGAATTTTTTTTTTTTTAACTACAACTAAATTTATTAATGTTTTTCATAACTAAAAAGATGTTTTTGAATGGAAAAACTGCCTGGAATATATTTGAGTCTATTCATTGCATAATAAATAAATAAATAAACAAAAAATGAAAATAATAAAAAATTCAATCGGTAGATTTTTTAGGAAAGTATTAATAAAAGTTTGTAATATAGATTTTAATATTAGCATCCTCAGGCTTTGACTCCTTTTAACTTTATGAAGATTTAAGAAAAATTATATAAACTATATTTTTTCCGGGATCCAAGGAACACAAATACGAACAAATATAATGTCAAAAGTGAGTGTTACTATTTGAAAGTTTAAAGTTGTACAATTTTTAGTATGTAGGCAATTCTTATTTCAAAAATTGCATTCATATTCAGAAAGTAGACACAATTCTTTGTTGAATAGCATCTCTTGCACCTCTCTGCGAAAATGTGATGATAAAAAAGCGTGGAGTGGTGCATCTCCCCTTCAAGGACTGTACAAAAAGGGAATAAAACAGAACAAAAACTTCCTCATCATTATTCAATGACAAATTAATATCCAATGGGTTTTATGAATAAATTTCAGATTTACTTTAATCCATATTTTAACATCTATTTCAATTATAAAACGTTAATTACGACTTCTTAGAAAAGGATTTTTATTTCAGCGATATTAAAATAGTGAACCTGCTTTATTTATTGCTGTCTTTCAAATTAATTTCATATATACAGGGTGTCTGAAAAGGTCGTTTACAAACTTAACATGTTGGTCTGTCATATCATGATAAACAAGATTTACATAGGAACTTGTGTTCGAAAATACAAACTGCGACCGCTAGAAGGCGATTGGCGCAGGCTTACGGGAGAGGGAGAAGCGTCATCATTTCAGGCGAGGACGTTGCAGGAGAAGGATGAATCGATTTTGTAACGCAGAATTGGCCGATATGCATTGCGTATTTGGTGTAGGATGGAAATGCGCGATCCGCGGTACGGATGTACCTTGAGCGCTTCCCAAGCTGACGTCAGCCAAGTCATGTTTTGTTTGGACAATTGCACCGCAGATTGCGTGAAGCAGGAGCTTTCCCAGTACATAGCCCCAGCCACATCGGTCGAGAACGCACTACTCGCACGCCAGTTGTAGATGAAACAGTGCTACAGGAATTTGACAGGAACCCGCAAACAAGTCTCGGAGCGTCTTGGGTGCACATCGTTCCAGCATTATGCGCATACTGCATGAGGACACGCATCACCCCTACCACTTACAAAGAGTACAGGTATTGTGTGTTGACGATTATCCCCAACGCGTCGCATTCGCATGGTATTTGCAACAACGGGACGCGCAGCCCGATTTTCCATCGTGGATTTTGTTTTCGGATGAATCCTGTTTTACACAGGACGGTGTCCTGAACCTGCACAACATGCACATATGAACGCATGAAAACTCAATGTCTACACGTGCCCATACATGTAAATAGCGTTTCGCCGTAAATGTTTGGGCTGGTATTATCGGTGATATGTTAATTGGCCCTTACCTACTACCTTAGCGCCTTTGACGGGAATACCTATCGCATTTTCTTAGAAAGAGCCTAGCCGGATCTGATGGGTCACATTTCAGCCGAAAAAGGCCGAAACATCTGGTTTCAGATTCATGGAGCGCCTGCTCATCTTAGCGACACTGTGCGAGAATACCTCGATAGGACATATCCTAATCGCTTGATTGGCAAAGGCGGACCAGTCGCATGGCCACCCCGATCCCCCGACTGACTGCCCTGGATTTCTATTTGTGGGGACACGTGAAATCTATGGTGTAGGAGACACCCGTGACATCGGGCATGGATCGTGGAAGCGGCGCGGCGGCACGTGTCCGTGACATACCTGCCCATTTTGAACGGATCCGTGAATCCATGGGTCGACGTTGTAAAGCATGCATTGCGACGAATGGAAGGAATTTTGAACACCTTCTGTAAATTAAACCATGTTCTTTAATAAAAGTCATATTAATACCTCTTTTGCTATCCTTTCTTACTTAACCCCAGGGGCGGATTTATGAATTGAGGGCCCCTCTCACTGAAACTTTTTGGGGCCCTTCATCTTGAAAAATTGTGTATATTTATAATCTATGCGAATAAAAGAAAATTTCACTCTGTGTATGTGTATTCGCGATGACTAGCGAAATCTACCGCACGGACAAAGTGGAAAATTTTTGTGAGTGTAGTCCAAGACCTCTCCTGATACATCTGAGACTCAGAATTCTAAAATGTCTACTTATAAGTATGAGTTATTCATTAACAATCGCAACGCACTCTCATTAAAAATTCATCTCGGTCAACGAGAGGGAAAAAGCAAGCGCCTTTTTTACGCATCATGAGAAAATGAACATCGAAAAGAAGGAATTCCGGGGGTAGGGGGGTTGTATTTTATCGTATTAACTTACATCGGTCAAACCGCTTACTAAAGTTAAAAACGGAAGGTATTCTGAAGACATTTTAGAGAATCTCAATAGACTAGATTTAGATCACCCATAAAAATTATGAAATGTTCGGATGGGTAGAAATATTTTTTACAAAATAAAATTATGTGAAAATTTCGCCGAAATCTGTAGAAACTTTAGTGTTTCATCGCGGATTCGCCCCTCCAGGACACAATTAGGTAGCTTTCTTTACAAAAAAACTACCTATTGCAGCCGTTCGGAGGAAAGCGATTTCAAAAAATGTTGGTATATTTTCATCGATCATGACCCCCAGACACCGAAACCACCCTCCGTTCAAAATTGATATATATATATATATATGACCTATGTCACACTGTAACTCTCGTAATTATGAACCGATTTCGATGTATTTCGGTGTGTACATAGTACATACCAATGTCTCGACCGAGTTCGTTGGCCAGCTTCATCCGCCGTTTTGTTTCAAAATGGCGGCCATTTAAAATTTTAAAAAAAATTTAAAACTTGAAATGTGGTACCAAAAAATTAAAAATGGAAAAATATTTTTTTCTTATGTATTTGACCTTTATACAAAGATTCCGGAGCAGTTTTTGTTTCGTCTATATCTTAAAAAATGGCTGAATTATAGCATTTTGAATTTCTAGCGTGGCTGACATTTTGAAAAGTCCTGAATTTTGTCACGCGATAAAAGGCGTATTTATGAACCGATTTGGATGTAACTTCGTTTATACATAGTACATACCAATGTCTCGACCGGGTTCGTTGGCCAGCTTCATCCGCCATCTTGTTTAAAAATGGCGGCCATTTAAATTTTTAAGAAAAATTTAAATTTGAAATGTGGTACCAAAAAATTGAAAATTGAAAAAATATTTTCTTCTTATGTGTTTGACCTTGATAAAAGATTCAGGAGTAGTTTTTGTTTCGTCTATATCTTAAGAAATGGCTGAGTTATAGCATTTTGAATTTCTAGCGTGGCTGACATTTTGAAACGTCCTGATTTTTCTCACGTAATAACAGGCGTATTTATGAACCGACTTAGATGTACCTTGGTGTGTACATAGTACATACAAATATCTCGACCGAGTTCGTTGGCCAGCTTCATCCGCCATCTTGTTTCAAAATGGCTGCCATTTAAAAAAATAAAAAAATAAAAAAATTTAAATGAGATACCAAAAAATTGGAAAATGAAAAAGATTTTTTTTTATGTGTTTGACCTTACTAAAAAGATTCCGGAAAAGTTTTTGTTTCGTCTATATCTAAAAAAATGGCTGAGTTATAGCATTTTGAATTTCTATTGTGGCTGACATTTTGAAACGACCTCATTTTTGTCACGCAATAACAGGCGTATTTATGAACCTATTTGGATGTAACTTGCTCTGTACATAGTGCATACCAATGTCTCGACTGAGTTCGTTGGCCAGCTTCGTTCGCCATCTTGTTTCAAAAGGGTTGCCATTTAAAAAAAATTAAATTTAAAATTCAAAATGAGGTATTAAAAAATTGGAAAATGAAAAAGATTTTTTTTATGTGTTTGGCCTTGATACAAAGATTCCGGAGCAGTTTTTGTTTCTGAAAATTTGTTCTTTTGTTTATATCTTAAAAAATGGATGATTTATAGCACTTTGAATTTCTAGCATGGCTAACATTTTGAAACGATCTTGTATTTGTCACGCGATAACACACGTATTCGCCTATTTCGATGTAAGAAGGCATGTGGATAGTATACATCAACACCTCGACCAAGTTCGCTGGCCAGATTCATCAGCCATCTTGTTTCAAAATGGCGGCCATTAAATTAAAATATATATATATATTTAAAGTGAGGTGCAAAAAAATTAGAAAATGAAAAAGGTTTCTTTCTTAAGTATTTGACCTTGATATAAGGATTCAAGAGCATTTTTTGTTTGTCTTTACCTTAAAAAATGGCTCAGATATAGCAGTATCAATTTCTATTGTGGGTGACATTTTGAAAAATCTGATTTTTTGCATGCGACAGCACTCCTATATATTAACCGATTCCGATGTGAGTGAACATGTGCACAGCAATTACTAAGGTCTCGACCAAGTTCACTGGTTAGCCTCATCCACCATGTTGTCTTAAAATGACAGGCACTTTAAGAAATCGCCGAATTTGGCAGCCAAATATAAGTTACTTTAAAGAAAAGCAGCATGGATAAAGCTGACTAATTTCGCGAAATTCTCATTCATTATATTGATAAAAATTAGTATTGAATCTCCTATATTCGGTTTCCACTAAATTGAGCTTCGTGTGTTTGAAAAATATAAGTTGGCTTTTTTAGGTATCTTTCATTACAAAAAGCTACCTATTGCAGCCGTTCGGAGGAAAGCGATTTCAAAAAATTTTGGTATATTTTCATCGATCATGACCCCCAGACCCCGAAACCACCCTCCGTTCAAAATTGATATATATATATATATATGTGACCTATGTCATACTGTAACTCTCGTATTTATGAACCGATTTGGATATAATTTGGTGTGTACATAGTACGCACCAATATCTCAACCGAGTTCGTTGGCCAGCTTCACCCGCCATTTTGTTTCAAAATGGCGGCCATTTAAAAAAAAATTTTTAATTTAAAATTTGAAATGTGGTACCAAAAAATTAAAAATGGAAAAATATTTTTTTCTTATGTATTTGAACTTTATACAAAGACTCCGGGGCAGTTCTTGTTTCATCTATATCTTAAAAAATGGCTGAGTTATAGCATTTTGAATTTCTAGCGTGGCTGACAATTTGAAACGTCCTGAATTTTGTCACGCGATAAAAGGCGTATTTATGAACCGATTTGGATGTAACTTCGTTTATACATAGTACGTACCAATGTCTCGACCGAGTTCGTTGGCCAGCTTCATCCGCCATCTTGTTTTAAAATGGCGGCCATTTAAATTTTTAAGAAAAATTTAAATTTGAAATGTGGTACCAAAAAATTGTAAATTGAAAAAATATTTTTTTCTTATGTGTTTGACCTTGATAAAAAGATTCGGGAGCAGTTTTTCTTTCGTCTATATCTTCAAAAATGGCTGAGTTATAGCATTTTGAATTTCTAGCGTGGCTGACATTTTGAAACGTCCTGATTTTTCTCACGTAATAACAGGCGTATTTATGAACCGACTTAGATGTACCTTGGTGTGTACATAGTACATACAAATATCTCGACCGAGTTCGTTGGCCAGCTTCATCCGCCATCTTGTTTCAAAATGGCTGCCATTTAAAAAAATAAAAAAATAAAAAAATTTAAATGAGATACCAAAAAATTGGAAAATGAAAAAGATTTTTTTTTATGTGTTTGACCTTACTAAAAAGATTCCGGAAAAGTTTTTGTTTCGTCTATATCTAAAAAAATGGCTGAGTTATAGCATTTTGAATTTCTATTGTGGCTGACATTTTGAAACGACCTCATTTTTGTCACGCAATAACAGGCGTATTTATGAACCTATTTGGATGTAACTTGCTCTGTACATAGTGCATACCAATGTCTCGACTGAGTTCGTTGGCCAGCTTCGTTCGCCATCTTGTTTCAAAAGGGTTGCCATTTAAAAAAAATTAAATTTAAAATTCAAAATGAGGTATTAAAAAATTGGAAAATGAAAAAGATTTTTTTTATGTGTTTGGCCTTGATACAAAGATTCCGGAGCAGTTTTTGTTTCTGAAAATTTGTTCTTTTGTTTATATCTTAAAAAATGGATGATTTATAGCACTTTGAATTTCTAGCATGGCTAACATTTTGAAACGATCTTGTATTTGTCACGCGATAACACACGTATTCGCCTATTTCGATGTAAGAAGGCATGTGGATAGTATACATCAACACCTCGACCAAGTTCGCTGGCCAGATTCATCAGCCATCTTGTTTCAAAATGGCGGCCATTAAATTAAAATATATATATATATTTAAAGTGAGGTGCAAAAAAATTAGAAAATGAAAAAGGTTTCTTTCTTAAGTATTTGACCTTGATATAAGGATTCAAGAGCATTTTTTGTTTGTCTTTACCTTAAAAAATGGCTCAGATATAGCAGTATCAATTTCTATTGTGGGTGACATTTTGAAAAATCTGATTTTTTGCATGCGACAGCACTCCTATATATTAACCGATTCCGATGTGAGTGAACATGTGCACAGCAATTACTAAGGTCTCGACCAAGTTCACTGGTTAGCCTCATCCACCATGTTGTCTTAAAATGACAGGCACTTTAAGAAATCGCCGAATTTGGCAGCCAAATATAAGTTACTTTAAAGAAAAGCAGCATGGATAAAGCTGACTAATTTCGCGAAATTCTCATTCATTATATTGATAAAAATTAGTATTGAATCTCCTATATTCGGTTTCCACTAAATTGAGCTTCGTGTGTTTGAAAAATATAAGTTGGCTTTTTTAGGTATCTTTCATTACAAAAAGCTACCTATTGCAGCCGTTCGGAGGAAAGCGATTTCAAAAAATTTTGGTATATTTTCATCGATCATGACCCCCAGACCCCGAAACCACCCTCCGTTCAAAATTGATATATATATATATATATGTGACCTATGTCATACTGTAACTCTCGTATTTATGAACCGATTTGGATATAATTTGGTGTGTACATAGTACGCACCAATATCTCAACCGAGTTCGTTGGCCAGCTTCACCCGCCATTTTGTTTCAAAATGGCGGCCATTTAAAAAAAATTTTTTAATTTAAAATTTGAAATGTGGTACCAAAAAATTAAAAATGGAAAAATATTTTTTTCTTATGTATTTGAACTTTATACAAAGACTCCGGGGCAGTTCTTGTTTCATCTATATCTTAAAAAATGGCTGAGTTATAGCATTTTGAATTTCTAGCGTGGCTGACAATTTGAAACGTCCTGAATTTTGTCACGCGATAAAAGGCGTATTTATGAACCGATTTGGATGTAACTTCGTTTATACATAGTACGTACCAATGTCTCGACCGAGTTCGTTGGCCAGCTTCATCCGCCATCTTGTTTTAAAATGGCGGCCATTTAAATTTTTAAGAAAAATTTAAATTTGAAATGTGGTACCAAAAAATTGTAAATTGAAAAAATATTTTTTTCTTATGTGTTTGACCTTGATAAAAAGATTCGGGAGCAGTTTTTCTTTCGTCTATATCTTCAAAAATGGCTGAGTTATAGCATTTTGAATTTCTAGCGTGGCTGACATTTTGAAACGTCCTGGTATTTGTCACGTGATAACAGACGTATTTATGAACCGATTTCGATGTACCTCGGTGTGTACATAGTACATACAAATATCTCGAACGAGTTCGTTGGCCAGCTTCATCCGCCATATTGTTTCAAAATGGCGGCCATTTAAAAAAATTTTAAAAATTTAAAATTTAAAATGAGATACAAAAAAATTGGAAAATGAAAAAGATTTTTTTTTTGTATGTGTTTGACCTTAATACAAAGATTCCGGAACAGGTTTTGTTTTGTCTTTATCTAAAAAAAATGGCTGTGTTATAGCATTTTGAATTTCTATTGTGGCTGACATTTTAAAACGACCTGATTTTTGTCACGCGATAACAGGCGTATTTATGAACCGATTTGGATGTAACTTGGTCTGTACATAGTACATACCAATGTCTCGACCGAGTTCGTTGGCCATCTTCATTTGCCATCTTGTTTCAAAACGGTTGCCATTTAAAAAAAAGTAATTTAAAATTTAAAATGAAGTATTAAAAAATTGGAAAATGAAAAAGATTTTTTTTATTTGGTTGGCCTTGATAGAAAGATTCTGGAGCACTTTTTGTTTCTGAAAATTTGTTCTTTTGTTTATATCTTAAAAAATAGTTGAATTATAGCACTTTGAATTTCTAGCATGGCTAACACTTTGAAACGATCTTGTATTTGTCACGCGATACCACACTTATTCGCCTATTTCGATGGAAGAAGGAATGTGGATAGTATACATCAATATCTCGATCAAGTTCGTTGGCCAGCTTCATCAGCCATCTTGTTTCAAAATGGCGGCCATTAAATTAAAAAAAAAATTATATTTAAAGTGAGGTGCAAAAACATTAGAAATTGAAAAAGTTTTCTTTCTTAAGTATTTGACCTTGATATAAGGATTCAAGAGCATTTTTTGTTTGTCTTTATCTTAAAAAAATCCCTCAGATATAGCAGTTTCAATTTCTAATGTGGGTGACATTTTGAAAAATCTTATTTTTTGCCTGCGACAGCACTCGTATATATCAACCGATTCCGATATCAACCGATTCCGATTCATTTACAAATATAAATTCAGAAAAAATGATGTTAAATATATAAAATCATACAAATTTGAGGTTCATTTAAGAGTCATTCTTCACGGCCGCGGGCAATGTCTGGCGGGTCAGTTAGTTTAAATATAATAGCTATTCAAAACTAAATTACAATATTTACTAATAAATAAATTAAAATGTATTCAAATCTTTAACGATTAATTACGCGGAATTCATTTCTTATTCAAATTACATCAGATTAATTTACAAAAACTTAGATACTGTTACGGATAAATGTGCTAAAATTATGTATCTTATTTTCCTTTTAATTTTTTAAGAACATGAAATGATAATTCAAACCAAAATTAATCAGAAACTAAGGAGACAATATTTCAGCATCTGCTGAGCTATTACTCAAAACCTCTTTACGCTGCTTTTCGTTTTTGGGTCATTTATTTCATGAAATAAGATATAAATGTATGATGTTTTAATGCATAGGGCTGCAGCGGCCTACACTGGATGCCATTATCTTGCTTGTAGTTTTAATTTCACGTTTTAATAAAACAATTTCAGAAATCTAATAAATTCATCAATTATAACCAAATTAAATTATATTTTTCTCCTTTTCGTTACACAGCTGGGCTCAAAGAATGGCAAATGCTTTATGGATATAAAAAGAATTCGAAGCTCCACGAGTTGTTTTATAACCGTCTGCACCGCATTTTTATATAAATACTAGGGGGCTCTGCCCCCTGCAAACGTATAATAGTCACGTGTAAATAAATTTTTAATTCAAATGAAATGTTATTCTTTGCGTTGTTTTTAAAATTGGCAACAATATAAAATAGTAACCATTTCTAAAATATGAAAAAATATATCTTAAAATGAGGAAAATTTGATTAAAATAAATAAAAAAATATTATTCATTTAATCATATTATTATTATTATTATTATTATTTAATGAATTATTTTTACAAATTTTCCTGAAAAATATAATTTAATCACAATATTGTCTTCACTTTCGATTGAAATAAAAGATAATTTCAAATTTAATTTGAAATGACTAAAAACAAAATAAATCTAATAATGCTTATATTTTTCCCTTTCCTCCCTTTTTTTTCCCACAAAAATGAATTCATTTAGTTGCCATCATTACAAATGGTTGTTACAATTAGGAAAAAAATAATACCTCGAAAACAAAATCAAATTTAAAATTTTTAATAAATTTTGACAAACGCGGATCAATACGGACAATTGGCGCTAATTTCACCGCCAAAGGTTACATATTTTAGGAATGATAGCTGTGAAATAAAATCAGTCGTTTCATAAATTCGTTTCATTAGGATTTTGTATATATACAGTAGATATTTTTTAAACACAAATTTAATTAACTAATCTGCATGTAGGTTTGCAATTGCGTGTGTCTTAATAGCGAATGCCATAAAAAATGGTCCCAAAAATGTAAAAATGGCACTTTCACAACTGCGATTAGCGAAACATCTGCTAAAATGGAAAAAATTCATATTGGGGAAAACTATGGGGGACATTGTCTTTGACAGTCATAATATATTGGATTGTCGTGTGTCATTTTTGATCTGGATGTGGAGGAGCATTTTATGAGAGGAAAAATGTATGAGCACTTACGATGCAATAATAAAACTTGTGCAAAAATTAAATATTGATTACTAGCTGACCCATCAGGCATTGTGCGGGCCCGTTATAATAACCTTAAACAAAATTCAAGTTTGTATGATTTTATATCTTCGGAAAATCGGTGCCCCAATGCCTTCGCATCATAAAGTGTTTCAAATGAACTTAGTTTTTCCGGGGCCCAATGCCTTTGGCAGAGTCGAGTGTGTTCCCAACAAACCTCTTTCCAGTGCCGTAACAAGGGTGGGGTTCCAAATGCTCTGGACACCAGTGATTTTGTAAAGTTCAATTCGCCTTATCTAATCGGAGAATTTTCTGCTATTAATCAAGACGAAGAAAACTTTAAAATATTACTAGTATCCAGAGCATTTGGACCCCCACCCTCCCTGGCTACGCCACTGCCTCTTTCTGAACGAACCTGTGACCTAGGTTGCCACTGTCTGAGGCAGCGTATACCCGAAGTGCTCCGCACGTGCCGAAGCCAATCGAAAACCAAGTTGAATGACCCAAACCCCATACTTATAGGACCCATAGAACCCGAGATTAGAATGCTCCCCCTAGCTGTAGAAGATGGAACTAAAATCTGTATAACAATCCTAATCTAGATTGAATGAACCAATTTTCGATGAAATCAAGCCATACAAACCGAGGAAAGAATGCGCCGTGAACGTTTGAAAATGGTGGTAACAAAAGTTTAAGATAAACTTTCATAATGCAGAAAGTAGCTTAATTATAATCTCAGTTGAATGAACCAAATGCCATTGAAATCGGGGCGATAAAACCCGAGGAAATAATGTGCTCCCAAGCGGCGGAAGGTGCGTCCTCCACCTATAAATTTATCAAATTCCCTTTAACATTAACCCAATATTTAATTTGCGGATGAAATACCCTCGCCTCTCTAAAGTTGACCACTTACCTTTAACATTAGTATTATTTTTAATTTACGACTGTAGCGAGTAAACGTAAGTTGATGCCGAAAAGAAGATTAATGTTCGAAAAAGTTGGTAGCAAGGGTATAAGGAAATTTTTTAGTAGTTTATAAAGTGGCAGGAGGACCCTAGAACTATGTTAAAGAAAGTTGCAAAAGAATCGGATCATTTTTAAAGAAGCTGCACCAAGGGCCTCAAGAAGGTGATTAATATTCAAAATTGGTGGTAGCTGAAGTCTGAGAAATTTTTTTGTCGTTCATGTAGGAGCTGAAGGACCTAACAAGTTGCTAGAAAAGAAAAAGCTAGTGAATCGGACTATTTTTAATGGAGTTATAATAGGGGGATCAAAAGGTGTCAATGTGATAGTTGAAAGCAGGGTGCTAAAATGAAAACATATTAAAAGGTCCTAGTATTTAGCTCTATAGATCTCCAATTACTCGAAATTAAACATAATGTATAAATTAATCATTAAAATAAAATTTTAAATAAATGCGCAAAAAATAACGGGAAATACTTAAAAAGGGCCCCAAGGCCCCAATAAAAATACGAGAGGTAGCTGGAAATCCTAAAATGTTGTTAGAAAAAAAGCTAGTGAATCAGATAATTTTTAAGGGCGTGATAATAGGGGGCCCAAAAGGGGACAACTGATAGTTGACAACAAGGCCCGGAGATAAAATATATGTTAAAAGGTTTTAGCACCTAGCACTTTAGATCTTTAATTAGTCAAAATTACGCATCTGGTATAAATTAATCATTTGAATAAAATTTTAAAGAAATGTGCAAAAATGGGTGGGGGTGGGGGTGGGTTCTTAAAAAAGGGCCTTAGTGCTCCAATAAAAATATGAGGGTGTTGACCCGGGGACAAGAGTCCAAGATTCAATTTTATGCATTGAGAGAGTGACAGAATTAGGGGGTGAAAAATGAGTGGCGCACAAAAAGTTCAAGGGACTTCGGACCGAGCCCCAGGGAGCCAAGGCCTTAACAGGAATGTAGAAATGGGGGAATAACTAAATGGAAAAGTTCCCTCAAAACAAAGATCGGATTAAAATGGGGCAATTTATTAACAATTAAGGGTACAAAAACTTCATGGTACCCTGTACCATGCCCCAGGGGACCACAATCTTAACCCGAATGTAGTTGGGCATAAGGAATTTTTGTAGTAGTTTATAAAGCAGCAGGAGGACACAAGAACTATGTAAAAGAAAATTGCAAGAGAAATGGATTATTTTTAAAGAATGTGCAGCAAGGGCTCCAAGAAAGCCATTAATATTTAAAATTGGTGGTAGCTGAAATCTGAGAAATTTTTTTCTAGTTCATGTAGTTGTTGGATGATCCAAGAAGTAAAAAAAAGCTAGTGAATAGCATCATTTTTAAGGAAGCTTTAACAGGAGATGCAAAAGAGGTGAACTGATAGTTCAGAGCAGGGCTCTTAAATGAAAACATGTTAAAAGGCCCTAGTACTTTGCGCTTTAGATGTTCAGTTAAAAGAAATTAAGAATAGCGTATGAATTATTAGAATAAAATTTTAAAGAAATACGCAAAAATGGGGGGAAATGCATTAAAAAGGGCCTTAGGCCCCGATAAACATTTGAGAGTGTTGGCCCGGGGACAGGAATCCAAGAATCAACTTTAAAGTTATTCATTGAGAGGGCGACACAATTAGGGGGTGAAAAATGCAAGGCAGACAAAAAGTTCAAGGGCCTCTGGACCGGGTACTAGGGTGCCAGGGTCTTAACTGGAATGTAGAATCTGGGGGATAACTAAATTGAAAAAGGGCACGAAAAACGTATATTGGATTAAAAAGGGCAAGTTATTAACAATTTCGGGAACAAAAACTTCCAGTACCCTATATCGATCCCTAGGGAACCAGGATCTTAACTGAAATGTAGAAAGGGGATAACTAAATGGCGAAAGGCCCCCAAAAACGAAGAAAATTGGATAAAAAAAGAGGCAAGTTATTAAAAATGCAGGGCATAAAAACTTGAAGGGCTCAGGGGCCCCGGGTCTTAAAATATTAAAAATCGGAGCCTCAGATGCATCAGGAACTGGCTTAGACTATCTTCACCCAAATGTTCAGACTTCTATGTGCGGTAGATTATGCTAGCCATCGCACACAGACACACACACACAGGCAGACACACAGAGCGAAACTTTCTTCTATTAGTATAGATAATCAGTAACAAAGTAAAAATTCACTTAAAATATCAGCTTTATGAAAACTGCATATCAAGTGTGAGGCCCCCAAAATCAAGGGCCTCAAGTTGATGGCCCATGATTTAATTAGTCCCTCAATCTGTGTAATTAAAACGTCATAGAATGTCTCTAACAATGTTCCTTTCGGCTCAACCCAAATTTCCTTTGAATCTCACCTTATCCGTCCACAAACGATCACAGTCCTGATAATTCATAAACGAAAAAAAGATAAGGAAAAACTAAACCATTTCTGGTAGCAGCAAATGATAGAAAAAATTATATTTATTACATGAAAATGATATTGTAATAATAACTGAAAAATTAAAAAATAACACTCAGAAAATCCTTTTATCAAAACGTCACATTTCTCTTTGAACTCAAAAGAAGATTTGGGGGCCCTTGGGATGCAGGGCCCCCCACAATTGCGACCATCGCGACCCCTTAAATCCGCCTCTGCTTCTCCCCCACACCTTCGCTGATCGTCCTCTAGTGGTCGCAGTTTGCATTTTCGAACACAAAGTTCCTATGTAAAACTTGTTCCTCGTGATATGACAGACCAGCATGTTAAGTGTGTAAACGACCTTTTGAGACATCCTGTATGTGTATATATATATATATATATATATATACACATATTTGGTTTTAATACCCAAGTTCCATAAATGCCCTGTGAAATTTAGAACCGTTACATGTGGTTATAATTCCTATATTGAATGTGCGAATAAAAAATTATTAAAGGTATTGAAGAGAATATTTTTGAAGATTAAAAGTGAGAATTCAACTTTTATAATAAGTAATAGTTATGAACTGTTGGAAAAAGTAAAACGGTATAAAAATAAGATTACAGGATTGTATGCATATGATTTTGCAGATTTGTTTAACAACATAGAGATTGAGGATTTGAGGGAGAAGATATTGGAGGTGTATAATAGGTATGGTGATTTATACATGGATTTAAGTGAATTTCAAAATTTGTTTCAATTGGTGGTTCAAGAGAATTTTTTATATGAGGGCAATAAGGTATATAAGCAGATTAAAGGTATCCCCATGGGGGGGAGTTGCAGTTCAATTTTGGCCGACATGTATCTACATATATATGAAAATATAAGTGAATTACATAAAGACATAATGAGTTTCAGATATATCGACGACGTTTTGATTGTCGAGCTGAATGGAATAAAGATTAACCATGAATTTAAATATTATCCTAAAAATTTAGAATTGAAACTTTCCGGTAGTCATAATAGTTGCAATACAAATTACTTAGATGTAAATCTAAAATTAGAAAACAGAAATTTAATTACATCGGTTTATGATAAAAGAGACGATTTTAACTTTAAAACAATTGCAATATTGAATTTCAATTCAAATGTCCATATATCGGTATTCAGAAACATTTATATTAACGGTTTAAACAGATTAAACCGATTGACATCGGATAGTGTCATTTTGAATGAGGATATGCTGAAATGGTACGTCACTGCTGTGAAACAGGGTTATCCTGTGAGTCTGGTCAGAAATATGACGTATAATTATGTTAGAACTTGCAAGAACAGAAGTGAATTGATGCCTTTACTCGAAGCGTGTGGTTTACGAAATGTAGTAGAAACAGATTGCTTTTGATATGGATTGATTTCGGTCGGTCGGTTTCATTTAGCTTTAATCTTGTTTCATTTGTTTTTTCAATATGGTCTCGACAGGTAAATCTGGGGAATGTTGCATGCTTAAAAACAGTTTTAACCCTGCATTAGTGTGTCATAAGCCACACAAACCTGTCTCCATGTTTAATTAGTTATTTGCCTTGTTTCTTATGGT
Organism: Maratus speciosus; assembly: GCA_963932465.1. NCBI lineage: Eukaryota > Metazoa > Arthropoda > Arachnida > Araneae > Salticidae > Maratus > Maratus speciosus. The sequence continues at coordinate 140,632,656 of OZ010787.1, read as the reverse complement.
TGTTTTGTTTAAGTTAAAGTTGGTTAAGTTGTGTTTCTTTAAGTTTGTTTATTAAGTTAAATTATAGTTCTTATTTGGTTTGGTTAAGTTAATTTTGTGCTTCAATTAAAGTTTACAGATTGTGATAATGCTTGAAATAACTTTTGGAATTTTTTAACTATATATATATATATATATATATATATATATAAGTAAACCCTAAAACAAATAACTGCATAAATATAAACTTTTCTATTTTCTTCATTGTTGTCATAAAACTTGAAGTTATAAATAATGCTATACAATTGAGAATTTAAATTAATTGTTACAGCTAAGGCCTAATGAAATCAAGTTATTGAAGGCTAAATTTGACATGTGTGAAGGAATTTTCGAATTGCATTTCCAGAATTCAATAGGCATGGATTATGAATGAGGAATAAGCTTTAAGTTGCAAATTATTCATTTATAATTGCATTTCATTTGAATGTGTTTACGCAGTTACCTTTAACATTGACTAAGAGTTCATGCAAACTGAATGTCCCGAATTTGTCGCTTTTATTAAAGACTACAATTGTTTCGATAATTAATAAAGAATACGATTTCTGAACTATTTCTTATCATATAATCAATGTTATACGTTTTCTTATAGTAGAGATTAAGTCTTAAGTATTCCAAGGAAAATCTACAGGGAATATCTATAGGAATTGATTAAAAATTTCAATCTTTGATAAATTCTTTTTGTAAGTTTCGTTACTAACAACTTTTGCTTTATTTTAACATCAGATGAAGGAAATTGTCACAAATTGATGAATTTTCTGTTTTCCAGATGAAAACTTCAAATGTAAAATAGTTTTCTTTTTAGATTTTATGATGAATAGAGACAAGGATAAAGAGAAATACATGTATCAAGTCAAATTTTCTTAATTTTTTTCTCAGGCTAACAACAATTAAATATAAGCAAGTCTGAAAACATTTGCAACATGTACCCATCGCAAAATTTCATCGTGTATTTATTTACCATTATATTATATTGTATTTATACCATATATCATTATCTGACCCGCCCGGCGTTACCAAGGCCCAAAATAATAAAATTAAATATACCTGAAGTCAGTGTGTAATTCAGACATTTTTCTCCGAGAGAGGATTGTGCAGCTCCGAAGGTGGAAAGGGGATAGCTCCAGAGTTAATAAGATTTAAAATAACTTACCGGAAAAAGCGTGATATTCCACAATACTGCCATCAAAATAATGAATGCAAGGAGCAAATTGTAACAAAGTTAATAATTTTAATTGATTTATTGTGCTTTTTATTTTAAAAGTGCTGTCTTTTTTATTTCCCTATTTACTTCAATAATTTCACGAAATTGTCTAATTTTGGAATGAGGTTTATAAAATTACATTATACGATAACCGTGAACTCTATGTTTCAAAACATGCAGAACTCCAGAAATTTAGTAATTCAATTATCCATTCTGAGTATCAATTTGTTCTCGAAAAAAAAAAAAAAAAAAAAAAAAAAAAAAATCTATTTTAATTTCGGTCAAGATTTCGGGAAAATTCCCCACTGTGAATTTAAAAATGAGAAGTTAAAGGATGACCAATCTCGGAACCCGCTGGCCACAGAGCAACCAATATTTTGGAATAGAATAATTTACCTTATTTAATGACAGAAACTTTGCGATTAAGTAAGGAGAAGATCATTATTTGGAAATTGAGGTGACAAATGACTCTCAGGCAAATTGGGTGGGCAGCCCTACTTTAAGTGAGTTTATATCACTCCTATTAATTTGCATGTACGCGCTTGCATTCAAATTCACACATATATTCCGCAGAAGCCTTGCTTTTAACACTTATCGACAGGTTGTCTAGAATGGTCCAGGTTATTTGTGATAAAGTAATAGTATCTAGTCAAATAAAAGGTATAAAGAGAATTGCTCCTTATTATGTGAATGTGTATAGTGGCATGTCATTTCCTGATGGGATATTAGAGAGTTCTGCAACACCCTGTATTCTTTGCATGCTTGCATGTTTTCGGACTGAGATTTGAATCTCGGCATTTTTTATGTTCTGCTTGTTGTATTTCGCTGCTTTCGTGAAGTATGTCATACAAATTGTTATTAGTGCATTGTTATTGTAGAATATTGATCGAATAAAATGCATTCGTTGAACTGGGAGAAAACTTGTTTTTTTTTTTTTTTATAGATCTCAATCCATTGTACCAACAGGTGAATATTTCGAAATAATATTCCCTATTAGTCCAGGGGAAATGTACATTTTGACTTGCAAAAGGTCGGGTAGAAGATTTTATTTTTCTCAATTGTTTATAAGGATGCCAACATAGAAAAACCAAGTTTTCTAACAAAATTTCTCAAGGCTAACTTTTCTGTGGCCAAAAAACAACAAATTTTTAAGACTTTTTTGATTTTTTTAAATTTCTCGAGACCCGTTGCCATACCATATTATTTGTCAATTACAATATTAAAGAGGATAAAATTATCTACAACTTTCGTATTTACAACTTTTTAATACACTCAATAGCAAGCGCAGTACGCTATTTCAAAAATAAGGCATTTTTTCAATTTCTTAGAAACTGCGAAAAACGTAGTTTTGCCCCGATTATTCAAATATTCCCCGCGGATTTAATCGTGTATGTCGACTTCTAAAAATAGGTAGCAGTAAATTATCTATTATTTGCACACACACATCTTTATTTTCATCTCAACAGACATTTATATTCAATAAATTTATATAATTTAAAAAGTAGGGCAGAGTGTAGTTGAATGAGACAATTTGTATATTTAGACAGTAACTTTAAGTGTATACAATGTTAACTTTAAAGCATTGTTTAAAAGAATACTTCAGTATTTAGTAACTTATTGGCACGATAGTTTCAATTAAGAAAGAATTTTTGTTTAATTTTAATAATTTTTATAATTTTAAAAACTTTTATAATGCATACATATTTTTCCAGGTATCAATTGGTTAGGTATGAAAATTTGTGAAAAACATATTTTATTCCACATTAAAATGGTATATATTATTTACCAATTATTGATAATATATGTTTTAATGTTTTACTGTTTCAAAGATAGTAAACATTGTACTGTAGTTCCATATAAAAGAGGGGACGCAAAAAAGAAATATTTTTTATGTACGAAATATATCTTATAGCTACAATAAAAATGACAACAGATTATTTCATTAACTAATATTATCCATTTATCTTTTGTAAAATTTAAAAATTCTAACAATAAAATATTTGAGATCACTAGTTTCATAAAAATATTTAAAAGATTAGTTTTAAAAAATATTGTCAAATTTTTTCCCTCACTTATAACAAAAAATGTAACAAAAGATTATATCATTTTAGCATGCAAAAATATATAAAACTTTAAGATTATCTATTAATTGCTTTAAAGCTCAAACAGAAAAACTTACTTTGGTTGTTGAAAAATATTTGTGGAATATTCTAATCTTCTGTATTATGTACTGTTTAGAAACTATATCTGTTTAATGATCTTAGTGATACCATTTATCAAATGAAATACCAATTTATTTATGATTGTAGGCCATATAAACAGTTTTGTTTTCGCATTGATCTCCTGACTCATTCAATTACACTTTCCGATCACAAAGTAAGGTACGCAATAGGACTGCATAAGTTAAAGGGAAAAAAATGTATTTTAATAATAATAATTTCTACAGGCTATTTAACAATATTTTTTCTCTTTGATGGCACTGTTGTAGGATTATTAGCATCCCGTTTCAAAGGAATATCCTTATCATGAATAAAACAGATATCTGGATCATCTAGATGTATGAAGCCTAATACTTCCCATTTATCAGCATTTTCCTGCACTTTCTTCGCGTGAGTGTAGTCTCACGCGAAAACATTTGCACGCAAATGTTAAACCTATGGGAGCATTCTTTTCAGAATTCTTGCTTGAATTTCAATATTTATTTATTTTTTTCATATGATACCTGAGGTCGATATCTAACGTTGCGCGTTTTTAATTTTTCGAATTTGGTTGCATTTTTTTTAATGAAGATACTTTAAATTTCAGAACGGGTTCCAAACAGTTTTTCACAAAATGAAATTTTCCGAACATTAAAAAAGAATACAAGCAAACTCGAAAAAGTACAAAAGCACAACATTAGATATTGATCTCAGGTATCCTACGAAAAAAAAAATTATTTAAAAGTAGTAAAATGGAAGCGAGATATTTGTCAAGAACGCTTCCATAGATTTAATATTACCTTGCGAATGTCTTCGTGCGACTAATTTAGTCTCATAATTCATATAACTGTGGCTTTAAACGCCTCAATACAACAACTACCGTAAAATCTTTGAAAATGAAATCTCTATATACGGAATGCGGTCTTTAAAGAAAAAAAAATATTTTTTAAAAGAATATGATCAATTACACCTGCTAAGATGGAAACCTGTTTAAAGCGGAATATATTTCGTTTTTTTTCCGTTCGGTTTTCAAGATTTTAATAAATCAATATTTTACAAAGCTGATTACGTAGTTCAGCATTACGTATTTAATGATTACACACTTAAAATTTTCAAAGTCCGGCTATTAGATATTTATTAAAATTCTCGTTCCATGTTTGCCACTGGTGCACAAAAGGCTAGTTGACATAAAAGATTAAATCTGTGGGAAACATTTGAATAATCGGGGCAGAACTATGTTTTTCACGGTTTTTAAGAAAACTGAAAACATTGTCCTATTTTTGAAGTGGCGTACTGCAGGGTATGTAAAAAAGTTGTAGATATGAAAGTTGTAGATAATTTTATCTTCTTTAATACTGTAATTGACAAATAATATGCTACGGCAACGGGTCTCGAGATATTTTTAAAAAATAAAAGAAAAGTCCCAAAATTTTGTTGTTTTTTGGCCGCAGAAAATTTAGCCTTAAGAAATTTTGTTAGAAAACTTGTTTTTTCCATGTTTGCATCATTATAAACAATACAGAAAAAAAAAATCTTCTACCCGACCTTTTGCAAGGTAACCCCCTTTTTTGGTACATTTCCTCTGGGCTATATCTATATCTCTGTATATTCTTCATCTACAGGGTGTCCCAGAACTTCGTGTACAAACTTGGACTTGAAAGTAGAGAACACCATTATGTACCATAATTACACAGGAAAGCATAGGCAGAAACGTCACCCTCACGTGATAAAGAGACACAAAGACACAGTATGGCCACATTACAGAAATCAATGTAAAACGCTTTATTGCATTGAAAATAGTACAATGTATGACTTACAAGGATCACATATGTTCGAAACTGCGCTCATTGGCATGGATGCAAGCATGACACCTATGCGACATGGATTGGCGAACATTTTCGAAGATTCGTTGGTCGCAGCCGCAGCGACGGAGATTCGTGTCTTGAGATCCATTTTAGAATTTACGGGCGTGTGCACAGTGCTCTTCATGGTACCCCAGATAAAATAACAAAGAGGAGATAAATCAGGTGATCTGGGCGGCGGGGGTGGGGGGAATGCGACGGAAGCACCACACCCAATTCAATTGTTTCCAAATGTCCTATGCAAATGGTTACTTCACTTGCGTAATGAGATGCCGCCCCATCATGTTAAAACGACGTCACACGTTAAACATGTGCGGGGATATCTATAAGCATTTCTAGAAGATCTTCCTGAGTAATAACGAGATACTTGTGAGCTTCCAGTCGAGGTAGTAAGATGTATGGCCACACCAAACTGTACGCCACGATCATCCGTCCACAAATTAACAGTGAAGCGTTGTTTTGCGGCTCATGGCCGGGTTCCGTGTGAGTTGTTGTCCGTGTGATTCATGCTGATCGCATGCAGTCGGCGTCTACAATCAGGAAAAAAAAGCCACACATGTCGCCCTTGAGAGCTCATGTACAGTGATACCTATCGAGTTCCAACTATGCTTTCATATGTAATTATGATTTCTAATGATGTTCTCTACCTCCCCTCCAAGTTTGTACACGAAGTTCTGGGACACCCTGTAGAGTTGGAAAGTGTTTTAGTATCTGTGCGTGACCCATGATTATTTTTCTTGTTTAAAATTAAATTTAATGCTTTCCTGTTAAGAGAAAATTGACTCTGCATCCACATAATGAGTTAAATGTTACATGTTTAATATAATATTCCTATTACTATATTTTTTGGTATATTTTACAAAACGTTCTTATTGCTTACTATATTATACTACATGATTTATCTAGCCGAAACATTGAATTTCTTGAAACTTCTAGATTAAAAAAAAAAAAAATGAAACGGTAATTCTATTGAAGTAAATATTTCGTTAATGGTATTTCTAAATAAGAGCTTATTGATTGCAGTTATTTTAATTATTGAAGTAAATGCAGTTCAAGTTATAAAGATATTCATTTAAAAAATAAATATTATTTTAATGTATAATGCGCTGATAAAAACTAAAATTACGGCTTTTATTATTATGATAGCACTAATGGCATTTAATTATTTAAATACGATAATTGCTCTCAGGAATTTCTTGCCATAAAGACTTGTTTTATTATTGACGATTTACTTTTTAAAGAAAAGGTATTATATTTAATATAGAGCCTTTAAATGAATAAAAAAAAAACTAATAGGGGATGCGATTCAAAATGGGTAAGGGTGTGTGTGTGTGAGAGAGGAAGTAATAAGGATATAAAAATACAGTATGTTGTTAAATGCGTAAAAAAGGAAAAAAAAGATTCAAAATAATCCATTAGAATTGAATTTAAATTCATTGCTAAACTTTATCTCAGATTATTATTATTTTCGAGATAAACAACACACACTGAATATTTACGCTTTTCTCAGATAAAATTCCATAAGTACATTACAAACATTAGAAAATTAGCCGTGTAACCAAATCTAAATTCTTTGACATAACCTTTAAAATGTCGCCATCAAATGGAAAAGAGATCAGTGTATATGGAAAAAGAAAGTGAATGTCAGACAGTGTATGACAGATATGTGTAACATGGAAAAGCAGAAAATCAAAGTGTTTAAGAAAGAAAAAAAATTAGAAAACTTAAAATTAATAATTTAAATTGCATTTAAATGAACTGAGTTTATCATTATTCAGGAAAATGGCCACCGGAAAGTGCGGCACTTAAGCTTAAAATTTTCAACTTTTAAAAAATTTCGCACACTCTTTAACTATTAGAAATTCAGCCACATTACCAGCCAATCAGATACAAAGCCAATTGAATTAACGGTTACTTTCTGATATCAGGTTAAAATTGCACCTGGTTTTACTTTCGAGCAGAACCATTTTAAAACAATTGACACTTTAATAAAATTGGCTTCCAATATTGAAGTTTCTCATGTCTTAAAAAAAAAACACGAACGCGATTAATATTAATATAATTTAAGTTTGATAAGTCGGTAAAGCGAATTCCTCAAACTATATTTTTTAGTTACAAATATGGTCACTAATTAAACAACGATAAGATGAAAGAACATTCCAGAAAATAATGGGTTGTGTAATTTCAAGGAATATTTTGTAGAGAATTCCTTAAAATTACTTTCATTTTCTTACATTTCCTTAAGCAATGTTGTGTCGATTGAAATAAAAATCCCTGCCGGCCCGGCCTACAGGCAGAGGCAGATTTCGAAGTTAAGTATACTAATTTCACCAGCAAAAACTAAGTCATTATTAGACATAAATCCACTTTAACAGTTTTATCTGTCTGCTTTTGACGAGTTTTTATTTCCTTTTTATATAAGAGCTGGTTTTATGAGAATCATGTTAAGGCGGTATTAAAAAAAATATTTTTCCATGCTCAACAACTCGAAATTTTTTGGCACATTTTCAGATTCATTTTTAATAAAAAAAAAATATGAAACATGCTGACGTGATTTTCGAAAAGATTTATAAGCGACCTGTGTTTTTATTTTTCTTTCAATTAATTAAAACTTGATTAGTAGAACAATTATTTTCTCAGTAGGGCAATATTTTTCGTTTCTAACACAATCGCTTCGGGAAATTCTGTTCAAAATGCCCACTTTGACATCATTTTTTGAAATATATTCTGCCTCTATCAAAAAATCGATCATTACGGTACATTATATAGTTTCTGAATAAGAGAATCTAGCAATTGGATGCGTTTAAGAGCAAAAATGAATTTAAAAATGAGTAAGAAAATAGACAGTTTGGATTTGAATGCACCCTTAATAAGATGATTTTTTTCTTCAACCGCTATGTATTTTTAATTTGTTTTTGCTGTAAGAATTTTCCCTATCAAAAACTTGTCTATATAAATGTTGAAGACAATATTAAAAAGATATATGATAAATTCGTGGAGATTTTATAGCTTGTGAATTGACGGAGTTATGAAAAATTTTCTTCTTCAACACCCCTTTTTTTGTTTTCGTTTTTTATTATTATTTTTTTTTTTCGGTACGAATTGGTCCTATCAAAAACTTATTAATTGGATTTGATATCTTGAGAATTGACGAAGTAGGGAATTTTTTTCTCCCAAAAATCCTATTTTTTGCGCCCCTTGAGCCAATTTTAAATTTTATCAAAAATCTGTGACGCATGAATTTTTTGCGCTATTTTTATAAGTAATAAAATCTTTAAACTGATTTGATATGTACAAAAATTAAAAAGTTATGGGTTTTTTTCGGTTTTCACAAAACCCCTCCCTATTTCCATCCCCTTTGTCCGCTTTTGCCCATTAACGAACTTAACCGAGATTTTATGTCCCTTGATTTTATGTATCAATTTGGAAGAGATTTGTGCAGAATTGCGGAAGTTATCGTGTCCAGAAGAAAGTGATAACACAATTGCTTCGGGAAATTCCGTTCAAAATGCCCACTTTGACAAAATTTTTTGAAATATATTCTGCTTCTATCAAAAAATCGATCATTACGGTACATTATATACTTTCTGAATAAGCGAATCTACCAATTGGATGCGTTTGAGAGCAAAAATGAATTTAAAAATGAGTCAGAAAATAAGCAGTTTGGATTTGAATACTCCCTTAATACGATGATTTTTCCAACACAATCCGCTTCGGGAAATTCGGTTCAAAAGGCCCACTTTGACAGCATGTTTTAAAACAGATTCTGCCTGTATCAAAAAATTGACCATTACGGTACATTATATAGTTTCTGAGTAAGAAAAGGTACCAGTTGGAAGCCTTTGAGAGTAAAAATGTATTGTAAAATGAGTCAGAAAATAAGCAGTTTGGATTTGAATGCACCCTTACTAAGATGATTTTTTTCTTCAACCGCTATGTATTTTTAATTTGTTTTTGCTGTAAGGATTGGTCCTATCCAAAACTTGTCTATATAGATGTTGTAGACAATATTAAGAAGATATATGATAAATTCATGGGGATTTTATATCTTTTGAATTGACGGAGTTAAGGGTTTTTTACTTCTTCAACCCCCCTTTTTGTTTTCGTTTTTAATTTTTTTTGCGGTACGAATTGGTCCTATCAAAAACTTGTGAATATAAAAGTTGTAGATAAAATTAAGGAGATTTAAAATAAAATTAATTGGAATTGATATCATGAGAATTGACGAAGTTATGAATTTTTTTCTCCCGAAAACCCCATTTTTTGCGCCCCTTGAGCCCATTTTTAACTTTATCAAAAATCTGTGACACATAAAATTTTAGCCCTATTTTTAGAAGTAATAAAAACTTTAAACTGATTTGATATGTACAAAAATTAAGACGTTATGGGGGGTTTTCGGTTTTCAGAAAACCCCTCCCTATTTCCATCCCCTTGGTCCGATTTTGCTCATTAACGAACTTGACCGAGATTTTAGGCCCATTGATTTTATGTATCAGTTTGGAAGAGATTGGTGCAGAATTACGAAAGTTATCGTGACCAGAAGAAAGTGATATATATATAGATAGACAGATAGATAGAGAGATAGATAGATAAAGTTTTTTACTGAGGGTGGTTTTGGGTTCGAGGGGTCATGATCGGTGTAGATCTGCAAATTTTTTTTCAGAAATTCCAACATAGGAACGATCCCAAAAGGTAGTATTTCATACGAAATCTACCTAAATTTTACCTGAAGTTTAGAGTCTATCTCACAAGACATTGTTTATTAAGGAAGATAAAGCTTTCGGGAGCAACCGTTTTTAGGTAGCTTTCATTACAAAAAGCTACCTATTGCAGCCGTTCGGAGGAAAGCGATTTCAAAAATTTTTGGTATATTTCATCGATCATGACCCCCAGACCACGAAACCACCCTCCGTTCAAAAGTTGATATATAACCATTAATTAAACATAACCTACCACCATCAAATATTATGAATTAAAGCTGGAAGTATAAAAAGAGAAAAAAAAATTAATTTATTATAAGAATTATTATGGAAGAAAAAGAAAAAAGTGGACACCGACAAAAAATGGAAAAGCTTATACATTGAATTACGTTGTCAAGGGCACAGAATTCAATGATATAAGCAAAATGGTTGTTTTCTGTGAGAAAAATAAGCTAAAGCTAAAAATTATTTTCCCCTGTGCCCAAACAACCATTAAAATCAAGTGAATTGATTAAAAATGAAAACAGAATAGAAACAAATAATATGAAATGGAAGAATCAATAAAACCTATTTAAATATTTATAGGATATAAAATATAAATAATAAACACCATACCGATTAATATTTCAGTATTTTACAAATATCCACGCACATGGCTACCAGAATATCATAAAGATTAAGGTGAATAAAACAGTTAAGAAATCACAGTAATTGATACCAAAGGATGCAGTTAATACATTTTGAAATAAATTTTGAAATACCATGTTAAATACATTTAATATAATATAAAATAAATAGATAGTAATTACATTATTTAAAATGCACTATTAAATTAATTAATAACTGCTTAACATTATCGTCAAAATTTAGCTAAAAATACCCCCTGGTGTAGTAAATTATAACTGAAATAAAGCTAGAAAAATTAACAATTAGAGCTATCTTAAAGAGACAAATTTAGTGCTGCCATCTAGTATTACTTTTATGATTCAACTGTCAAAAGATAAATATTTGTAAGCATTTGAATGTAAATAATTTTTTTAACAGCAAAACCAAACATATCCTTATATATAGATAATTATAAACCTAATATAAACCACACAATGTATTTAAAAAAAAAAAAAACTATTGTTAATAAAATTTAAATGCATACAAAATATTCTATTAGCTAACTTATTTAAACTAAACTAAGAATTTAAATAATTCTAGAACATTGAGAATATATAGCATATAGCTATATGCTATAAAACAAAATATATTCAGTAATAATTAATATAAATAATCATTTAAAATAATATAAAAATTATTTTTTTAATCAATTATATATAATATAATTATAAAATGAACAGGAAATAAAAAACATATGGAAGTATATAGAAAGTTAAATGATACTTAAATTCCCATTACTTAAAAAGCACAAATATAGAGTGTGGATTATTTTCATACATCCATAAAAATCCATAAAGTATGAATGTGGGACATTCAAAAACATTAAACCGATAATAAATTGAAAATAGATAAATATTAAAAAGAATAGAGGAATAATAATAAAAATAATTACCCAATTTTAATACGTACAGTATAACCATATTTATATTAAACATACTTATATGTATATTAATCACTATAAAAATGACATACTTTTAGTAATTAATATGATATTGTCCTTGGTAAATTAAAATTTAATAACAAATGATTGTAAATAAGATTAATCAATAATTAAGCTAATTATAATATTAATGAAATTCTCCAATTGCATATAAAATATCAAATCAACATCCATATAAAATACGTATCATAAATATAGTAATAATACAAAAGCCCCTTTTTTTATAACTAACCATTGCGTATTATCCAGACAACACCACCCTCCTCCGTACTCTAACATCTACCCACCCAACCAACCTATAATAATTTTTTATATTATTTTACAATTTTTAATTTTTTATAGATATTTTTTTTATTTTATAATTTTTTTGTAATTTTGTTTACGCATGTGTTAATTTGTTTTAAAAGATCATGTAAGAAAAGTACTAATTATATATTAATGAATATATGAATTTTTTTGGAAAACCATGATTTAATGCATCATAAATTAGTTTTTTAATATTATTGTTAATTAGAGGAGAAGAACATAAACATTTTATTCTATATAAATGATTAAGTATTATATTTCGAAATACAGAATGATGTAGACAAGATTTAAAATTTGTAAATGTATTAACTTTGAATTTAAATTCTTTAAGTTTGTCATATAAATCTGTGATTTTTTTGTTGTCTTTTATTGTAATTTTAAGATCTAAGAAGTTAATTGTATTGTTAGATAAAAGGTTTTCCGTTAATTCCAAATTAGTGGGATAATCAACTGGAAATCGAGTAATTGCAGATTGATCAGTATCAATTAAAATTATGTCATCAATATAACGATATAAATGTAGATTCTTATTAGTAAAATTACGTTCATAATGATATAAGTATAAGTCTGAGAGTAAACTGGAAGTACAACCGCCTTGTGGTATACCGACATGCTGTAAATATAAAGTGTTATCTTGCAATATATAATTATTATATATAATGAAGTTAGTTAAAGATTTAAAATATGCAATATCTATATTAGATGGTAATTTCAGTTTTTTATAATACTTTTTAAATAATGCATTTATGATTTTATGTAAATCTAATAGGTCTATATTATTAAAAAGTTCTTTGAAGTCATATGTCGTTAAATTATAAACACAATGAAGATTTTTTAAAATATTGACAAGTTGATAGCTATTTTTTATACAATGTGTATTATCATTTTTTGTAGTAAGTACATATAATTGATTAAGAATTTTTAAGAGAAGTTTATTGGCTTTATTATTATATGTATTGCAACCAATAGTTACAGTCCTAAATTTAATTGGAGTTTTATGAAATTTGGGAATAGGAACTAAATATGGATAATTAAAGTTAGTAGATAAAATATTTAATAGTTTATAATAACTTCGAATTTTACGATTATTTACAATTACATTTTCATTAGTTTTTTGAAATGACTTATTTGAAGAAATACAATTTGTAAGAAGTTGGTGATAATATGATTTACATATAATAGCATAATTGTTAGGAGATTTGTCTACATATGTAATAACGTAGTTTTTTTGTAATTTAGTAATTTGTTGGAAAAAATGCTTTATATTAATAGAAACCAAATCAGCAATATTATTTTTTAAAGCCATAGTTAATTTTTCAATTACTAATATTTTCCATTGATTAAAATATTCAATAGGCTTATTATAAGAGATAGAAATTTTATAAATAAAAATATCAATATCATATGTAAACTGTTTGATAATAGATTTAACATTAAATTTAGATGGAAGTCTATATTTAGTACCATAACCCATTAGTTGTTTCAATTTAAAATCATTAACAATATCAAGATTTCCAGTGATTATATGTCCATGATCATTGTTTATGTATTTTTTTAGAGTGGGGTCATTGCAGTTACACGGAAAATTACTTGCAGCAGATGTATTTTTTGAAAATGTATTGTAGTTAAAAATCTTTCTACTAATTGTATTCGGATATTTAAAGGTTTTTGATATATGAAGATTATTGATAGGAAAAAAACAATTTTTATCATTAATTATAGAATTGATATTAATTTTATTAAATATGTGATTTGAAAAAGTAATTATCATTTGAGTATTCATGTTCTGAATTTTATGTTTTTTTTTTGTAAATTAATATTTAAAAGATTAACCCTAGTCATAATTAGGTCAAAATAAATATCAGAGAAATGTTTAGAGAAAGATTTACTTAGAAATTCATTTAAATGTTGTACAATATGTTTCTTTTTAATAGCAAAGATGTATTTTCAAATTAACAACCAGTTATAATTCTCTAAATAATTTCTTTGAAGATCATTAATTTGTTTAGTGATAGATTTTTTGGAAACTACAACTGATGATGAACCCTTTCCTCGTTTATTACGTGTTGTTTTACCATTTAAATTATGTTTAAGAGTAGGATAAATTGGAGAATAATCAATATTGTTATTTATAGATGTGAAGACTTTGACAGGTCTGTTAAATATTTCACTATTAAGTCCATAAGGATAAATTGTGTTATAATATTTCATATATGATTATTCCATATAAAGACGTTCTGATTTATTTTTTAGAATTTGAAGGATTTCAATTGTCGTATTTTTAAATTGATGTTTATGAAAATGTTGAATTTCAGCTGTAGATTGTATATTTTTTGCTTTGTTATTATTAGAGTCTGAACGATGATGATTGATACGTTTATGAATTGGACCTGATGTTTCACCAATATATTTCATATTACATAAGTTGCACTTTATACTATAAATAACATTAAATGCTTTACAAAAACTTGAATAATTAGGATCTGAGACAATTTGTGTCTGAGAAGCGTATGGACATGTCTTGCAATATATATAAGATACCATAAGGAAAAAATACTTCAAAATGAAAAGATATATTTAAAAACATCGTAAAAAGCATACATTCATAATTACTTGCGCAAATGCATCATAGTAATTTGAATGCTAATATATAACCATTAATTAAACATAACCTACCACCATCAAATATTATGAATTAAAGCTGTAAGTATAAAAAGAGAAAAAAAAATTAATTTATTATAAGAATTATTATGGAAGAAAAAGAAAAAAGTGGACACCGACAAAAAATGGAAAAGCTTATACATTGAATTACGTTGTCAAGGGCACAGAATTCAATGATATAAGCAAAATGGTTGTTTTCTGTGAGAAAAATAAGCTAAAGCTAAAAATTATTTTCCCCTGTGCCCAAACAACCATTAAAATCAAGTGAATTGATAAAAAATGAAAACAGAATAGAAACAAATAATATGAAATGGAAGAATCAATAAAACCTATTTAAATATTTATAGGATATAAAATATAAATAATAAACACCATACCGATTAATATTTCAGTATTTCACAAATATCTACGCACATGGCTACCAGAATATCATAAAGATTAAGGTGAATAAAACAGTTAAGAAATCACAGTAATTGATACCAAAGGATGCAGTTAATACATTTTGAAATAAATTTTGAAATACCATGTTAAGTACATTTAATATAATATAAAATAAATAGATAGTAATTACATTATTTAAAATTCAATATTAAATTAATTAATAACTGTTTAACATTATCGTCAAAATTTAGCTAACAATACCCCCTGGTGTAGTAAATTATAACTGAAATAGAGCTAGAAAAATTAAAATTTAGAGCTATCTTGAATAGTCAAATTTTGGTGCTGCCATCTAGTATTACTTTTATGATTCAACTGTCAAAAGATAAATATTTGTAAGCATTTGAATGTAAATAATTTTTTTAACAGCAAAACCAAACATATCCTTATATATAGATAATTATAAACCTAATATAAACCACACAATGTATTAAAAAAAAAAACTATTGTTAATAAAATTTAAAAGCATACAAAATATTCTATTAGCTAACTTATTTAAACTAAACTAAGAATTTAAATAATTCTAGAACATTGATAATATATAGCATATAGCTATATGCTATAAAAGAAAAAAAATTCAGTAATAATTAATATAAATAATCATTAAAAATAATATAAAAATTATTTTTTAAATCAATTATATATACTATAATTATAAAATGAACAGGAAATAAAAAACATATGGAAGTATATAGAAAGTTAAATTATACTTAAATTCCCATTACTTAAAAAGCACAAATATAGAGTGTGGATTATTTTCATACAACCATAAAAATCCAAAAAGTATGAATGTGGGACATTCAAAAACATTAAACCGATAATAAATTGAAAATAGATAAATATTAAAAAGAATAGAAGAATAATAATAAAAATAATTACCCACTTTTAATACATACAGTATAACCATATTTATATTAAACATACTTATATGTATATTAATCACTATAAAAATGACATACTATTAGTAATTAATATGATATTGTCCTTAGTAAATTAAAATTTAATAACAAATGATTGTAAATAAGATTAATCAATAATTAAGCTAATTATAATATTAATGAAATTCTGCAATTACATATAAAATATCAAATCAACATCCATACAAAATACGTATCATAAATATAGTAATAATACAAAAGCCCCATTTTTTTTAATAATTAACCATTGCGTATTATCCAGACAACACCACCCTCCTCCGTACTCTAACATCAACCCACCCAACCAACCTATAATATATATATATATATATATATATATCTGATCTTTGTCAAACTGTAACTCTCGTATTTATGAACCGATTTGTATGAAACTCGGTTTGTACATAGTACATACCAATGTATAGACCGAGTTCGTTGGCCAGCTTCATCCACCATCTTGTTTGAAAATGGCGGCCATTTAAAATTTTTTAAAAAATTTAAAATTTGAAATGTGGTACCAAAAAATTCAAAATTGAAAAATATTTTTTTCTTATGTGTTTGACCTTGATACAAAGCTTCCAGAGCATTTTTTGTTTCGTCTATATCTTAAAAAATGGCTGAGTTATAGCACTTTGAATTTCTAGCGTGGCCGACATTTTGAAACGACCTGACATTTGTCACGCGATAACAGGCGTATTTATTAACCGATTTGGATGTACCTTGGTGTATACATAATA
This sequence comes from Maratus speciosus, assembly GCA_963932465.1. Classification (NCBI taxonomy): domain Eukaryota; kingdom Metazoa; phylum Arthropoda; class Arachnida; order Araneae; family Salticidae; genus Maratus; species Maratus speciosus. Next base: position 140,615,991 of record OZ010787.1, on the reverse strand, counting down.
CGTACCAATGTCTCGACCGAGTTCGTTGGCCAGCTTCATCTGCCGTCTTGTTTCAAAATGGCGGCCATTTAAAATTTAAAAAATAAAATAAAATTTGAAATGTGGTACCAAAAAATTGAAAATTAAAAAATATTTTTTCTTATGTGTTTGATTTTGATACAAATATTCCGTAGCAGTTTTTGTTTCGTCTATATCTTAAAAAATGCCTGAGTTATAGCACTTTGAATTTCTAGCGTGGCTGACATTTTGAAACGACCTGATTTTTGTCACACGATAACAGGCGTATTTATGAACCGATTTGGAATTATACCTTGTTGTATACATAATACGTACCAATGTCTCGACCGAGTTCGTTCGCCAGCTTCATCGGCGATCTTGTTTCAAAATGCAGGCCATTTAAATTTTTTTAATTAAATATTTAAAATGAGGTACCAAAAAATTGGATAATGAAAAAATGTGTTTGACCTTATTACAAAGATTCCGGAACAGTTTTTGTTTCGTCTATATCTAAAAAAATGGCTGAGTTATAGCATTTTGAATTTCTATTGTGGCTGATATTTTGAAACGACCTGATTTTTGTCACGCGATAACAGGCGTATTTATGAACCGATTTGGATGTAACTTGGCGTGTACATAGTACATACCAATGTCTCGACCGAGTTCGTTGGCCAGTTTCATTCGCCATCTTGTTTCAAAAGGTCTGCGATTTCAAAAAAAAAAATTAAATTTAAAATGAGTTATCAAAAAACTGAAAAATGAAAAAGAATTTTTTATGTGTTTGACCTTGATACAAAGATTCCGGAGCAGTTTTTGTTTCGTATATATCTTTAAAAATTGTTGAATTATAGCACTTTGAATTTCTAGCATGGCTGACATTTTGAAACGATCTGATATTTGTCACGTGATAACGATGTAAGAAGGCATGTGGATAGTGTATTGTAATGTCTCGACCAAGTTCGCTGGCCATCCGTCATCTTGTTTCAAAATGGCGGCCATTAAATAAAAAAAAAATCATATTTCAAGTGAGGTGCAAAAAAATTAGAAATTGAAAAGGTTTCTTTCTTAAGTATTTGACTTTCATATAAGGATTCCGGAGCATTTTTTGTTTTGTCTTTATCTTAAAAAACGGGTCAGATATAGCAGTTTCAATTTCTAATGTGGGTGACATTTTAAAAAATCTGATTTTTTGCCTGCGACAGCACAATCAACCGATTCTGATGTGAGTGAGCATGTGCACAGGAATTACTAAGGTCTCGACCAAGTTCAATGGTTAGCCTCATCCGCCATGTTGTCTTAAAATGGCATGAACTTCAAGATATCGCCGAACTTGGCAAGCAAATATAAGTTACCATAAATAAAAGCAGCTTGGATAAAGCTGACTAATTTTGCGAAATTCTCATTCATAATGATTTAGTATTGATAAAAATTAGTATTGAATCAGTATAATCGATTTTCACTAAATTGAGCTTCGTGTGTTTGAATAATATAATCCTGCTTTTTAAAAATAAGGAATGTGAAAGCTACCTCTTCCTCCCGGCACTGGCCGGAAGGACTTTTTAATGTGAAATTATAAATATCTGCAATAATTAACTAACGAGGAAGACAGGCCTGGCACTAATGACTATTTTATTATCATTATAATTTTGTCTACGACTGTTTTTAAACATATGGTATATTTATGGTAGATTTGTGATGATATTGGAGATTTTTGTTTAAAAATAGCAGGTAAAGTAGTAATAAAAGAGGAAGAAGTAGCTTTCATATTCCTTATTTTTAAAAAACCAGCTTATATTATTCAAACACACGAAGCTCAATTTAGTGGAAACCGATTATAAAAGATTCAATATTAATTTTTATCAATACTAAATAATTATGAATGAGAATTTCGCGAAATTAGTCAGCTTTATCCAAGTTGTTTTTATTTAAAGTATCTTATATTTGGCCGCCAAATTCGGCGATATCTTGAAGTGCGCGCCATTTTAAGACAACATGGTGGGTGAGGCTAACCAATGAACTTGGTCGAGACAGTAGTAACTCCTGTGCCCATGCTTACTCACATCGGAATCGGTTCCTATAAACGAGTGCTGTCGCAGGCAAAAAATCAGAATTTTCAAAATGTCACCTACATTAGAAATTCAAACTGCTATATCTGAGCCATTTTTAAAGATAAAGACAAAACAAAAACTGCTCCGGAATCATTGCATCAAGGTCAAACACATAAAAAAAATCTTTTTAATTTTCCAGTTATTTGATACGTCATTTTAAATTTTAAATAAAAAAAATTAAATTGCCGCCCTATTGAAACAAGATGGCGAATGAAGCTGGCCAACGAACTCGATCGAGACATTGGTATATACTATGTACACACCAAGTTACATTCAAATCGGTTGATAAATACGCCTGTTATCACGTGACAAAAATCTCGTATTTTCAAAATGTCAGCCACGCTAGAAATTCAAAATGCTATAACTCCGTCATTTGTTAAGATATAGACGAAACAAAAACTGTTCCGGCATCTTTGTATCAAGGTCAAACACAAGAAAAAAAATCTTTTTCATTTTCCAATTTTTTAGTACCTCATTTTAAATTTTAATTAAAAAAAATTAAATCACCGCCCTTTTGAAACAAGATGGCGGATGAAGCTGGGCAACGAACTCATTCGAGACATTGGTATGTACTATGTACACATGAAATTACATCCAAATTTGTTCATAAGTACGGCTGTTATCGCGTGATAAGAATCAGGTCCTTTCAAAATGTCAGCCACACTAGAAATTCAAAGTGTTATAACTCAGCCATTTTTTAAGATATAGACGAAACAAAAAAAGCTCCAGAATCTTTGTATCAAGGTTAAATACATAAGTAAAAATTATTTTTCAATTTTCAAATTTTTGGTACCACATTTAAAATTTTTTTCTTTTAAATGGCCACCATTTTGAAACAAGATGACGGATGGAACTGGCATAACGAACTCGGTCGAGACATTGGTATGTACTATATATACACTAAGTTAATCCAAATCGGTTCATAAAGATGAGAGTTACAGTGTGACAAGGATCAGATATATATATATATATAATTGCTTTCCTCCGAACGGCTGCAATAAGTAGCTTTTTGTAATGAAAGCTACCTAATATAGTCGTCAGTGGCAGCCTTGGGGAGATTGTTAAAATATTCTCAAATATTCTCTAATCAACGCTGGTGACGGTGGTAACTACAACGGTAGATAAGCCGTGAACTTTCGGTCAGGGATTTCATAAAAATTAAATGTTGTCCTTAAAATCAGTAAAATATATACTTTTTTATAGTTAAACATATAATCTTTATGTCTGTATAACGTTTAAATATGAAAAACAAGAGTAAGTTGTTAGAATAGCCTTATAAATGAACGTGTTTGGCTGTTTTTGGTATAGTGGATAATCTGAAAATAAATTGCATTATTATTTTTTAAAACCTAACTCTATATTTTTAGAAATAATCAATGCATACAACATGTTTATATCATGCTTATCATTGTTTCAGTACGAAAAATGTTTTAGATAACCAAGAGACTAATCTCTGTAAAAAAGAAAAAGTTTAACTGTTATTTTCTTACGACTATGAGCAGAAGCGTCAACTTTAAAAGCACGTTGTTACAAAACTACCTAATCTACAGATTTGTAAATAAGATATGTTTACAATGACTTGATTTAAAAGTTTAATGTTAAATGGCATAGTTAAATATTATAATATTGTAATTTTTAAAATGTGCGGTAAATTGAGTATACGGTCTAATTCTGAACCAAACTTATAAACTAAAAGTTGTTCTAAAAAAGTTGTTGTTATAAACAAAGTTGTTCAATTTTAGACATGGCTCACATGTATATCAGGAAAAGAAGCATAAATGTTTTGAGAATGATCTCAGATGTCTGTATAAGATGTCATTAAGGGCTTATCATTGTATGCTGCAAAAATCAGCATCAAGCAGGACGGTCGTTCTGCCAAGTCAAGCTGAAAAAAAAATGCTAACCTCGCCAAACAAACAAATGCCAAGAATAAAACGCAAGACACCGTAACTGCTTATTATACTGAAGAGAGCTTCTCCATGTTAAATCGACCAAACATGTCAGCGTAAAATTTCCCATATCAAAAGAACCAATCATCGCAGAAAAATAAAACCAAAACCAGAAGGACCTAATGAAAAAGATCTTCAATTTGAGACCAGATGCATCCTCATAAATTAATTATAAACAGAGATATAGATTTTTTAAAATAACGTCGAGATACTGAAAATGACAAATTTATTTTCTTCATCACAACTTATGCTTCAATCGAGGTAGAGACTTAAATAATGGACATAAAAAAGTAAGGATTGCATTTTTGGACAGATATTTACTCAATCTACGTGCTTTTATAAAATTCAGCTTTAAAAACACAAATTTTCTATTTTTAATTAGCGAAAAACTGTTAATTAATTGTAAAGTTTATAAATTATGCCAAACAGCGATAAACCCGCCAAACCATTTTAGAAGTCTTATACTATTCTTTTATATTATCCTTTTGCATTGATTTCATCGAAGAAAACTATGGCCGAGATCCAGATAGATTTTTCGCTGTTCGCGAAATGAGTTTGACACATCAGAAACCAGAATGTTTGAGAATTTTTGCTGTTTCTGGATCCCGGCCTATGTCATAAAAGTTTTGAGTCATTTTCTTAGTGCGATGGATGAAGTGCAATGTTTGCAGAAATCTAGGTTGCGATCCAGATAGATTTTTCGCTGATAGCGAGGCGAGATTCACCAATCAATAGCCTGCATTGCTGCAAACAGCGAAAATTTCGCAAAAGTGCAAGCTTCTGATTGATGAATCTCGTTTTGCTAACAGCGAAAAATCTATCTAGATTGAGGCCAATTATGTTGAACATAATTTTGCATTTCCACATCCAGGAAGGGTATTGATGTCATAACAACAGTGCATATTCGAAACTATTTAAGGCATTGATTCTGAACTCCTTTTCTACAGCGCCTAGAAGATACAGTGTGGAAAACGGCTATTCCTATAATGCTTTAAAAAGTGCTAAAAACTTGTATCCCATAAATCTCCAACATTGCTCAGCGGCAATATGCTGATACGAGCGCCATCTCGTAACTCTTTTCAATATAAACACTGTGTTTTCAAAAATTATAGAATGTAAAAACTATAAATATAAGATATTTTGGTCTGTTATAAGCTAATTTAGTTAAAGAATGGCGTGAAATAGGTTAAATAGTCTCTTTTAGAATGACTATCGTTTTTAAATCACTACGATGGCGCTACGATCGACATCTTGTTATTCAGCATCGTTGTACATTTATGGGATTCAATTTTTTAGCACTATTTTGTAGCCGTTTTTCACACTGTATCTTCTAGGCGCTGTACCTTTGCTATACATTTCAATATTAAAGAAGTTGTTTCAATAGTTTTAGTACTTTTCTCTATTGCTCACTCTAAAACACAAATATCGAAATTTAACCAACAGCGCTCAGAAACTATAGCGCCTAGAATATATAGTGTTGAAATCGGCTAACCCTGTAATACTTAAAAAAGCGCTAAAATATTGTATCCCTTAAATGTGCAATGATACTGCTGCAATATGCAGATCGCAGCGACATCTGCAGGATATTTTCCACAAATGCAAGAAATTGTTAGTCTATACAATGTAATAATAGTAATGCGAAAATCCCGCAGATGTCGCTGCGATCGACACTTGAAATTTTAGCAGTATCGTCGCACATTTAAGGGATACAAATTTTTAGAACTGTTTGGATAGCATATTTCCACACTAAGTATTCTAGGCGCTGTATCAGAAACAACGCCATAACAGAGAGCCTTTATACATAAGAGTGGTGATATATGCACAGGAGGCATGTTCATTTCAAGTTTTTGTCGAAAGTACGGCAATCCGCTTTCTTGAATAGAGGATATTCAATCTACGTTATGATCACATGGTCAAGGCAAGAACGTCTAGCGTAAAGAAGGGAAGGCTCCGTCTACGTAATGTAAATCCCCGGTAGCCAATGAAACAGTTCATGGGAGAAAGCAGTAGTACACTGTTAAAAATATCGTGAAAAATTACCTCTGTTTTTAAAGGCTATCTGTATTATGACCAATGAGAAAGCTTCATAGGCGTTTATATAGCGTTCTCATTGGTCAGAAAATAGAGAACCTTTAAGAACAGAGGTAATTTTTCACGATATTTTTAACAGTGTAGTTTCCTGATTCCCTTCTTATCAGTTAGAAATTCTTTGGGTAAATTACCGGTACCACGTGACTTTTTCAGCCTCGAACCCATATTTGGAATATCCTCCATTAGAAGATATGCGCATGGACGATCTCTATTAGACTAGGGAAATAATTCAACATGCATTAGCCTGACGATAATGGCATGCTCACAAAGAACTTTAACGATTTGTTTTTATCACTTTTACCAATAAACATTTATTGGCCGTATGTCGCTACTTCGTTATAGTGACACACTTGTTCCTAATTAGATCCCGGCCTTAATGTATCAAAATACGGAGTTTGCTTTCTGTACTATTCCTGAGCTCAGTTATAGCGGCTAGAAATATAGGCCGGGATCCAGGTACATTTTTGCAAACAGTGAAAAGTTAGCAAAAATTCTGGCTTCTGATTGGTCAATCTCGTTACGATAACAGAGAAAAATCTACCTAGATCACGGTCATAGTGTGGAAACAGGCTATTCCAGTAATGCTTTAAAAAGTGCTAAAAATTGAATCCCATAAATATTGAAAAATACTGAATGACAAATGTCGATAGGAGCAACATTTTCTAGATCTTCTCTGAGCGAAACGTTTTCTTTTGAAATAGTTCCGTTGGAATTACCATATGTCGCTGTAATCGACATTCGTCGTTCAGCCTCGTTCAACATTTATGGGATACAATTTTTTAGCACCTTTTTAATAAGTCGATTTTTAAACTATATCTTCTAGAAACTATGGCTCCGTTATAGCGTCTAGATTATATGTTGTAGAAATCGACTATCCCAGCAATACTTAAAAAAGCGTGGAAGTATTGAATCCCTTAAATGTACAACGATGTCGAATTCCAAACAGTCATTTGTATCGGCATCTGCAGGATATTTTTTAAAGAAGAAAGAGACATGTGTAATGCACCGCTACAGCGTCTAGAATACATAATGTGGAAATTTGCTATCCAAGAACCGCTAAGAAGTGTATCCCTTAAATCTGCACTGACGCTGAAATCCAGGGAGATGATCGCAGCGACATCTGCGATATATTTTCAAATTTCAAAGTAAACATGGTATTATTACAGCAGGTTTGACGCCAAGCACACAGGTCAGATGTATGTTAAAAAAAAAAAAATAAATAAAAAAATTAAAAAAAAAAAATTACAGTGTCTAGACCAAATTGTCTTGGAGTTTTGGGAAATATGCTGCATATATCGCTGTGATCGACTGATTGGATTTCCACACTATATATTCTAGACGCTGTAGCACCGCGGTGGCCTGTCTTTTTCGTTTGCCTCGAAGTAGATATAGATGACGTCATTTGAAGCTGTTCCTAAATTGTGGCCAGCTCATCACCTCACACGGAGTTGATTATCTGTACACGGCAATGAACACAAAAAAAATTGGCGCACCGCTTTGTACTAATCATCGAGCGCGTTCACGGACCGCACTCTGGGGTCCCCAGGTTTCCCCGTGGGGAACCCGAAGCGTTCAGAGCCGGCATCACGTCACTTTTTCCGAATTTCCCACAGCGTTCAGAGCCGGAGATTACCCGGATTTCGGGGAACCCACATTACCTGAAAAATTTTGTTGGGTAAAGTGATCACGTGGTTGGGAAATCTGATTTGTTTACCATTTTATAGCTTAACTGTGACTGTTAATCGGAATCACTGTTTTGATCAGTTTTATCGCACATTGTTTCTGTTTTTTCATATTACAAAAATAATAATAAAAACATTTCTGGTCTAAGTTTAACTTTTAGATAAGTTAGAAGATAAATGTAAATTTTGCCTATGACAAATCTCCGATTCAGCCTAAAATGGCTAGCAAAACCTGTGATACATATTTGTTGCGATAGTATTCCACATAAAATTAACTTTTGGAACAGTTTCTCATCTAAAAAAAGTGATAATTGAATCTATTTGCGCTGTCGAAAGTGCAGCTGCCGCCATGTTTGTAAATGTAAATAAAAAAATACCGCAACTTTACCCGAAAGCGTTCAGCGCCGTTTTTACCCAACCTTACACCGAGAAACCAGTATGACGTCATTCCCCATTTTTCCGAGTTACCCGTGTTTCGGTCTCTGAACGCACTCAAGATGGTGAAATAAACCAACGCCCCCTAGATATTTGAGAAAGTCTTGACACGCGTCACGAAAACATCACACAAAGCAGGCAAAGCAAAGGAACAAAATCATTCATTCACTCGTGGATATGAATGAGCCAATGAATGATTTTTCTTCTTTGTTTTGCCTGCTTTGTGTGATAATTTCCTGACGCGTGTCTAGGCTTTCTAAAATATTTAAAGGGCGTTGAATAGGCCGGGGTCAAGATAGATTTTACGTTTTAGCGAGATGAGATTGATCAATCAGAAGCCTGCATTTTTGAAAAGTTTATGTTTGCAGTAAACACCGAAAAGCCTGCAAGGATGGAGGCTACTGATTGGTCAATCTAATTTTACTAACAGAGAAAAATTTATCTGGATCCCGGACATTAACTTTGGTTGGTTGAGACGATTTTGAATAAAATCAAATCAGAAAGCCAAAGTTTTTTAACTTTTCTGGTTAGTTTAATCGAAATCTTTCACGTCTATTACTGAAAACTGAGTTACTGTACTTTGGACAAAAACTTGAATACGAGTACACGACTTGTGCATATGTCACCACTCTTACATATAAATGTACTCTGTTATGAGCATAATTATAAGCGCAGCTGGTTAAATTTGAGTATCTGCACTGTTAAAAATATCGTGAAAGATTACCTCTGATTTTAAAGGCTATCTATTTTCTGACCAATGAGAACACTATTTAAACGCCTATGAAGCGCTCTCATTGGTCAGAAAATAGATAGCCTTTAAAAAAAGAGGTAATTTTTCACGATATTTTTAACAGTGTGGGTATTAGGGAAAGAAATTGTGGCCCACCGTGGCTGAGTGGATAAGACACCACGCCGCTAATCGCTTGAGAGCGTAGGTGGGGGCGGGTTCAAATCCCGCCGTGATCCCCATGTGATCTGATATATATGTGTTCAATAAAACAAACAAACAAACAAACAAACAATAGTGAAAGGTACAGTTGCCATGGAAACAACGACTTCTTTAATTCGTATAGAAAATGAATGAATAGTTGTAAATGACTTAAGTTTAAAATGTAGGCAATTTCTCTGAAAATATCAATGGCTCCCATCTAGTATTTTACAAAAGTAATTTAATATATCCACATGATGTATAACTTGATACAACTCTTTGCTAATGAAAATTCTGCAACAAGACTTATGTAGGTAGATCTTTTCAATTATTAATTCAGAATTCTAAGAACAAAACGAAGTTCTTAAGCGCTCTTCCTCCCCCCTCCCCCCCTCCCCCCTCAAAAAAGAAATACGATAGAGAGATATAAGTATTTGGATAACTTCAGTATTTCTGTGATCTTTTGTCAGAGTTTAGAAAAGGTGTCTGGGTATTAAAAAAAACATAAAACAAATTTGACGAACGATAAGACTATAAATTTCAGGCAATTTTTAACTGGAAAAAATTTAATTCTAATGTTTATGCGGCTTTAATAATAGACTATTAAAGATAAAAAAAATTACGGGAATTTTTATACGAAATTATATTCTCACATTTATGCAAATAGGTATGGATAAACAGACTTGAGTAAAATTACATATTTATTCTTTCTTCTCTATAACACGATCTAAATAAAGATGTACAGTTTATATCTTCAAATTTTTAGATTTTTTTTTATCAAAAATGTTTCCTCATCATGTCTGGAATTGCTAGATTTACTTCTTTAGACAGACCTTCGGATCTTTAGATGCCTGCGGGGCTTCATTCTCGGATTATCCGTAGGTATTTGTAAAGGTAAATTTATTTTGCAAAACCATCAGCAAAAAAAGTTAGAACAAACAATTAACTGACAGACTAACTGTAAATATATATTTTATTTTGACTCTATTTGATTTATACTAAATTTTCATCCTTCATAGAAAATTTTAAGGAGATATAAATTGAGAATGACTGATACTTTGAAAGAAGAAATTGACTTGCCTTACTTTTAAATTATTTATTACTCTAAAAAATGAATGATAGGTAAACAAAATGTATACTATTGTGTTTGTTCCCTGCTGATAAAGGCTATACAAGGACTAATTTTAGCGAGTAGAATTATTTCAATTATATATAATCTGTTTAAATAAAAGGAGTGATATCTACTAAAAAACCACTTTTCAAAAGTAAAAAAAAAAGCCAAGCAAAAAAAAAAAAAAAAAAAAAGAAAAGAAAAGAAAAGAAAAAAGGGGAAAGTTGTGGCTAAAAATAGTGTGATATCAAATTTCCAAGCTTATATTATGGTACTTATTTAACATTTTTTATTAAAAATTTACCATGCGTAAGTCGAGTACCTAAGTATGCGTTGATAGAAAGCCTTTTCTCCTTTACTAAATACATCATAACGTGTTTCTGAAAATTATTTTTTTAAATTATGCATGATGGGCTTGGCGGCCATCTTTCCATATTTTACACAAATTTCTAAGCAGACAAGCTCGTAATATGTTTGCATTATTAAGAATTTTGAACTTCTAGTTTTGACTACAGACAGATAAATTAAGATTGTCTTTTATTTTGAAAAAAAAAAACAAATTGATTTTTACTGCTTTAACTAATTAATTAACCCCCTCCGAAAAAAAGAATCATAAGATGAAACCTGAAGTTACTTCAACTTTATTTTAAGACACAAATTTCTGGGCACTCATTTCCATAAATTAAAAGCATAAAATGTTTGCTTTAGCAACAATTTCGAATTTTCGATCTTAACAATGTACTTGTGTGCTTAGAAATTTGTGTAAAATATGGAAAGAGGGCCGCCAAGCCCATCATGCATAATTTAAAAAAAATTAATTTTCAGAAACACGTTATGATGTATTTAGTAAAGGAGAAAAGGCTTTCTATCATCGCATACTTAGGTACTCGACTTACGTATGGTAAATTTTTAATAAAAAGTGTTAAATAAGTACCATAATATAAGCTTGGAAATTTGATATCACACTATTTTTTAGCCACAACTTTCCCCTTTTTTCTTTTCTTTTTTTTTTTTTTTGCTTGGCTTTTTTTTTACTTTTGAAAAGTTGTTTTTTAGTAGATATGTTGTTCATCTAATATTTAGACTTAATTTTTTTTCAACAAGAAACCTCTAAAATATCTTATTTATTTCTTAAAATACTTAAATTTACCAACAGAGGAGTAACTCAAGTATAGTTATAATGCAAAACACATATTTCTTTGTTAATACACATACCCAAATTCCCCATCCCATGGAACAATTTGAGTATAGGTAAACTTTTATTTATTTTGAGATAATAAAAGAGGCAATAAATATAACACTCATATATTCTAGAAGAGCACATTTCTTAAGGAAATCGAAAATATAAGCAATGCTGTCATTTATAGTATCTGTAAGATTTTAGAGCTACGAACATGCGGTTTTTATATCCAATTACCTCAACATGGGATATATTACAATGTGTTTTAGAATTTTTACTACGTATTTCAGTATTTCAGTTAAAGGAACACTTTAAACCAAAATAAGATACACCTTATTGTATAGCAAATAGTTTCAACTTTTTAATGATAGTATACTTATTTTAGTTCAGCGAAATAAAACAATATCTCTGTGGAAGTCCTATTAGTGTCCACGTCTCTTTTACAAGTTGATTTATTTTTTCAGCTGAGTGAAAATGTGTTTAAGTCTGGACTCGAACCCAGGACGTTTTAGATTTAGCCGCAAACGCTTTTCCACCGAAGCTATCCTAGACACACACACACAAAAAAAAAAAAAAAATGAAAAAAAAATTAATGGCTGTCCATCTTTCAATAAAGTACTTTTGTTTATCAGAATAAAAGTTGATTGATTGGGAGGATTTTGGTCAAAACCATGTATGACGAACCTCAAAGGATCACAAAGTTAATGTTTTACTTAATTAAAACTCATTCAAACATGTAATCGCTAAGTTTTGTAATGCGGATTTATATAGTTTGGGAAAAAACTGCAAGCAGGATCATGCGTCTTGGGCTTATGTCGCTATTCTGATGCGTTAAAGTACTCAAAATCACGAGAAAAGAAAAGCAAAAGAGGCAAAAGATAGCCGTAGCGGCACAAGAGTTGTAAAATACTGGACACATGTCACTTCTACGTTGTGAAATCTGGGTTTTTGGGGATATTGTTCAACTAAAAGTGAAAGACTAAGTGATGAATATGCACAAACACTTCGGAATAGATGGTCTAGTGGCAAAAGGAGGATCTAGTAACGATTTTTTGATGTGAACGAGATAAATGTTCAATTAAAGTTAATTTCTATTAATAAAATATAATTTTAAATTATTAAATTTTCTATAAAAATAAAAATATTTTCCAAATAGCTATCTACTTGACAAGGTCTATGCTACTTGTGATAAACAGTTATCTTCCCTTCTCCGTTTCAGAGGAGAAAATTTTTTGCACAAAAATGCACTAAAAGAACATTCTAACAGTGGGAAGTTAAAAATCCTGACCTGTATAAGTAAACATATAAAATAAGCTTTTAAATACTGTAGCTGATAAAGGGTCTAGCCGGATAAGCATAGCGAAATGGCCCCCACGGCCGATGTTTGAAATAACATGTGTGGTAATAAGGCTCACCATGAGAATGCAATATAGAGTGTTTTTAGCCCATGACCTTGAACTGCCCTTGAGATAAACGGGGAAGTTTGCGCCGGCGCTACTATTTTTTAAATACGTTTTTCTCGAAAAGTACAAAAGTTAAAAAAATGAAACTAAAGCCAATTTTGGAAGAATATATTAATTCACATCATATATTTTTTTCACACTTTTACACAAATTTTAACACAGAAAAAAGGACAAAAATATTTTTTGAAAAAATTATTAATGTAGTAATTTTATAATTAAACCTACCAAAAAATTGCAGAATAATGCTCAAAGTATGAACTTTTAAGAAAAAAAATTTCGTTAAAATCGAAGATGCGCTTTTTGAGTTATAAGAAAATAATGCTAGCAACTTGCTAAAATATTCGTACCGTTCCCTGTTTGCATTTGCACAAATACGCTACTACCAATGCCTTGGTCTATTCGTGACATTTCCACTCGGGCAGGGTGCGCAGTGCGCCAAAATAAGAGAATGTTTCCGTACATACCACTTCGCTATAGCTTTGTTTCGTGTTTGTAAATATTGTTATTTTGGTGTACTGCGCATCCGTCTCACGTAATAATATCAAGAAATGACAAACAAAAGAGTAACATTTGCCTACCATGACTTTCATGTAGAAGAAAGCTATGGGGCTGTACAGTGTATATATATAACGTATAACTTTAGGGCGGAGTATATGTGTATATGGGGGGTGGTCTGGCACTTGACATCGGAAGATATCTGTAGGGTAGGGAGTGTTGTGATTTGATATCGTTACCATTTTTGATCAAACCAAAATTTACTTTTTTGGTATCCTTTTCTTTACATCTGTAATCTTAAATTTTTAAAGTCTGTTTTCTTCTTTTTATGAATATACAAAGTTATTATTAAAACCATATTCAATGTTTATAAAATATTTCATTCCAAAATATGGAATAACCCAATCTTAAGCATTAATATTCTCCTGCCATATTGGTATATACTTCGTTGTTAGAAAAATCAAATTCGAAATTATACTTGATATTTTTGCTAGTAAAAGATGGGGAATAATGTTGTCCACCTGCTTTGTTTACAAAAAGTTCTGTTTAGCCCCGTGCAAGGGCGAAGTGCAAGAAGACAATACTACTGTCCAATGCATTATGTAACAAAGAGCTATTATTAAAAACTTTTAAATAATAAGTATTTCTTTAAAATATTATTTGATATAAAGTTATTTCTTATATAGCTGTGATATTTTATGAATTTCTTCTCTTTATTTAAATCAATAAAACATGCGAATAAAAAATCAACAACCATACCTGTATATCATTGAAACGTATAAAAAGGAAAAAAAAAAAGGAAAAACAAATGTAAAAATAAAAATAATTTTTAGACACTGATAACAATATTATTAGGGGGAGGGAGATTCGAGGAACGATAACTTCTGATATCGGAATGTTGGTAGGGGGGTCCGAAATTACCAAAAAGTTGATAACCTTATATATTTACAGCCCCTATTCAGCTTCACCTGCAAAATCTACTAGGCCATTGACTTGATATTATTACGCGAGAAGGATGCACTGTACGCCAAAATAACAGAATATTTACAAACACGAAACAAACCTATAGGGAAGTGGTATGTACGGAAACATTCTCTTATTTTAGCGCACTGCGCATCCTGCCCGAGCGGAAATGTCACGAATCGACCAATGCATTGATAGTAGGGTGTTTCTGCAAATACGAACAGGGAAAGTTACGAATAGTTTAGAAAATTGCTAGCATTATTTTTTTATAACTCAAAAAGCGCGCCGTCGATTTTAATGAAATTTTTTTTCTTAAAAGTACATACGTTGAGCATTATTCTGTAATTTGTTGGTAGGTATAAGTATAAAATTACTACATTAATAATTTTTTCAAAAAATATTTTTGTTTATTTTTCTATGTTAAAAATTGTGTAAAAATATGAAAAAAATATATGATGTGAACAAATATATTCTTCAATAATTGGCGTTGGTTTCATTTTTTTAACTTTTGTAGTTTTTGAGAAAAATGTATTTGAAAAATAGTAGCACAGGCGCATACTTCCCCGATTATCTCAAGAACAGTTCAAGGTCAGGGGATAAAAACTCTCTATATTGTATTCTCATGGTGAACCTTATTACCACACATGGGGGCCATTTCGCTATGCTTATCCGGCTTGACCCGTTACATGTAATGTTACTCAGTGATTTTTGGAATGTTTTCAAGAATTTTATATATTTTTTATCATAATGCTGATAAAGCAATACAGAACGGGTTTGTTTCTTGGTATAAGTTATGGTATAATATCCTATAAGCAATATCCGTAAAATTAAAGTGAAATATTGTTCAATATAATACTTTAGTAATTTCATACACGTACAACATTTTAAACATTTAATAGTAATAAAATAAAGTGCGTTATTTTTGTCCTGTGTCAAATGGTATGCATATTTAGACACTATTTTCTTTTGATGATAATTGTTGAATCAAAATAACATTTAATATTCCTTAAATGTGCATTTAGTTTGTTGTATTTTTTTAGAACGAAAATAAATGCAAATGTAAATAAAAGTATATAAATATGCACATGCTACGCATGCACAGACACACGGTTTTGCAAAAAAAATCTATTCTAAGATTTTCGCTGAAACCATTTAAAATGAACATGAAAGTTCTTTTAAAAAAAACGCTTTTTCAATTGTAAAATAAACAGAAGTACTTTTTTCATTACAAAATCATCCATTTGAATGCAATAATTTTCTGAATATACAAAGACCTAGAACAAGCTATATAAGCGCTACTTCCAAGTCCTTGTATCTTACGAGTAAAATAAAGCTGATGTTTTTAATCTTGAGAAAAGCTCAATTCATATCAAACAAGTTATTATTATGATTCTAGACTTGTTAGAATTCAGACGTTAGCAACTTGAGCTTGACAGATATCAAGTCCAATCCAATGTGTTTCGAGTCGAATGAGCTTTGACATTCCGATGAACGTTTTAACCGCTCGGGCAAAAATTTACTTTAGCGGATATCAAATCAAATTCCGTATGACTGCAAACAAAGGATTAGAAAACGAGTGAAAACTTGACATCCTTTAGAAGAGCATACTAAAGGCATGCTGAAATAATAAAGTGTGATGATGCAGGGTGTTTTGGATTTAAATATGAATGAAGCGTTGTTTGTTCTGCATGGGAACTCTGAGAAGAAAATTACCAAATTAAGTCTCCCCTCCTAAAAAAAATACACGTTTAGAGAAGACAAATGTATCAAATATCAATGTCTCCCAGTTACGTTACGGCAAGAGTAGTGTTATAGTTTGGTTTGTATTGGAAGGGGACTGAAAATTACTGAGAATTCTATTCCAGAGATGAGAACACTGCATTGCAGTGGGTCGATTGTAACCACTGAATTTTATAGTATTCTTCGCCTTATTTAATGACTGAATTTATGATGATTTAATAAGGCAAATAATAAATACTATTAAAATTTAGTTCTGAAAAACGGTACACTGTGGCTCAACGCATTTGAACGAAGGAATTTTAAGGGAAATTGAGATGTAGGTATTTCAAGGTATGCTCTCGAAAATGTATTGAGGGACAACAATGTAACATTCACGTTCCAGTAATAATGAAAATAATTTCAAGTGGAATCACCATGTTTTGACATCGCAAAATGATCGAGACAATGAAAACTAAAATGGCATTAGAACGTAGCACCATAAATGGCGAATTAAGAAATAGGCAGAGAAATAGAGGAGCAATGGTGATAACAAATGAAGAGATGCAGGCGACAGAACAATGTAGTCGGATCAAAAAATCAAGTTGTTAATTTCCCTACTGATGAGATATTTCATGTAAGACTATGGATAACTGTGAAACTCTAATTATGACATAAAACATCTGAAGAACATCATGCTTAAATGTGTCCTTCAAGTTATATACTTCAATGATTCTATGTGTACACGTTTGATTTTGAATATTTCACGAACAGTTCTGGCTCACTCCAGAGCTAGAAATCTGCTGGAGTGATGTGGGGTTACCATGGCATTCACAGACATGCAAGGTGTTCTGGAGAAATTCCACTGTCACCAAAGTGATATTACAGCACACGTCATACATTTACTGTTTTTTTTTTCCTGTTTCTTAATTTGCCATTTTAAATGCTACAGATATATCTTTCCAATACCATTTAAGGTTTTTTCCTGGGCCGCCCCGACCATTTTGCGATGTACAAAAGTGGATGTTTTAGTTTTTAATTTTCATATTTGGGTACCGCTAATGCTATAAATTTTATCTTCGCTACATTTTAAAGATTATTATCTTGAAATACCTACATCTGAAATGTCATTCTAATTCTTTAAGGGGACCAGGTAAGCTCTATCTCCGCCATGTTAAATTCATCTACTTTATGTACCCTTTTCTCAGAAACGGTGATAGATAGAGGTCTAGATTTTTTATGGTAGTTAGAATAACATGTTTTACATGCTTTAACACAGGGGTTTCATCATTTGCTGATAATTATTTGTTTTAGGTGGTGAAACTTCTAATTTAAAAATGATTTTCAATAAAAAATTAATAATAATTTTTCATTTTCACTCAGAAAGAAAATGGTCTGTTAAAGTATGTAAAACATGTTATGCTAACTACCATAAAAAATCTAGATCTGTATCTATCACTGTTTCTGAGAAAAAGGTACATAAAGTAGATGAATTTAACATGTCGGAGATGGAGCGTACCTAGTCCCCTTAAACTGTTCAATTGCTAAGGTCTCATCTGTCAGCAAATTTTTATTTATAACAACATTGTTTAATTAACAATAATTAGCTTATAACTAAAATAAATTTTTATTACTTACAAGGTTATTGACCTTTGCTTTTATAGATAGAGTGTTTCAAAACTAATGGAATGTATTTTAAGGGGTGATAGAGCTCAACTAATAAATATTTCTGATCAGAAACATTTTGTATTTCAATAATAATCATTGTAGAGTGTGACACAAAAATGTAAAATTTCGTAGTATTCCAAATAATAATGATTGTAATGAAAAGTTTAATAATAAAGAAGAATTATTAACTTTCTCTTCTTAATATCGCACATAAATAATTAATAATGAATTTTAAGGCTATGTGAATTATTTTTTAATTTTTTTTCTTTCGGCAATATTTTTTCAATAAACAGCACTTTTTATACTATTGTAAAGGGCATCCTCTTGTAAAGTATGCATTCCGCTCATTCATTTTAAGTTGAGAGTGGTAAAAAGATATATAAGCAAACGTTTCATTACAATTTCTTTTAACTAATAAGGAATTTTACAATTTTTTATCTTTCTAAAACTATAAAGCTGTGAAGCTTTACTCCCCGTGTTGGTTATCCATTTATCCATTTTTGTCTTTTCTACTTTATTTTGCTTTTAGACAAAATTTCTAGAAAGGCCTTTTCTATTTTTTGAGCCCAATTTTTTAAAAAGATTTTAATTATCATTGAATTTCATACACACACACTGTAGAAAAAACGGACTTAAATACGTAAATACTACTGGCAATCAAGACGCTAGTACTATTTCCATATTTTAACGGAACTTTTCACCCGTAAATTACAGAAAAATTTCCGTTTTTTTGGAATTTACAGGGGAAACTTCCGTTAAAATACGGAAAGAGTACTGGTGTCTCGATTGCCAGTACAATTTCCGTATTTTAGTCCGTTTTTTTACCGTGCACACACACACACATATATATACAGTCGAACCTCTATTTAACGAACCTCTATTTTGCGAATTTCTCTATTTTGCGAATTTCTCTATTTTGCGAACTTTTACTTGGAACCAAGAACATTTTGCAAATTTCTTCGTAAAATAACCTCCAAATAGCGAAGTGTATTCTCTATTTAACGAACTTTTCCTTGGGATCGAAATTTTTTTTCTCCCTATTTCTTAAATTATTACTGGACATTTCAAAGTTATTCTTTCTTTTAACACATTTTATGATGATCAATGACCATGAACCGAGAGCAGTAAAATCTTTGTGATTCTTTGCTTTCCGTCCAAGAAGAGCAAAGTTTCAATATCCCCTTTTAACCCTCAATGGAGTTGCCCCGTGTCCTTAAACTATAGTTTCCCGTTTTCTAGATTGTTGATCATGATCAATCGTGTTGGTAATTTCGGTTCTTGTAGCTCGAAAATGTCAAAGCGAAAGTGCTTGAGCATCAAAGAAAAATAAAATATTCTTGATGAGGTGGATAAAGGCATGAAGAAAAAGAATACTGCTTTAAAATTTGGTATTCCTCCAAACAGCTTATCAACCATAATAAAAATTCGCGATTTTAATGTAAATTTTTTTAAAAATGAAAATACAATGTATTTCTAGACAATGTTTTGTTTCATTCTTATTTCCCTTGCAGATTTCTTTTTGATGGGTAAAATAAGTAAAACAAATAGATATAATTTATAAAAAAAGTGTGACTAATTACTTTTTTTAATGATATTTAGTGTTTATGGACTTAAAATGTGTTTTACGTAGTTTAATGTATTTTAAAGGGTGACTCTCTATTTAACGAATTTTCCATATCACGAACTTTTTTTCGGGATTTAGTGACTTCGTTAAATAGAGGTCCGACTGTATATATAGAGAGTAGGTGGGAGTAAAGATACGCACGGGGCAAAGATACGCATTGGCTGATTTAATATGAAGAAACATTTCTACAATCATGAATGCTAGGTGGTAGTTTGGTCTTAAGTATAGTAGTTGTGTGTCCAAACCTTGTGAAAAAAGTAGCACTCCCTGCCAAGAAAATTACGAAAGTTTAAATTTTCGAATTTATATCCAATATTTTTAAAATTTCACTTTATTGTTTAGCTGACAATACTTCGAATTTTTACAAATCCAAAAATTCAGTGGAGAACAGAAACTCTATAGCTTCTAAATGCCGTATAGTTTACCTCGATCGCATTTGTTTAAACTTGTAGGTAGCCGGTTAAGTAAAATAATGCAGAATGGGGTAAAAGTAGGCATCCGTCTTGGGACTAAGATACGCAAAAGTTTAAGATGCGGTGTTTTGCCCTATCGTTTTAGCTAGATGCAAAGCTTTCCACAATTACGTTGTGGAAAGTTTTATTTTTTATAAGTTAGTATTGTGTAAAATATAATAGCTACTTAACTAATATAAGCTAGTTAACTACCTTTTCATTTTTTCTAGTTAAGTTTGTTTTTAATATAGAACATAGGTATCTACCTACCTACTTTAAATCAATATTCTTGTTTCATAAAACGATTTTGTTTTAAGACTTAACCCTTAACTCCTGTTAACGATCTCACAGACCGCTGCTATACTCATTTTTCATACTTAACTATTGATGTTAGTTTAATTTCGATTCGTTTGGAAACTTAGTAGATCGCTAAAGACTTCTAAATGAGGAGAATATTTATTATAATAGGCGTTTACATAAAGTTTAGCGCATAAACAGTATCTTATGAGTCAGTCAACCCTTTTATTCATTTTACAATCAAGGGGTCTTTGAGACCGCTAACAGTATTTATGCAACAATTTTTGTCACAGTAGTTACAGATTAATTGCTATTTGCGCTCTCACAGACCGCTGCTTTTTCTTTTTTTTTTTTTTTCGTGGTTTAACTTGCAATTTTCAGTTTAATTATAAATACTAGTGAAATTTACTAATGCTTTTGCATAACTCATTCGTTTTATTGGAAATGGGGCAAAAATCCACAGTAATGCGGCAAAAATACGCACTGCGTATCTTTGCCCCACCACTGCGTACTTTTACCCCAACCGACCTGGCAAAGATACGCAGAGCAATGTTTTTTTTTAAATTGAAATTTCTTACAGAATTGTAATTTGACAGAATGTCGGTTGATGGTGGCACTTGCCTAAGGTTCTAATCTAACATTTTAATCACTCATTACATAAGTTTAGACCAATGTGTGCATTAAAAATCAAAATGTATGGAAAGTGCGTAACTTTACCCCCACCTACTCTATACACTGGTGGACAAAACTTAAGGACCAAGAAGAAATGTACACGTAAATGAGAATCTACGAGAGATTGTGGGTCCAGAAGCAAACAATAGTATTAACAGAATGTTACACAGGATTTAATATTAAAATTATGTTGAAAGGATGTATACAGGGTATTACCAGAGGTACTTTTTCTGAAACGTGAATACTGTCCGAAAACATGACTGTACAAAGAAAGCAAAATACTCACAATTAACAATCGTCAGTGCCATATCAATAAGGGATGTGGCCACCGTGTAATGCGAGACAACTTTCAACACGGTGTGGCATACTCAGAACAACATGATTCAGTAGCTGTTGAGGCAAGCTGCAAATTCCTTCTTCACTGCACGTATGATGGTTTCCTTGTTTGTGGGAGGAAATTGTCAAGCAGCAATACGTCTCCCCAAGGCATCCAATACATTTTCAATGGGGTTCAGGTCAGGGGAACGTGCTGGACAGTCTATGCGATGGATATCTTCGGCCTCAAGACAATCTTGTACAGACTGTGTGCGATGACAAGGTGCGTTATCGTCCATAAAACGAAACTTTTCACTGACAGCACCGCGAAAATGTTGAACATGTGGAAGCAGGATGTCTTCAATGTACCGTCTACCGGTCATGGACTCTTGGTCAAGTACATAGAGATCCGTGCGGCCACTGAACATGATGCCTGCGTAAACCATGATACTTGAAGTAGCATTTCGATCTCTTTCAGGAATATTTTCGCGACAGTAAGCACTATAAACCTCGCGCCATATCAATTTACGTCTACAATCAGACGATAGACTGAATCTACTCTCATCTGAGATGACCACAGTGAACTAGTCGTCATCAATCCAATTGCAATGCATACGGCACCACTGTAAACAGGCGCTACGTTGGGGTCGAGAGAGTAGGATACACACAACAGGTCTTCAGGCGTATAGTCCAAAAATTTTTAAACTCTTGCAACAGTTTTCCACGATATTTTAGTTCCTGTGGCAGCACAAATTTGATTTGCTAATTAACCAGCTGTGCTCTGTCTGTTCCTTTTTGCCGAAATAACAATATAGCGATCTTCTTGGGACGTCGTACTGCTAGGACGACCTCCTCCCGTGCACCTAGTACATATTCCACTCTTTTGGAATGCCGCTCATAGCCCTAAAACAAAACTGTGCGCGATGTTATTTTCACGGACAACATCTCTCATTTTGCGTCCTTCTTCCAACTTTCCGATTATTCTACCACGAGTCATCTAAATGATGCCTCGAAGACTTGATCAAAATTTCAATGTTCAAGCTTCACTGCATCTCCTTCAATTTTTACATCTAATGACAACTCACAGCACTCGCCGATTACCTAAAATCTCTTATATCTGCTATCACGTGATCAACAAAAGCGGAAGTACAAAATTTGAATAAGTTTCGCAAACCAGAGTACATCCCGCATTCATGCAAATTTACACGTGCTGCTGCGGATCTATTTCTAACTGTAATCGTTGAAAATAACAGTGGTCCTTAAGTTTTGTCCACCAGTGTATATATATATATATTAATATTGTTTTATTAAGTTTTTTCTCACTGTTATCTAACTTATAATTGAGTTTTTAGCTGCCGTCATTAATTTTCCACCCTTGTATATTTCATGATTATACGAAAAAAGCACCAAAATAACCTGGCATCAATCAAATAAATGTTGGGAAATTTCTTAGCAAATCGTAAAAGAACTACTATTTGACTCCACCGCCAAGTGTTTTTGTTAGTTAGCCGAAATTGATTTTTTGTAAATCTGTAACAATTGAATTTTTTTTAAGTTAAGTTGGTCTAAAAATAATTCCCAGTACTTACTTATTATTGTTCTTGACTAATATTTTTGATTATTTATATTATGCAATGTGTAATAGAATGTGCTTCATAGTATGTTCTAATTTTTGTAAAATACCTTTTATTTCATAAATTATCTTAGAATGCACTGCGGAACTCTCTTGATCATATGTCATTAACTGTATATAAAAATGGCTGAACTTTGCAGAAAGAAATATATCTTCAATCACCGATTTTTTCCATATAAATCTGCGTCATTGGCATTTAGAAATGATTACAAAGCAAAGAGAAAACTTTGAAATAGTTGAAGATTAGTTTCATATCATTTCTCTCATCATCACTGGAAAATAATTTCTCTCGACTTTTACCTCAAAACATATGGAATTTAATTTTTTCCACAGAAAGCATTAGTTAGAAGGAATAATTGTTTTGCTGGACAGACTTTTATTCAAATATAACTCATAAAAGATTGTACTTAAAAATAATTGAAGGCTTTTCAGATAACATAAAATGGTAATAAAATTTGCATGAGCTAAAATGCATTTTGTGAATTTTATACGGTATAAGCATCGCAGCAATTATATTAAAGTAAGATGAAAACTTTGTTTTCTATCGGGTTGTCCGAAAAGATTTTTTTTTTTTTTTTTTTTTTTTTTTAATGAAAGTGAAGAACAAATTTTTAACATTAAAAAAATATTTCATTTAATTACATGATGTCTATTTTGGTCCAATAAAGTTTGCAATCATATAGTTATTCTGCAGTTTTGCATCACTCACTATTTTTATTTCGTCTTCACCAGTTTCAACTGACCTTTCAAAATGTGGCGAAATTTTAACATCAAATTTCTCACAATGAAAATTTGCAAAGCATTCTTGAAACTAGCGTTCTGTTAACGCATCTTTTTCACACGCAATATTTTTAGGGTTCTGTACTTAAAAAGTAAGAACGGAACCATTATAAAATCACTTCTGTGTCTGTCTGTACGTCTTTCACAGCCATTTTACTTGTAAACTATGGAACGTGGAAAGTTTAAATTGGCTGAAGTAATAAAGGCTGTTTACTTACATATTTATAGATTATTAACCATTCACAAATATATTTAGGAAAAATGTAGAGGGCCTAATTAAGTGACTTGAAAATAAAAATCTTTTCTTTGTATATCGTGCAAGGTATTGTGTGAATGTTTTCGTAACGCCGAACTCAAAAATATATTTCTTTTAATTTTAGGTATTATATTTTCAAAGATATCGTCGAAAATGTAATGCAAAAATGTGTTTCTCCGCCCCCGCCTCTATTACCGAATCTACTGAAACTAAAATTATGAAAAAATTAGGGGTAGTAGAAGTTAATTTAAAACGTGGAGGGAAACTATAGAGATTACACTAGGTCAGGTAGTTTTTGAGAAAATCGTATTTTTCCGTTGCATACAAATTTCGATTTGCGAGCGGAGGAAGGAAAGGAGTGTTGAGGAGCGCTGGAGGTACCTGCGGTCGCAGAAGTATAAAAGGATTGTAGCTAATGATTTTCGAAAAACATTGTCGGTAATTTGTCGAGATATTAACCCTTAAAGACACTTACGGTTTTGACATGCATAAAGGTACGGGCGGCGTAACTCTATGCGCATCTTGAGATCTACCAGACGCTTTGTAAAGAAATTTTGTGGGATTGTGAATTTTTTAACATAGGCAAGGATAAATATATATATATATATATTTAATTCTATCTCTGCCTACCCCAGGGGATACAAAAACATATTTCATGATCTCCCAGGTGGGATACACGAAATTTTGTCTGGAGTTGAATTTTAGAATCTATGCACGTGTAAAGAGAATGTTTTTAAAACTGAACCTTCTGTTCCCTATGGAGGGAGGGAAAAACAATATCTCGGAATCTGTCAAGTTCTTAAAGGTGGAAATTTGCAGTTTGGTAAATTTTAGAATATAAGCAGAGATAAAGGAATTGTTTTTAAAAAATGCAACCCCAGACACCATGGGTTGTGCAAAGCCATATCCCGGAATCTAACTCTTACAGAATAATTTTTTCGTGATGGTGGATTTCAGAACAAAGTGTCTGTAACGGTGTTCTGAATTAAAAATTTTACAGCTTTCCCCCCGCCCCTCCCCCCAAAAATACATGTGGGAAAAGCCCAATTTCAGGATTTATAGGAGCAATTACAAAAAAAATGTCAAAGTTTTCTGAAAAATTTACAAATTTTCTAAAATATACATGTTAGTAAAATAATTCAACTATCACATAAAAATTTGAACTATTCCATAAAGATTTACTTATTGAATGAAAAAACTCCAAATTAGTAAACATTTTCAAAGTTTAAGAAACTTCAAATTAATAAAAAATTTTAAAAGATTCAAAAATTTCTAAAAATTATGTACAACTTAGTAAAACATTTCCAATTATTATATAGAAATTTCAAATTTTACCTAAAATATTAACTATTGGAGGAAAAAAAATGTATACAAACTAACAAAAAATTAACGGTTTTCTAAAAATATTTGCAAGTTAACAAAAATGTTTTTTTTTTTAAATAACAGATGATTGAATATACAGAAGTCAGTAAAAAATATTTCAAAGCCCGTATAGCCGGTATACTGGTCACAGTGACGTTGATGTGACGTCAATCAAAATCACATACGTCACGTGCCACATCAGTTATCTAAATGTGAATACTCTCTGACGTCACACTGTAACTAAAATGTGAACCCCTTGAAGATCTTAAGAAAACTTTAAAACTTATCACAGCATCAAGAAAATTACTTTTTTCCAAATTTTTAAGATTTTGTGACGTTGCTGTGAAGTCACCGGAAGTTACACCTGTATCCGAAATGCCAACACTCTATGATATCACACTGTGATCAAAAAAGGGATTTTAAAAAATAAACATTTATTACAGCCAAAAAATTGATTTATGTCATGCACCTGAATCAGTCACATTGTCTCTATTTAAATAAATTCAGTATTTTCAAAAAATAAAATGAATAAAAATAAATAAATAATTATATATATACGCGGACGATAATTTATTCACATTTTAGATTGAATTTCTAAAAAAACAATCAATACTGTTTAATAAATCTGTAAAATACTTATATACAAACTTAACGTAGACAAGTTATTGTTGAAAGTCATTCAGAAATGAAGGTTCCATTCTGATAAAATTATTAGCAGTTTAATAATTTGTTAGCATTTTAAACGCAAGCATTTTCATTATTTTTCGCTGCCGCATTCCGCGAATCTGGTAATTTTGTAGCACTAAAATTTTGTTTAAAAATCTCCACTTTTCATTAATTATATTGAATGCCAACCCAATGGCTCTAGCATGCTGGCCACAGAATAAGGAACATATACCCAGTTCGTCGATTCAGTACCAGCTCGGTCTCGGCTACGTGACTGTTCAATACTTTCAGGTCTTTCCTTGTACAAAAATAATGATTCTGATCACTTTCCCTTTAAAATGTTTCCCTGCAGACATCCTTCCTATAGCGATTTGACCAAAACTGGTCGGTGCTCAATAAAATATTTTCCCCATCCCATTAATTCTTATATTTTTCAATGAAATGTAAATAAAGTGTATTCGTATTTAGTAAATTTAATTACAAAAAAGTGTTGATATTTTTATAGAAAATACTTTATAAATGCTAGTAAATCAATTTTTAACACTTTCCAACATAGTTGAAAATTGTTTATGAATTCAGTTTGTCTGTCCGTCTGTCTGCCGTCTGTCAGTGCTCTAACTTGTCGTAAATATAGTCAAAACATCATGAACTTGATATATGTTATTAGGGTTTGCTATGGCACGTTCGGTATTGAAATTTATGTATGTAGCATGTACGGTGCGTTTACAGGGGCGCATATAAGAATTCCGTTACATTACGGACTAAAGGAAAAAATCGTTTGTGGTGTATTTTATGATATTTCACTAAATTAAACATACTGAAATTTCAATATATCACTGAAGTTCACTACAAGGCACTGACTGTAGATATGCTGTGCATAAAATTTGTTGTTCATTTACAGGGACACACAAAAGAGTTTGGCTGCAGAAGAGAATGAACAATAATTGAACTATTGAAGCCTATGAATATGAACAATAATTGGTGGAAGTGTGTTTTCAAATGTGGAACGCGCTTTTAAATTTAACTATTTTTTAATATTACTTGGTGTGTATAAATTCTATAGATCCTATATAGGACTGCACAAAAGATCTAAATTACATTTCTGTTTATCGACGGAAATTGCTGAATTGGAATTTTCATCTGTTCTATGTGTTTAACTGAACTAACTTTTAGTATACTTTGTTGTATACATACAAATCTATAGCTCATATATAGGGACGCACAAAAAAAATTGGATATTCTTCCGACTATTGATGGTAATAGCAGAAATTGGGTTTTAAAATGCGTTATGCGTTTTCCAAATTGTTTATTTTGACATCATCATTCACATTAATAAACTGTGAAATTTTGTTACTGAGTTCTGAATAGAATGGAAAGTGCTTCATTATCTATTCTGGACGCACGATTATTCATTCGTATTAATTTATAATTTCTATTTAAATATGAATGATCTTGAGTACCTGCAATGGATTAAAAAATACATAAACTTACATATTACCATAGCTTATTCGTAAGAAATTTCAGAATTTACTATTAAATGCAGATGCAGAATTCACTGATATAAAAATATAATACCCTAATTAGAAGTTAGCGCTTCAATATTATATATTGTTCTACTAATATATTTTGTTGATTAATACCGTGTAAGTACATTTTATTTTTTTTTTTCAATGCCATAATAATACTTCTAAATGTTTTTAAATTGCTCTATATTTTCCAATTAAATGACCATTCTACTTTTCAGCAGAAAAAAAAAAATACAAAATTTTTAAGATCGGGATGCATAATTTCATTATTACGTATTTAAAAAAAGCTATATTGAAATTAATTATTATCAATTTGTTGTTACTTAATTTGAACTAAAATAACAAAACTAAAATATTAAGGATATATAATTAACCAAGTTTGCGAGAGCTGTCTTCAAACACGCCAGATTTTTTTTTAAATTTCAGAAGCAATAAAAATTAATCCTGTTATAATTAAAATGAAATAACCTTAATAGCATTTGTTAATCAGTTTGTAAAAGCAATGAAATAAATTAATGAATGATGCTTGCTTTTCCTTTAATAATTGTCTAAACTTTGTAATTTAAGAATTAAATTTTTATTTTGTTATTATTATTTGAATTATCAAACTACCTCTATAATATTATTATTTGAAATTTCATATTTGAATATTATGACGGCCTTCAAGCAATTTACATTTTTTTTTTTTTTTTTTTTAGAAAAAATATTTTTTATCGAAATGTTAATCTTATTTCTTCTCCTGCAAAAAAAGAAAAAAAGTCAAGTTCTAAAAACTGATGGGTTTTTAAAACTGTTTTATACATCGTATACATTTTTCTGTGGTAAATGAAGTTTCATATGACCATGTTTTGTTTATGTTTATGATTAGGCGTAACTCTAGTATAGATGCAGGAATCTTGATAATTTTGTTTCAAAAATCGAGTATTCTGGTGATTTCATTTAAATTTAATTAGGTTTCTAAACTTCAAAGATAACCGGATAAATTTATTTTATGATCATTTCATATCTGAATAACAGCTACTACTAACTTTACATTTTTGACTATACAGGGTGTCCGGTCTCAACGGTGTCCAATGGCTAATTCCTAAACCGTTAGCCATAGACATATAGTTCCAATTGCAAAAATGTTTCAAATGAGGTAAAAAAGTATTTTTAAAGCGATTTGGGTAAAGAAAAACATTTTTTAAAAAATTACGAAATTTAAATTTTTATACGGTCCCCAGGTCCTATAAGTTATATTTAGTAAAAATATCCTATTTCACTGACAAGTAAGACCAAAAAAAGTCCCATTCCTCTGCGATTAAAACTGACCGAATAATAGATGTTTAAATTTGGAGTATCTTTTTTGCTGCAAAATAAGGGTCAGTCACAAATTTACTAGAAATAAAAATAATCGTCAGATATAAAATTTAACATCAAACATTGATAGTAAATTTACATTACAAATATATTTTGAGATTTTTGTTCATTCTGACATATTAAAACAAAATATTTTTTTTCCCAATCACATTTTGCCATTTATGCTGTATCTCGTAATTTGATTGGTCAGAGTTTCAGCATGAAAGTGACAATTCTTGTCGGGAATCGTGCTTGACGAAAGCCATCAGAGGATAGAGTTTCAATAAAAAATGTGATTCGTATGAGGACCTGGAGAATTAGAAAAACTAAACAATCTTAGAATTAACAGCATTATAATAAATTAGTTTTCTATTTGGATTTTTTTTTTTAATCCAATCAATCAGTTCTAAATATTAACTTGCGTTATTTGAACTTTTAATGTGTAAATATCGCCCCCATGCTCGAACAACAAAAAAAAGGTAATCTGTATCATGTACAACAGAAGGGGGGGGGGGGTATTCTGCGACGAGCTATCTTAAAAAAAAATACTTCCATGGGATTAACAATAGCGAACGGGTGTTTTCGCGTGAGTTGGGGGAAGAGAGGGTAGAATTTTTAGGTGGGTTGATGTGGTAGATTGGTTAGTTATTTCTTGCATAATAAAATAAAATATATGGAAAAATACATACATAATTTTAAACAGTATGTATTGGACGAGCAAAAGTTGTGCGTGGGGAGTATAAATTTTAGGGAGGATTGAGATGTTTAGTAACTTACCATAACTATAAAGTAACGGCTAACTACAAAGACAAAGTAGAAAAATTTCCTAACATTTTAATAAAGTTATTAATTTTAATAATTTTAAATTTAATATACTTTTTTATATTTTTTTAATTTAAGAGTATGTCTATATATTTTTAATTTAATCAGTAATTTATACTTAAATAAAATTATAATTGGAACCTATAATTGCTTATATAAATTATAAATTTGAATCTGTTTTTACTGATTTTAAATTTAATAATTTTTAAAATTATTACCTCTTTATGCTCTAATAATTAAGTGTTACAATTAAGACAATAAGAAATAAACGGGCGAATTTTAACGGGCGTGGAGTTTTAAAAGATGCATTATTTAATTAGACAGAGTAGAATAGTAATAAAATATATATAAACCTTTATAGATTTTTAACTTTGCGTGCAGGTGAAGCAAAAAGTGGGAAGTAGAAATTTAAGGGGTCGATTAATTTAGATGAAGTCTTTAAAAAAAAGCGAAAATCTACTGATGTGCAAAAAATTATCACGCTGTAAAACTTGGGGGGGGGGGTATAGCATAGATTTGGAGACCGGGTTCTAAATGCTAAAAAAAAAAAAAACTCCAACTAATAAAATTTACTGGACATACTCTTTATTTAAAAGCATCGTTAGGTGGTTCAGTTAAAGAACAATGGGAGAGAGAGACCCCCATAAATACATGGGACGCCGAAGCGCCCCTTTTTTTAGACAACTTTACATCTCGAAAGCTGAAACAGAAGTGTAGTTTTTTGCAAGAAGTCAAGAAATCTTGGCGTCGCACAGAATCGCCAATTTACAACTTTTGGTGACTGCGCGAAAATGAACAAAGGGTCTTGGCGATAAACATTACCGCAAAAATGTGGTGATACAATCGGACGGGGGAGGCCGGGATTGCAAGCAAGCGCTTCTAATACGATGAGAAATGCGTCAGAAAAGCGAAACCTGTTTATACAACAGATCTTACAAAGAAGACCGCTGCCTGAGAAAATTCTGGAAATCACAGGCATCTGGCTTTTAGCTCGACCACAAAGCACGATAAATACTTGCTTCCCATAAGATCTGTTCATTTTTCTTTTTAATTGTTAATACATATGCAACGTTCACGTATTAGTAGAGATAAAAATTCTTATCAATGTGGCGCGCAAAAATCCGATGGAATTAAATGCAGACCTTGATACTAGCAGATGTGCCATTTAATTCTTATTTATTTCTTTGCACTGGGAGCGGTAGCTGACAGATACGGAAAAGAAAAAAAAAGGAATGAATCTTTGCGGCTGGAAATAAAGATGTTTTTAGAAAGAAAACCTTTTAATAAAAGCTGGATGGTTTTGAGAAATGAATTTAATTACATATTTCAGCATAAGAAAGAGGGGGGGGGGGGATAATGTGATTTAAAAGTAAAAATTATGTTTTAAATTAATTTTGAATAAAAATTATTGGTATGGGACAGAAACGCTGTCACATAACTTGTTCTTTAACTGAACCACCTAACGATGCTTTTAAATAAAGAGTATGTCCAGTAAATTTTATTAGTTGGAGTTTTTTGCAAGAAGTCAAGAAATCTTGGCGTCGCACAGAATCGCCAATTTACAACTTTTGGTGACTGCGCGAAAATGAACAAAGGGTCTTGGCGATAAACATTACCGCAAAAATGTGGTGATACAATCGGACGGGGGAGGCCGGGATTGCAAGCAAGCGCTTCTAATACGATGAGAAATGCGTCAGAAAAGCGAAACCTGTTTATACAACAGATCTTACAAAGAAGACCGCTGCCTGAGAAAATTCTGGAAATCACAGGCATCTGGCTTTTAGCTCGACCACAAAGCACGATAAATACATGCTTCCCATAAGATCTGTTCATTTTTCTTTTTAATTGTTAATACATATGCAACGTTCACGTATTAGTAGAAATAAAAATTCTTATCAATGTGGCGCGCAAAAATCCGATGGAATTAAATGCAGACCTTGATACTAGCAGATGTGCCATTTAATTCTTATTTATTTCTTTGCACTGGGAGCGGTAGCTGACAGATACGGAAAAGAAAAAAAAAGGAATGAATCTTTGCGGCTGGAAATAAAGATGTTTTTAGAAAGAAAACCTTTTAATAAAAGCTGGATGGTTTTGAGAAATGAATTTAATTACATATTTCAGCATAAGAAAGAGGGGGGGGGGGGGATAATGTGATTTAAAAGTAAAAATTATGTTTTAAATTAATTTTGAATAAAAATTATTGGTATGGGACAGAAACGCTGTCACAGGGGGAAAGGTCCGTCTGCTTTATTGCTGCAATAATTAATAAGTAATCCATAATCTAAATTTCACCTGAAATTGCAATTTAAACTTTTCCCTCACTGGCTCTCATACACACAAAGTTTATAATCCTGAAAACTACATTTTTTTTTTTTTTTTTTAATGCAGCAATCTGAAATCTCTGCTCCAAATATTGTTACATCTCCCCCTCCCCCATTCTTCCCGCCCCAAGCACAGACACAAGAAAGCTCAATTTGTAAGTAATTTGTTTGTACCATCTTAATGTTTTTTTCTGGTTTTTTATGCCTATATTTTTATACATAACTTTTGAATGGCTGCTCTGAATATGTTAAGGAAATTAATATGTCCATTTTTGAAAATGATCCTCGTATCACTTTTATTTTCTTTTACAATAAACATCAATTATTTGAATTATATGATTCAACCTGTGCGGTTACTTCAATGATTTAAATAAACATAACAAAATTGTTACAATATTTTAATATTTTGTTCTAATAGAGCACAGATTTATCCATTAAAGGTCGGGCATCATATAACCGCCACATTCTCTCTTTTTAATTAACTTTTCTTTTTTTAAGATTTTGTTCCATTTGTCATTTTATTGTAACGATAAAAATAAAAATAATTGGAGACAGTGGAATTTTCAGAAGGGGTAACGATAAAAATAAAAATAATAATTATTATTTTTACATTACCCCTTCTGAAAATTCCACTGTCTCTCCCCTCAGCAAATATTCATTAGATCAGTTATTTTTTAATTATTTTTTTAATTAAACATTAGGGGAAAAATATTGTTAAATCAAAACATATATTAAATTATTGAGGGCGTCAGTTTCGAAACTGCCCTTATCCGAAATTTAAAAAATCGTGTTTCTCTATCAATCTATTCTATTGGTATAACTGCACCAATCAAACACTACAATCTCCAAATTTTCAATGAATACCAATGGGCGCATTTAAAGGTTTTACGCGATTTCCCAAAATTTGATTTTCTCGATAAGGCGAGTTTTGAAACTCACTTCTTCAATTATTTTAACCAATCTGAAAGTCAATTACTAAAAATTAACACTACCGTAATATTTATACGGGGGAAGCACCTTCTGTTAAATTGCTTTAAAAATGCTTCTTTATATTATTTAAAACCTTTTTGTAATTGGAACTATATGTCTTTGACTAACGGTTTAGGAATTAGCCATTGAACATCGTTTGGAGTGGACGCCCTTTATAATACTTTAAGCACTTCGCGTACGACCCCTGAAAGCTTGGTCCAACTCATCAGTTTTCAGTTACAGAAAAGTGGTTTAAATCATAAAATTGAAAATGTCATAACTCGGTCAATTTTAGGGTTAGATGAATGGGACTTTTTTGCCGTACTTGTTTGAGGAATAGGAAAAGTTTACTAAATATCACTTATAAAACCGGGGGACCGTATAAAAATTTAGATTTCGTAATTTTTAAATAAATGTTTTTCTCGACCCAAATCGCTTTAAAAATACTTCTTTACCTCATTTAAAACATTTTTGTAATTGGAACTATATGTCTATGACTAACGGTTTACTAATTAGCCATTGGACACCGTTGAGACCGGACACCCTGTATAACATGAATATTTTTCAATGGTTATGTAATTTGAAAAAGATGCGTTTATTTTTAAAAATGAGAAGAAGACAATTATTGCATATTTTACATTTAAACTTAATTATATTTTGGGATAATTTAGCTTAGTTTTATCAACAACAAATCATAATTAAATAACTAAATTATTTTATAACAGATTTACACAAATAAGTTGCAATTTAATACAGTTTAATTATGAACGTACCAATCATTAAAATTTTATAATCTAATTTTTGCAATATGAAGCAGTAATTTATTTAAGAATTATATATAATAATTTAGAACCATGCAAAAGTATTACAGTGATATAATTTTTAAAAAGGTATTTAACATGTATTAACATGGTATTAATCCACAAGATTTATTAGAAGAACAAAATATCTTTCCATTTATGTTCCTAGTGAAGTGTGTTCGTAAGGACCGTGAGGATTTTGATATATCAGCCCTGAAAACACATGTTTGCTGGCACACTTTCAACTTTTCGTAGCTACAGTCATCTTTCGCATAGGAGGGATAAACAGTCCAGAAACTCCAATTAAAGAGCACTCCGGCACCCTTAAGTCAATCAGGAATCTAACACCTACTCATTTATTACCTTACCACTTAATCAGCAGGCGACCTTTGACTTCTTGGCATAAATAGTACACTTTTAGGTAGCTTTCATTACAAAAAGCTACCTATTGCAGCCGTTCGGAGGAAAGCGATTTCAAAAAATTTTGGTATATTTTCATCGATCATGAACCCCAGACCCCGAAACCACCCTATGTTCAAAAGTTGATATATATATATATATATATATATATATATATATATATATATATCTGATATTTGCCACACTGTAACTCTCGTATTTATGAACCGATTTGGATGTAACTTCGTGTACACATTGTTCATACCAATGCCTCGACCGAGTTCGTTGACCAGCTTCATCCGCCATCTTGTTTCAAAATGGCGGCCATTTAAGTTTTAAAAAAAAATTTAAATTTGAAATGTGGTACCAAAAAATTGAAAATTGAAAAATATTTCATTCTTATGTGTTTGATCTTGATACAAAGATTCCGGAGTATTTTTTGTTTTGTCTATATCTTAAAAAATGGCTGAGTTATAGCACTTTGAATTTCTAGCTTGGCTGAAATTTTGAAACGACCTGACATTTGTCACGCAATAACAGGCGTATATTATATATGAATCGATTTGGATGTACCTTGGTGTATACATAATACGTACCAATGTCTCCACCGAGTTCGTTGGCCAGCTTAATCCGCCATATTGTTTTAAAATGGCGGCCATTTAAATTTTATTTTAAATTTTAAAATTTGAAATGTGGTACCAAAGAATTCAAATTTGAAAAATATTTTTTTCTTATGTGTTTGACCTTGATACAAAGATTCCGGATCAGTTTTTATTTCGTCTATATCTTAAAAAAATGGCTGAGTTATAGCACTTTGAATTTCTAACGTGGCTGACATTTTGAAACTACCTGATATTTGTCATGCGATAACAGAGGTATTTATGAACCGATTTGGATGTACCTTGGTGTATATATAACTAGCTGTTACCCGTGACTGCGTTCACGTAACATTTAAAGAAGAAGAAATTTATCAATTAAGCAAAAAATTTCGATATTTAAAAGCATATATAACTAACCTTTTATTACATTTTATAGTAGAAACGCTTCTGATGATCCCAATTTGCTTATTTTTCTTTATGTATATAGGACCATTTAAATTTCTTTTGTGAGCATAAAATTTCATACACCTTTTCTAAGATTAAATGAGGAATAAATTTACATCTCTGTTATTCTATTTTATTATTTATATTTATTCTATTTTATATTTATTCCGTTCAAGGATATTGATTTATTTTATGTTTTGAGACAAAAAATATTATTTAAAGATATATATTAATAAAGAATTTTAAAGGAAAGTGGTTATTAGTAGGTCACTTCAGACGTGACTTTGATATGATTAGAATAAGCGAAAAATCAACATGCACCATTATAAGTTATATTCCAAAAAATCACATTTTTGAAGAGAAAAAAAATGATAAATGGTATTAAAAAAATAATCAAACGTGGTGATAAAATAATCAAAGTTCAAAGTAAAAAAATAATCAAAGTTCAAAAATAAATAAAAAGAGCACGGGAAATATCTTTAACTTTCAAATATTTATTACATTTTAATTTCACGGTACCACACTTTTATGAGCTCTAGATCTACCAATAATATCAAAATGTTTATCACGCTTCAAAGACTCTTGAGCCTAAATACTTATTATTAAAGCAATAGAGTTAACTTATTGCTTTCGAGGAATAAATCGATTTATGTAAAAGCACCACAATTATGAATAAACATTTTCATATCTATTGTGTGTTGTAATTTTGGCTTATGAAAGCTTTGAAATTTGCAGGAATATGCTCCAATGGGGTAACAGTGATAGATTGTGTTTCAGGGAGATTTTTAACTATAGATTTCGATAATTTAAAATCTAAAGAAAATTTCCCTTCTTCCTTTGCGCTTTTCGATAAACACGGTGCCTTTATACATTAGAGGGATGTGAAGTGAAAGGCAAATTTATTGCTTAGTTAAGGTTTTGGCTCGTGTGTACACGTAAATGATGCCACATGTAAAGCCTAATCTCAAATTGAAATTACTTGCTAAACTTTTTTAAGTTGACTTTCCTGTGTCATTTATTAAATTTTATTGAAACCAGTGTTATGGGAGATTGTACTGTAAAAGGATGTTAAACTTATATATTTGCGATTTTAAATTCTGTGCAAATCACGCCATTTTGTATAAAAACTGCTATAAAATGCTAATATTTTCTGAAAGAAAAGCAGCTAAGACTAATGTCAAACGAACATCTTTTGCACGCTTTTTTCCTTGCGTATTATCCCTACACAATGCTAGCGGCATATACGTGAGGAAAAAAGCGTGCAAAAAGACGTCCGCCTGGCATTAGTTTCATGATTTAAAATATGACGACACTAGGTTAGTTTTTCCTACGGAATGTTACTTGTCGAAATAAATATATATATATATTCTTACACTTCATGAATCATTTAAAACTATACATTTTAATTTATTTAAAAAAAAGGGGAAACCGATTAATGAAATCCAAT
This sequence comes from Maratus speciosus, assembly GCA_963932465.1. Taxonomy (NCBI): domain Eukaryota; kingdom Metazoa; phylum Arthropoda; class Arachnida; order Araneae; family Salticidae; genus Maratus; species Maratus speciosus. The sequence goes on along the minus strand of OZ010787.1, from coordinate 140,579,480 downwards.
ATTATTGTACATTTAGAAAAACATTGAAAAATTATTTTTATTAAATATACTAAATTTCATGTAAGAAAATGTATTTAAAATGTAAGCTAAAATTTCATTTTCAAAGAATGCGACTTTTGATACAAAATTTTATTTCTGAAAAGTATATTGTTATTTTAAGATTTCGTTTTAACTTTCGAAGCTGGTGTAATGAAGACGACATCGCTTTGACGAAATTAAGATAAATCTATGTTAATGTTTTCGTATTAAAATTAATGCTTTCCATGAAAAAATATTACATCATTTTTAACCGATAAAAGCTTTTACTAAAAACGCCTTTGTGACATGTTTTAACTGCCATCTTTTAAAATTAATCAATTAAAATAGTATATGATTATTTTAATCAATACCTCCTGATAAGGGAGTCTTGATTTTAATTTTAATTCGTATGAATAGTGGGCAATAACTATCAACTTAAATGCACAGAAGTTATATTTACTCCTTGGTTGCGTCAATATGTCGGCAGGCGATTTTTGTTTCTGTGGAATAAATTCATTCATGAAGTTTCGATGTGTGTAAATATGTTTTCAATTTTGGAAAATTTAATTTAATCAAGTTTTTGCACCATTTATACTAATTGAAATTCAATTCTTTTTAATTTTAATGAGGAAATAGCGTCAAAAATATATTAATCCGCTTTAATTCCCCCTTTTTCCACGAAAAATATCTTCTCCTGATAATCATAAAGTGAATTTTGAAAAGAAAACTCTCATTTTGTATGCAACTTACATTCAAACTTTTTAATCAGTATGGACAGTATTCCTGTGACGTCACAATTGGTAAAATAGCGGTTTTTATAGCCTCGAATCAAAAACGAGAATGGTATCCATTTGTAAAAAATATTTCTGTTATTCGTTTTGATATGACGTCATTATTTATCTATTTTCATTAGTTACTGATATTGATGCCCATTGTATTTTAACGAATATTTGGAAATACCTGTTTTATTTCAAATTTGACGTCATATTTTTCCAATCGAATAACTTTATTAATAATATTATTTTTTTTCATTCTTTTTCCTTCTAATTATAACACCATTTTGGCAGAAAACCTCTTATTAACGTAACCGATACTCATCCTTCATGCATAATAAAAAATACCCCATTTTTTGTTTCAAGTATGACGTCATATTTATTTTCTTTTGAATTCTTTTTATTTTAATTTTTAATTGTCCAGGAGAAATTATTATTACAGATTTAGTTTTTCTTGGCAACAAGAAAGAAAGATGGTTAAATTTATCGGGAAATGTCAATTGATTCTGTATGAAAAAGAATGAAATTTTGAATTATTAAGATAATTATTTGAATAAATTAAATAAACTATAGCCTATGTTCATTTCCGGGTTGTAATCCATCTATATCATAAAAATACAAAGCATTAATTCATCCGTTTAGATGCTGACTTCATTCAAACATTCGGACACACATTGACATTTATAATATTATAAGGATACGTACCAATGTCTCAACCGAGTTCGCTCGCCAGCTTCATCCGCCATCTTGTTTCAAAATGGCGGCCATTTAACATTTTTTAAAAAAATTTTAATTTAAATTGAGGTACCAAAAAATTGGAAAATGAAAAAGGTTTTTTTGTATGTGTATGACCTTAATACAAAGATTCCGGAAAAGTTTTTGCTTCGTTTATATCTAAAAAAATGGCTGAGTTATAGCATTTAGAATTTCTATAGTGGCTGACATTTTGAAACGACCTGATTTTTGTCAAGCGTATAACAGGCGTATTTATGATGGATTTATTTTGGATGTAACTTGGTGTGTACATAGTACATACCAATGTCTGGACCGAGTTCGTTGGCCAGCTTCATTCGCCATCTTGTTTCAAAAGGCTGCCATTTTTAAAAAAAATTTAAATTTTAAATTTAAAATAAGTTATCAAAAAATTGAAAAATGAAAAAGATTTTTTTTATGTTTTTTACTTTGATACAAAGATTCCTCAGCAGTTTTTGTTTCGTATATATCTTTAAAAATAGTTGAATTATAGCACTTTGAATTTCTAGCATGGCTGACATTTAGAAACAAGCTGATATTTGTCATGTGATAACTCGCGTATTTATTAACCTATTTCGATATAAGAAGGCATGTGGATAGTATATCGTAATGTCTCGACCAAGTTCGCTGTCCAGCTTCATCAGCCGTCTTGTTTCAAAATACAGGCCATTAAATTAAGTAAAAAATTATATTTAAAGTGAGTTGCAAAACTTATTAGAAATTAAAAAGGGTTTCTTTCTTAAGTATTTGACCATGATATAAGGATTCCGGAGCATTTTTTGTTTTGTCTTTATCTTATAAATGGCTCAGATATAGCAGTTTCAATTTCTAATGTGGGTGACATTTTGAAAAATCTCATTTTTAGCCTGCCACAGCTCTTGTATATATCAACCGATTCCGATGTGAGTGAGCATGTGCACAGGAATTACTAAGGTCTCGACCGATTTCACTGGTTCGCCTCATCCACCATGTTGTCTTAAAATGGCATGAACTTCAAGATATCGCCGAACTTGGCAACCAAATATAAGTTAATTTAAATAAAAGCAGCTTGGATAAAGCTGACTAATTTCGCGAAATTCTCATTCATGATGATTTAGTATTGAAGCACTTATAATCGGTTTCCACTAAATTGAGCTTCGTGTGTTCGAATAATATAAGCTTGCTTTTTAAAAATAAGGAAAATGAATGCTACCTCTTCCTCCCGGCACGGGCCGGAAGGACTTTCTTTTTTCAAAATGGCGGCTATTTATCAATAAAAAAAAATTAAAGTTTGAAAATGTGGTACCAAAAAATTGGAAAAATAATTTTTACTTATGTATTTGACCTTAATACAAAGATTCCGGAGCATTTTTTGTTTCGTCTATATCTTAAAAAATGGCTGAGTTATAGCACTTTGAATTTGTAGCTTGGCTGACATTTTGAACGGCATGATTTTTATCACGCAATAACAGGCGTATTTTTAATCGATTTGGATATACCTTGGTGTATACATAATACGTACCAATGTCTCGACCAAGTCGTTGGCCAGCTACATCCGCCATCTTGTTTCAAATTGGCGGCCATTTAATTCTTTTTTAAAAATTTAAAATTTGAAATGTGGTACCAAAAATTGAAAATTGAAAAATATTTTTTTCTTATGTGTTTGACCTTGATACAAAGATTCCGGAGCAGTTTTTGTTTCGTCTAAATCTTAAAAATGGCTGAGTTATAGCACTTTGAATTTCTAGCGTGGCTGCATTTTGAAACGACCTGATCTTTGTCACGCGATAACAGGCGTATTTATGAATCTATTTGGATGTACCTTGATGTATACATAATACGTATCAATGTCTTGTCCGAGTTCGTTCGCCAGCTTCATCCGCCATCTTGTTTCAAAATGGCGGTCATTTAATTTTTTTTAATTTAAAATTTAAAGTGAGGTACCAAAGAATTGGAAAATTAAAAGGTTTTTTTTTTTGTATGTGTTTGACCTTACTACAAAGATTCCGGAAAAGTTTTTGTTTCGTCTATATCTAAAAAAATGGCTGAGTTATAACATTTTGAATTTCTATTGTGGCTGACATTTTGAAACGACCTCATTTTTGTCACGCGATAACAGGCGTATTTATGAACTGATTTGGATGTAACTTGGTGTGTACATAGTACATATTAATGTCTCGACCGAGTTCGTTGGTCAGCTTCATTCGCCATCTTGTTTCAAAAGGGCTGCCATTTAAAGAAGTTTTTTAATTTTAAATGAGTTATCAAAAATTGAAAAATGAAAAAGATTTTTTTTATGTGTTTGACCTTGGTACAAAGATTCCGGAGCAGTTTTTGTTTCGTATATATCTTTAAAAATGATTTAATTATAGCACTTTGAATTTCTAGCATGGGTGACATTTTGAAACGATCTAATATTTGTGACGTGATAACACGCGTATTTATTAACCTATTTCGATGTAAGAAGGCATGTGGATAGTATATCGTAATGTCTCGACTAAGTTCGCTGGCCAGCTTCATCAGCCATCTTGTTTCAAAATGGAGGCCATTAAATTAAATAAAAATTAAATTTAAAGTGAGGTGCAAAAAAATTAGAAATTGAAAAAGGTTTCTTTCTTAAATATTTGACCATGATATAAGGATTACGGAGCATTTTTTTTGTTTTGTCTTTATCTTAAAAAATGGCTCAGATATAGCAGTTTCAATTTGTAATGTGGGTGACATTTTGAAAAATCTGATTTTTTGCCTGCGACAGCAGTTGTATATATCAACAAATTCCGATTTGAGTGAGCATGAGCACAGGAACTATCAAGTTCACTCGTTAGCCTCATCCACCATGTTGTCTTAAAATGGCAGGAACTTTAAGATATTGCCGAATTTGGCAGCCAAATATAAGTTACTCTAAATAAAAGCAGCTTGGATAAAGCTGACTAATTTCGCGAAATTCTCATTCATAATGATTTAGTATTGATAAAAATTAGTATTTAATCTCCTGTAATATTCCACTAAATTGAGCTTCGTGTGTTTGAATAATATAAGCTTCCTAAAAAAAAAAAAAAAAAAAAAAAAAAAAAAAAAAAAAAAAAAAAAGAATATGAAAGCTACCTCTTCCTCCCGGCACTGGCCGGAAGCACTTTTTAGTAATAGTACATGTTTTGGTACTTTTATGTTAGCCATGCGCTTGTGATAACTCATTTCGCCTAGAAATGTATTTTGTACGAAAGGACATGAAATGAAATCGCATTTTAGCGATAGCATTCGATGCAATGTTCCTAGTTTCGCATTGGAAAAGTGCATTCGGAAAGGAACATGATTTGAATCATATTGATTCATCTTCTTAAATAGTGTTTCAAAATGGCGTAAAAGGAAACATCCTGGTACAACCCGTCATCACTTAGAATCATAATTGAGTGAATTCATGTGGAGAAGAGGAAATAACGATCCATTTTTTAAAAATTCTAAATGATATTAAAAGATTCTGGGACCTTAAATAACATAAGCTTCGATTTTTGTGTATATAAAATTAAATGCGATTAATTGATTATGAAATAAAATGTTTCTACTTTATGTTATTTCTTACTTAAACTTTTCTGTACTTGGCTAAGCCTAATCATTAATAGACCCGATTACATGTGATTTTGTTATTTGCATTGATATGTTTGCGTTTACATAAACTCACGTCGACAAAATTAAGGTCACGAACATAAAATCAGTGAAAACTAATGAAGTATTCACAGTGTTACCGCGAAATTTGACACAGAGATATATTACAATGGGAGAAAGAATATAGCAACATATTAATATGAAAAATATTTTAATTGTGAATTAAGATACAGGGTATATCAAAACTGTTAAATTATGAATCAGAGATAAAGCATTTATCTCGAGGAAAGTCTGTCTAATATGGAGTGGGACCACCGTGCACTGCTATACAAGCCTCACAACGAGCTCTCATACTGTTTATGAGGGTGTCAATAAATATTTGTGGCAACAAAACCCATTCTTCCAAAAACGCGGCTTTTAACTTCTGACGAGTCCTGGGAGGGGGGTTACGCTGTAAAATGGCTCTTCCTAGACCAACCAAATGTGTTCAATAGGATTGAGGTTCGGAGACCACGAGGGCCAATTCATACGGGGAATATCCTTTTCTCAAAGAAAATCATCAAGAATGTGAGCTCTGTATGGCTTCGTATTATCGTCCATAAACATGAAGTTTGGGCCTACAGCAACCCGAACCAAACTCAAATAAGTTTCAAGGATCTCATTCCTAACGCCCGGCGTCCAGTCGTGTGTGCCCCTTTCATTGCATCCAACAGGAGAGCCAGGTTGTTGTGGAGCCAAAGACCTCAGTCTTGGACACAACAAGAATGGGGCGTTTTCTTTTTAGTGATGAGTTGAGATTTCCACGCAGGGTGATTCTCGTCGAATATTCATCTGGAAAGAGCGTGGAGCTCGCTAGAATCCCTCCTACGTAAAAGATATCGACAGATTTGATGGCAAAGGAGTCCTTGTCCGGGGCGGCATAATGTTGGACAGTCGTAAACCACTGCACGTCTTCGATGCTGGTACTGTCAACGCGCATCGCTAAGGGATGAGGTTCTTGAAGCATATGTGAGGTTGTTCTGGGGTGCTTTAAGCCCGGACTTCATGTTTATGAACGATAATTTGAAGCCACACAGAGCTCACATTGTTGATGATTTTCTTGAAGAAGAGGATATTCGCCGTATGAATTGGCCCTCGAGGTCTCTGGACCTCAATCCTATTTAACATGTTTGGGATGGTCTAGAAAGAGCCACTGCACATCATAACCCACCTGCCAGGACCCACCAGGAGTTGAAAGCCGCTGCTTTTGGAAGAATGGTCTTTCTTTCCACAAACATTTATTGGCACCCTCATAAGCAGCATGAGAGCTCGTTGTGAGGCTTGTATAATAGTGCATGGTGGTAACATGCCATATTAGACAGACTTTTCCCGAGATAAATGCTCTATCTCTGATTCATGATTTAATACTTTTTGATATACCCTGTATCTTAATTCAAAATTAAAATATTTTCAATATTTTTATACTGCTATATTCTTTCCCCTATTGAAATGTACCTCTGTGCCAAATGTCGTGGCAACATAGTGAATAGTTCATCAATGAACATCAGTTTTCACAGATTTGATGTGACATTAAATTTGGACATGAGTGTATTTTATCATGATTACTTTTTAGCTATTTTTAAATCTTTCGACTCCGGCATCTCTTACACAAATTTTATTCGGTCGGCACCACTTTTTTAAAAGAAGTTTCCTTCAAATACACAATTTAAAAAATGCTCTGATTAAATAAGGCAAATTTTATTTTCCTTTATTACTGGTGCTAAAAACAAATTTTGCAAAGAAAGATGGTGCCGCGTCAGATGCAACAAAGGAGTGCAAAGTGTTAAAATATTACAACTTTTTATAACTAATCTTAGTTAATTTTTGCCAGAATAATTTTAATTTACTCATTCATTCAGAGAGAGTTATAACTGTCATTGCAATGTTAATTGCATATTGGCTATTTGTTTATTCGTTAAAGTTATAAGATTGGCGAGAAATACAGGGTTAGCGAGATTAAAAAAAGGTTGGAGAATTTTGGTGATCACTTGCGCCCGGCTGACATAAAATTTACCATTTTTTAAAAGCTAAGATGTTTAAGGCTTTTTTTAAGTAAAACATAATTCACGAGTACTAAACTTCTTCTGTAATTATTTAAATTTTATATAAGCAGTGTAGGAAACTGATCGCTTTAATTTATGAATTAACAATACCGGGTAGGCTATAAATTCCTTAAACTTTAAACATTCATTAAAAAGGAACAAATAATGCTAAAAGATTGCTGTTTGGATGAATAGAATTAGAAGGAGATCCGATTTTTTTAATAACAAAAATGTTGCGATTAAAAAGATTTGATTTTATTGATTGATGCCACTGGTATGCATAACATGAAGCCGATGTATGCAAATTATGTGTTTGTTGAAACATCCGTTTCTTAGAAGCGTCTGACAAGCTTCATTATCCCAGCGCATGGAAATGGCCATTTTCGCGGTATGAGTTATTTTGCCGTGCGGAAATTTTCGGAATGCACCCGTTGCTGATTCCTTGTTTTTGTAAAATATCTTAACCAAAAACGCTTAATCTGGTAACGATAGCATATTGAACAAAGAATCTGTGTGAATCAGGGTGTTTTATTAGACAGCCTGGTTTGCATAAATATGTTTCATATTATGCATGCAATCTATCGGTAATTTTTTGAACTACAATTTTTTTGTTATTAAAAAAATCGTGCAAACCGCAATTCTTAGCAACATTTGCTCCTTTTTAATGAATTTTTAAATTTTTTAAATTAGAATTTAGGGCGTACTTGGTATATATTCTAAACATAAAAAAGTTATTAACAATAATATTTCAATTTCAATTTATTTATATTTTGTGCTTTTTAGTTCAATTTTCACAGTTATTCATCTTAAAAAATTTATAATTTGATAATATTAAATTTTTATTTACGATTTGAAAACTTCGCTAAAAGGGGTGATTTTCAATAATTGTAATAATTCGTACTTTTAAAATCAATTTGTCAAAATGTGCCGATATTAGTTGTGCAGACATGATGAAGCAATGAAGTAGCAATTCAATTCCCGGTTTTTATTGATTTAAATATCATTCTTGCAATTAAAATGGATTCACAGATTTTTTTTAACAAAAACCTTTGAAGTATTAAAAAAATGGAGAAAATATTTTACAAATATGAACGCGTAGAGCATTTTAAAATATTTTAAAAAACTAATTAATAGATTTAGAAATTGTTTACATTTAAGCAAAATTATATATATTTTCAAATATTTATTGAATATGTAGAACAGAACACGTCTTTGGAAAATTTCTTTTTGGAATATGATAAATAATGAAAAATATTCTTTTAAATCCTTTTAAGTTTTATTAAGTGTGTCATAAATTAATACTTACTACATCTTAATTTAGTATTAAGTATGAAAAACTTTCCAAGTTTGAACATGATTTGTTATTCGTAATTGTTTGTTTTATGGTTATTAAATATTGGACTATGAGTTAAATTGAAAGAAAGGAGTTTTCAATTATATGAATTAAACTGCAACTGCACATAAAGAAAACTTTCATGTAAAATATGTTTTTAAAAAATACAAAAATAGTAATTTTATGCCTTTTTAGGGTTCCGTACTTAAAAAGTAAAAACGGAACCATTATAAGATCACTCCTGTGTCTGTCTGTCTGTCACAGCCGTTTTACTCGTAAAACATGGAACGTGGAAATTTCAAATTCGGGGAAGTAATAAAGACCATTGACCCACATATTTTAAGATTAATAAACATTCATAAATATATTTAGTAAAAATGTAGTGGGGCTAATTATGCTACTTGAAAAAAAAATCTTTTCTCTTCATATCATGTTGGGTATCCTGTGAAAGCTTTTGTAACGCTGAACTCAAAAATGCATTCCTTTTAATTTTAGGTATTATATTTTCAAAGATATTGTCGAAAATGTAGCGCAAAAATATGTTTTCCCCCATCTAATTCCGAATCTACTAAAACTAAAATTATGAAAAAATTAGAGGTAGTAGACGTTAATTTAAACCTTGCCGTAAAATTATAGCGATTTACCCTAGGTCACATAGTTTTTGAGAAATTAGCATTTTTCTGTTATACACAAATTTTGATTTACGGGCATTCAGAAAAATTGTTGAACATCGCTGGATGTACCTATCGTAGCAGAAGTATGAAATCATTGTTGATAATGATTTTCGAAAAAAATCATCGGTAATTAGCTGAGATATTAACCCTTAAAGATACGGCCAGTTTGGACATACTCAAGGACAGGGGCGGCGTCCTCTATGCCTAGTTAACAAATTTTAATGATATATATGTGAAATGTAACGTCCAATAGCAGTATAAAAGCAATAAACGTCAAATTGTTAAAACATACTAATTTAAGGAGTCCCAGGACTCTAAAAATTTGAAAAAATGAAAAAAAAAAAAAAAAGACCATTTTCAACATTTAATATCTTAAAATATATATGATTTTAAAACACAATTTTAATTGGGAAAAAGATATAAGTATGTTCTTTCATTTCATGTATTTAAAAAATTGCAAGATGCACAATTAGTATTTACAGGGGGCTCGAAACTGTTAGACATTTGTCGAACAGAAAATTGGCATAACAGTTTCCGCGCAGGATTACAAAATAAATATTGCAACTAGAATGAAAATTTTGGTGCTTACTTATACTTCAGATTGCAATAATTTTTTTTTTTTTTATCTTAAATAAATTTGTATTTAAAGCATTTTTATATTTATAATGCAATGTTGCATTTAGCTAATACAAAATTTTGAAAATTTCAACTGTACCCAGCAAAGAGGAAATTGCTGGCCAGCAGCAAAATAGGTGCTGGCAATGATGGAGAAGTGCTGGCTAATGGTCTACCACTACATGACCACTGCTGGACAGCTTCAGTCAACTTTGCTGTTGGAAATCATGAGATAAAATTCCGGTGGGCTTCTGTTTTATCTCATGCCCTGGTTCACCACTACATGGAAGTGCCCGAACTTTTGCAGTATTATTGCTGGGAACCCTTACGCTAGGTGTCTTTGCGAATGTCGAAGACATTTAGTATTTGAACACAAATCTGAAATGAATATCTTAACACAATTTAAGCTATGAAGCTATTTTTTTTTTAAAACTGTAAATAATATAGCACCACTGCCACCAACAAAATAAATAAGTAAATGAATAAATAAATAAATTCTTTATGTCAACGCACTTTTTCTTCTCCTTAAATCTGGTTTTACTAAGTTACAAAGGATTTCGGTTTACATAATTTACACAGTTCAGAATCAATAATAAAAAAAAGCGTATAAAATACATAGGATTTCTATACAATACAATAATTTCTATACCAGTTTAATGATTTGGAACGTAAATCACAAAAGAAACAAACATGAAACAGTGTAATGAGAGCTTGAAAGCTACGAGCGGTCGTAGCATACGCTGAGAGTACTTAATCATGTTCGATCACGAAAACCAAATAGCATCGAGTGCAGTTAGTACTTGGGAAGGTGACCACATGGAATCCGCTGCAAGTTCAAATATTTCAATAGACATTTCTATTATAGACAGACACTTCTACAGATATTTCTATAGCTCTTTGTGAGACTAGCTTATAGAAAAAAGAGCCATACTTTGTTTTTTTAATGAATTCTATAAGAGATTTTTGTAAAGGAAAGTGCTGGGCCAGCAAAGGAATAGCAGTGGGATAGGTGCTAGCACTGGAGGAAAAGTGCCGGATTGAAGTAATGTCGTGGCATACCAATGCTGGCCTGCTATTGGCCATCACTGATGGGCCAGTTGCATTCTGCATGGTCACATTTTTACAAGTTTAAGTAATGGCACCATTGCACTTTACTGCTGATGTCAGTGCTTGCTGCCATCTTTTTTCCAGCTGATGGCCCACTGTTTCTTTCTTTGCTGGGTAAAATCACCCGAAAAAGGATTTTTTTGAACAATAAAAAAGGAAATTTTAGGTTAAGTTTATACAGACTAACATGAAATATATGTTTTGAAATTTTCATGAAAAAATATTTAGAAGTTTTTGAGGTATCTTAAGCGTTATGCCCTAAAAACGTCATTTGGAGAAAAATGAGTTCAAAGTTTCGGAAACGCCGCTTCAGCTATTGAGCGGGTATAATTCTAAACGGCATAACTCTTGTTCTAATGGGAATTTCAAGGAAACAATTATAACAAAATGTTCAGAAAAGATAGGAATTTAACATCTAAAAAATCAAAATTTCTTAATTTTGAAGCTTTAAGAGTCCTGCAACCACTTAACCCTTTCCGGCGCGGAGTAGTTCTATTTATAAATTTATGAAATAATGGACTGACACCAGAATTTATAAACAAATTTATTAGAAAATACGGACTTGCTTATTTTCACGTACATGATAAAAAATGAAAATTTTAATTAAATATTCTTGGTGCCGTTTGTCTGTTTTGGAATTAAAATTAGGTGTACTTTTTTTAAGGGCACCGCCCTCGAAAGGTTTAGTTAGAATGAATCGCATAAATACTGTCTGATTCGCGACTAGTTTGCACTGAGTGTATCTCTCAATACGCCTCGAGTAACTTTAAAAGTTAATTAAAAACCTATCTGGAAAAGCGCGGCACTGACCAAGGCGGCGTTGCAATTTTGAGACCTCCTTTCGAAGCGCGGTTAGCACAATGCCAAATTTAAACTTTGAACAAAGGTTTCATTTTAGCTACACTGTAGAAATAAATGTTATTACTGCAATTTAGTTTTATGAAATGCCAAATGAAGTTTTAATATACACTGCTTTTATTGTCAGTACCTAATTAAGTTCATCATAAACAGATTAGGATAATATTAAAAAAATAGTTATACGAATAGCTATATTTGATATTATTTAGGTTCCATATCTCTTTGAACTTTCATGGTATATTCATTTGCACTTTTCTAATATATACAGTTATATCCAACCCTACGTTGTATAGTTTTTTACAATGGCTTAGTATTCTTTTAGCAACGGTTTTTTTTTTTTTTTTTTTTTTTTTTTTTTTTTTTTTATAAGACAATTAAAAATTCGTATACTTATTCTACGGAACCCTCTGTGCGCGAGTAATATTCGCACTTGAACGCTTATTTATAACTTAAAAAATGACATTGTTTACGATTCTGCATCGGGTCGGATGTCTATATTTTATACGAACCTGACTTAAACTTAATGAACCTAATGTTCTTTTTTGCTTCAGGCCGTATTCGGATTAGAATCTTGCATCGAGTCGAGTAACTAGACTCTATAAATCCGTTATCGGTCAGATTCTTGTTAAACCTGGATACCCGACCCGATTCAAGTTTCTAAAATACGAATCGTACCTACATCCAAAAATAATCTAAAGAAAAATATACCAGCCGAAACAGTAAAGTCGGGCCGGTTTTTGGTAACATATGGTTACCCGACCTGAAGCGGATCCGAATTCTCCTTAAATAAAAAACAGCCGACCCAATAAATTCCAATCGGGTTTGTGTAAAATCTGGTAACCTGTGACTTCACAAAGTAGTCACAGTGTAACTTCACAGAACGGTTTAAAAACAGCCATAACGACTTCACATTCACGTCACGTGACGGCACATCGACGGTCACAAAGTCACAATGTAATATGACAATGACGTTCCCGTGACTTCACAATGCTACATGGGGTTTTCCAAAGTTTTCCAAAAAAGTTAAATACCAAACAAAAAAAAATTCAAAGTTTTCTAAAATGATATTCAGATGCTGATAAAATATTTCTTCTATTACAAGGAAATTCCATCTATTTCATAAAGATTTTTTCCTATTCAAAGTTTATTTTAAGAAATGTAAGTTAAACAAAAAGTCGTCATCTAAAAAAACATACATACTATTCATTGAAGTTGATTTTTCCACCTTAAAACAAGCAACACAAATGATAGCTTTCATTCTCTCTTTTACACCAAGCAAACCTTTATATCTATTTATTTATTAGTTCCAGTTTCTGAGAAAGGGATATTTTTGAATAGCATTCACAGGCAATTTCATTAACAGGTGTTTCCCCTTGGGCTGTACCTTGTTATAAAATTCATGTCGTCTTTCAAACTAGAATGATTGTTTGTAAAGAAACAAACTGTATTATTTTATTATTTAACATACTTTAACAAAACTTTGAAGTTAATACATACTCTAAGGTAATTATTAACGCATTCTACTATTATGTAATAGTTTTTTTTTGTATATAAAATCAATTCAATCACATACTTAAATTAAATTCTAATTGGATAAATAGTCACAACTTGTTTCACTATCGTTACTAAAATGAATTTGTAATTTTTTAACTCAACTATTAATCATTTTAAGATTATTTTTTACAGAACGTCAGCAATTTATGAAGTATAAAACTTTTCATTTTAGAAATATATAACACATTTATTTAGTAAACTTAGCAGGCTTAGAAGAAGATAGGAAAGATTATTGGCTTCTACATTACGACAGAAATATGATTTTATGTAATATTTTAAATCGTACAACATTCGATGCATTAGATTCCTTTTGATATAGTTGAATCAATCAAGTCTTCCCAATGTGTTCTTTACAGAAACACGCAATATTTGAAATGAACAATAAAAATAAAAGATGCAGTATACGTATAAAGATGCAGGGTAAACTTATATAATACAACTTTTTTAGGCTATATAAATGACTAACAAAATAGGCAATATGATTTGCCATACTGACTTAATTGCATTTTACCCCCTTATCTGGCTTTGAAGACCGTGTTGTAAATCAGACTGTGAATTAGCTTAAACGGTATCTAAGTCCTTTTCTTCTTCTTTTTCAGGATAAAATGTTACTTTTTTACGGGTTCAAAGCCCCAAATTCATGATGTAACCTTTTAAGATCTATAATAGGCAGTGGTATTTCACCTTTTAATGGAACAACAGATAGGAGGTGTGGCTATTTAATAACGGGACTAGTGATTTTACAAAAGAACTGCGCATGCGCCAAATTCGTACGACCAATAGTTGTAAAGTGCGAAGCCTCCTGTATCCAATACTGCCTCTAAATTAGTTGTATTCCGATTAGTCTGGCCATGACCTTCAGTTGTTCTGGGCCCTGTTTTAGTGTTTTGTTGGAAAAATGGTCAGTGTTTCAAATGAGCAACGAATTAATATGAAATTTCTTTTTGAACTTGGAAAATCCGCTACTGAAACTCATCATTTATTAAGAGAAGTATAGGACAGTGAATGTTTATCACGAGCGCGCCTTTTTGAGTGGTTTAAGTGTTTCCAAGATGGCCTAGAAGACATTGAAACTGATGCTCGCCCGGGTCGCCCTTCCACTTCAATATTGGAGAAATTTTTCGATATTTCTGGGATTGTGTACCTTCACTGGGTTTCTGAAGGTCAAACTATTAATCAACATTACTGCCTTGAGGTCCTTGCTCAACTGCGTGAAAAAATACGAAAAATACGTCACGAATTGTGGAAGAACAAGGCATGAGTGCTTCATTAGGACAACGCACAGGCTTACACTGCATTGTCTGTCAAGACGTTTCTAGTCAAGTATAACATCCCAGTGTTGGACCATCCGCGTTATTCGCCTGACCTGGCGTCATGTAACTTTTATCTGTTCTCCAAGGTCAAATACGTATTAAAAGAATCAGGTTTCAGACCGTTGGATCTGTTAAAGAAAAAGCGGCATGCGTCATGAAAGAGCTCACAGAAGACGACTTCCAGCACTATTTCAAACAATGGAAAATTCGCATTGAGTGTTGTAGAGGTAAAGGAAGGGTGTATATTGAAGGGAATAATAATTAAATATGTATAAATTTAAAATAAAATATTTTTCAGCATTAGCCTAGTTATTTAATAGCCACACCTTGTATTTTAGCATGTTGTGTGCGTAACAGTTGTTTCAAATTCGATTTTCAACTAAATTTCTGACAACATTGGTCACATGTATAATAAGGGTTTTGAGGAACTTTCAAAGGACGGTTCAATCTACGTTCAATTGGGAACGTTTTCTCACATTCATTATAAGGTAATTGTAGTTGATTGTGAGTAATCATGTGCCTATTCAGATTATCACGAAGGTCGATGTTTACACACACTTTTCACACTTAAACAATTTTCTCTCAAAATGTATTTTCATAGGTAATAAAGATCAATAATGAATAATTACATGGCTATTCTGTTTATTAGGAATCAGAAGATTTTCTCACACTTTTCGTACTTAAATAATATTTTTAATCATAATGTGTTTTCATATGAATTATTAGACAACAATTCTAGTAAAAGATAATTCGCAAACTTCACATACAACTGATGATACGTTATCGTAGGACGGGAGATGAACTTCTAATCCAGGATTTCTCGCAAACGGTTTTTTACAGTCCTCACAAGTATATGAATTTTCAGCAGTATGGATCTGCATATGTTTATTTAACACGCTAAGCGCCACATCAGTCACTGATGACTGACATTCACTGAACTTTCCTCTTAAAACGCGTCATTCACCGATGACTGTCTGTCTAAAATATGATATAAAACACTAAATATATATATGTATTGTTTTAAGTAATTACTGAACATTTATTTAAAATTTGCTTACCTTTTATTTATTACAGGATTATACTTTCTTAAAAATTACTTAAAACATTGTACATTTTTAAGCTCAGTGTCAGTCACCGTGGCACTCAACGTGTTAAGTTCCATTTACTTCAAAAATACTTTTCACAAATGTATTTTTCAATACACATCTGCAATAGAAATAAATTCAAATATTTAGAATTCTCTTCAACACCACAGATGAAAGGAACACAACTTTAAAATACAGGATAAAATATTTTCCTTATAAATTTACTTTAATTATGCTTAATAACAAAGCGATATAAGTAAGCGTCCTATCTTAAATGGGAGAAGTAATCGCAAGATTAAGAGCGAGGTCACACCAATCAAGGTCATGCGCCACGTAGCGGATGGAGTGTGAACTACAGGTAGATACCTAACTGTTTTCTTACTCACACCACTAAAATTGTAAAAAAAAATTTCACCTTGGTTAATAACTGAAGTGCTTATGATAAGGCTAAGAAAACTTCGTGGTGTCAAGTGCATCTGGATGCCCCTCTCGCTACGCCATTATTTTGCAATAAATGTGGCAAACAAAATTCGTTTACATGCGAGACTAAAGATTTAGAAAATACGCGCCACACTAAAAGCCCGCGTATGTGAATTATCACTCCGTCCACAAGGTGGCGCATCTGTGTTAATTTACGCCTGATTCCAGCATTAAGTTTGTTCGCTTACTTATAACGCTTTGCTTAATAACATACATTTTAATATTTCACATTTCAAAGCTCTCACATGTTTATTATTGTCTGACTCTATAAGCGTGAACAAAGGAATCATTCACATCTCCAATTTCGGATATAATGGGTTGCTGCTATTTTATTTCATCCTAATGCAACACCCACGCACAATTATAACAAATATATAGGGTCCCCACTAAAGTCCTTTCCCACCCTCTTAAGTGCCGAACGGATACAGCAATAGTCATAAAAGTGGTGTCTAGGTATAGTAAAGTGGTTATGTGCTACAAGATGAGACCGCTTACAGCGCCTACTGGTGCGAAACGGCAATGTTAGAGTTCCTATCTCGAAAACGGTACGAGATATGGGAAAAAGGTGAATTACAAAGTTCTAGAGCATCATCGATTTAATACGAAAAGACACCATGTGAACATGAATGCTAAAAATAGAACGCTTAAAATGAGCATGTGTTTATTCCAAATTTCCGAAACTGTGGTGTCACAAAATTTGAAAAAAAGGAGAAAAGATTTTTCTGTGGTGATACCTGAAACAGCAGGTGTATGTGACCTCTCCGTCAAACATTGCAGGACATCCAACGACGCTTTACGGATGTTTGTGCCAATGTGTCCCCCGCTATGCTACAACGTGGTGAATGTGAAGTTCAGACAAGTGTCCAGATGCGCATTGTAGCGAACGGGGAGAAGTTTGAACATCGAAAATAATGGTATCTTGTGATAACTAGTTGTTTTTTCTTTCTAAGGTCGTTTCGCCACGTCACAGTGTAGGAAATCGCTAACAACCAAATTTGCATTTTAAGCCTTCTGTTTTTAGCATTCATGTTCACATGGTGTCTTTTCATACTAAATCGATGATGCTCTACAATTTTGTAATTCACTTTTTCCCCATATCTGGTACCGTTTTCGAGATAGGTATTCTAACTCTGCCGCTTTGCACCAGGTGGCGCTGTAAGCGTTCTCACCTAGTAGCGCATACTCACTTTACTATACCTAGACACCACTTTTATGACTACAACTGCAGCCGTTCGGAAATTAAGAGAGTGGGAACGGACTTTAGTGAGCACCCTGCATATATAACATATATATATATATACATATATATATATATATATATATAATGTATAACATTTAATAGATAAAATATCTTTTATTGATTTTTTTACCCTGTTACATTAAAACTTACTTTTTTCTTCGATGTCGATTGAACGATGGCGATTGTCTTCTGAAATCAATTCTCCTCTTTGATTAAAATTTGATCAATTCAGCAAATTCAATCACCAAATTTGTCAGATCTTCACACCGAGTCTCCCTCACTCAAGCACTCATCAGTGAAAATGAGAGACGCTGCGTCACATTTAGAAAATGTGTATTAACATCCATTGAAAATGAACACTGGCAAATTGAGGTTGCGTCCTTAAGGGGCCACTTTACCTCAAAATTGGTGAAAAAATTCGATTTTTTAGACTATTAAATGGAAGTCTGTTTAATTGTGAATATTTCGCCACCTCATTTTCCCCCTTACATCAATTATATCGCGAGATATTGTACATTGTGATATTACACCCAGCGCAATTTTCCACACAAATTAAATCTTTAAATGGCTTTTTCTCTATGATTATACTTTTTTTCCCTTACATGTTTTTAAAATGCTAAGGCTTTTTTTGTATTTTAGAGACTTAAACTTTTTTGTACATGTTCTTTTTTATATAGGTGATAAATCTGCGCATGGAATTAGCCTTCAGGTTTTTTTTTTTTTTTTTGTTATTTTTTTAAATAAAAGTATATTAAGATGTGTTAGATTTCACCGTTTTATACTATACAGGGTGTTTCGCTACCAGACCGACAAACTTGCAGGAGGTGTAGGGGGCACAGAGGTGACTCGAAATCACATAGCAATGCAGGGTCGAAAATACCGTAGTTGCGAGCTATGGTTCAAAGAAGCAGAGAAAAAGAACACAAACAGCAGCATATTAATGAGACAAAAATCATTTTATTGAAAGGTTGTACTACAGAAGGTGTTCGAAATTACGACCAAGAGTCGTCAGGCAGACTTGATAGCGACGCTTGCAGTCTTGCGGTAGACGGCGCTGAAGAGAAGATCACTGGAAGATCCGTAGCTGCCGGGAGGGTACGGGACACGCCAGAAATCTTCCAGAACGTAAGAAATTCCATGCGGAGCCGCTGTCAAGCCTGCCTGGGGACTTATGTTTTTTGTCTCATTAAAATGTTGCTGTTCCTGTTCTTTTATCTGCTTCTTTGAACCATAGCTCGCAACTACGGCATTTTCGACCCCGCATTGGTATGTGATTTCGAGTCGTCTCTGCGCAAACTACACCTACTGCAAATTTGTCGGTCTGGTAGTGAAACACTCTGTATTCAGCAGTAAAAAATTATATTAAATGTAATATTAGATGTATCTAAAAATTCATCCGTAGTCTTGTGTAATACACATTTGAAAATCTGAAAAAAAGGGTCAATATTTAAAATTCAATTTTATATCAATATTTTAAAAAGTAGTAGGGATATTTAAAAAAAATCAAATTTGTTAAACTTTATAACTAAATATGCAGTTAATTTTTTTTTCAAAATGTACTTTTAGTTTAACATTGAAATGCAGCGAGCTCACCATTTGAACCATATTTTTAAAAATAAAAAAAATGTTGAAATGGTCAAGAGACCCCTTAACAAAAATCTGTTATATATAAACGTTGCCAAGAAATTGATTTTATTTTTTAACAGATTTTTTTTTAAATGATTTAATTTTTTTTTTTGCTTAGTTTGATATTTGATTTTTTTTAGAACTTTGGAATTTTTTAATAATTTGTACGTTTAGTATTTTCATTCAGTTTATATCCCTTTAAGACCTGACCTACACAGTTGTGAGGTGATCCTAAGGAAAAAGAAAAATAATATCCTCTTATTGCGTGACTTAAAGCCGGGCCTGGATGTGTGGATTCTCCATTTGACGTAACCTGACATCGGAAATTTTTTTAATATTTTTTTTTTCAATCAAATATGTGTACTATTAATTAGGGATAACCCCAAGACTTTTAATTTCTATCAAAAATCTTCAGGTCTTAAAGGAATATAGCTCTAAGTTTCAGACATATGGTTTCATTTTGAAGATAGGTAAGTAAAGCTTAAATCTGTGATTTTGAATTTTCCTTAGTGGTTTTTAAGATGATAATGTTTCTGTGTAATACGTGGCTAATAGCTACGACAAGTACTAGTGTGTTAAATAATAACTTTGAAAATGGAATGTGCAAACCGTATGTTGATTGAATTATTTTCTGTTAGATCGAATATGTAACTTAGTCTATTGGAGAATAAAGTTCTTAATGTTGTGTAGGGCCAAAGTATAAAGAAAGCAAGTTTAGTGTACATGAGGATTATAATAAAGCTATTATTTTTCTAAGTTTATAAAGTTATGTGTAAACAGTGGTTTCCCTATAATGGCGTTCGCTTAATTTTAATTTTACAACAATTAAATCAGTAAAATTGATCTTAAAGTAGTGTTTAAATATTCTCTTTTTAATAAAGCATTCCGTAGAATGCTGTTATGTGATCTAAACTATGCTTAAAAATAGATGAATGAATTGTATGGAATGGAATGTTAAAATGTTAACTAATATTTACATCTATGTGCTGGAAAATTTGTAGTCAGCTAAATATAAATATAAACTAGTTCTGTTTTTAGATAGTAAATGATTACTTCAAATTAAAGATTATATACATGCAAACTGTGTATAAAAAAAATTAAATATTATATTTGAAATAATATAATTAAACTATAAAAAATCTATCCGCAGTAATTTGAGTAACTATAAAATTAATGTTATTTCAAAAAACAATTAAAAGATATCTGTTCTTTCCTAAAAATAGTAAACAGTATGTACAAGATACTTATCATGAAAGCTAGTTAATTTTAAAACTATGGTAAAGTGAAGCTATGTGTAAGTATCTACTCTTTAATAAAAATGTTGGTTAGAATATATGAAATACAGTTACGTGGTCTAATGTATGTTAAAAACACATGTGTGAGTTATCTAAAATTATCTTATGTTGCAAACTGCTGTAAAATTCATAAAGCCAGCTAAATATGTGGGTAAACCAGCGATTTCAGATAAGAAATGTTTGCACAAAATTAAAGATTATATTAGAACAAACTCTTTGCAAACCACATACATGGTAAAAAATGGAGTTAAATTTAACATAGTTAATTTTAACGATGATAAATACAAAATAAAAATTATCTACAAAAACCTTTATAATTTAATTAATTCCCTAATATTCAGCTAGTTGGCAGTACCTGTCAAAAATGTTGAATTGAATTTAACCAATCTAATTTTAACATATTCTACAGTTTTCATATAAGAAAATCTAAGCAAATTCGTTTTAAAAAATACAGTTAACCCTTTCCAGACCAAAGGGCACGATAGTTGAAAATTTTATCATCGTCTAACATCATAACCTTTGCTGTGGCGGTGGTTGCACGGAGGTGGAAGGGTTCTACATGCTGCGTTGAGGAGCTCTTCGTTAAGAAAATTTCGGTGGTATGGTGCCGTGGTGCCGCCAGCTAAGGCAGTTCAATCATTCACCCTCTACTTACAGATAACAACTATTCTTAAAATATGCAAATTAGGCTGTTATAAATTGACCCGCATTTTACTGACCATTCAATCTTACGATTGAAATGAGAAATTGTCTCATCGTCGAGAAGTCATGTAGCGGAACTGACGCTTTATTAATGAAGGTGTTTTTCGTTAGTCATGTATCCTTCCATCCTGTCTTTTAAAAATCCCGACAACAGAAGAGGGTGATATCTGAAAAAAATCTTTTTAACTCCTTCCGAGGCAACAAATATTGTTGAAGTTCTTTAAAGAGATGGGAAAGCAGGAAAAAATTAGGGCATTGGAGCAATAAAAGACTACACTTATTTGAATACTGTTCGCTTCTTGGAACTTGTTGTATCTGAAATACCAACTATGTCGTCTGAAGCAGCTATAGTGATTACCAGCACTCGTGATGTTTCAAGACGATTAGAATTACATTGGTTGGCGGTAAGGAATTCTTTATGGACTCTCAAATATGTAACTATGTAAATAGCATCGTACCACCAGCTTTTACCAGTAGATATTGCACAAAGGAAAATTGTTGCCTTATATGACGCCTGTAGAAAATTGTAAAAGAACCTAGCTGGCTGTTTAATGTTCTATTACAGATGTAATTCAATTTACTCTGCATGGAGACGATCAGATCCATAATTCTAGCGCTTGAGTGATATTTCGTCAATGTGGTTATGAAGGTTTTTGTGTACCCAGGTTCACAAACATTGAAAAACTCCAAGACAAAATTTTAGAGGACTTAACTTATTTTATTATGAAAACATTTAAAGGGAGGTGCCGTGAACATACAGAGAAAAGGGGAGAAGTTAACAAGATTACCCGATGGGTCGGGCCCCACAAGGGATAACGCTAAAACGTCTGGAGCGCTCAAAATCAGAAGCAATAGTGATAAAGTATTTGTTACAATTACTCACGCATTGGCGAGCTTAAGAATTGGCGAACCATATGAAGATATTGGCGATAACACGGATGGAGTAGACAAAGCAATCAGTAAAAATGACGAAGCTTTACATTGAATTAAATTATACGCCATGGCGGACTTATAGGATTGCTAGTTAATAAAATTTTTGTAGTTAGGCGGGGTAACTGAAGGAATAGCTATACACGTGATATTACATGTACGTTACAATTTAACAACTGTCTGTATTAGTCAGCAGGGCATATGGTCGTTATCTGACAAAATAAAGAGTGGGAATTAATAGGAATGCAAGCCCAAAAGGATGAGAAAAATCTAATGCGCAGTTCTGTGTTACTCATAAAATATGCATTACATATTGTCAGTTAAGAGGACAAGGAAATTCATTTCTATTTTATTCTTTTTTTATCTCAACAGAAAATCACTACGGTTAAGATTTATTTCTATACACATGTCTGTGTGAAGTTAAAAGAAAAAGGATATGGCTCATAAGAGTGATGCATGCATTTAAAACGAACTTTAAAGTATAAATGAAACTTACAGTAGTGTGAGGGGGGGGGGGGAGTGAATGAATACAGAAGTACGAAATTAAGTATAAAATGTCAAATTTAAACTAAATATTTTATTTGAGGGAGGGGGGATAATGAAAACTATAAAAATGAATAAATAAAGTTAACTGTTGATTTTTCGAGAGCGAAGAGGTTTTAAATGAAAATTTAACGGGAAAACCGTTATAGTGGTTACGCACGGAAACAGTTTATTCTTGAAGGTGTGGCACAGATTCACATATTCTTTTGTTTTAGGGCTCTCATTGAGGACTTCTTCGAAAGGCAGTCCTTAAAAAGTGTTACACATCTTTCCCATTGAATGCATCAGTCTTTTTAATCCACATTTAGTTACATATAATAAAATTAAGAATTTCGCAAAAGATAGTTGTTAGAGACTAATGGGACAACAAACATAAATTTAAAAATCAAACACCTATTAAAATGTTATTGGTTTCCTTTTTTTTAGAAACTGTCTTTTATGTAGAATATGGTAAGATAAACAAATATAAATTGTGTAAATTAACGTACTTTGCAATTAATGAGTAAATTTTCAGTTTGATACGACAATGATATATAAGACTTGTCATGATTAAATTGGAAGAGAATTTTGGTGCGTTTTTCACACAAATATTCAATTTAAAAAAAAGAAAAATTCGTAGCGCACAAAATAATAAAATTTAGACAAAATCGAAAATCGATAAAATAAAAATTAATAAAGTATTAAAATTGAACTTAAGATACAACAAGTGGAACTTATCAAACTTAAAACATATTTCAACAGAAATAAAAAAGGCGATAGGATTTGTGAAAATTTGATTGTCTTATATATAGGACGATGGTAATATATGGTTAACTCTTCTGCGAGAGCATGGGGTCTTTGAGGAGAAAAGATGCGTTCTCTACATTAATATTTGTAAGGGATGGTGTGATGAATTGCATCGCAAACTCTCTGGTCGCTTTCTTGATCAATTTTTGAGGAAGAAAACACCAATAGGCACTGGGTCCTTCATCCTCAAGTACTCCTTTATGTACTCCTTCATCCTCAGATTTATCTTTGGTAGAAGTTTAGTTTCGAGGATATCTGATATGGTATATGTATAAGATCATGTTCTTCCACCAATTTTGAAATCGAAAGCTGCTACTACTATCGGTACATTGAAACATGCTGAACCGCTGATATTGCTACTTGTTTATAATGTGTTGTGCCATGTATCGAAGGTCATGTGAAACACTTCTTGTTGTAATAAGCAAATATTAAGATATTGCAATGGAATCTGTACATCTATTCGTAATCTTTTAACTTCTTTAATGTTTTCAATGTTGCTTTTGTTATTTACAATGTTTATTACTTTTTATGAAAAAAAATCTCAACATGCAGTAAATATATTATGTGTAAAGAGTAATAATGTTTAATATTTTCCTACACAAATTTTTTCTTCTCCATTTTAATTTACATTTAAAAAATATTTTACAATCTTAATTGCATAAATATATTAGTTATACAAATTTAATATTACATTGACTTTATTTGACAGAGGAAAAGACGAAAGTTATTACTAGCTTAAAACAATTTAGTTGGAAAAGAATATTTATACTTTAATCTTTATTTGTTCTAACTTTTTATCAAATAATGAAAAAAAAACTTATATGGAGCTTATAAAATATAACTGAAAAACAAATTATCTTTTTAATGTGGAATGAAATTAATGAAAAGAATAATGTACTTATCTTATATCTACTCGAGACACTTCTTTTTATTATGTAGATATTTCGAAAGTCAAAAACGTCATTCTTAAGACAATTAAGGAGCTTATTTGATTAACATTTCCATTCGTAATTAGCTTATTCCACTAAACTATAAAACAATATAAATAAAATGATAGTTAGAACATTTAACGACTAATAATGGGATTTTTTTTTTAAATTTAGAAATAGATAATTTGTTTTGAAAATGCGATAAAAAGGAGAAAAAGCAGAAGACACGTCTGATTAGTGACAAGAAATTTTTCAGAAACAAATGTTTCTTAATTTAAAAATAAATTGCTTTTGAATCGCCGTCATTTAAAAGAGATTGGAGATTTTTTCTGCACTTATGCAATTAAATATGAATGAATAAATTAAATCTTTAACTTATAAATAATGTAATTTAAAATCATTTTTTAGTGTTAAAACAGCGAGGGAAAAGCTTAAAAGTATTGAAATTTGATGTTGCGATCCTGTTACAACATTTCTATATGTATCCAATTTTGGATTAACATTGCATGTATTAGCATTGCCTCGCACTTTAAATAGGTACAATGAGATTCAAGCATTACAGAGATATTTAAATTTTATTGCAAATATTTTATTGGAAGCCAAATTTCATTGAAAAAAAAAATTCAATTTTGTGCGATCATTTTACGAATATTGGTTAAATTGCGAATATAAATGTTATATATATATCCAAAATAGAAATAATATCTGGGAAATATCGTACAATATTTATCTAATTATCAAATGATCAACAATATCAGGGTCATACAAACCTTTAGAAAGTTTGAATTTTTATTGGGAAGAATAAGTTGTTGTGGAATGAAGAAGAAATAAAAAATCAAGCATTCCTATCTAAAGTTTGGTGCACATTGAAAAAGATTTTAATAACTACTCATACTCAATGATGAACTTTTTTTCGGTGCGACTTTAACCCTCTCGCTGCGTAATTGTTTTATCAAAATGCCTTCAAAAATTGCGTATTTAACCCCTTCGCGACGAGCGTCTTTTAAGAATTGTTATTCTTTTGTCACCGGTTTTTCAAAACAAAATTTTTTGTCTAATTTAATCGGAAAATGCTCCGATTAAATAAGACAAAATGTACAATAAAAAAATAACTGGTAGGAATAATCAAGGAGAGTTAATTAGACGGAAAAAATGCATCCCCGAGGAAATCTCGGTTTGCGCAAATTTTGCTACTTTTACGTTGCCCAGGGAAATCTCGGGTTGCTCAGTGAGAGGGTTAACTGTTGAATAAAGACGTACTATGATTCTATTATGTCTTGCTTTCATCTAACTATTGTAGAAAGGCAGACACTAAATTTAGTGATATTTATTTAATGAAATTGACAATTCACTATGCCGTAATGATAGTATTTATGTTATTGTTATAATTGTCATGCAAATAGTAAGAACTTGAAATAGCCTTAAGATGTTTTCAGACTTTCAATCGCGCAAACAGCAGAGTGATTAACAAATTACAGAAGTCGGATTTTATGTATCTTTCTTAAGTTGCGCAATAACGGCTATACAAACCAACTAAAGGAGGTGTATATAAGAAATCCGATGTAAGAAGGATGCTGCTATCATCTCTTGAAACCACGGGCTAAACAGGCAGTGATCGCCATTAAAAGTGGGGTCCGCTTTTCTATAAATATCCCCAAGCCTGTACAGGGATTCTAACTCAGCACCTTTTGACTAATAGTCAGGATCCTAACCACTACATAATCTGGCAAGTGGTGTGAAAAGACATATATATTCCATCGACGCTTCGAAAGCATTGTCCAATATTTTCCTTTGATACATAGAAAAATTACAGTTGATATCCGTTTGGTATGCATTTTAAAGATGAGTTTTATTTTTGTCTCTGTGGGAGTTTGAACTGACCATCACCTTGCTAAAACGAATTGAGACTTAACGAGGGCGTGGTACTTCACGGAATGACACTCCTACAACAGAAATAATGTACCTTTTTTTGTTGTTGGTGCGTCAACTTTGTTGTTATCCCAGATATTAATATAAATATTTACTTCGCTCTCTGGGCACCCACTGGAAAAGGAACCCCAAATTAACTGAATTAAATATAAGTAAATTTGCAATGTATATGTTTAAAAATCAATTTGGAATATCAAAAATTTCTTTGGGAGAAAAGCTGTTAATATTATATAATTTGTGGCTCATCCACATATTCAATTGTTGTGATCCATGTTTAACTTTGTTATGATTAAAATATTCAAATTCATTTTAAGTCTCGTTAGTTTAAATTAAAAAGACGTATTGTATTTAATGAGTTGGATATTGTATGGATATTGTATTTAATGAGTTGAGGAAGCGGCTTAACAGGTACATACACCACAAGAAGCAAAATTTTTAATACCGCTTTGCGCACATTTTTTAATTGACAAAGTTATTTTTAGTTGTAACCTTTAAACAATACAGACGTTAATCAAAATATTACTTTATTTTTTGTTTTTAACATTTAAATTATAATTAATGACTAAAATGCATCCTTGTTCACAAATCACATGTAACTAGACGCAGAATAAAGTTCTGCATGGTTCGGGTTGTGCCCGACACGAAACCGAAAATTTCATTCAAATTCAACTCGCAACCCGACCCGAACCAAACAAAATATTTCATAGACCCACAAACCGACACAAATCCGACAAAATAATTTTCAGTGACCTGAACCCGACATGCTTCAACCCAAACGCAACCCGAACCTGAAATGAAAGAAAATGAATTCATGTTTTAATTCAATTATGAAAAGTAATCCATAATTGCATCTATAACACCAATTTTATCCTTTAATTATAAAAGATATAGATATTTTATAGGCATATCTATATTCTTTAATATGAAAATATATAATAAAACTTCTGAATAGTGGACACATTGGGGTCACTGTGGTTGAATATAGAGTCCTGCATCAGGTCGGGTTCTCCTTAATTTTCATTTTTCGGTCGGGGTGACTCTAATTTTTTTCTGCGGGTCGACTTCACTCTAGAATGTTTTTTTCGGGTTAGAAGTAAGGTAAGTAAGTCGGGATGTTCACAAAAAGTTTGAGCAGAACTATGTTTCAGATGAAAATAAATACATATTTGAATATGAATGAGTATGTTCAAATTACTGCATGAGAAATAAAATGTACATAAGAAAGCTGATCATAAGTTATTCTTTCTTTACAGTACAGTTAAGAATCTCTTTTCCTTCGCTCGGAATATGAAAAATATTACCAACATTTCGTTTCTGAAACACATATATCGTATTTGCATGATAATTTATTCACACACACACACGTTGCGTGTGTGTACGAGGTGTCCACATTATTCAGAGGTAAAAGTGTATAAATATATAAGTGTTTGGAATTTAAAAAGTGTTCGCTAAACGGAGGTTTTTGCTATTCGGGAGTGTATCTTATGGTGTTTTTATTGTATATAGATTTTTCACCTGACAAAATATTTTGGACATTCTTTTGTAAAATCGGATCCAACCGAATCTCACCCTCAAGAGGCAAAACCCAAGCCGAAACCGAATTAACCCGAAACAATGAAATTCAATCCGACCCACAACGAAAAAATCTAACACCAACCCTACCCAATCCAACCCGATGCAGCCCTCTAGAGCAGATCAATCTGTTTGTTCCCATTTCCGGACATTGTTAAACATGTTTGTTCTCATTGACTGTTTTTGTCATGATCCCTCATTTCTATAAGTCAGGCCCTGAGTATCGAAATTGTTTTTTGCAATATGGTAGCCATTTTTGTAATGCCAAACCTAGTAAAGCGCAAGCTTCTCCCAGTACAATACTGAGTGTGTCAGTACATAATGATTTACATTGTTTTCTGATTTCTCTTTAACGTGCAATTCTAGAAACAATAGATAATTTTCAAGTCAGCTGAAATAGTAATAATTTGCGATTTTGAAATGCATGGAATCTTGCTAAATATTCCTATGAGAATCATTAATAATCTTTATTGATTTAATGTGATAATATACCAAGTGATTCAATATTAAAAACAAAACAAAACTCAATAATTCAAAAATTATCGATAGAAACACGACGTGGTGCTCACAGAAATACACAAACATTCGTGGAATTTTTTTAATAACGAAACTTTACATCCAAATTAGTTACTTTTGCCAGTAGTGACAGCAGTTTATACACCTGCGCATAATTCTCTACGCAGTTAGGTTAAAAATGCTTAGTGTGATTTGTTATAAGTAATGAGAATGGCCTTTAGAAATGGCACAATCTCTTCACGTTGTTGAAGAGGATTCTTGTCACGGGGTGCTTTAACACGTTCACACCGGCGCGGTGGGTCACACTCGACTATCTCGGAACTGCCAAGTCTCCGGCTTTTTGGATACCAGTATTTTAAAACAGAAAATGTTGTTTCATTTAATTAGAACAATTGGGCGATTTAAAGGAACAACATTTTCTCTAAAATAATAGTGGTGTGCAAAAAGCCGGAGACTTGACAACTCTGAGACTGTCGAGTGTGACCCACCGCGCCGGCGTGAACGTGTTAAATAGCAAAATGAATAGCTCCGGGACATCTATATCGGTAGCTGTCAGTCAAAAATATATGTGTTCTGGTAATAAAATATTTTGTTATTTAAAATAACAATGGCTTTTTGTGCATTTCTGTACAAAATTGCATTATGATATTACCTATACTTTTTTCTTTATTGAAATTTCTGCTTTTTTGATTTCTTTTGTATTACTTCGTAAGTCAGACAGAGTGGAATTTTAGCTTTGTTATTGGATAAATCAAAATAATTTAAAATTTGGTTTCTATCGTTTAATTAGTCTGAAACTTTACAACCTTTCTTTCTTGATAAGACAAGGCTTACCCAGGCAAGTAATAATTATGAAACGACTAAAATATATAAAAAATGTTTCATAATAAATTTTACTTCGCATTATTTCTGTATAGCCAACTACAAGTATACAAAAAAAACATGCACAATATGTAAACAATTTGAGCATAGTATTTCATTTTATCAGGTATTTTAACTAGGATGCATCCCTTAATAGTATACATCTTATCACGGAATACTTGAAAATATAGCCCACTGCAGCCGCTTTAAAAGAAAATAATTCGCAAAACTTGCGTATTGTAAGTAATTAAATACAAACCTTCAAAAACAAATTTACGTTGAATTTTGTCTTCAAACATTTGTTTAAATAAATAAAATATGCAATTGCAATGTCACAATGGGCTATAGTAAGAGAACATTTTATATGGTTTAACCTATGATTATTGCAACATCTACATAATTCAAAAATATTGTTTATTCCAAAAGTTTTTTGAAATATGGAAAAAATTATATTACAGAAATATGTTGTTGATCCAAAAAAATAAATTTTCTTAAAATACCTTATTGAATGATACTTTATGTGAGCTATTTTCTTTACAGCATACGCATTTATGTAAACTATTCATATTCAAAGTTGAATATAAAACGCAACATTTATCTTGGGTGTGTGAGAGAACATGGTAACATTTTCAACATTTTATCTTTGGAGGCTCAATATCTTTTATATGGTCCGTGACAATAACCCATAAATTTATCTCAATCTTCAGTAAATAAATTTACAGATTACACAAAAACGATGAATCTATGTATAATTTTATAGTCATTTTAGGTAACAGAAAACAAATAAATAAAATTATCAAAAATAAGTTTGTTGAAAGGAATAAGCATTATAAAATATTTTCTTTTGAGGCAATACAAACGAGATTTTTAAAGTAAATCCAATTCCAAATACTTTTGAAATATTGCGTTATTTAAATAATAGACTAGTTTACTTTTTTGTAAGAGTCATCGTAGAATTCTTAGTGAAAACTGTCGAATTTTTTGATAATACGTGGGGTAGTCTTCTATTATATATATAAAATCCAAACGGAAATTTCGTTCCGAGCGCCTAGATTTCGAGTTCTACTGCATGGATTTTTACGGAACTTATACCGTTAGATAGGTATCGTTTCAGGGAAGGTTTTAAGCTATAACACATTATTCTACCTATATTAGTTATAGAATTATGACGGAAAGTTCTGTTATTTTGGATGATAAAGTTTACCATTTTATTTCTTGGCGAAATTTATCGTTGATAAAAAAATTGAAACAGCTATTACACCTCGAAACATAAAAGGAAAAACTGTTACTAATTTTAATTTAGAAATATAGAAGGAAGAAAAAAAGAAGAAAAAAATTCGTTTTAATGAGTGATAATATTAAAAAACGCAAATATTTAATTTAAAGATTAAAGGGAATGTTTGTAATGCTAAAAAAATTACTCAGATAAAATATAGCAACTGAAATAAGATTTGGCTATTTATCTTCTGCGTCAGGTTAAGAAAAATGCATCTGAAAAATTGATAGGATGATATCAAGGAAGTTTCCATAAGCGCATGCTCAGAAATATTTGAAAAAATTATATAATATTCTTCTCATGAGGAATATATAGAATATTCTTCTCATGACATATAATATGTTTATAAAAATAATCGAGAGAACCTCGATTTAGCGTTTGTAAAAAAATAATGAAAATTTAATTTGTTTGGGATTTAATGCTGGTTGGCGACACAAAAAATTTTTTAATGATACTTTTGTTATGATAAATAATTTTTAAGTAAAACCTTTTTCTACTCTTCATATGAAGTTAGTAATATTAAGTTTAACTTAAATATATTCATTTTATTACTACAGTTTTTTCATATACCTTTGTATGTGTACATATTGAAATTTTACTATCATAATTATACGGTTTAAAGCAAAATTTAAGTTTATTAAATTTGTTTCAAATTCAAAATTAATGTCCGATTCTGAACATTGGCAATTTGACTTTGATATTGTTAGTGTAAGAAACAAGAAGCGATGGTTACCGTTGTCATGAAAATAACTACTTAATATAAAAATGTTTAATGATAGCATGTTGAATTAGCCAGCTACTTTTAAAGCAAACTTAAAACGGTACTACTTGATTATACCGTCGACAAAAAAAAAAAAAAAAAAAAAAAAAAAAAAAAACTATCGCCAAACTATAAGATTAAATGACAATAATGGCTGATCGTAAATTTTACATTCACTTGAAATTAAACACGGTACACGTGTTTGTTGCATCATTAATTAATTTTTAATTTGACTTCTATTTGTAATTTTCTTAATGTTTACAAATTTATTTATCCTTTCGTTGTTTAAAATAAAAATTTTGTCAATTTGTATAATTCTGCGGGTATTTTGGCAGTTTATATAATTTGGCGAAATTGGTTGACAGGATAATCAAATCGTATCCTTAAAACTTTTCTAGACGGTGAAGCCATGTAAAATTAAATAACTACTGCAACATGCAATTTGTATGTATTATATACACTTACAGATAAAAATAATACGCCAATCTTTCGTTTAGATTTAAATTCATTGAGTTTTAGGCATTTAAACACTTATTTAACAAGCAATTTCCAAATGCATTTAAATATCTTGCATTTGGGAAGGAAATGAGCTGGTAGCCAAATAGCGTGGAACGTTCGTCTTTTTTTGCGCCAAATACTGAAATATATTTCTTTTTTTCAGATTTTTACTGAGATTCCGCCGCCAAATTTGACTGATGTTTTACTACATACAGGAGTAGTTTTATGAGCAATTTTTTTTTTTTCAAAATAACTTGAGTATGCTCTTTAAGGTGACCTTCCTTGTGAGTAACAATTTTGATTTTGATTTGTTCTTTATTATTTCTAACTCCTCCATCATGTGACTTACAGACGGAAACTAGCAGATGTAATTGTAAAAATGATGGTACATTTGATTTACATGTTATATGTTTATTTGTAATTTTGAGTTCGCGTTTGTAACCAAACAATTTGATTTTAAGCCAAAAAGACGTAAGCGTGAATTAGGTTCAAGCGATGTTTACAATAAAGGTTATTTTGCATGTGTACGAAAGCATTTTTAGAGTATTTTTAAAAAATTCAAATGTACAACATATAAATAGCAATTAATATTTTAAAAATGGGGTCAAATATTTTAATTTTAGTACAAATGTTTCCCACACACGCACATTATATATTGTAAAATAATTTAATTTCAGACATTTAAAAAAATTCTCACCATACTTTACTGCGAAAACATGTCGGTTTGTTTCCCCCAAATGTGTGACTTTTATAACCTCGAAGCCAGATTAGCTAATATTGTCCACTCTTATTTTAATAAAAAACATATCTCCAATTTCCCTTATAGAAACGTTCAATGCTTGCAATGTTAAGTAGTAAAGATTATTCTCAAGAAAATGTAAGCAATTAAGCGTTATTACCATCACGAAAGAAAACATTTTGCAAAAAAAAAATTCGTTTCTAAAATAACTTTTCATTATTCCTTTTAATTCGTCATTTTTCCCCCATATCCTCCATTCTTTTAGAAATGTTATTAAAAGATATTGGATGAATCTTCCATAATCAACCAGCCTACAATTGGCAAATTTACTTATATAATGTTGGAAGATTCGTTTATATTTGAAAGGAACCGTCGACGGTAAATCCGATTTCAGAAGATTACGCTGTAAATTTATGTTTTTTTAATCATGGATCAAATGCACAAAAGAATATTTACTATTATATATTTTTCATCTGCAGTTATTTTACTATCACTAAGAAAGCATCACTTTGAATGTACAAAAAAAACTTTCAAATGCCAAAGGTGGCCAATGGAACAATATCTGTTCATTTAGCCTAGGTTTTTTTTAAAAAGTACCTCAGATTCAAATCAAATTTCAATCATTATAAAGCAATTTTGGTTGATGCACATACCGAGCAGCTGATCGTAGTCACAAATTAACATTTTTAGTTTTATTTAGGCGACAGACTGATGAATAATGACGTCTTGAAAATAAAAGAATGTTTATTTCTCCGTCTTATTACGTTCATTAGAGGAATGCTAAAAAAATCTTCGGTTTGCCAAAAAAGATCACAACTAAAAATTTTGCATAACTAACTTTATTTATCATTCGCAAAGAGTTTTGATAGTGAAAGATCTAAAATTCAATCAACAGCAATTTGACATTATTTAATGGAATGTAGTTTGGCGCGTAATTAACTCTGCTTTGTAGCTAACTCTGGTACATTTGTAGACATACTATTACGAGCGTTTCTAAAGTTTCACATCAAACTTGGTTGTGGATCCGATTACGGATGATTGGGAATATTTTTTTGAAAGAAAACTAGAGGTTTAGTTTTCTATTATTATCAGTTATCGAGGGTATTTTCCTAGGTTAATAGTTGCATGATTAAAACTGGTATATAAAAAGAAACATCAGTTAAATGACATTGTTTTAATTTTATTCACACAATTCAGCTTTAAATATCCACTTTTACATGATTCACATATTTTAAAATATAAAAGTTTAATACTGTTTTGACTGTATTTAATCTACTGGAATTCGAAGATAAGAAACTGTAGAAAACCTGCCAAAAGAAGACGTATATTGCCAAATATAATGTAACGTAGAGAGAGATTGTATTTATGTTATTAGTTCCACACATAGCACCAAGCTGAGAAGCCCGGAGTAAAAGAACTATCAAACAAAAGTGAATAACCCGAACATTCTTTAAGTTAAATGGTTAATCTCTGCAATCATTGTAATTCTGTCTTTTTTAGTAGTGTGGTGATTAGAGAACATTGTAATTTCTGATAATCGTAATGGCCGCATTTCCCCCCCAAACTCTACATGATGTACTAAACAGTTGCTTCTGAATTGTCCGAATTTCGTCTAACACATCAGATAATATAATAGCACAATGGCGTCCGATGCGTATTCAGAAAATAACGGAAGGACATTCTATGTGAAGGTCCATATTAATTAAAAATACAGGGTCGAATTCTCCATTTCGTTTGATAGAGGGTTTATTTGAAAAATGGACCAGCGCAGCGAGCTCAGCCTGCTAGTATGAAATATGACAATTACTTGTCTTTATTTTTTTTCCTTTTTCATATTCTGGATGAAAATCTTTTATGCATAAATATATCAATATGATAAAATATGTATGATATTTGGCAGTGCAACAACTTTTAAAAAATACCTCACGATATACACATTTTCCTTTCAAAATAGCATTATTCAAAAGTAAATGTTTTATACTATACAGTATACCCACTAATGTCCCTTGCCTGCTATATTCATATACATTAAGTGGTGTCTAGGTATAGTAAAGTAGCCATGCGCTACTGAATAGAACCGCCTACGGCGCCACCTGGTGGAAAAATGCGGAGTTATTCCTATCTCGAAAAGGGAAATAGATAGGCGAAAAAGTGATTTACAAAGTTGTAGAGCATCCTCGATTTAGTACGAAAAGACACCTTGTGGACAGTAATGCGAAGAATAGAACGGTTAAAACGTACATTTGTTTTTTCACGATTTCCTACACTGTCAAATGCGAAAACGATCTTAGAAATAAAAAAACAACTAGTTATAAGAACGTAACTTTATTTGAGTGTTCAAACTTCGCAATGTCAGCTGCAATGCACATTTGGATCCATGTTTGAATTTCATGTTGCACACGTTGGAGCATAGAGGGTGACACGTTGGCATAAGCGTCCCTAATGCTTCGTTTAAGGTCCTGAAATGTTTGTAGAGGAGTGTTATACATTTGCTGTTTCAGGTATTCCCACAGAAAAAAGTACAATGGGTTCAGATCAGGCGAACGTGGGGGGGGGGGGTGTACTTGACGCTCATCAAGAAGGGTGAATCACCTCTTGTCCGGAAGCATAATGACTGAAAACGTGATTCTAAGAAGCAGCATTTTGAAATATAATGTCATTTTTCTGGTCTGATTGTATTACGAATTACTTAAATTTAAATTCAATAATTTATTGCACACGCAGGAAATGTGTTCCTAACAGTATTAATCATGCTAAGCCTAAACATAAAAAAATATGATACTTTCTAATTTTTTTAAAATCAAAACGTATTATTTTCTGGAATTAACTATCCCGACATGCACACTCTGCCAAAGAAAAAAAAAAAAGAACGCCTCATGATTTTTAAAAATGGAATTGCCGCAGAAAAAAAAAAAAATGAAAAGAGTAGATAACTTTGCATCTTTATAACTCAAAAAGTGCTTAATGAATGATTTCTCATTTGGCATCTGAAGGTAAAATTTCACGAAAATTTTAAATATGATTCAAAATTATTATCTTATTGAAAATTTATAAGTTTGTAACAATTTCAATATTCAGGTCCACCCCCTCCTAAGCTTAATTCTCCTATATGATTTTCAATATAACTTTCCCACCCAAATGTCAATTTCTGTTTTTATTTGGTTCCGTACTTTAAAAGTAAAAATGGAACCATTATAAGATCACATCTGTGTCTGTCTGTCCGTCTGTGACAGCCATTTTACTCGCAAACTATGGCAAGTGGAAAATTCAAATTGGAGGAAGTAATAAAGACTATTGACCCATATATTTACTAATTTTTAAACATTCACAAATATATTTTGGAAAAATGTAGAGGGGCTATTTAAGTTACTTGAAAAAAAAATCTTTTCTTTGTATATCGTGTTGGGTATCGTCTGAAAGCTTTTGTTTCTCTGAATTCAAAAATGTATTTCTTTTAATGTTAGGTATTATATTTTCAGAGATAACGTCGAAAATGTAGTGCAAAAATATGTTCCACTCCCTCTATTTCCGAATCTACTGAAACTAAAATTATGAAAAAATTAGAGATTGTAGACGTTAATTTAAAAATCCCAGGAAAATTACACCGATTACCCTAGGTCACATAGTTTTTGCGAAAAGCTCATTTTCCCGTTACATACAAATTTCGATTTGCGGGCATTCAACATAGGTGTTGAGGAGCGCTGGAAGTGCCTATCGTAGTAGAATTATAATAACATTTTTGATAATGATTTTCGTAAAAAATCGTCGATAATTAGCCGAGATATTAACCTTTAAAGACACTGGCGGTTCGGATATGCAAAATGGCAGGGGCGGTATACTCTGTGTGCCATCGGTTTTTAAAGCCTTGATAACAACTTTTAATGATAAATTTGTGTAATACAATACCCAGTAGCAGTATAAAAGCAATAAACATCAAATTTGGTATAAACAGACTAATTTAATTAGAATTAATCACATAAATACTAAGGGATTCGTGACTAGTTTACCTTCAATGGATATCTCAATACGCCTCTAGTGTCTTTAAATGTTAATTAAAAACCTATCTGGAAAAACTCTACACGGACAAAGGCGACGTTGCAGCTTTGCGACCTCCTTTCGAAGCGCGCTTAGCCCAATGCCAAGTTTAAACTTTGAACAAGGCTTTTGTTTTATCCACACTGTAAAAAGAAAAGATTATTACTACGCTGAATTTGGGTTTATGAAATGCCAAATGAAGTTTAAATGTGCACTACTTTTATTCTCAGTACCGAATTAAGTTCATCATAATTAGATTAGAATAAGATTAAAAAAACTGTTATAGTAAATAGCATAATCCGATATTATTTAGGCTTCATATCACTTTGAACTTTTATGGTATACCATTCATACTTTTCTAGTATATACAACTATACCCTACCCTACGTTTTATAGTTTTTTACAAAGTCTTATTATTGTTTTAGCAACGATTTTTTTTTAATAATACAGTTATTAATTCATATATTTACTGTACGGAACCCTCTGAGAGCGAGTAACACTCGCACTTGACCGTTTATAGTTTTTCTTCTTTCCCTGACATTTTGACGATTAAAATTGTATGGAGTTGTTCTCTTTTTTTAGGGTCCGCTGCAGATACCCGAATAATGGCTCGAATTTTAGAATAATGTATTTCAAAATGATTTTTTAATTTTTATAATAAACATTCCCAAACAGTTAAAAATAAACTACGCAAAAATGAAAATATGCCAACTTAAGCATTTTAAACCTTTTCTATTTAAAAAGTTTCTCATTTTGAAAATGTCAAGTTTTACAAGAATTACATACATTTAAAATAAACCGATTGAAATGCTGAAAAATTCATGAATGAATAACTTTAATGATAAGACTTTTCATAACCCTGAAAGATGTAAAGGTTGTCATACTTTTGGAATATGGTTCCTTAAGAATTCTTTATTATATTGCAGATTATACATTTATAAATATTTAATTAACTGCTAAAGATTACACAAATGAAAAACATTCTAAAAAGCTTAAAATATTAGAAATTGTTGTATATTATGCAAGAGAAAAAATTAATTTTGATTTCAGAAAAACACATAACTACGTAAATATAACAACCGTATGTGATGTTTATAACTATTCAAATTAAAAGATATAAAAACAGTAAATTGTATTCCAATTTCACTCAAGAATACATCATGGATTAGAAATATTAGTCATGCTTGATCAGAGGTGTAGAAATAATATGATTAAGAATTAAAAAATCCGCATATTTGATAAAGGAATAACTTAATTCGCCTTTTTCACTAACATATTCGTAAGTCCTTTCAAGTAATTGTTATTTCTCTTTTCTTTTATTGAAAATTTTAGCTGTTTAATGAAGTTTGAGACTTTCTAAAATAAAAAATAATGCTGCAATTAGCTGATTTCTTAAATCAAAGAAAGAAAAATAATGGTATGAAGGTCACTAAAAATGAAAAAAATAATATTTATCTATTGTTTAATAAATCTGGGAAAGATGTGTTCATAAACGATGCTAATTATTGAACGAAATGTTTAAAGGAAATTTTGAGAAAATATAAAAATATAGGAAGTACATGATATGAAATTACAGAATTAATGGAGCTCTAAGTTTATGGTGTTTTAAGTTTATAGAACAATTAGAGGCATTGTTTTAGCCGCATTTTTGCTAGAGTTTAATATAAACGTACCGTAGGGAT
Source organism: Maratus speciosus (assembly GCA_963932465.1). Taxonomy (NCBI): domain Eukaryota; kingdom Metazoa; phylum Arthropoda; class Arachnida; order Araneae; family Salticidae; genus Maratus; species Maratus speciosus. The sequence goes on along the minus strand of OZ010787.1, from coordinate 140,541,335 downwards.
TAATGCTTTTTTAAATTTAAAACGTAAAATTGAACATAACGTAAAATATTATTTTGTTAAAGCAATATAATACACTGGTGGCCAAAATTAAGGAATAGTCATAAAATGCTAATTTTTAAGTAAGCGAATACTCAAAAGGAAATAATATAATTCGAATAATTACTATCTCTACAGCACAGCAAGTCCATATAGCATCTCATTCATGTCACACATGGTCACAAGTGTCAGAGTCACTACGGTGAAACAAAAATAGGAAATTCCACACGTCTCATTATGAGCCTCAAATGATCACTATGGCTGACTCCACTGAAACGTCAACGTGACTGCTGCTTTGTGACGAGTCACCAGGTGACTTTACAATGCAGTTACATTGTGACTCTCGTGTGACTGTCACTTTTAGACTCAATATCAAAGTCATCATGAACGTTGCATTATAATAAGTCACCAAATAATATCACATTATAGTCACACGGTGACTTTTCACAAAAGAGCTCAATGGTGACTTCACAGTAGTTTCTCTGTCACATGAAAGTCATCATGTGACTTTAATGTGACATTGTTTGGTGACTTATCGTAATGCAACGTTCACGATGACTTTGAAATTGAGTCTAAAAATGACAGTCACACGAGAGTCACAATGTAACTGCATTTTAAAGTCACCTGGTGACTCGTCACAAAGCAGCAGTCACGTTGACGTTTCAGTGGAGTCACATATAGTGATCATTTGAGACTCATAATGAGACGTGTGGAATTTCTTATTTTTTGTTTCACCGTAGTGACTGTGACACTTATGACCATGTGTGACATGAATGATATGCTACATAGACTTGCTGTGCTGTAGGGATAGTAATTATTCGAATTATATTATTTCCTTTTGAGTATTCGCTTATTTAAAAATTAGCATTTTATGACTATTCCTTAATTTTGGTCACAAGTGTAGAAAGCAAGGTACTTCCATTCGTTTTTGTATTTCTTTCATAATCTATTATGCCATATTGCATTGAAAATCATTAATTAATTTTAGCCAAATCACTGGAGTATTGCAAAATGTGCACATTTTCATAATGAGATCAAAACGATATTAGAAAACTTTTACTTAAAATGACTTAGTTATCGATATAAATGGAATAGGCGAGCCACTGTCCGGATCAGCGTTGAATTCCGGGGTCATTCCCACGGGGGCATCGAAATGATCAACCAGAAGATTAGGAAATTTGTGCTTATTAATGAATTAGAGGTGTGATATTCTCCTGCCACATCTCACTCCCACTGAAATCCTCCGGAGAAAAATCTCTGAATTCAACGCTGTTGGGGAGAATGTCAGGGATTAATTTCAACAGAACCTCTAATGTCACCTCGCCACTATCTGCCGAATGAACTTGCAATGTCTTGTTTAGGATGTGGCTAGAAGTACTACCAGGTAATTTCTTCGAACTGATTAAGAAATGACAAAATCTGATATTGTTCATAATATGCACAAGCTATGTCTTGTATGCCTTAAACTTGTAACTCTTTATATACCTAATGTTCCGTGTTTTACGATAAAAACTTACTTTTTTCCCTTTTTTCAGTACCGGTGGTTCTTTTTCGAAAGAAGCTTGCAAACAAGGTGCCAATTCTTTTCAAGCAATATGTAATTTCCGTCACAAGACATTGAATTCTCAAGAATGTTATATATAATGTATGGAGGTGAACAAAGTCTGAGGGCGTGTGTTTTTGCTGTCATTTTTGAGTCTAAAAAGTAATCTAGAGATCCAAGGCTTGTTAAAGAAGCATAGTTTCTTTAGAATTAGATATGCCAAAAGTGTACTTAGAGGTCTATTTTGGTATTATGTAAAATGCAGAAAAATAGTGAAGAATCCGAAAATTTCTGCGCTTCAAACAAATTATAGACAATACAGAATACCCGGTAATGTTTATTTTGTCATTTATGATGGAATTTCTAAGGAAGCATACTTGAAATATGCGGCAAAGATAAGTTTCAAGCATATTATCGGGCGTTCTTTTATTTACTCAAACCTCATTATTGCTTAAGTTTCTTTTGTTGAAACTGCAACTTTTTTATGTAATTGTAAACGTGGAAGAGAGCTGAGCTAATTTAACATAGATGCAAATTTTCTAAGCAAACTCATCCATTCTCGGTGTATATTTAAGAATACACTTTAGAATAAACTTTTATAATGAAGTTGGTAACAACAAAATGCCTTTAGTGAATTAATCTATTTGTTGTCAAGGGATTTTCAATTAATCTTTATGACGCACAGCAAGGAAAAAATTAAAATTTGTGTAATAAACCAGATTATACAGAGAGTTTTAATGTCAGTGCAGTTCAAGCTAAAAATAAGAAGTTAACTTAGACTTTCATGGATATTTCCAAATAAAGTTATCAGGGTTTAACATTCTATTTCTTATTAATGCATTTTTACGTGAAAGAATCGGAGTTAGCAGTTAAAGCATTGTGAATATTAAGTTCAATTTGTCATTTAAGATTCCGTTCTTCATACGCCGAAAGTCAATGAAATAATTTATACTTTAACTTGACTTGTCTTTATTTTCTTTTCTATTATAAATCCGGTCTAGAATGAAGAATAAAACGGAACATTTTAGATTTTCAGCCTTTTGAAATAAGTAGTTCTTAGAGATATATTTAAAGCGACTTGTTCCGTTAATTGACAAATATTTGACAAAGAAATGACTCATTTACAAATATTCGAAAGAAACTTTTTTCTACAGTGAATATTACAGAATAAAGTCCTCTTAAGTAGTAATTTTATCAGCTTTTATAATATTATGTAAAAAACAAAATTGAGGATGATGTGATAAGTGCATTAAAATAACACAACAATATATATTTTTCTAAAAGGAATATTTAATTTATTTCGTTGCTATTTCAATGGAACTTTATTTTTTGATTTCAATGTGAATAACAACGCTAAATAAAATAAATCGAAAAACCTAATTAAAATGTTCAAAATTACCAAACAAAAATAAATAATAGACAACAGATTGGTGTAATTTATATTCTTTATAAGTTAGAATCTTTTAAGATCCTGTACTTTAGGAAAAAGAGCCTTTTTAAATAAAATAATTTTGTCTTTAAGCACATTACTTAAAAAATAATAATAATAAAGAAGAAAGTTATGATAATCTGTTTGGAAGAAAATTGCCTAAAATAAACAAGACATTTATTGCATTCATATTAAGGCTTAAATGAAAATTCAAATTTTTAATTTTCAACTATCAATTCATTTATTTTATAATTACAGTAAATAGTTTTAATGTTCATCGTTTTTAATAGATAAATCTTAATTGAAGCATCTTGAGTAATTCTTGAGATGAACGAATTTATATAATTAAAATTTCAAATAATAAGTATATTAAATAATACCATCATACACATTCATTTTTTATACATACTTATAATAATTATATGTAATAATGATTTTATGTACCATAAACACAAAAAATATTGTAAAGTTCTTGCGTAAATGAAAAAAAAATTAATTTAATTTAAATTATTTTGATTCTTTTTCGCTATAATGAATTAAAAAGTTCAAATCCTTTTGATTTTTAACGCTTGGAAGCTCTTCAATAAAACTCTATTTTGGTATATATTTTTTTAAAAAAAATCAAGAGCATTTAAAAATAATTTTAATAAAATGGAGTTGAAAAATAATCAACGAAGAACCTTTTAAAATTTTTGCTTTTTAAATGTTTTTAAACGTAAGAAATGGATATCGTACTATTCATAATTTATACACAAAATTCGTTTTCCATATTTCTGTAATAAATACAGCTAATTTTGAGTTATCTATATTTCAACCAATATTATGTGAAACGAAAGTGATTTAGATGGTACCAAAACGTTTTTCTCATATTTTATCAAATTCAATTATATGGTTTATGATTCATATATAGTATAAAAATATAATTTCTCTTAAACATATAAAATTTGAGAATAAAAATTTTATTATTACATGCGATACGTTTACACATAAGAAAAAATCATTTACGAATTATTAATCATTAAAGTTAAAAATCTCACATATTAAAAATTCGTAAAGATTTCTCTAAATAATTTGAAATTCGATGTTTGAAAGGAGTATTTTTTTGCACACAGTTTGAACAGAATGAAGCAGTTATCATAAAATTTGTTTTATTAACTCATGTCAAGTTGAGTTGTTGCAGTCCTTTTACAAATAATATTTTTTTCGTTAAATGATCTCTACATATGTAGCAGAAATAGGAAAAAAAAGTTCGGATGAAGAAAACGAATACTTTTTTTAGAGTACAGAGGTTTTTTTCCGTCAGGACAGGTTAAGACATTTCCTGTAAGATGATAATAGTAAAGAAATTTGAAGCTTTAAGAAGAATTAAGCAAAAAATTATCTTTTTATAGCAGGATATTACTCATTTTTATGCACTTTATTAGGTGAAAAATGGGACCTTTGATGCATATTAAAATGCGTGTAGTTTTAAAGTACGCGTAATTTGATGTGTTTCACAGAAAATAGTGATGTTAAATTGATAAAAATGTTAATTTAAATGTTATGTTTGCTAAAAAATAAAAAGTTATAGTTTTATATATAATTATATCGTTAAATTAATATTACAAAATCACTCATGTTGACTTATTTTTATAGAATACTTGTAATGAATCGCTTAATGGGATATTGCATTTTTGATAACAAACTTTAGCTTTCTACTTTAGAAGATTGCATATTTCACGTGAGTTAACCTTCAGCTTTTGACTTTAATTTGACAATCAATCTTATGATATCCTCACTAGAAAGATATAAGCATTAATAACTTGATTATATTTTCATAACTTTAACTTTCATAACTTTCATAACTAAGTATGTAGCTATGCTATCAAATATCTACGAGGACTAATTCGTAATCTCGAGGTACAGTGCGTGTCAAAAGTTTAAGCACAACATAAAATTTCAAAATAAAATTTTATTATTGACTGAAAGTTACTTTCCTTATCACGCGATCTACAATTTGTTGTTAAAAAAAAGATATTTAACAGATTTATGCTTTAAAATGTATCTCAAATAAAAGAATTTATCAAAAGAACAAAAATGAGTGTGTCAAAAGTTTAAGCAAGAGACAACAATACAAAAAATTAATATTTTATTATTGTTCCATTCTGCTAAATTGCTTGTAAATATACGGTCTTCCATCGATAAAATGAGCTTCTATATTGTTTCTGGTTCAATTTTAAACCACGCTTTCTCAATGGATTCTTTCAAATCTTTAACTGAAGATTACTGCTTTCCATTTGGATAAACTGCATGAGTGAGAATACCTGACATGTTTTCTACAGGATTTAAATCAGAGCTAATTGCCGGCCAATTCAAAACAGATACTTTTCTCGACTTAAGCCACATTGAAGTTGAGTTTCAGGTATGGATCGAAGTATTATCGTGTTGAAATAACCATTTTTGTCCCCACAAAACCTCGGCAACAGAGAACAAATGATTGGAAAGTGTCTCTTGATAGTTTTCAGAGTTTTCACGACCACTGATGAATGCTAGAGATGTCTGACCACTGAAAGAAATAGCCCCCATGCCATTACACAACCACCACCATGTTTTCGGCCAAATATGCTCCTAGGTTCTTTGCGGAGATCATGCCAATAGAACTTTAAACATACATAACCAATAGTACAGGGCCATCGAGGTTCCGTTTTTTTTCATCACTGAATATGACAGTCAGCCACTTATCGTCAAATGACATATGCTCTTTGGCCCACTGTAATCTAGTTTCTTTATAGTGTCATTTCAGACATATGGTAACCGAGCCATTTTACAGTTTTTGATGTATTCCGATTACAAAACTGTCCTATGAACAGCTTTTTTTTCGACATCTGTCCTTCAACTGCATGTTTTATTTGAGAAAGAGAGTAATTATACCAGTTGAAGCTAAGTTTCTGATGCGGCGTTCTTCGCGCAAAGTAGTCACTCATGGCCTTTCTGAACGGAATTTTCGTTTGAAATCATCCTCATGGGAAAAAACGTGATGAATACTTGGTTTTGATCTTTTTAATGCACTTGCAATTTCAGAAACAGACTTATGTTTTGCTCTCATACTCCAGATATTTATCACCTGCTCCTCTAAAAATTCTTTCGACTTAGGCATTTTGTAGCAACTCAAAAACAACAACTGACTGCTTGTTATACACTCAGAAATCGTTTGCGTGATCACCCAGTTATCTTTTTGTAAAATCTTACATAAAAACGATTTTGTGTTTCAACTTTTGACACGGTTATTTTTGTTATATTCTTAAACTACATCGTTTGAAATAAAATTTAAAAGATAATTTTATTGAATATGGTGTTAAAACAGCCATTATTAACACATACAAGACAGATATTGAAATAAAGTTAATTTTTAAAGTTCTATTTTTAAATTGTTATTGTGATTAAACTATTGACACGCACTGTACTAGAAATTCTGGAGTCTTCGGTCAAAACCTCAAACTTGTTTAATATTAGCATTGAATATTTTAAATTTAATTTATACAAAACAAAGGTACTAAATACGAAAAGGATTCGTTTCATAATACATTATCTTGTAATATTTTCTAAAACAAATCCTTTAGCATTTTCAAAAATATCAAAATTATTTTTCATAAAAGATTTGAATATTAGTTAATCTGGCTGTTAAGCTATGTAATGTTTGATAAAAAAAAAGTTTTATTAAAATATGGCAATTATTATTTTTTTTTAGTCTACCGTATAATAGTTAAAAAAAAGAAATCAATATTTTTACGCATCGTTTTCATAAGTAAAGGTATGGTGTTCGGATACCAACGCATAAACTTTGCAGAACGAGACAACGAGAATTGTTGCTCAGAGTACATGGAAAATGTTCAAAGAACCTCTATAGCACAAAGTTTTCGAGTAAAGAGAAAGAAAAAAAATAGGACGTAACAACCTGCACATCGAAAATAATCTTTTTCGAATTTCATAAATTAAACCGTGGATGTGAAACAAGATTAAAGAAACATAAAATATTTAAAACATAAAATTTGTACACCATAGGATAGGCTTATGGAAAAGAATAAAAACCGTCAGACGATAGTTGTGTGTCTGGGATGATGGTATGGAAATGAACAGCCACCGTTCGGTTTGCTTTAAAAAAAGCCAGCTTCAAAATATCGGCAATCGTTGCATAGTGATAATGTATTCCGTTCATGAGTATTGCGATGGGTACTTTAATTTCAGTCGATGCAATGGCAATGCATTAAAAACTGCTAGGGAGTATGCGACATTTTTCTTTTACTTTCGCTTTTTCTAGAAAACAATGCGTCATCGAAGTATGTTTTTTGGAAAACTTTTATGTACTCATTGCGAGGATACTTGTTCTGCACAGATTGTACGGTAGTATTCGAACATCGTGTTTAAAGAACACTTTCGGAGTACGAGCAATGCTAATGCTAATCGCACACCAATGCATATGTTCCGTTAACTATGTAATAGTTAAATTTCTTTATTTTATACGATGTGCGTATATGTATAGTGACAGAGATTGCACGTGTATGATTCTCAAAATAACAATTTATTTAACTGAATAACACACACCTCTTTAATTCTACTAGCTGATCAATTCGGAGTTGCCCGGGCCGGTGCTAATAGTCTTAAATATATCTAAAATAAGTGTTGGATAATTTTACATTTTTGAATGAAAATCTTAAAAAAAGCTTGCAAGAAGCGTTCTTCTAATCTTTTTTTCATGGACTACCATCGAATACATTTAAACTTAAAAAAAGATTTCTTATTGTCCAAACTCTTTGAAATTTTTGTGCGCTATAATATAATGTTTCTGAACCCTGCCTATAACTTTGTGCTAAAATATCGATATTTAGTGTAAAAAGGCAGCGGAAAAAGCAACGTGCGTGTTCACGATTTAAGCAAGTGATCAAAAGAAAAAAAAAACTGAAGTGACTTCCAGAAACAAATTGTTTTGAAAGTGTTAATTTTAATATTTTAAAAACAAAAGACGTCTTTTTAAAGCTGAATTTATGTTAGTTAAGTGGGTGCGATTTGTTTTTTCGTGATTTTATTAGAAATTCCAGATGCAGAACGTTAAACATTGCGATAAAAGACGAAAATTGGAAGAGTGAGTTTCGGATTTTTGTTGTTGTTGTTGTTGTTGTTGTTGTTGAAAGGATTAATATTACTATTTCTTTTAAACAGACTGCGGCTTTCAAAAATTAACATACATATGGCTTGAAAGTTTACTTTTTACATATTTTTATTTCCGAAGTCGAAGCCGATTTTTAATCATCAATCCCCCGCCCCACTTAATAAAAAAGAAATCGCGTAAGGGACTTCGGAAACGCATTTATTTTCAAAGGTTTATATCAATACTTTTTGAAACGGGTTGCGGCATCCAAAAGGAAAACGATCGTAGATAAGGTTTGGTATCTTTCTTTTTTATTTCCGAAACTGATGCTGATTTTTAAACTTCACACACACACACACACACAAAAAAAAAAGAAAATGGCGTAAGTGCCTTTTAAAACGAACGATTTTAAAAAGGTTAATATGAATATTTGTTTAAACTTATTGCAGTATTCGAAAGGAAAATAAACTTAGATATGGTTTGGATTGCGGTTTTTATTTCGCATATTTATTTACGAAGCCGATGGAGAATGTTAAAAATCGCAGAAAACAGATTTCGTGAAAGTGAGTTTCAAAATAAGCATGTACAATAAATGTCACAATAAATGTTTTTTATAAAGGTCGTATTTTTCAGAACGGATTGCAAAATATAAAAATAAAATGAAAGTAGATATTAGTCTGGTATTTTTAGTTTTTGTACTTTATCTGAAACGCGGATGCGGATTTTTAAATATTGCAGAAATCGCTAGAACCAACCAAAACGGCTGCAGGGAAACATTTTTTTAAAGAGTTATTTTCATATTGATGTAGTGATTTCATATTGATATTTTTTCGAACGGATTTCAGCGCTTTAAACACAACACAGATGTGAGATCTTTAATTTGGTGTAATCTTATTTACTGTATTTCGATTGATTAACCGGATGTGGGCTTCGAAAGAAGGGAAAAACAAACGAACTGGACACTTTTAAATTTTCCTTTTTTTTTAAAGGGTTAACTTTCTTATTTAAAAGAAAAATTGCTGCATTATAAAGCTTAAAGTACTCAGAAGTAGTTTGGTGTCTTCCAATTTTTCATATTACGCTCGGATCCGCCAAAGCGTGTTTAGAAATTCAAGAAAAAAGCCACTTTCGCACTTTCGAATTATCGCTGCTTTGAACTCTCCACAATAACGCGGTGTCGCCCGTTCCTTCCGCCATGCTTGGAGTTTTCTCGCCATTTTGCGATATTCATTAGGGTTTTCAATTAATATCTAGGTTACTTAACAAAAAAATGAAAATTATGAGCCTTAGGTGCAATAGGACCAGCCTTGGACTATTCTCATACAAATTTCATATAGGTTAATGGTTAACTTTCTTATAAAAAAAAAAAAAAAAAAAGAATTGCTGCATTACAAAGCTTAAAGTACTTAGAAGTAGTTTGGTGTCTTCCGATTTTTCATATTACGCTCAGATCGGTCAAAGCGTGTTTAGAAATTCAAGGAAAAAAGCCACTTCGCATTTTCGCACTGTCGAATCTTCGCTGCTTTGAGCTCTCCAGAATAACGGGGCGGCGCACAGTGGAGTATTTGACCCGAAATCCCGGTTAAAAATATTTTTCGATGTAAATATAGTCCGATTGGCTTGAAATTTTTAGATGTTATTGGGTATCACTATGGAATGTTTGGCATTGTAAATGAAGTCTATAGCCTGGACGGTTCATTTACAGAGACACCCAAAAGAATTCCCTTACATTATAGTCAATGGGGAAAAATCGTTTCTTCTGTATTTTAATGATATCACACTTTTAAACGTGCTGAAATTTATATATATCACTAATGTGTACTAAGGCACTTATTGTGGAATATGGTGTGCATTTAATAGATCATTCATTTACAGGGACACACAAAAGAATATGGCGGAAGAATAAATTTAAGTATTGAAGTCTATGACCAATAATTGCTGGAAGTGCGTTTGTAGTTGTGTTGGCGTTTTAAAATGGGACAGCTTTTATTAAATATTTATTGGTGTGGATACATTCTATATATCATATACAGGGATGCACAAAAGTTCTCAAGTACATTTCCATTCACGGAATGGACATTTTTAATTGTGCTATGCGTTTCACTGAGCTAACTTTTAGCATACTATGACCTATGCATACAAATCCATAGCTTAGTTTAATATTTTATATCTTAAAAGCTGACGAAGTGTAAGTTAGATTTTAAGACTTCACATATTAATAAATATATATTTTATAAATATTTTTACAATTAAGAAAAAAAAGAGTCATCATTTAAGAAGAGCACAAAGAAAAAAGAAGCTAAAATATTAATTTACTAAGTACATATTTAAAAAATACGAATAAATCACAAGTCCATTGACTTTACTGGGAAAGTAATTGTTGATAGGTTTGTCTTATTCAATATTAATGTTTAATTAAATGTATTTAATTTTACTATATATAAAACTTATTATTTACATTTACTAATGCTTATTACATTTAAATTACATATAATAATAATTCTTGCATTTAATTTATGTTTAATAGTGTTATATTTAATAGTAGGTTCAGTAAAGTGGAGTCTATATAGTACAGATTGCTAGTTTTTGAATGTATTTAATGTATTACCAGTTTCAAATGATTCCTCAGAACTCTTCTTCATCTTCTGCATCACTTTCTTCTTGGTGTTTATCGGGACTGCCATCAGACCTTGCTGGAAGAAGAAGTTGCAAGGTCTCACTACTGTATGGCTTGCTCTTTTTAGTTGATCTTTGTCTAGAGCAGCTTACAAATGGATCACTGCTTAAAAGCAGCCAATTCAGCACGTCTCTATTGCAAGCTTCTCTATTGGACTTCCTTGAGTACTTTGCACGGTACAGTCTAAAATGTTTGTTTCTGGCCTCAGCGGCTTCTTCTGATAGCTGACCAATGGGTACGAGTGCTTTCTTAATAATAGTGGCACCATGAACCAATACCTTGTGCACTGTTGGAGTCATGGGGTGCCAGTTGTAAAGACTGACATACAGTCTTGCTGTTTCATCAGCATATGTTTGGAATTTTTTATCGTCAATACGATGTCCACTTGTTATTACTTCTAATATTACTTTAAACCTTTTAATCAATTCTATATCTACTCCAGTGATTCTTGAGGCAGTTTCTGCATCTGAAAAGAAGCGTCTAGCTGTGTTTCCATCATTTGATGTTCCAAAACCTTGTTTCGGAACATCAACAATCAGTCCCAGTTCGTCTTTGAACTTTCTTTGTATGTTCTTCTTGGTGTGTTCTACAATTTTCTTTGCTTCTACACTTCTTGCTTGCCACTTCTGAATTGGGATTCTGTATGATAAGTGAAGTACTGACTCAAAGAACCGTATACGAGTATGCAAAGTTGACAGACCAAACTTCAAAGTATCAGGATTTTCTGGAAAACTCTTATCTAATTTATTAAAGTCTTTTGATGTTAAACCACAGATGTAGCACCTCATTGTTGATGCTGTACCAGTTGCAGCATTACACACTTTTCCATCAACCATTGTCAGTAGCATAGTGTGTTTAACCTTTAGTACATCACCATTAATTTCTACTTCTGTTTTATTCAACACGCTTATTTGGTCCTCAATATACCGAATTTCTTCGTTTGTAACATCTGATGTTTCTTGTAGAAAACGGATGCGGATTGGTCTGCAGAATCTTGTGGAGGAGGGGCTTGGGTTTTGCCATATGGTTTTCTTTTTCCCATTTACTTTAGTAATTAGTTTTATAGGTACACAGGAGCTCTGAAAGATATTGGCATCACTATCACTTAGGTTCTGAAATTTTTGCTTAAATTGTGTTTGCTGAGACCCATCGCAACCCCATTTGGATATTAATTCTAGATTTTGCTTTTCTTCGAAATCTATAACTTCCAATACCTCTTCTAAATGCTTGAATAATCGTGAAGTCGTGTGATCTAATAAACTTTGTAACGTAACTTCAGCCGATGTTTCAGAGACTGTAATTGAATCTTCACTTGGATAACATTGTGTTTTCGCTTTTTTGAGCAATGAGTAGCAAGGGTACACATTTTTGTTTGCACCATGTATCACCTCATATTGCTTTCTTGTTAATTCTGCATTAATAAAAATCGTCAGTGCTTCTTCAGGGCTATGTTTTTTTATTTTGTTCTTTTCAGACATTAAAAGAGACTTTTTAAATTCCGTGGCTTTCGTTGGAGTTTCAGTGATTTCTTTTATCAGGTCAGCCGCATCAGGGTTTCCACAAGCTCTGTGACTCACAGACGCTGCAAATGCCAGCTCCTCAGAGCTTGATTGTTGTCTCAACTCTTCGGTTTTCCTACGTTTGCTCCTTTCACTTAACTCATTGAAATCTTTTTCAGGGCGGCCTGAGCTGGGTAAGGAAAAGACAGGTAACTTGATTTTATTTGCCAGCCAATCACTATATTTTTGCAGGAACCTCTCGTCTTTTCTGTTTGCTAAATACCACCTTTTCTTAAAATCAGATTTAAAATGTGAAAGTGAACGCTTAAGTGAATGTCTCTCATCTTCAGGACACTTCGTTATATCGGCGAGTCTGTTTTCTACAAACTGTAGCTTTTGATCAATTGTTTTGTCGGAAGATTCTTTAAACAATTTGTACAACGATAATCGATTAAATTCCTTTTCCATCTTCAGAAGCTAAAAAAAAAAAATAAAGAGAAACTCAGATTTTTATTAATAAGTAATATATTAAATTTGAATTCAAACGGATAATACTACCAAAGGATAAATTTATGAAATGATGTAAGTAAATATTCTTATACCCTTTAAAAGGGTATAACATTCTTACCTACGAAATTAAATTGGGAAGCCCATTTTTTCCGTAAATAGGTATCCAATGTTAAAGCTTACGAAGATATTCTATCGAAAGACTTTCATAAGCTAAATTAGGAGACTAACTTCTATATCCTTATACTTGACATACAAAACCCCCAAAATAATCATGATACCCTATCCTTCCATAAAATAGGTATACAGAATTTGAAGCTAATCAGATTAATCTATCAAAAGAAAAACTTTTGTAAACACAATTAAGAGAATGTGTGCGAAACATAGTGTTAAGCTCGAAATTATAAAATATAACAAACTCGTTTGCTGAACAAAGAATTTATCTATATCATTTGAATTTATATAAAAATATGACAGTTGAATACACAATGACATTCTTAGTTATATTACAAAACACAGAATAATTTTACCTTATAGGGAAATCAACATTCTGTTTCAATAAGATGATTTAAACATTTTTATTTTTTTGCTGCCTTTTAATTCGTTCCGTACTATATCTGTAAAACTTATGGAATACTCTAAAAGCTTTTTCTACAGACGCAGACGATTCCAACATAAACGTTGAAAAAATTATTTTCAACAGAAAAACAAACAGATGCCAATTTTTTCCCCTAAATTTAAACCAACTCTCGTAAAATAAAAGAATGCAACAGGTAGTTTTGGTTTTTTTTTAACATAATCTCGAGAATTTAAAAATTATATAAAAGAAATGGAAAAGAAAAAAATAGAAACAAGCCGCATTGCTATGTTTTTTCTTGTGCTTAAATACATTGTCACAGCGGCAGGAGCCAAAAGCCGCCCGTATAAAAAATATATTAATTTACCATCTCTTAACAGAGACTTTAACCCTTTCCGGCGCGGAGTAATTCTTTCTTTAAACTGATGAAATAATGGACTGATACCATAATTTATAAAAGGAGTTATTAGAAAATATGAAGTTGCTTATTTTCACGTACATTATAAAAGGAAAATTTTAATTAAATTTTCTTGCTGCCGTTTGTCAGCTTTGAAATTAAAATTAGGTGTCCCTTTTTAAGGACATCGCCCTCGGAAGGGTTAATTCCCCCCTTTCTCCTCTTATATTACACACATGAGTCCCAAGAATTAATTAGGGAACCCTTTTTCAATAAATACGTATATATAATTTGAAGGAGATCGGATATTTCTATCAAAGATGTCGAGTTGCGTGCGTATGTACGTACCTACATACGTACATACATACATATGTATGTACGTACATACATACAGACATAATATGTAGGTGCAAAAGCTCTCCGGTAATAGTCTGTGAGCTATAAACCTGCAATACGACAGTAAATATATAGTTCTTATCTCTTCAATTCGGTGGCTGCAAAACGGGGCATTTAAATAGTCATCCCGAAAAAAAATTTTATAAAAAAATGGCACAAACATGCGCAAGATTTTTTTGCAGAAATTGACACTCAAGACTATAACTAATACGATTATAACTCAAACATGGCGCGGCAAAGCGCGGCACATATTTAAAAAGCTTTCGATATGTATAAATTAGAGCCAAAAACGCTTTAAAAATAACCTTTTTACACATTTAATATTTTTTTATTACATTAAAAACTAAACTATTTAAATTAACACATGGTTTAACACTAAGCTCTGACCTTTGTTAAACACGTAAGCCATGTTTTGTTTCAATTCAACAATTCATTGAGCCACAAAAAAAATATATTTAAACATAACAACAAAGCCAAAAAACAACAAAAAACCACGTCTTCTCACGAAGAAACTTCCTCTTCAGCTGAGGCCCGGAGTCACCATATATAACTCAGGTTCCTAAAATAGACATAGATCGATGCACCAATTAGTTAGCTATTAAAAAATATAATTTTTACAATTGTTGACGAAATTTTAATTTTTGCCTTTTTGACCAGGTTTTTGGGTCAAATACTCCACTGTGCGGCGCCCGTTCCGTCCGCCATGCTTTGAGTTTTCTCGCCATTTGGCGATATTCATTAGGGTTTTCAATTAATATTTAGGTTACTTAACAAAAAAAAAAAATGAAAATTGCGAGCCTTAGATGAAATAGGACCAGCCTTGGACTATTCTCATACAAATTTCATGTCGGTTAATGTCGTAGATTTTCCTAGCCATCGCAGACAGACACACACACTTACACAAACATCTTTGTTTTATTAGTATATAGATGCGTTACAGTTAAAGACCTGAAAAAGTGATGATTCAGTGTGAAAACTTGATCTCGAAAATAAATATTGTAAATCTTTAGTCTCTTTACTATATAATTTGCAAAGTGAATTTGGATAGAAATTTACTGCAGCGTTAGCTTTTAGCAAGCGATCTGTAGACGATAGATAGATCTACAGTAAAACCCGTTTAATTCAATATCAGTTAAAATAATATCTCGCTTAGTGTGGCACATTCTCATAGCCAAGTTTGCTTTAATTTGTTTCTTTAATAAAATCTTCAATTAATGAAAAAAATCCTTTAAAACAATTGCTGTTTTAGAAATATTTTTAATTCTGCGACAGTCGAATATGCTTGTATCATTGATTCTTTTTTTTTTTTTTTGCTTTTTTTATATATATGTATTTTCAAGAAACAAATTTATCAATTTGTTGAAAAATTGCATTGATAAGATTATAATAGTGTGTAGATGCTATCACAGACAGACATATGTCTACGGGTTTGGATATTACTTCGTTTTATCCTATTCGGAAATTAAAGAAACAAGATTAAAAAAAAAAAAAAAAAAAACTGAGGAAAAGGATGCATGATAACAAATTTAAAGCGAAGGAAGTAAAAAGAGGATTTTGCTAGTAAAAAATTTGTGTTTCTTTCGGGTTTTTTTTCCACTTGTTTATGTTTCTCCATGATAGGAAGTCTAAAATGCTACAGACATTGAAGAAAAGAAGTGCAATTTTACTCACATTACATTTTTGCTTAGTAAAAAATTGTTAAACGTAATTTGTGTGTCTGTGTAATGTAAATTTAATGTATTCAATCATTTAATTGTCTTACGCTTTAAATTGAAAAGTAACATCATCATTGAAATATTTAAAATATATTATATTATTAAAAAACAATATAAAATATTTAATAATTGAAAATTTCGCTAAAAGAGTGGGGCAATATAATCGTGGATATTAGAAATATCTTGTTTTTTTTTTTTCATTAAGATATTCATATCTTAAACCTATCTTTATAAATGGGAACGCCCACGACAGAAAAAAATTTTTGCTGAAAAAATTTTTTAAACGAAAATATAAGTGTGATACATCAATGTAAAGATAAACAGTTGAAGTATATGAATTTGTAAGTTTTAATTTCATAAGAGCAAGTGTTTACTGAAAACGAGCTGGATACTAACAGTATAAAACTACATTTACATTTGATCTTAAAATACAACTTATTGAAATGTATGATTTTTTTTACTTTTTAGAATTCAATAAAATTACTATGCGTTCAAATCAACAAACTATTATCATATCTTTAACATCTACATAGATAAAACATTTTAGATAATGTCTTCAATATATTTTTGGCTGTATTTAAACGTTAATCCTTAAATGTCACAAGAGTAACGGAAAACATACAAAAGTTTTAATAAATAAAAAACTACTTAAAATTTTTACTCAAAACTTATAATTCTCTGATTTCGAGGTATAAGACATATTTTACATTAAATATTTTGTTTATGCTATGCATGAAATAGGCTCTGGGGAGATGTCACAAGAGTAACAAACGTCTGCGTCACATGAGTAACACATAATACTGTTGTCGATAGTTTGATATAAAACTGCGTTACAACCGAAACAAACAGAATGCTTAAAGTTTTGTTGTTTTTTCTCTGTTATTAGAGCAGTTCTTGAAATAGTGTTAGCTATAACTAAGGTTATTTTGTAAATTTTAAGGACGATAAATTATCTTTATTAGTGTTCTTTTAATGGGCGGATTTATTTTTATTCATTTTTGGTATTACTTAACCCCTTCGCGACGGGAGCCTTTTACGAAATTTTTAATCGTTTGTCACCGTTTTTTAAACACAGAAATTTGTGTCTTCTTGAATCGAAAAATGCTCTGATTAAATAAGGAAAATTTTACAGCAAAATTTTACTGGTGAGGAAAAACAAGGATTCTGAGCGCTTTATGCGGCACGTATACGTGCCGCTCGACCCCAAGGTGTTAAGAGTATAAAATAATCATAACAAGTGATTAAAGATATAATAAAACAAATCAACTCGTGTCATTTCTGTGTGCTTTCTTTTGGTTTGAAGCAGATGGTCTTTTATTAGATATTTTATAGGCTTTGTAAAGCTTCGTTTACTAAATTCTGCTGTATAACCTACAGAGGTTCTTATAGTAACTCTTATGGAAAGGATTCTGATAGTATATTTTAAAGGCAAGATTTTAATACACGCTTCTTATACACGACATTGTTTAAAAGAGCAGGAAAAATTCTGCTGAGCGCCAAAAATTGTAGAGAAAAAATAAGAATGAAATTGAATATGTTGTTTTGAGAAAGAAACAAAACAAAATATATTACGATAAGGTGAAGAAAAGTCTTAGAACCCGCAAAAGCTTCAGCAAGAAAATGGAAATATTAAGAAAAGCAAAAAGTAGAGAACTAGCTAACCTCAGATACTGTAACGGAAATAAACTAACTCCACAGCTTTGGAGAATTTTATGTTGATGAATATTTAAGAAGAGGTCATTCTTCAGCTAAATCTACGTTAGTTAAGTGTGAAAAGGTTCACATAATTTCATCAATTCTAAAGGACATTCAATAAGAGAATACGTTTTTTGTTTAAAAAGCTTTCCTAAATTGAAAAATTGGAGATTCCTTTGCAGCTTCAAAGCCTAGTTTCATAAAACAATAGAACATTACTCATCAGACTATCTCCATTTGTTGCTGTCACGAAAACATTCAAGCAATTCATAATGTAGTAACTGGTGTATTTCCTGCATTAAACATTCCTGTGAGGGATTTAATTACTTTGTCTGCCGAGATACACTATAATTAGAATTTAGGAATCCCGAATGTCTAATTTGCGGAGATAACATCAAAGAATTATTTGAAACGGAAGCCCGTAATACAGAACTTCTTATAAGTTATTGTAAATAGCAAAACATTTATCAATATCTTCTCAATACTGTTACTTTTTCAAAACGTTGATAAACGATTTGAAAAAGTAACAGTTAAAGAAATCATTTCTCGTTGTTTAAAAATTTTCGAAAGCAATTAATCCATTTCTGTGGCGCACATTCATTGAAACTTGTACGAGGGATTATTTTCGTAATGCCAAAAAAAATAACCATTTCTCAAAGAATAGTTATGCCAGTGGATTTTCTGGAAACTTTTTTATTTTCATGCCAAGACGAAATTTTGGTATGAAATACTACATTACTGGTCAAATCCACAAGCGTCTGTATTTTCAGCTTTTTATTTAGTATGATCCCTATAAAGTAAAATCTTATACTATTATTTAGACAATGTAACTCATAATCAGTTTTTGGTAAATGCTTTCGTATGTAAAATTTCAACATTGCATCTTTAAGGGAATTTGTATTTTCCTAAAATGTACCTGTTTTACTTTTTTATATGATGGTTGTGCTTTCAAATTAAAAAAATATATATATAACTATGCAATTATGCCTACAATGAATCAGACTCTTTTCTAAATTAACTTAATTGGGCATATTTTTTTCTTCAAATACGCCTGGTATAGATGCTGTAGATTTATTTTGTGTTGTTGTATAATGGTATATATGGAATGAAGTGCGTGCTGAAAAAGCAATTCTAAGATATACTGCTTATTTTGTCAGAAGAAAGAAAACAATAATGTTTCATTACTTTGCGAGAAAATACCAACAGCGAAGGGCATTCAACAAATACAATTTGTTAAAACCATGAAAATGACATTATCTACTACAAACCTTACACTAACATGATTCGTACTAATGGTGTTATTACACGAGGACTCAAAGACGCTTGGAATCCCAGGCGTCTAGCGACAACAGCCGCCTCACGGTCCGTCTTTTCCAAGCATTTCATTGGCTGTTCCGGAAAAGGCTTTTCTATTATCAGATTTCCAAGCATTTGATTGGCTGTTACTGGCGACTCGCCTCGTTTCGGGCGTCAAAGATGCTCCGACAGAAAAAAGACGCTCGCGCTCCAAGCGACTCCCCTGGATCCATAGGAATACATGGAGACGCCTGGAATCTGAAGCGTCTTTGACCCCTCGTGTAATAACACTATAAGAATTTGTGTTTCATTAAGTAAATCATGATACAGGCGAAGTTGCGAGTGATATTATTGATAATGAAGACAATGACTTATTCTCTTAAGTAGCAGAAACTGAGAGGTTGCTATGGGGTTATAGTGTTTGTTAATTTTAGAATTTTTTACATTATTTTATGTTATTTTAAAATTAAACCATCATTAAAAGTTGTTCTGTATGGAAAATATTTTTTTAAACTTATTTTAATTATTTTGTTTAGTATTTAAACTGAATTTTTGCTAAAATTACATTATCGAAAAAATGTCACAAGAGTAACACTTAGCATTTTGCAAAATCAAATGTAACTAATTCATGTGTTATCAGATGAATTCAATGATTAATGCTTTTTAAAAAGACATAATTACTCTGCTATATTCTTTAAATTTTATTTCTATAGTCTCATATAATACATAGAATTTCTGCGTCAAACACAATTTTTGAAAATTGCATTTTTTTGTGGTCGCAAGAGTAACAAAATTTTCATTTATTATCTAGCCAAGTAAAATGCTGTTTGTTACAAATTGTATATGGTTTATGAAAGTAGAGTACATGTATTTTTAAGAAGTTGCATCAAATTTATCTTAAATATATTTTGTAATAAAAGAATTGGAAATATATATGGAAATTTGCTCTGGTGGTCACAAGAGTAACAGTGGACGTTCCCAAATCGTAAATCGTATTTTCTTAGTAAAATGCGTAACTTCGTAAGTGGGTAACATAAAGTAAGGTAATTAACGTTTCTTATTCTACTTTATTAAGAGCTTCATTTTTTCAGCTTTACTAAAAGTATTTTTATAACAATTTAAATTTCAAGGCTTTAGTTATGATTTGAGTTAATTTTTCAGGGTAAATTTATGCATGTATTTTTCGACAAAATCATTGATTGCTTTTTTACTTTTTGGGAGTACTTTTAAGTTTATTTCTCTAGAAATCAAACTGTTGCAATCATTTCGTTTATATACTCGTATACAGGGTGTCCACGTATAACCTGACCGACTTTTATTTTCGCAACCGTTGGTCCTAGATGCGTATTTCCAATTGCAAAAGTGGTCAAAATCAGATGCAGAGTTAAGATAAAAAAAAAAAGTTTGAACGAAAAAAACAATTTAATGAAGAATTACAAAATTTAATTTTTATACAGCCCCCAGGTCCCTATACTCATATTTAGAGACATTTTGTCTATTCAAAAGTATTTCAAACACAAAAAGTTCTCTAACTGTACGGCCAATAGTCACTGAGAAATTTGAATTCAAAGTTATCCTGCATAGTATGGGGACCGTATACAAATGGAGATGCAAATACATCCCCTATCAGAAAGACAAGAAGGTTTTAGAGTTAGATATGATTCTGAGAAAAGGGTTTTTGTTCAAGTTAAAAAACAGTATAATATTTGTCTAATCACTGGTATTGAAAATAAAAATGTATGTTTTGTATAATACATAAAATCACAGTGCACAAATTCATACAAATTTAATAAAGTTATTTGAAATAATAACATAGTAAGTAGTGCTTTCTCGCAGATAAACTCAAATAAAAACGAAATAGAAATATACAATGTGGATAAATATCGTCTTTCATACTTTCTCACTACATGTGTTCCAAGTGTCTTCCCTGGACTACAATACACAGACGGACACGTGACAGAAATTCGTCTTGAACATTTTTTAGCATTACTAGTCCAGTCAAATTAGGAAAGTTTGCTGAAATAAATGCTACAGAGATAAAAATTGGTACAGTTGTTCATTGATACCTACTAATCACTAGATAAAAAGTCCTGATGAATAGGAAGTGATCGGGGGGAGGGAGGGGCAAAAATACCCCCCCCCCCCAATCCCCCAATTTTTTTTAGTTTTTTTTTTTTTAAATATCCCAGAAACTATGGATTTTCATTAAAAAAATTGCTCTGGGATAAATTAAAGAGCATAAAATCTCTACAAATGATGGTATACAAAGTGGAACCTCGGTTATCCGTCATTCACGGGACCAGAACCTTGACGGATTTTGTCCAGTAAATTAGGAAAGTTTGCCGTAATAAATGCTACATTGATAAAATTTGGTACAGTTGTTCATTGATAGCTACTAATCACTAGATAAAAAGTCCTGATGGATAGGAAGTGAGCGGGGGGAGGGAGGGGCAAAAATAAGTTCCCCCCTCCCACTTGTTTTAGTTTTTTTGAAATATCTCAGAAACTGTGGGTTTTCATAAAAAAATTGTTCTGACATAAATTAAAGAGCATAAATTCTCTACAAATAAAAGATATCAAAAGTGGAACCTCGGTATTCCGTCATTCACAGGACCGGAACCTTGACGGATTCTGTCCAGTCAAATTAGGAAAGTTTGCCATAATAAATGCTACATTGATCAAATTTGGTACAGTTGTTCATTGATAGCTACTAATCACAAGTTAAAAAGTCCTGATGGATGGGAAGTGAGCGGGGGAGGGAGGGGCAAAAATAAGTTCCCCCTCCCACTTTTTTTAGTTTTTTGAAATATCTCTGAAACGGTGGGTTTTCATGAAAAAATTGCTCTGGCATAAATTAAACAGCATAAATTCTTTACAAATGACAGGTATACAAACTGGAACCTCAGTTATCCGTCATTCACAGGACTGGAACCTTGACGAACTTTTCACAAAAAAACTTTATTTTTAAATTTATTTAATTTCTATTCAAATTTATTAAATATTGTCACAAAAAATAAATAAAATAAAACAGAAAACACTGCAATACTGCACGAGATAATGGCAGATAATTAGTTAATGAAAGACAAATATTCAGCATTAATGAAGTGTTTATTAATGTGAAACATTATATCTCCGAGTATAATATACAGAGAAAACTAAAAATAGATACATACTAATTTATAATTAAGTAGATATTATGTAATTATGAAGTAGATAAGTCTTTAAAAGGAGTCTTTATCATTCTGGCTTGATTTTTCCTTTAATACCATCATCAGTGGAAGTGCATGGGTTGTTAGGATCCATAATCATCACCTCATATTCTTCCTTGTCCTGTTCATCTCCCCTTGATCCTGAAGACAAATATTTATCATTAAAAAAATGTTTAAATCATGCGAAACTTTGTTAGTGCGACAAAACATAATAGAAAACAATGAAAACTACTAATTTATCATTAAGCAGATATTACTTACTAAGTCGTAATATTCTATTTTTTTCTTTGACACATCATCATCAGCTGAAGTGGATGATGCATTAGAAGCTGTTCTCAACAGGAGTGAATTCATAATCGCCTCCTCATCTTTTACCTCATCATGTTGATCTACATGTTTGGGTGTAGCATTCAGACAGTCACCATGACAGATGTTGCAGATGATTGTACAATTAATGGCTGCTTTC
Organism: Maratus speciosus; assembly: GCA_963932465.1. NCBI lineage: Eukaryota > Metazoa > Arthropoda > Arachnida > Araneae > Salticidae > Maratus > Maratus speciosus. Next base: position 140,518,768 of record OZ010787.1, on the reverse strand, counting down.
CTGCATCCACACTTAGCTCCACACCCAGTAGTGCATTTGCAGAAGATGGTATTTAAGTCAGCCTCAAGTGCGATTGAATCCTTGGTTGTTATGGGAATTAGACGATTCTGTCCTCGTTCCCAACCCAGAGTTTAGCTTGTTTATCCTGGTTAAGCAACAGTTGTACCTGGTGGTACACCCGGAAAGAAAGTTGTCTAGCGCTCCTTCTGTTGGCGGGAGTGATGAAATGTCAGGTTTAACAATCGATACAGATTTTGCGAAGGAGTGGTATCGGAAATTATTAAGAGATGTAGCTGTGGCGGTTGTTCCATACAATCTCAAAAAAATTTGGTTTCCTGCACATGCAACAGCATCATGGTCGGATTCCCTGTTAATGAACACATTAGCAATTTTGTGTACGTCTTCTACTAATACTCCCAGATCCTCCATTTTCACATTTCTAAAAGCTGTGCCCGTGAATTCAAACGGCTTCAATGGAATAACCACCAACTGCCCAACAGCCTCAACAGTAGGCATTTTAGTTAATTTCGTGTTGGTGATCCTCTTTCAATATGTGCTGGTGTTACACACTTTATGCCAACCATGGAATGAAATGTGTTGAGACCATCCAGCGTGAAAATATTAAAATTAGCGTTATCGTAAACAAACTGACAAAGCATTCCTTGTAAGTCTGGTTAACCATGTTGAATGGCAGACATTTCAAGCAGTCGTGACACATAATAGGACGAGCAAAACCCCAAATTCGAAATGAGACGACTAAGTTCTTGTGGCCATACTTTCTGTCAAAGAAAAAAACAGAACATTATGACTTAATAAGTAATGTCTGCTTAATGATAAATTAGTAGTTTTCATTGTTCTCTATTATGTTTTGTCGCACTAACAAAATTTCGCATGACCTAAACATTTTCTTAATGATAAATATTTGTCTTCAGCATCAAGAGGAGATGAATAGGACAAGGAAGAAGATGAGGTGATGATTATGGATCCTAACGACCCATGCACTTCCACTGATGAAGATATTGAAGGAAAAAAAAGCCAGAATGATAAAGACTCCTTTTAAAGACATAATTACTTCATAATTACATAAAATGTACTTAATTATAAATTAGTATGTATCTACTTTTAGTTTTCTCCGTATATTATACTCGCAGTTATAATGTTTCACATTAATAAACACTTCATTAATGCTGAATATTTCTTTCATTAACTAATTACCTGCCATTATCTCGTGCAGTATTGCAGTATTGGACTTGTTTCTGTTTTATTTCATTTATTGTGACAATATTTAATAAATTTGAATAGAATTTAAAAATAAAGTTATTTTTTTGTGAAAAATCCGTCAAGGTTCCAGTCCTGTGAATGACGGATAACTGAGGTTCCAGTTTGTATACCTGTCATTTGTAAAGAATTTATGCTGTTTAATTTATGCCAGAGCAATTTTTTCATGAAAACCCACCGTTTCAGAGATATTTCAAAAAACTAAAAAAAGTGGGAGGGGGAACTTATTTTTGCCCCTCCCTCCCCCGCTCACTTCCCATCCATCAGGACTTTTTAACTTGTGATTAGTAGCTATCAATGAACAACTGTACCAAATTTGATCAATGTAGCATTTATTATGGCAAACTTTCCTAATTTGACTGGACAGAATCCGTCAAGGTTCTAGTCCCGTGAATGACGGATAACCAAGGTTCCACTTTGTATACCTGTCATTTGTAGAGAATTTATGCTCTTTAATTTATGCCACAACAATTTTTTCATGAAAACCCATTGTTTCTGGATATTAAAAAAACAAAAATTTGGGGGGTGGGGGGATTTATTTTTGCCCCTTCTTCCCCCGCTCACTTCCTATTCATCAGGACTTTTTATCTCGTGATTAGTAGGTATCAATGAACAACTGTACAAATTTTTATCTCTGTAGCATTTATTTTGGCAAACTTTCCAAATTTGACTGGACTAAAAGGCTCTGGTCCCGTGACTGACGGATAACCGAGGTTCCACTGCGTTTACATAGCATTTGTAGAGAATTTTATGCTCTTTAATTTATGCTGCAGTATTTTTTTTAAGAAAACCAATAGTTTCTGTGGATATTTTCAAAAAAACTAAAATAAGAGGGGTGGGGGACGTATTTTTGCCCCTCCCTCACCCCCCCCCCCCCGCTCACTTCCTATCCACCAGGACTTTTTACCTAGTCATTAGTAGGTATCAATGAGCAACTGTACCAATTTTTATCTCTGTAGAATTTATTGTAGCAAACTGCCCCAAAACGGGCTTATTTGATTGGACTATACAGGCGTGACACATCTGATGGCGGATAAAATGCGATTCTGCAAATCTACTCGGCTTACTGATTCTACTTCGTAAATCTTGCTTTTTAACTAACCCCAAAGAAAGAAATCTAGGGGATTTAGATCCGGCGATCGAGGACGCCATTCTACCAACCTCCATAACCTATGATGTTATCTTGAAACATGCTAAGTAGACGTGTTCGGGAGGAGGCTGTTTTGTGGGCAGGTGCTCCATCATGTTCAAACCACAATTTGGTGAGGTCTGCTAACGAAACATGATTATCTAAGAAGTCAGATAATGGTCCACGTAAAGGATCTACATACTTTGAACCTGTTAAAGTGTCATAAAAAAAGAAAGGCCTCAGTAACGCACCCTTCCGGATGCCACACCAAACGTTAACAGATCATCCTACTTGATGCTTGTTGGGTCGTACGGCATGCGGATTTTGCACAGACCAGAAGTGTATATTCTGCCAATTCACACCACCAGTTCTTGAAAACGTGCATTCATCTGTCCAAAGAATGTCATTCGGAAACGACGAGTCTGTTTGTAGCTTGTTCATAACGAAATAGCTAAAATCGAGCCGTCTATCTTCATCTCCTGGCAAAAACGCTTGTACCAATGGAGGGTATTCCATCTACGTTTTGATCACGTGGTCAAGGTAAAAACTTCTAGTGTAAAGAAGGGAAGGCTCCGTAGACGTAATGAAAAACCCTCGCCAGCCAGTGACACAGTTCATGCGGAAAGCAGCAGTAGCCTCCCTTCTTTTCAGTTAGAAGTTCTTTGGATAAATTACGGGTATCACGTGACTTTTTTCAGCCTCGAACCCAGATTTGGAATAAAGTCCATTGCGGTCGATAAGGACATGCTCCGTGAATATTTAAAACGTTACATGCATGGGAGTTTGAGCTGCCACAAGCTTCACTACAATATCCCGAAGACTACACTGTGGATACGCAACAGCATATCCCAAAATCTCCTCGTCAGAGACATACATACTTGAGCTTCTAGATCGAGGATATTTTTTAATGTTACCCGTTTCTCGTAAGCGCTTTACAGCATTTAAAATCTTGTTTTTCAACGGATGGCAATCATTTGTAAATTTAATTGCGTATTGTCTTCCAGCCTCTCGTCCAATCCGATTATACTGGCCATAAAGTAATATCATTTCTACGTATTGTTCCGTGGTGTACATTTTAACTACAAGCATTGACGAATCTTATAAAAACATCTGGTGTAAATCACTTTTATTCAGCAATGAAGGGCTTACGTCATGTTTTGTCTACCAATCGGTATGCAGTAAGTGAAATTTGCATAGAAACCTGCAAATTCCGCAGTATTGCATACTGCTTTGGCATAATAAGGATAGGGAAAATTGAAAAGGCGATTTCGTCTTCAAATAATTCTGGTCGTTGGATTAAATCAGGTGATCACTCTTTGAGTTGATAGTTAGATCGTTAATGCGAAATAAAATCGACTAATCTTAGTTTGACTTCAGTTTTTCGAAACTCATGGAAAGCCTATTTTCCGTGGTATAGCGGCTAAATAGGCCGCCCAAAGCGATAGGAGCGAATTTTGGCTTACAACTAACTCCAGGAAACACAACACAACAGCTTGAATTTGCCCAGCCTTCAAAGATTTTATAAGGGCTTTATAAGGGCTTTTTTAACCATGCATATTCGACAGATTTCCTCTACGATTAATACTGACCGAATTATAGCTGTTTAAAGTTGGAGTTTATTTTTTGGTTCGAAATAGGTGTCATTCACAAATGTACTAGAAATATAAATAATTGTCAGATATAAACAGAAAATAGATGAGAGCAAAATTAATATTGCAATCTAATATAAATGTGAAATCTATGATCATTCTGACATATTACTGCAAAATATACAATTTGTACTGAACATATAAGAGGATAAAAATAACAGAATTTTTCTAACATAAAAGTATGAGAAACAAAAGCCTCAATTCTTTAAAAAATGATGCATATTTTTAAATGCTGTTAGATTACACTGTCTTTCAAATTTTGGAATGTGCCATCTATTTTAGCTTTTGAAAATTGATTCTTATGTATTTTTTAGCACTGAATCTGAAAATGACCTTCATTTTAAACCATCACGTTAGAATATTTCTCAAATCTCAAATTTCCAAGTTAAAAAGCTTAAACTTAAAATTGATCCCTCCTCCCTTCCCAACCTCATCGGACCCCTGTGCTGTTTAGCTTTAAGAAACCCACTAAAAGCGAAAAAATGAATAAATAATTGAATTAAATAAAATTAAACCGCATTAAAAAGTCTTACATCTATTTTATAATATCAGATTTTTCGCTATTTTTTAACCTCGAAAATTACTATTTGCGAAAATCCTAACATGATGGTTAAAAGTGAAGGTAATTTTTTAATTAAGCGTTAAAAAATACATAAAACATAATTATAAAAGTTAAAAAACATAACCATCGCAGGTTTATGTTATCTAATCTAAAACTCTTTCTTAAACTTGTTGACGATACTCTATCCGAATTTTTTTGTGTTATCCTCTAATATAAGTATGTATAAGATGGCAAGCGTCGAGAATTATAATAATATTACATTGTCATCGGATTTAAGTCAGTATGTAAAACTTAACTTCGATCGGACATTTGAAAGTAAGTTGAAGTTCGAGTACAAATTTTAAACTGGAAAGAGGTTCGTTGTTAAATATAATGTTATATATAAAACCTTATGAAAATAACATAATTTTTGTTAAAAGAAATCATAGCCACAAATCCTTACAAAATAAACACATTTTAAAATACAATTATTTTAACTAACCTGAAACTTAACCAATAAATTTAACTCAATTGTAATAGTTGTTTCTTTTAAAGGGCAGATACCTTGAAATAAGTTTAACCCTTTTTCTACTGACGGTTCTTATAAGTACCATTAAAATAACATGTTATAAAATGCATTTAATGCATCGATTAGTTGTAATACAGTTTAGAATGAGTTATAGATACATTATTTTATCTTATTCCAAAAGCATTATTGATTACAGAAAAGAAAAATATTTTTAAAAATAGGACTTCTTTAGCCTTTGCATCTTTTCAGCTTTCTTGACGTTGGGAGAGGGGAGGGGGATTTTTCATTTCGGAAGTATTTCTATATTTCTGTTGTAAGAACATTATATTTTTACAGTTCCTATTTCTACAGAATACTAAGAAAATATTTAAAATAAAAGATTTGAGTGGGGTTATAAATACTGCACAAAATCCCTATAAATTCAAATTTAATTATTCCTTCTAAATCCTTCAAACCTTCTGAAATCCTTCTAAAATTTATTAAATGATTATGTAAATCTTCTAATGTAGTTTAAACAATTCACGAAAAATACCTTAGAAGAGCATGAATTCATAATTCAGTATATAAAGGGTTAAGTACTTTATATTCTACCGCTGAAAGCATGGCCGAAATCATCCGTTTTCAGATGCAAAAAAGAGATATAAGTCATGCATTTCAAAGTTTCATAACTCGGTCAAGTTTAATTTAGATGAATGGGATTTTTTTTTGTCTTACTTGTTAGTGTCACAGTAAATGTTTACTAAATATCATTCATAGGACCACAGGACCGTATAAACATTTAAATTTCGTAATTTTTTAATAAATGTTTTTCTTGACCAGTCAGTCAAACATCAATCAAAAAAATCAGTCAAATATCAATAAAACTTCAGAGAGATATCGGTGTTAGAGTGAGCTATTTTTTAGTTTCTCACTAAAACTCGCTGAATGATAAGGGATTGTCCACAAATTGTTATTTTTAAGTTATCAGTCAGCGTTCGGAGCAATTTTTTTTTGAAAACGCTATTATTAGTTTACGGTTATGTTTAGGAAGATTTTGACTCTAAACTGCGATGAAAAGGAAATTGTAGTCCATACATTGATTAGATTTAGGTAAATTGAGGTAAAATCATTTTATAGTAAAATTTTATGAAATTTTGCCCAATACGCAAAACACTCTGCAGTAAATTCTATCGCATATACATGTATTTTCTGTATACATGTAATTTGTATGACATTGGAAAAAGTAATAAACTAAAATTTAAGATATACATTTTTCATGAGTTAAGAGTCAATAACTTGCAATTATATTTTTATAGGGATATTTCAATAGCTTTTTGAGATTACATTTTGAGTATTGAATTTTCACAGAAACGTGCATTTTCCATAAAATACATTTATTTATCTGAAACATTTACTTTAGTATTTTAAACTTTATTTAACATTTACTTAACAGTTCTGTGAATTGGAAATTTACTGTACTTATCGATCAAGGTTTTTTTTTTTTTTTTTTTTTTTTTTTTTTTTTTTTTTTTTTTTGCGCTAACTTTTTTGAACTAAAGTATCCATAAAAAATGAAAAATAGTATACAAAGTACGATATCTTATGACGTTTAAAATGAGATTTTTGTCTAAAATTTTCGTTTTTCTTGTTTTACATTTTATTAAAGCCCACATTTTTAACTTTCCAAATCTGCTCTTACATTTATTGTATTCTAAAAAAAATCTAAGTTATCAGAATTTCAAAACTACTATAGCTGTGAATGAAACCGGAAGTGCCAAACGTTTCAGCGTTACATTTTTTCTTCCTTCGAACAAAAATCGCCAAAACTGCCTTTTAGATATAAACGGCACACAAAAAAAAAAGACCTTGATCGATAAATACAGTAAATTTCAAATTCACACAATCGTTAACTAAATGTTAAGTAAAGTTTAATATAGTTAAGTAAAGGTTTCAGTAAAATAAATGTATTTTATGGAAAACTTTTCAGTGAAAATTCCATACGCAAAACGGGATTTCTCAAAAAGATATTGAAATATCACTATAAAAATCAAATTGCAAGTTATTGACTCATAACTCATGAAAAATATCCAATATATCTTAAATTTTAGTTTATTGTCCTCACCGTCATACAAATTACAGAAAATATATGCGATAGAATTTACTGTAGAGCGTTTTGCGTATTGGGCTAAATTTCACAAAAGTTTGCCATAAACTCCTCAATTTACCGAAATGTAATCAATGTATGGACTATATTTTCCTTTTCATCGTAGTTTAGAGTCAAAATCTTCCTATACATAACCGTAAACTATAATTAAATAGCTTTTTCAAAAAAATTGCTCCGAACGCTCTCAGATAACTTAAAAATAACAATTCGTGGACAATCCCTTATCATTCAGCGAGTTTTAGTGAGAAACTAAAAAACAGCTCACTCTAACGCCGATATCTCTCTGAATTTTTATGATATTTGACTGAATTTTTTTAATAAGTTGCTCCTATATTAAATATCCTGTTGCTCCTATATATCCTCCTGCTATTAAATTATGCAAAAAGTTAATTGTTATCTTTCGCGCATGCGTAGATAAAAATTATTTCATACAACTGCCCAAATTTCCTTATATATATATATATATAATATATTTATATTTCAATTGCACTATTTTATTTCTACTACATTTTGGCAATTTTTCTGAAACTGGCGTTAAATTTGGTTAAAAACCGTGCATGCAAGAAAAAAACATGCAAGAATTATTTTAATAATAAAAAAAAATCGCTATATCTCTATTAATATACATGCTATTTTTACACCAATGAATACACATGTTGTACAATGACTGCTTATGCTTATGTATATTCCGTAGCGATAGATCATTTCGTGCATTTATTTTACAGGGTGATCCCAAGTATTATTTTGTTTTCTCTAATATTTTGTCGGCCCCCTAATTGTCCTCCTTATCAAATCGACGTTGATAAATATGAAGTCAAAACTGTTATTTTTAATCCTAAAATTCCAGTAGAATCTGACAAGTATATTTTTAAATATTAGACAAAATGTCTAAAATTGAAAGATGCCAGTCATTAATGGTCATATAGTGTATGTTCCTTTTATGGTTTGTTTACAAGGACACGCGAAAGTTTTTGATGGCGTTCAGTTAATGGTTTGAGTTATATTAGAGCCTTCAGGCGATTTTTAAACTATGATTACAACAAGTTTTAAACTAATTTCCTCACACCCATTCAATTACATTTAGTATGTCTATTTAAAATTTCCTTGAGAATGACTTTACTCGCTAAAATAGTGAATTTAGAACGAGTGAGACCAATTTGTTTAATTTCTATTAAATCTCATACATTTAGCTTAAAATAAAAAAATAAAATAAAGAAAGAAAACTAACTATTCTCCCGACTGAGCCGGAAGTATTTGTTTAAAAATTAGTTTAATGAACTTCACGGAAACCAATTTACCTGAACTTAACTTTTATTCAAGATGTAAAATCGATATAAACGTGGAAGCATTTAATCAGTGTGCATATACTTTATTAAATTAAGTGTAACTCAAACACTAAAGCGTTAACATGTGAATAAACTTATTATTTGTAAACTTGTGGTCTTTAGTCAAATTATTCTCCCACAAAATGGAAGATATCTGTTTATTTAGTGATAATCCTGTGTAACTTAATAAGGATGAACAAAATATCAGCAACTACAAAATTCAAAGTTTTTCTCTATTTGCTTTTAGAATTAAAACACTTACAATGTAATTTTCTGCTTTGAGTTTGCAACTTCTATTATCAAAACGGCTCTATATTTCTTTATTTATTTTAATGAAATCAGCGTGGAATAGGAATAAATGGATTTTAAAGGTTTTTCCTGTCATTGTGACAAAATAATTCAGAATTATATTATATAAGAAATACACCGTTTTCACTTCAAGAACAGATTAATGAAACTACTTAAGCTGATTAACGGAATCGATAATGATTTACTTCTGCAAAAGGTAGTTACAGTGTAAATAGATTCCTTTGGATAGATTCCTTTTAGCTGTTTGTATGTAGTATAAGTTCTAAAAAGTAATAAGGTTTGCTAAGAAAACTTCCAAAGGCATCATTTAATGACAAATAATAAAACTGCGTGACCCTTTCGAAATTCTTTTAAGGCAGCAAACTGTTTGTCTCTATTTAGTACTTAATTTTTGTATTTGAAAATTATACTGATATTGTATAATATATTTTGAATTTATTTAAGTTCTATTGCAGATACCATTTTCCAAATAACTTATCTTAGGTTTTAGGTTTCTATTCTTCATTTCACAGCTGCCAAGTTTCTCGAATTTTGAATACCACTCTTTAGGTAGCAATCTTTTTCTTTTTTAATCGTAAAATTTATGTCATTAAATAATAATGAAAAAATTTCTCTTCAGGAAAATCGGTGCTCAAAATTTTAGAATCTTTGGAGCTATGCCATTTAATTTCTAAATAACATTTTACTGCATTTTTCACTACAATTTGTCTTATAAAATACGACGTATATAAAATTACTTAAAAAAAAAAGTAAGAACACATAAATCAGCAATGTTTATTAAAATTACTTTCAAAACACACGAAATGCGGCTGTCTTCGCTTAAGAATATTCTTGTTTTAGAAGACAATTTTTTTATTTCATTTAAACTTACAATAAGTTTTCATTTAGAAAAATATTGTAAAAAAAAAAATAATAATAATAATAATAAGAGAACTGAATTTAAACAAAATTATCAAGCGAGTGACTCATAAATGTTTTAAATATTCAAATATGCAAAATGTTTTCGCATTATAAACTAGTTTTTTAAATTACTAAATGATAAAATATTGAATTCTTTGTATTTATAAAACGGATTTTTATATACTTAAAAAAGTGTGATTTTTGATGTTCCTATCGCATTACCGAAGCAGGAGAAAGAGGAAAAAGGGATATATATAAATTTAAGCCCACAAAATTCCATAGCAAAATGGAACTTTTCTTTTACAGACTTTTGATCTTACGGATGAATAATAAAGTTTCTTTGAAGCATGCTGCCGTCTATCAGGGAGACTTTTACCATGGTTTGAGATGGCATTTCCTGTTAACTGATCGTCTGAGTAATCCAAAACGTCCTATCAGACATTACCCCTCTTCTTAGAATTCTAGTCCTCTTTTTTATATTATTACTTTTTCTATCTTGGTTCGTAACTTTTCAAATACCCTGAACATTTTTATAGTTAGGGTGATTTTATTTCTGTCAGCACTTGCGTCAAGATGTGTGTCAACAAATGGTTAAGATCCGTTTGCAACTTCCTTCGTTTATGAAGTGTTTCACATGACACATAAGTAATGCTGCAACGCGAAAATTAAAAAAAAAAAATCTGCTGAATTAATATTGATATTGAAAGAGATATGTCAGTTTAGACAAGTCGCCTAAATGGGCCTTTCAAATCATAATACATTTTCCAGCTTACAGCTTTATAGGTATGGTAGTTCGAAAGATAAATGTTTCAGTCTGATTTGTATGACATTTTAATACTTTTTATAGTTTTATTATTTTTTATAAACAGATAAAATACCCTAGTACAACCGCACAGTTATGCTTTTATATGGCCTTAAAATGAAAATTTAAAATTAGACATGTCTATTATTTCTGTGGTAATTAATTATTTAAATAAATTCATGCAAATATTGTAGACAGTAAGTAGGCTATAAGCAGGTTTTTCAGGTTCTAAATTATTACTAAACCCGTTTAATTTCACTTTAAAGGGAGTCAATTTCTCTTGGTGTTTTGGTTGATAATTTGGCTTGATTTTTTGTCTTAAGCGTTTCACATTTTTTAAGAATTTTTTACACAAAATCAAAGACCCGAATTTTTGAAATAGAGCTTTTGAAATTAACCTTTTCAATTTTTTGAAATAGACCTTTTTTGAAACTTTAGGATGATTTCTTTAGGGGAAATCAGCCTATTGCAATCACTTATTTTACCTATTTATCTCTCTGTATAATCCAAATTGTGTCATCACAATAGCGCTTCAAATACTCAACCAATTCGAACCTAATTGAGGTAGTGTATTGATCTTGCCAGTTTCTTTTATGAGTTCGCTAACCATGTATGTAGCTCATATAGTTTGTTTACAGGGACACACAAAAGCAAAAACATTAAAAATTGTCATCACGACAACGTCCTATGCATCGAACCAATTCGAACCTAATTTGGACAGTGTATTTATCTTGTAATTATTTTGGAGAAATGAAGTATGCACTAACACTCTTTTTTTATGTAAAATCTTCAAGTGAAAGCATCTAACAAGTAAGGAAAATAAAAAGATAGAACTTGAGTCATATAATTTGAAATATTAATTTTACACAGCAAAATGCATTTTTTAAGAAAGGCATGGAAAAACTTGTTAGTTACTAATAAATTATAAACACTATCGAGTAGATAAAATGGCAAAACACCAAAGGCCCCGTGACAGCTAAAAATGGGTATATGGCCGCTGAACTTTTAACTGCGGATGTAATTCTTTTCTTTTTATTATGATGATTTTCAAATTTCGACCAAATATATATTGCCTTTAAAATATAATTATTCAACACGCTTGTTTGCTAATATCTTACTTAAGGGCATGCATTCGAATCTCTAACAGGGTCTGCAGCCTCTCTCTCCGTCCTTCATTTCACATTTCCTGCTCTCAGAGTAGGATGACTTACGGGTTGAAAATAATGCCAATTATTTCTAAGTATACAAAATTGTCTCCGTTTTCAAAAATAATAATACTAACCCTTTCAAAAAATTGCAACTGGAGGTCACTTTGGGCCTCTAGGAGTTGCTCTTTTTTCTACGCTAAACGTAACTAAATGTCAGTATTTGATGTAATCTTTACTCACGTTCTTCGTACAGCCGATTTACATCACGTATAAAAATCTTGAAACATTCGGACGATTAGAAGTATGTTTTTAAAAATGAAATCTGTAAAATTTTTTGGTCAGAATGTGAATACGCGGGTGGTTTTTGCTCCTGTTTTTACAAATAAATATCCATTTTTTTCACGAAATTTAAGGAATTTTTTGCAAAACTATTATATTTATAACTGATAGCAATTTAAAAGAATTTGGCCAATAGAACTATTTTTTTTTAAACTATTAAATGACTTATGTGATGAAAAGTTTTCTTACAAACGCCTTTGCTTCTAAATATCAATATTTCTTCATAATTTTTTTACACACGCTTCGAAACCATTATATTTTTGACTCATGCAAACTTCAAAGAATTTGGACAATAAGAACAATCTTTTTTTAACAAATCATTTTAAATGACCAAATGTGAAAAAAATATATACATCAGTACGCTTTAAAATTCTGAATTCGCTATATTTTGTCGAAATAAGGAACGCATTCGGTTTTTTTAAATATGAATATTGCGGGTCCTAGATACGAGGCTCGTTTGGACAAAAATTTGATAAAGTATAAATTCTTACAAAATCGGGTTAAAGATATAAAGTCATACAAGTTTGTGGTTTATTTAAGGTTATTATAACGGGCCCAGGCAACACCGGGAGTGTCAGCTGCTATACTATATACTAAGTTTCAATGTCTAATAACTTTCTAAATATAGGGACAGCGCAAACGCATCCCTTCAGGAGTGAAATGAGAGTTATGTGCTCGGTGTAGCCTTATGTATAAAGACATGCCTCATTGCCAGAAAAGCATGAATCCAACTTAGCAGGAAAAATGTATATTTAAGAATTATTATTAGTTTAAACTGATTGGAAATGAATTTTACATTAGTAATTTAGATAATAATTAGCGGTGGATATGTAATATATTTACCCACAAACAGCTATTTTGACCCTTTGTGACTCAACAACTCAGATTTGAAAAATATTTACTTCCATGTTAGCCTATGTCGTTTTAAGCATATAAAAATAATTTAAAAAAATTTAGAACAAGAAAAATAAAACAATATTTATTAAAAGGTACTTTATTTGCATCTATAATAAACAGAAAATTACATATACTTCTCATAATTATTGTCAATATTCTAATACAAAAAAATCCCTGCTTGATTTATAAACAATTATTTTCTCAGTAGGACAATATTTTTCGTTTCTAACACAATCGCTTCAGGAAATTCGGGTCAAAATGCCCAATTTGGCAGCATTTTTTGAAATTTATTTTGTCTCTATCAAAAATTCGATCATTACGGTACATTATATAGTTTCTGAATAAGATAATATACCAATTGCGTGCGTTTGAGAGCGAAAATGAATTTAAAAATAAGTCAGAAAAGAAGCAGTTTGGATTTCAATGGACCCTTTATGCAGTGATTTTTTTTCTTCAACCACTATGTATTTTTAATTTGTTTTTGCTGTAAGAATTGGTTCTATCAAAAACTTGTCGATATAAACGTTGTAGACAATATTAAGAAGATATATAATAAATTCATGCGGATTTGATATCTTGTGAATTGACGAAGTTATGGGTTTTTTCTTCTTCAACTCCCACTTTTTGTTTTCACTTTAAATTTTTTTTCCGGTACGAATCGGTCCTATCACAAACTTGTCATTAAGAAGATTTATAATAAATTTAATTGGATTTGATATCTTGAGAATTGGCGAAGTTATGAATTTTTTTCTTCCTAAAACCCTATTTTTTGCGCCCCTTGAGCTCATTTTTTATTATATCAAAAATATGTGATACATAAATTTTTGGCCCTATTTTTAGAAGTAATAAAAACTTTAAACTGAGTCGATATGTGTTGTAATTAAGAAGTTATGGGGTTTTTTCGTTTTTCATATAACCCCTCCCAATTTCCACCCCCTAGGTCCGATTTTCCCTATTAAAGAACTTGACCGAGATTTTATGCCCCTTGATTTTATGTATCAGTTTGGAAGAGATTTGTGCAGAATTATGGAAGTTATCGTATCCAGAAGAAAGTGATGTATATATATATATATATATATATATATATGTATGTATATAAATTTTTTTTACTGAGAGTGGTTTGGGATTCTAGGGGTCATAATCGGTGTAGATCTGCAAACATTTTTCAGAAATTACAACATAGGGGAGAATGTAATATGTAGTATTCCATACGAAATCTACCTAATTAAAAAGTATACGAAATTACCTTTTTTAAAATTATCTATTTTTGGACGTCTCCAGTCTTTTTAATTGGACAAAACTAACGAAGTTTATTTTAACGATAACGATGTGGAACTGCTCAAATGGTACATAAAATTTTGGCATGAAAAATTAACTCAGTATCGCCGTCTGTTGAGAATTCTATGAACAATTTATATTAACCGCTGTCTTGGAAGATAGCTGTAATAAATAAAATCATCTTTTAAAGCCCAGTATATAAATATCACTGGCTTTTGGGTGTGTTGCATATATGCAACGCTGTGATACAAAGGTTTGAGGCATAACTGCTGCTTACAATTAAAGTGGTGTCTATACTGTGTTTCTGAGCTTAATGTTCAATCCTGAAAAACAAAAAAGAAACCTACTAACTCTGCCGCTAATTATAAAAATGTAACTGGTACCAATCCATTTTAATTAACGTTCGCAAATTAATGCTAACCTTAAATTTTGCTTAGAGTATTCGTCTACATAAAAAAGTTGTACAAAACTTTCAAACTTCCGATATTAATACCTAAATTTGACATGCTATTTGGATTCTTAGGTAAATATTATTTTAGGATATCAAAAAGGAAATCAGGTCAAGTAGTTTAGGAATTATAAAAGCGTAAAATTTGGAACTTCCAATGTTAAATTCATTTTTAATTATTGCAAAACAAGTAGTGTTTTTCAAATAACTCAAAAAAAAAAAAAAAAATACCAGGCGGAATGAGTTGTACTTTTGGATTTCTATGTCTGAAGTTTCCAGGAATTGATTTCTGTTAAAATATTTAGAGGTTAAAATTCGCATTTACCTTAAAAGACGATTATCCTAGTAAAATTAAAGTTCGTTGGTAAATATTTTGTGATTGTGTTATGCGTAATTTTTATATGAAATATTTAAGATAATCACTAAAAATATAAAACACAATTTCAACTGATCGATGCATTTGAAGAATTTGAACGTGTTTAGTCATGAATAATACATAAAAAAATAATGTTTTCAGATATACAGAGAAAAAATGAATTTACACTGAATATATATCCGAAAAACGATCAAATAGAAGCTAGAGAAAATTATTATAAGTATGTGTAAAATACACAAAGAAAAGAAATATGCTTGAAAGATCAGAATTTCCAGTCTTGTATTTTATGGTGTGGAGGTAATGTGACGTCTAACGTTAAGAAGAAAAGGTATGCTAAAGAATTTACAGAGACCTGAAATAAGATGTGTTGAGCTATATCTTTTCGACACTTGAAAAAATATCGTAGTCTGCACCGCAAAAGTATCAATGATTAATGAAGTATCAATAATTTAAAGTACCAAAGGATAAATATACTTTGATAAAATACAAAGTAATAAAGTTGAAAAAAAGAAGACCTTGTTTAAATAGCTACGGTAAAAGATTATTTTTAAAAAAAAAATGCTAAAATATTATGTTAATTGAATAATGCAATATATTATATGTTTCGATAAAGGTGTTTGGTTATGTTATTAACAGTTATAATTATTTTACACGTAAGGTTTTTAATTAACTTCATCATGAAAGCTTTTAACTTAAATTAATTTTTTTGATTTAATATAAGTTTTTTATTCCTTTTCTATCACTCATTCATAAAATAATATTTAGACCATATTCAAGGTTGGAGTAGCACAGTTGAAGTTTATTCCAACAGACCGAAAAATGTCCAGACCAGGAATCGAACCTGGATACTTGGCGTGCAGTGCCAATGCCTTACCTGCAAGGCTATCCGGACGATACCTGGCTGACATAATTCACTCTTATTTGTTGGACTTGGCTGCGAACTGCAGCATTAGTTTGATTCATCCGAGCTATAACTATAGCATTTACATGATGAAAGTGCTTTAACACGGAAACTCCTGTATACCATGTAATTAGGTCATAATGAAGGGAACGAATATTTTTTCCAACTGGATTAAATCATATTCAAGGTTGGAGTAGCACAGTTGAAGTTGGAAAAAATATTCGTTCCCTTCATTATAATATTTAGACTTTGGATAACATAGAACTTCATGCAATACACATATACACAGGGTATTCTGTTATTCTTACGAGAAATTTAAATGGGGGGGGGAGGTAGCGCACGTCAAGGCAAATACATTTCCCAAAAAATCCCTTCCGGCCTGGCCTACAGGCGGAGGTAGATTTCGAAGTTATGTATACTAATTTCACAAACAGAAACCAAATCATGATTAGAGATAAACCCACTTTAACAATTTTATCTGGCCGCTTTTGACGAGTTTTTATTTCATTTTTATATATTAACTGGTTTTATCAGAATCATGTTAGGGCGGTATTCAAAAAAATATTTTTCCATGCCAACAACTCGAAATTTTCTGGCATAACTCCACATTCATTTTTAATAGGAAAAGCATGAAACTTGTTACGTGATTTTTGAAGAGATTTATAAGCGACCTGTGTTTTTAATTTTCGTTCAATTAATTAAAACTTGATATATAAACAATTATTTCTCAGTAAGACAATATTTTTTGTTTCTAACACAATCGCTTCGGGAAGTTCCGTTGAAAATGCCCACTTTGACATCCTTTTTTGAAATATATTCTGCCTCTGTCAAAAAAACGATCATTACGGTGCGTTATATAGTTTCTGAATAAGCGAATCTACCAATTGGATGCGTTTGAGAGCAGAAAATGAATTTAAAAATGAGTCAGAAAATAAGCAGTTTGGATTTGAATACTCCCTTAGTACGATGATTTTTCCAACACAATCCGCTTCGGGAAATTCGGTTCAAAAGGCCCACTTTGACAGCATGTTTTAAAATATATTCTGCCTCTATCAAAAAATTGACCATTACGGTACATTATATTATTTCTGAGTAAGAAAAGATACCAATTGGAAGCCTTTGAGAGTAAAAATGAATTGTAAAATGAGTCAGGAAATAAGCAGTTTAGATTTGAATACACCCTTACTAAGATGATTTTTTTCTTCAACCGCTATGTATTTTTAATTTGTTTTTGCTGTAAGAATTGCTCCTATCCAAAACTTGCCTATATAGATGTTGCAGACAATATTAAGAAGATATATGATAAATTCATGGGGATTTTATATCTTTTGATTTGACGGAGTTATGGATTTTTTTCTTCTTCAAACGCCCTTTTTGTTTTCGTTTTTAATTTTTTTGCGGTACGAATTGGTCCTATCAAAAAATTGTGAATATAAAAGTTGTAGATAATGTTAAGGAGATTCATGATAAAATTAATTGGATTTGATATGTTGAGAATTGACGAAGTTATGAATTTTTTTCTCCCAAAAACCCTATTTTTTGCGCCCCTTGAGCCCATTTTTAACTTTAGCAAAAATCTGTGATACATAAATTTTTGGCCCTATTTTTAGAAGTAATAAAAACATTAAACTGATTCGATATGTACAAAATTTAAGAAGTTATGGGGTTTTTTCGGTTTTCACAAAACCCCTCCCTGTTTCCATCCCCTTGGTCCGATTTTGCCCATTAACGAACTTGACCGAGATTTTATGCCCTTGATTTTATGTATCAGTTTGGAAGAGATTGGTGCAGAATTGTGGAAGTTATCGTGTCCAGAAGAAAGTGATATATATAGATAGATACATACATACATACATACATAGATAGATAGATAGATAGATAGATAGATAAAGTTTTTTACTGGGGGTGGTTTTGGGCTCTAGGGGTCATGATCGGTGTAGATCTGCAAAAAATTTTCAGAAATTCCAACATAGGAACGACGTCAATAGGTAGTATTTCATACGAAATCTACCTAATAGAACCGACAGTCACAATTCATAATATGTCAAAAATACAGGAAATCGCGCCCGTCGGCCTAATCGTTCGGAGTTTTCGTGGTTTTCTTCGGGCCGTGGATCTTCCATGCGTTAATACGGATTAGGTTCCCTTAGAAAGACCCCCACGGAGGGCACTCCCCCCGGGCCTATATCCCTCGTGTAGATAATTGGCCGTCAAAAATCAACCCAACCCAACCCAACCCTTCATACTGAACCCGTGTGCACACATCTTAAGAGTTATTATATAATACTTGCAATTCTTATTTACTGAGACGTCAGCAGGGTTTGTACTCTTCATGGAATTTTCGAGGAGAAATATAAGTATTTTTTTTTTTTTTATAGAAAAATAAATCTAGGTTAAACGCGCGAAATTTCGCCTTATTTAATCAGGAATTTTCTATAAGAAAATGCTGGTACCAAAGAATTTCCTGGTCAGAAAATTCCAGGAGACATACGCCCCCCCGTATCAGTGAAAATGTCCGCATCACTAAATTTCCTATTTAAATGCTCCACGAAACTGTCATGGTGGTTTGTTTACATTTTGTTGCACGTTTTCACATTATAGCAACTTTGGAACTCAGCGTTATATTTTTACTATTTGAATACCGTAAATAATAACAAGAAATCTATAAAACATGTACTTCAACTTTCACTTTCGTGAAGCTTGTTTACTTTCATGACTTTGCTCTGAAACGTGATCACTTAGCTTTTTGCTTTGTTTTATTCGCTAATAAGTGCCGAATTTTAAGCAAAAAATTTTTTTTCTGAACAATCTTTTCAATACTTTGTATTATTATCTGATGTTTTGTCACTATTTTGTATTATTACTGACGCATTGTAAAATGTACACATTTCATCACTGCTGCATTATTTAGTGTTTTAACCCTTTCAGGGGCAAGTTACTTGTATTTGTAAACTGTTGAAATAATTGAATGACACCAGTATTTGCAAGAAAATTTATTTGTAAACAAGTAAAAGTACATTTTCGCGTATTTAATAAAAATGAAATTTTCATTAAAAAATTCAGGTGGCAATATGGCAAATAGGGATTAAAATTATGTGATGCCATGACGGCATCAGCGCCCTTCAAAGCGTCAATGCATCAGTGCTGCATTAAGAATTGT
This sequence comes from Maratus speciosus, assembly GCA_963932465.1. Classification (NCBI taxonomy): domain Eukaryota; kingdom Metazoa; phylum Arthropoda; class Arachnida; order Araneae; family Salticidae; genus Maratus; species Maratus speciosus. Next base: position 140,499,616 of record OZ010787.1, on the reverse strand, counting down.
TGACTGTTCAAAACTGTCAATTGTGTGGAATGAACTTGGTTACAGATTAGGTATTTCTCGTGTTACGAAAGCTTCGCACATCGAACATTTGTAACTGAAAAAAAACTTGGCATTTTTTTCTTTATTTTCATATATAACTTATTATAATATACATAACAGTTTTTAAAATATACATATTTTAAATATGGTCATTCATTTCTCTAACTCTGTATTTATTATCAGTTATAATGAATAATAGCGTGAAGCGTGCACCAGGACTGCGTCCAAGAAAGAGTCAGTTTAACGGTAATTGCCATACAACGTGTGATGATAAAAATGTGTCAAAAGGTGTAAGTTGATCATAAACTAAGTAGCAGTCAATTTGATAGGGATTTTGTTTCAAGTGACAGTTTGGGATACCGATTTATTGATATAAATACTATTTTTGTACAATTTATTTTGTATTATTTACCTTTTTATCGAACTATCTGGATTTTTGTGCTGCAAAGAATGTGGATCGACCATTCAACTATAAGAATAGCTGCAAAATGGCCTCTCATCAGTGTTTTCAATTAAAAACCTTAATTGTAATAAAATATCTGCATTCAGGAATTCAAAAATGATGTGAAAAAAGTCAAATGTAATGTGCCTGAAATAAATAGCCGTTTTATTTATTCCGTGAGATGCATGTGGCAAGGATACTTCAGCATGAACACTTTTTGTGGAGCAGTGATCTGCCTGAACATATTCAGAAAAGTGCCTACCTTTATACCTTAAGTGCCTTTGTATAAATCAGTAAGAGAAATGTGCAATTCTGCTTAAAACGTTGCTTCAATATCTCAGCTAAATGCTGAGAAACAGGAAACAAAAACCACAAGACAATCTGAACTTGCGGTTACTAGCAATGGAACCTGGAAAACGTGAAAAGTTGGGATTGTCAGTGTGATCGGTGGTGAAAATGGAAAACTTTTAGACATAGAGGTTATGTCCATGCAAAGGGTGTGAAGCTGCTATAAAGAAGGAAGGCACAGAGTTTGAAACGTATAAAGATAGCCTGAAACATAGTGAGTTAAAAATCTTGTGGGTTCTGCAGGAAGTCTGGAAGTGAACGGTATGCAGAAGATTTTTATTGCTCCGAAGAACTCTCCGATGAGAAATGTGTCTAAACTTCATTGGTAACGATAAAATTTAAACTGACTTTGAACTTCAAACGAGCCATGTCTATGAATCAAAAACAGATGCAAACAAAGTCGAATGCGTTGGACACATTCAAAAAGAATGGGAAGCAGACTACTGCAACTAAAAAATTCTAAGCATGGAATGAAATTAGTTGATGGAAAACCTTAAAGTGGTAAAGATCGATTAACTGATAAATTAAACGACCAAGTAACAATTTAATACGGAAATGCCACAAGGAGCAATAAGGATTCTGTCGCAAAATGCATGAAGCAATTTGGGCAATATTTTCATAAACGCTCGAATGATAGTGAATCATTGCATAATTTCTGCTCCCATGGTTCAAAATCTTAGTGTACGTACGAAAAAGCAAAAGCAAATAACAGCCTAAATGAGCTCAAACACAATTATACGACGCCAGTACCTGTCATGTATTCTATCAAAAAAATATTCAAGGAGTTGTCGGATCGGAATTTACTAAAACGCTGCCTCGGTGGTCGAACTCAAAAGTCGAACAAATCGTTTAATTCAATTGTGTCCTAAAACCTGAGGATCAAGCAACTTAATTGCGGAAATGATGTGTCCTTCAATGAAGGGCGTAAAGGAAGGCTACAAGTTATGAAAAGTTAGTGTTTTAGTGTAGGACACAATAATCTTGAAGCAGCTAGTAAAGTTCATGAATAAGGGACTAAAGAAGCAGAAAAATCTGCAAAAGAATGCAGCTTAGATGCTCGAATAGCTAGACATATGCTACATACTTAAAAACTTGAAGAAATGAAAGAAAAAGAAGGCTTTGTATATGAAACTGGAAAACTGCATTGAAAAGCTGCTTTTGTTCAATAAAATTATATATTTTGTATTAAATAATTTAATTTTATAAAAAGCATGTATTTAATTCACTTATAAAAAGTGTAGTGAGAAAAAAGTTTAACTTTAAATTAATATTTTTTCAAAGGTAAGTGATACATTTCCTATTTAGATTTATTTATTTTTGACGCAAGTTCCTAAATATTGTATATTCGCAGCATTGTATAAACTATTTCATAATTATCAATTTAATATAGCATCTGATTTTAGTTTTAATAGCGAATATATTATATAATTAGTAGTTTTGTTTCTTTTTTATGAATTTTATATTTTAAAAATACTATTTAATCTTTAAATGGCTTTTTCTCAAAATGCATTTTTTTCACGCTTGCATGCGTGAAATATCCAAAACTGCTTGAAGTATAGCCTCAAAATTTATGATGTTTCATTCATTTTGTGACAAATTAAATTATCAATTTTGATTTTGTGTATCGTATTCGTATATTGATTATTTGAAAAAAAAAAAAAAAAAAAAAAAACTAGATGTATAAGATTCAACTAACTTCGAACCTTTTTTCCCTTTCAAGTTTTGATCTATTTTACACCAACAATATATTTCGTTCTAGTGATGTAGGTAACTTCTAAAGTAAAGAATTTAAGGAATAGCATGTAGCAAAAATTAAAACTTTCTTGTCGTATAAAAAAACATTTTCTATAAATAAAAATGATAAAAGTTTTTCAAAAAGTATATTTTTTTATGAGGATTCAATGCATAATAATCTAAAATTAGAAAATCTGATACAGCATTGAGATATGGGCTTTAATGCTTTGTTGGAAAAAATAAACATTTGAGTTTCTATTAATACTATGATTCTTCTATATGTTTATGCCTTTTCAGATTCTAACAGTGACGCCTTCAGTGAAGAATACTTTCTCAGAATGAAATATACAAAACATAATGCAACGCGAATTTATGGATATAAATTTTAAGTTCAGTTGTGCTAATGTCTACCGAATACTCATCATTTAAAAATAATTAAATAAAAAAAAAATAATGTTTTTCAGTGCTTAGTTTATAACTTATTCCTCAAGAAAGAATTTTGGGAGCTCTGTGCCTTTCCCAAGTTTGCAAGGGTAATCCACCGTTTTCACAACGTCCACGTTCTTCCAGCAAATTTTAAAAATGGCAGTCCATGCACCTTAAGAGACTCAGAAATCTGTTAGGGGAAAGTAGGGTAATGACGCTCAGAAGGTAATCTCGCTCCCCCAATATCTCTAAACAGAATAGAATTGAAAACGTGCGATTGATACCCGACACGTAGCGAACTTCATCGTCAGTTCCCAGTAAGGATATAGTGACCGTCGCACAGTATTGTGGGAGTATTTGACCCAAAAACCTGGCCAAAAATGCAAAAATTAAAATTTCGTCAACAATTGTAAAAATCTTATTTTTTAATAGCTAATTAATTAGTGTATCGATCTATGTCTATGTTAGGAACCTGAGTTATATCTGGTGGTTCCTGACCTCAGCTGAAGAGGCAGTTTCTTTCTGAGATGACGCGGTTTTTTGTTGTTTTTTGGCATTGTTGTTATGTTTAAATATAATTTTTTTGCGGCTCAATGAATTATTGAATTGAAACTAAACACAGCTTACGTGTTTAACAAAGGTCAGAGCTTAGTGTTAAACTATGTGCTAATTTAAATAGTTTCGTTTTAATATAATAAAAAAACATTAAATGTGTAAAAGGGTTATTTTAAAAACGTTTTTGGCTCTAATTTATACATATCAAAAGCTTTATAAATATGTGCCGCACTTTTACCAGCCATGTTTGAATTATAATCGTTTTAGTTATGGTCTTGAGTGTCAATTTCTGCAAAAAAAATCTTCCGCATATTGTTGCCATTGTTTTATAATTTTTTTTTTTTTTTCGGGATGACTATTTAAATGCTCTGTTTTGCGGCCACTGAATTGAAGAGATAAGAACTATATATTTACTGCTAGTTTTTAGCTCACGGGATATTACCGGAGAGATTTTGCACCTACATATTCTGTCTGTATGTAGTATGTACGTACATACGTATGTACGTACGTACATATGTACGTATGTAGGTACGTACATACGCACGCAACTCGATATCTTTTGATAGAAATATCCGATCGCCTTCAAATTGTATATACTTATTTATTGAAAAAGGGTTCCCTAATTAGTTCTTGGGGCTCATGTGTGTAACATAAGGAGGGAATTAACCCATTCGAGGGCAGTGTCCTTGAAAAGGCCACCTAATTTTAATCCAAAACTGACAATCCGCACCAAGAAATGTTAATTAAAATTTTCCTTTTATAATGTACGTGGAAATAAGCAACTTCATATTTTCTAATAACTCCATTTATCAACTAAAAAGAGCAAGCCATACAGTAGCGAGACCCTACAACTTCTTCTTCCAGCAAGGTCTGATGGTATTCCCTATAAAAGTCAAGAAGAGAGTGATGAAGACGTGTTCTGAAAAATCATTTTGAAACTGGTAATGTATTGAATACATTCAAAAACTAGCAATCTATAATATATCGACTCCACTTTACCGAACCTACTACTAAATATAACACTATTAAAAATAAATTAAATGGAATAATTGTTATTAATTCTAATTTAAATGTAATAAGCATTATTAAATGTAAATAATAAGTTTTATATGTAGTAAAATTAAATACATTTAATTAAACATTAATAGTGTATAAGACAAACCTATCAACAATTACTTTCCTCTTAAAAACAGTAAATAGTTAAAATTACTAGTCGCTCAACTTCCAAACTCCCTTCGGTAATGTTAAGTCAATGTGATTTATTCGTATTTTTAAAATATCTACTTAGTAAATTAATATTTTAACTTCTTTTTTCTTTGTGCTCTCCTTAAATGATGACAATTTTTTTTTTCTTAATTGTCAAAATATTTATAAAATGTATATTTATTATTATGTGAAGCGTTAAAATGTTACTTACACTTCGTCAGCTTTTAAGATATAAAATATTAAACTAAGCTGTGGATTTGTATGTATACTTCATAGTATGCTAAAAGTTAGTTCAGTGAAACGCATAGCACAGTTAAAAATGTCCATTCAGCCATTTCCGTGAGTAAACAGAATTGTACTTGAGAACTTTTGTGCAGCCCTGTATATGATCCATAGAATGTATCCACACAAAGTAATATTTAAAAAAATTGTTCTATTTTAAAACGACTATCACAACTACAAACGCACCTCCAGCAATTATTGGTCATAGACTTCAATAGTTAAATTTATTCTTTAGCCATATTTTTTTGTGTGTCCCTGTAAATGAACGATTTACTCTATGCACACCATATTCTACAATAAGTGCTTTAGTACACCTTGGTGATGTATATAAATTTCAGCACGTTTAAAAGTGTGATATCATTAAAATACAGAGCAAACGATTTTTCCCCATAGACCACAATGTAAAGGAATTCTTTTGGGTCTTCTGTATATGAACCGCCAAGGCTAAAGACTTCATTTACAATACCAAACATGCCATAGTGATACCTAATAATATCTAAGAATTTCAAGCCAATCGGACTATATTTACATCGAAAAATATTTTTGACCAGGATTTCGAGTCAAATACTCCACTGTGCGTCGGAAGGAAAGTATTTTTGTGTCCTCGTGTTATTAGTTTGCAGTTGTTTTATTATAAAATTCTACAACATCTAAATTGAAGGTAAGTGTACACTCTTATTTTCAAATATTAATTTACTCATTATGTCTACCAAATATATACATTTAGCTGTACTTTTATGCATTTATTTATTTTTGTAGTGAGTTGTTACGCCAATTATAATGCATTAAATCCCAACATGGCGATAATGAGTAATGGCGCTCGCGTGGAATTCCAGAAGTTTTTCCAGTGGGCAACATTTTTAAAATTCAAATTTATTGATTGACACCATTTTTTTTGAAATGGCAAAATTGCCCTGTTTTCACCTTAATTAATATGTCATTAAACAAGGAGAATATTACGATTTCAAAAAAGTGGTGAAAATGAAAAAACCTAAATTTTAAAAAAGTAGCCCGCTATATGTGAAACACAATATGTGTAAAATGGTCGCAAAAAGTCTGCAGTGGTGTGAACAGCCCACACAACTACATATGTGTCTTTTGTCTTACTGAAATGTTGTATTCATACTCTGAGCGCAATTACCATAGCATGTCGGGCGTTACTGCTCAATCGATGATTATTTAAATAAAATGATAAAAAAAAATTCCTTAAACTTTTATATGAATTAGTTGATTGCAAACTATTCCTTATGCTTTAAAGTTATATTTCGTTAATAAAATATTGATTTTTTTTGTCTAAATTTGACTAGCTATTCATGTTTTCCCTTAAGTGAGCGCTACTCCCCTACTTTCCCCTAGTTATGGTTTAGGTGGTTTTAACTTTTGCACTACAAAAAAAAAAAAAAAAAATCTCATACTTAACAACGAGGACATTGTACTCTTCGCACATAGTACTTGTGAGAAAGAAATGTAGAATTAACTCTGATTCCCAGAATGAAAAGAAGCATGAGAAGTTTCAATTGCATTTCAAACATTTTTGTGTAAGAGTAACAATATATGTAAATTTTTAGTTAAATTTTTTAAAGCAACTTTCAGTACTGAATATCTTGAACGAATATTTTAATAATTGTTTTGTTTATATTATCAAATAGTGCTAACTACACTAACTAGTGCATGTCAATATATTTTTTTCAGGAATCGCTGTAATTATATATTTGACCACTGAATTACAGAAATTTTAGTTTTATACGATTTAAAATTACGGGATAAATTAAAACCACCAGTGAAACAAAAGTTTTGATGGAACATATAATGTTTCTGCAGTGCTGAAAAGTTTAAATAAGTATCTATCTACAAAGTGTCTACGTATAACCTGTATAACCACGTATAACCGACCTTTATTTTCGAAACCGTTTGTGCTAGATGCATACTTACAAAATGCATACTTTTAAAAACGGTTTAAATAAGGTAAAGAATTATTTTTAAAGCGATTTGGGTCAAGAAAAACATTTATTAAAAAATTATGAAATTTAAATTTTTATACGGTCCCCCGATCCTATAAATGATATTTAGTACAAATTTACTGTGATACTAACAAGTAAGACAAAAAAAAGTCCCATTCATCTAACATTAAAATTGACCGAGTTATGAAAGTTTGAAATGCATGACTTATACTACTTTTTGCATCTAAAAACAGATGATTTCGGCCATGCCTTCTGGGGTCGTACATAAAGTACTTAAACTTATTTCAAGGTATCTGCACTTTGAAAGGAATTGTACAATTATTACGATTGAGTTTACTTTTATTACTTAAGTTTCAGATTAGTTAAAATAATTGTATTTTAACATATGTTTTATTTTGTAAGGATTTGAGGCTATGATTTATTTTAACAAAATTTATGTTACTTTCATAAGGTTTTATTTAACTTGCAATGAACCTCTTTCCAGTTTAAAATTTGTACTCGAACGTTAAATCACTTTCAAATGTCCGATCGAAGTTAAATTTTACGTACTGACCTAACCTTTAACTGATGTCACGCGGTCTCCCAGACCCCGCGACTACCAGCTGTAAACACTTTTACAGCATTTTACTTTTCTGTACTGAAGTTAAATAATATGAATCAAATACTTTTTTCATGCAATTTAATTCACATGCTCTTAAGAGAAGTACAACGATACTGTTAGGACAACATTTAAGTAAATTCAACCATTTGAGTTATTTTTTTTATTCATTTTATTCGAGGGTCTGAGAGACTAAAGCGTCTAAAGACTGCACTCTCACGAAATGCACCATGCACCAAGTTTTGGTTTCTCGGAGGCGAAAACCGGTTTTCCCGCCGTAGGAAAGTGGAGTTACAGTATGAGTGCTCGCTGAAAACGAGATGATCTCTTCGTTGGCTATGAATACTTTAAAATTTTCGTTTAAAAGCAGTTCATATGTATTGAAAATGTACTACATATTAACAAATAATGAATAAAGTGTTATTAGAATGTAGATTTATGGATTTTGAAAACATTTCGGAATTTTTTTTAGTAGTTTCTGCAACTTCCCCTCCCCTTATTAATGCTTCAAAATTAAAATTTTATTGTTTTACTTTTTTATTTGTCCAGTTTGCACTGCGATGTGGTTACAGACTTTTTTAAATGAGTTTAAAAAATGAAAATTAAAAACTATTAGTACTATCATAAGTTAGTATTAGTACAAAATACGTAAATTACCAAAATAAGAGTTAACAAAAATTTAGATCATTTTTCCTTTTAAAATATTGACTTATGAATTAAAAATTAAAAATTAGGGAAATTCTCAAAACAGGGAAACAGACAAGCATTATACGAATTACCTGATATTTATGGAACTAATATGATAATGCAAATCATTCGAAAATAATGAGAACATAATATCAGTGGCACATTATAAGTGTCAAAACTTTAATATATGTGAAAAAATATTGTAAATAAAATAAATAATTACTGTCATTATTATCATGTTTCTTGAATTATAATTCTATTTTCTTTATCGCTCTCATGTTGAAAATTAGATTAAATGTTAAAATTTGGAACCTTTTTTTTTTTTTTTTTTTTTTTGAAAAAGACATATTTATCTTTATGGTGAAATTGGAAAAGCTGTTTGATTTCTTAGTACATAAATAAAAATACCAGCTATTTTCCTACATTTACTAATGAAAATGATTTTAGGAACAGGTCAGGAATTAGTGATTATGGAATGGATTCAATAAATAATGACCTTTTCTGTAAACATTTTCGTAAGGGAGGGGGGGGAGGGGCATATAATTTATTTTTTCTTTTCTCCATTTTTATTTTAACTATTTATTTATTTGTATATGTATATTATCTAATGTTTTCAATTTATCGAACTAGCTGTATATTTTGAAATTAAAGAAAGCTGTAAAATAAATTTTCATCATAACACTTGTATGCAGGATCCACTTAAAGAATAGGATATGCATGAAAAGCAGTTCCCCAAAAAACATTATTAATAATAATTAACATAAATGTTTGATATTCACATATCTGTGATGGTATTATGAAATATTGCAAACTCAATTTCGATGCATTGTGAAAGTTCTTATTTATCTACAACAATTTATTGGAATTTAATGAAATTTCCTTCACATAAAACTTAATTAGATTGAATAAAGTTAAGGTACTGCAGATCTGAATAAAAATATTTCGTACAATTTATAATAAATGATAAGCTATTATACGTGTAAATATAAGAATAAAAAATAATACACTTACATAGTGAATGAATTTAATTTTTATTAAAGTAGCCAATGAATGCAATAAAAAAAGTTGAAGTCAGCCTATTGTGATAGCAGAGGCTCATTTCAATGTACCCCCCCCCCACCCTCATTGTGTCCTTGTACAACTTAAAACAGTCTGATGGAATAAATACAGATTACTTTTAAATGTTGGAGTCTCAAATATTTGAAAATTGAAAAGGCTGCTCCTATTACCATATGATAAAGTAGGGCGGGTCGGGCGGAGCAGTACTACATCACGTTAAGAATGCAAATGAGTATTGTACCAAAAGAAGGCGATTTTAGTATCACATTGGTTATGGAAAACTCTTGAATAGAATTACCGAAACAGCTTTTCCACATGCTCTTAAAATAAATTCACATTATCTATTAAATTGTTATGAATAAGCACATAATTTCATCATATTCATCACATAACTTTCTTTCACTTATCGACAATTAAAAGAAAATAAATAAAAGAAAAGTATTTCTAAAATTAAAATATTACATCTAAAAGCTTAATTATTAATTTCCACAAGGTTCTAAAATGACTTAACTTTTACCCTATATTGTAGGTAATAAACATAAACAAATCTATCACTTTTCAAAAGAAAAGAAAGAAAAGAAAAATCAATCTTTTAAAGAGAGGGTGGTTTTTTTCAATCATCATTTAAGAAATTTATTCATTGGGATTTTCTTTATTTAACTCATAAACTCATGTTAAGAGAGTGGAAATGCTTCATGCTCGAAACACAAGCCTGCCGGCAGTTTTCGAAACTTTCATAACATAAAAATTAAAGCTTCACAATATGAACATAAGATTTCTCAACACATTAATACTTGAGTGACGAAAACATTAACATTACATATGCGAGAGAAAGTATGCATTTAAAATATTTGCGTGAAATACGCACAGTAACGAAACGACAGTCCAAAAGCATGCGCAATAAAAAGCCAATGGTCGAAAAACGGAGGAAACCGGTCGGAGGAGCAATAGAAACAGAAACTTGTGCTGTGTGCGTTTTGTGAGGGTGCTGTCCCTAGACGTTAGTCTGAGAGACCGGATCACATGAGTTGTGTGACAAATTTTAGTCACATCAGTTAAAGGCTAAATCCGATGACAATGTAATATTATTATGATTTTCGACGCTTACCATCTTATACATACTTATATCAGAGGATTACACAAAAAAATTCGGATACATTACCGTCAACAAGTTTAAGAAAGAGTTTTAGTTTAGATAACCTAAGTCTGCGATGGTTGAGTTTTTTTAACTTTTATAACTACGTTTTATGTATCTTTTAACGCTGAATAAAAAAATTACCTTCACTTCTAACCATCATGCCAGGATTTTTCGCAAATCGTAAATTTCAAGGATAAAAAATAGCGAAAAATTTTACACTATAAAATAGATGCAAGACTTTTTTATTCAGTTTAATTTTATCTAATTCAATAATTTATTCAATTTTTCTGCTTATACCGGGTTTCTTAGAGATAAACAGCTCAGTGTTCCGATGAGGTTGGGAAGGATGGGGGGGGGGGGGGGATCAATTTTAACTTTGAGCTTTTTAACTTTCAAATTTGCGATTTGAAAAAAATCCTCACGTGATGGTTTAAAATGAAGGTCATTTTCGGATTCAGCGCTAAAATATACATAAGAAACACTTTTCAAAAGCTAAAAAACAAGGCACAACCCAAAATTTGAAAGACAGTGTAATCTACCAGCATTCTAAAATATGTATCATTTTGTAAATAATTGAGGCTGTTGTTTTCCATCCTTTTATTTAACAAAAATTCTGATATTTTTATACTCTAATAATGTTCAGTACAAATTGTATATTTTGCAGTAATATGTCAGAATGATATAAGATTTCAAATTTATATTACAATGCTAATTTTATTCTCAACCATTTCTTTAATGTATCTGACGAAATTATATTTTTACTAAATTTGTGAATGACCCCTAATTTGCAGCAAAAAATATGCTCAAACTTTAAACAGCTATTCCTCGGTCAATTTTAATCGTAGAATAACGACACTTTTCTTTGCCTTACTTGTCACTGTAACAGGAAATTTTTACTAAATATAACTTATAGAGCCGGGGGACCGTATAAAAATTTAGATTCTGTGATTATTCACTAAATTGTTTTTTCGCTTCAAACTCTTTTAATTTTAACTCTGCACCTAATTTTGACCACTTTTGTAGTTGGAAGTACGCATTTAGGACCAGCGATTGCAAAAATAAAGGTCGGTCAATTTATACGTGGACACACTGTATAATATCTTTATTAAGTATTCCTCCCAACGGTGTTCTGTGGGTTGATCGGAAAGTCTTGTCGTATTTTTACTATGTTTTTCAAAGGTGATTTATTCCCACTAAAATAAGAATTCAATCAATAAAGTATTGACCATTTTGTTCGATTATCTTTCGCCATCGCTCAAGAAGGTTCATAATTCCACGCTTGTAGAATAACTTGTCTTTAGAAGCGAAAAACTTTGCCGATTTATAGCCTCATCGGAATCGAATGTTTTACAATTCAAGGAATCAAGAGCGAAACAAATGGTAATCTGAAGGTGCAAGGTCAGGTGAGCATGATGTTTGGGGCAGCACATCCCAACCAAGCTCCAACAGCTTTTGTCGGGTGACCAAACTCGTGTGTAGTCTGGCGTTGTCGTGGTGGAACACAGCGCCTTTACGATTCACGAGTTTTGGTCACTTTTGATTGATAGCATTGTTCAATTTGTCAAATTATTGACAGTACATGGCTGAATTAATCGTTTGTATCTGTGGTAAGAGCTCGAAATGCGCAATACCTTTGAAATCCCACCACACAGATAGCATGGCCTTTTTCTGGTGAATGTTCGCTTTGGACGTTGATTGAGGTTGTTCATCGCGCTTTCTCCAAGACCGCTTGCATACGACGTTATTGTAAACAATCTATTTCTCGTCGCCAGTGACCATACGCTTCAGAAAAGGGTCGGTTTTTTTCATGTTTAAGAAGGGAATGGCGGATGCTCAAACGCTTCACCAAATGAATTTCCTTCAGGTCATGAGGAACCCAAACTTCAATCTTGCTTTCGAATCCGATCTTCTTTAAATGTTCAACAACATTTCGCTGAGCAATGTGCAGTGCCTCTGTAATCTATCGTGCCATGTACCACGGGTTAGACTCAATCATTGGCTTTATTTAATCATCATCAGCCTCCGATGTCCTTCTTGATAGAGGTGCATCATTCACATCAAAATCGCCAGAATGGAATTTTGCAAACCACCGCTGGCATTGACATATAGTTAGAGTATCGTCCCCATAAACATTACGCATTCTTGCCTTTGCAGAAATAAAAAAACAAAATACAGCGAAAACCAACAGTTTTTTCCTCCATTTTAGGTAGATTTCGTATGAAATACTACCTATTGGCGTCGTTCCTATGTTGGAATTTCTGAAAAATTTTCGCAGATCTACACCGATCCCCTAGAGCCCAAAACCATCCTCAGTAAAAAACTTTATCTATCTATCTATCTATCTATGTATGTATCTATCTATGTATATATATCACTTTCTTCTGGACACGATAACTTCCATAATTCTGCACAAATCTCTTCCAAACTGATACATAAAATCAAGGGGGATAAAATCTCGGTCAAGTTCTTTAATAGGCAAAATCGGACCAAGGGGATGGAAATTGGGAGGGGTTTTGTGAAAACCGAAAACTCCCCATAACGTCTTAATTTTTGTACATATCAAATCAGTTTAAAGTTTTTATTACTTCTAAAAATGGGGCCAAAAATTTATGTATCACAGATTTTTGATAAAGTTAAAAATGGGTTCAAGGGGCGCAAAAAATAGGGTTTTTGGGAGAAAAAAAATCACAACTTCGTCAATTCTCAAGATATCAAATCCAATTAATTTTATCATGAATTTCCTTAACATTATCTACAACTTTTATATTCACAAGTTTTTGATAGGACCAATTCGTACAGCAAAAAAAAAAAAAAAATCTTGTTAATATTGTCTACATCATCTATATAGACAAGTTTTGGATAGGACCAATTCTTACAGAAAAAACAAATTAAAAATACATAGCGGTTGAAGAAAAAAATCATCTTAGTAAGGGTGTATTCAAATCCAAACTGCTTATTTTCTGTCTCATTTTACAATTCATTTTTGCTCTCAAAGGCTTCCAGTTGGTACCTTTTCTTCTCAGAAACTATATAATGTACCGTAATGGTCAATTTTTTGATAGAGGCAGAATATATTTTAAAACATGCTGTCAAAGTGGGCCTATTGAACTGAATTTCCCGGAGCGGATTGTGTTGGAAAAAATCATCGTATTAAGGGAATATTCAAATCCAAACTGCTTATTTTCTGACTCATTTTTAAATTCATTTTTGCTCTCAAACGCATCCAATTGGTAGATTCACTTATTTAGAAACTATATAATGTACCGTAATGATCGAATTTTTTAAAGAGGCAGAATATATTTCAAAAAATGATGTCAAAGTGGGCATGTTGAACGGAATTTCCCGAAGCGATTGTGTTAGAAACGAAAAGTATTGTCTTACTGAGAAAATAATTGTTTATATATCAAGTTTTAATTAATTGAACGAAAATTAAAAACACAGGTCGCTTATAAATCTCTTCAAAAATCACGTCAACAAGTTTCATATTTTTCCTACTAAGAATGAATCTGGAGTTATGCCAGAAAATTTCGAGTTGTTGAGCATGGAAAAGTATTTTTTTAATACCGCCCTAACATGATTCTGATAAAACCAGTTAATATAAAAATGAAATAAAAAGTCCTTCCGGCTAGTGCCGGGAGGAAGAGGTAGCTTTCATATTCTTTATTTTAAAAAAGCCAACTTATATTATTCAAACACACGAAGCTCAATTAAGTGGAAACCGAATGTAGGAGATTCAATACTAATTTTTATCAATACTAAATCATTATGAATGAGAATTTCGCGAAATTAGTCAGCTTTATCCAAGCTGGTTTTAATTAAAGTAACTTATATTTGGCTGCCAAATTCGGCGATTTCTTAAAGTGCCTGCCATTTTAAGACAACATGGTGGATGAGGCTAACCAGTGAGCTTGGTCGAGCCCTTAGTAATTGCTGTGCACATGCTCACTCACATCGGAATCGGTTGATATATACGAGTGCTGTCGCAGGCAAAAAATCAGATTTTTCAAAATGTCACCCACGTTAGGAATTGAAACTACTATATCTGAGCCATTTTTTAAGATAAAGGCAAACAAAAAATGCTCCTGAATCCTTATATCAAGGTCAAATACTTAAGAAAGAAACCTTTTTCAATTTCTATTTTTTTTTTTGCACCTCACTTTAAATATAATTTTTTTTTAATTTAATGGCCGCCATTTTGAAACAAGATGGCTGATGAAGCTGGCCGGCGAACTTGGTTGAGATATTGATGTATACTATCCACATGCCTTCTTCCATCGAAATAGGCGAATACGTGTGGTATCGCGTGACAAATACAAGATCGTTTCAAAGTGTTAGCCATGATAGAAATTCAAAGTGCTATAATTCAACCACTTTTTAAGATATAAACAAAAGAACAAAGTTTCAGAAACAAAAACTGCTCCGAATCTTTGTATCAAGGCCAAAGACATAAAAAAAATCTTTTTCATTTTCCAATTTTTTAATACCTCACTTTAAATTTTAAAATACATTAAAAAAAAAATCGCAACCCTTTTGAAACAAGACGGCGAATGAAGCTGGCCAACGAACTCGGTCGAGACATTGGTATGCACTATGTACAGACCAAGTAATATCCAAATCGGTTCATAAATACGCCTGTTATCGAAAGACAAAAATCAGGTCGTTTTAAAATGTCAGCCACAATAGAAATTCAAAATGTTATAACTCAGCCATTTTTTTAGATATAGACGAAACAAAACCTGTTCCGGAATCTTTGCATTAAGGTCAAACACATACGAAAAAATCTTTTTCATTTTCCAATTTTTTGGCATCTCATTTTAAATTTAAATTTTTTTAAATTGCCGCCATTTTGAAACAAGATGGCGGATGAAGCTGGCCAACGAACTCGGTTGAGTTATTTGTATGTACTATGTACACACCAAGGTACATCCAAATCGGTTCATAAATAGGTCTGTTATCACGTGGCAAAATCAGGGCGTTTCAAAATGTCAGCCACGCTAGAAATTCAAAATGCTATAACTCAGCCATTTTTTAAGATATAAACGAAACAAAAACTGCTCCCGAATCTTTTTATCAAGGTCAAACACATAGGAAAAAAATATTTTTTCAATTTTCAATTTTTTGGTACCACATTTCCAATTTAAATTTTTCTTAAAATTTTAAATGGCCGCCGTTTTTAAACAAAATGGCGGATGAAGCTGGCCAACGAACTCGGTCGAGACATTGGTCTTTACTATGTATAAACGAAGTTACATCCAAATCGGTTCATAAATACGCCTTTTATCGCGTGACAAAATTCAGGACGTTTCAAAATATCAGCTTCGCTAGAAATTCAAAATGCTATAACTCAGCCATTTTTTAAGATATAGACGAAACAAAAACTGCTACGGAGTCTTTGTATAAAGGTCAAATACATAAGAAAAAAATATTTTTCCATTTTCAATTTTTTGGTACCACATTTCAAATTTAAAATTTTTTAAAAAATTTTAAATGGCCGCCATTTTGAAACAAAATGGCGGATGAAGCTGGCCAACGAACTCGGTCGAAACATTGGTATGTACTATGTACACACCGAATTACATCCAAATCGGTTCATAAATACGAGAGTTACAGTATGACATAGGTCAGATATATATACATATATATATATTGATATATATATATATATATATATATATATATATATATATAAATTTTGAACGGAGGGTGGTTTCGGGGTCTGGGGGTCATGATCGATGAAAATATACCAAAATTTTTTGAAATCGCTTTCCTCCGAACGGCTGCAATAGGTAGCTTTTTGTAAAGAAAGCTACCTAAAACTCGTCAAAAGCTGCCAGATAAAATTGTTAAAGTGGGTTTATCTCTAATCATGATTTGGTTTTTGTTTGTGAAATTAGTATACTTAACTTCGAAATCTACCTCCGCCTGTAGGCCGGGCCGGCAGGGATTTTTCAAATCCGTATATAACCTATCCAACTCATTCGAATCGAACAATTTTCTGTTTATTGAATGGATTAGAAGTGTGACGTTATCTAATATGTCAGTGAGGTGCGTGCGCATGGCGCTTCTACTCCAAAAAACGCACTAAAGACTTTTGTTAACAAAATACGACATGACTTTCCGATCAACCCAGTCTGTTCTCAACTGCTCTGTTCAACAAGCGCAAAACGTTTTGACAAAATATTATTATTATTATAGCTGTTTGCAATCGCAAAACAGGGCATTTCACTTTACTAAATAAGAATGATTAATGATTATAATATCAGAATTGGCTTCCATTATCTGCTATATGGTATTTTGGATTAATTCTCTGCTGAAAATCGTGATTACATAATGCTAAATATTGTTATCTCCATGAGGAACTTTCGGGATCTTTATTACTAATAAACAAGTACTTATAGCATAGTATATATATAAATATATATATGTACAGAACATTTTTAGCTTTTATAGGCTTTTGCCATTGAATCAAATGAACATAATGCAAAAACAGTGTCATTTCATTGTCATCACTTATTTGATTAATAAGCAAAGGCTCATTGAAACATATCTTTAAACCTAACCCTCTCGCTGCGCATCCCGCGATTTCTACGGGCAACGTAAAAGTAGCAAAATTTAAACCCGCAGTTTTCGCGGGGATGCATTGTTTCCGTCTATTTAAAAGGCACAATTCGTCAAGGCCGTAGCCAGAAAAATATTTCGCAGGGGGATTTAGGGTCATGAATTTTGTTTTTCACTAATTGAATGGAGATACGAGTTTAATGAAGTTTTATTCTGAATTCGAATAATTCAATTTAATATAATTACAAAACAAACTGTAAGATTTTTTCATTGCAAGTAAAATTATAATCTCATTTAGATATTTCTTCATTGGCGTATTGTTGTTAGTGTCAACCAAATTAATATTTGGCATTATGGAGTTACGAGTTTAATTAAGTTTTATTCTGAATTCGAATAATTCAATTTAATATAATTACAAAACAAACTGTAAGCCTTTTTCATTGCAAGTAAAATTATAATCTCATTTAGATATTTCTTCATTGGCGTATTGTTGTTGGTGTCAAACAAATTAGTATTTGGCATTTTAGGTAGCTTTCATTACAAAAAGCTACCTATTGCAGCCGTTCGGAGGAAAGCGATTTCAAAAAATTTTGGTATATTTTCATCGATCATGACCCCCAGACCCCGAAACCACCCTCCGTTCAAAAGTTGATATATATATATATATATATATCCATATATATATATATATATATATATCTGATCTTTGTCATACTGTAACTCTCGTATTTATGAACCAATTTGGATGAAACTCGGTGTGTAGATAGTACATACAAATATCTCGACCGAGTTCGTTGGCCAACTTCATCCGCCATATTGTTTCAAAATGGCGGCCATTTAAAAAAATTTAAAAAATTTAAAATTTGAAATGTAGTACCAAAAAATTTAAAATTGAAAAATATTTTTTTCTTATGTGTTTGACCTTGATACAAAGATTCCGGAGCATTTTTTGTTTTGTCTATATCTTAAAAAATGGCTGAGTTATAGCACTTTGAATTTCCAGCTAGACTGATATCTTGAAACGACCTGATTTTTGTCACACGATAACAGGCGTATTTATGAATCGATTTGGATGTACCTTGGTGTATACATAATACATACCAATGTCTCGACCGAGTTCGTTGGCCAGCTTCATCCGCCATCTTGTTTCAAAATGGCGGCCATTTAAATTAAAAAAAAAAATTAATTTGAAATGTGGTACCAAATAATTGAAAATTTAAAAATATTTTTTTTATATGTGTTTGACGTTGATACAAAGATTCTGGAGCAGTTTTTGTTTCGTCTATATCTTAAAAAATGGCTGATTTATAGCACTTTGAATTTCTAGCGGGGCTGACATTTTGAAACGACCTGATTTTTGTCACACGATAACAGGCGTATTTATGAACCGATTTGGATGTTCCTTGGTGTATACATAATACGTACCAATTTCTCGACCGAGTTCGTTCGCCAGCTTCATCCGCCATCTTGTTTCAAAATGGCGGCCATTTAAAGTTTTAAAAAAAAATTAAAATTTAAAATGAGGTACCAAAAAAAAAATGGGAAAATGAAAAAGATTTTTTTGTATGTGTTTGACCTTATTACAAAGATTCCGGAACAGTTTTTGTTTCTTCTATATCTAAAAAAATGGCTGAGTTATAGCATTTTGAATTTCTATTGTGGCTGACATTTTGAAACAACCTGATTTTTGTCACGCGATAACAGGCGTATTTATGAACCGATATGGATGTAACTTGGTGTGTACATAGTACATACCAATGTCTCGACCGAGTCCGTTGGTCAGCTTCATTCGCCATCTTGTTTCAAAAGAGCTGCCATTTAAAAAAAAAAAAAAATTTAAAATGAGTTATCAAAAAATTGAAAAATGAAAAAGATTTTTTTTATGTGTTTGACCTTGATACAAAGATTCCGGAGCAGTTTTTGTTTCGTATATATCTTAAAAAATGGTTGAATTATAGCACTTTGAATTTCTAGCATGGCTGACATTTTGAAACGATCTTGTATTTGTCACGCGATAACACACGTATTCGCCTATTTCGATGTAAGAAGGCATGTGGATAGTATACATCAATAACTCGACCAAGTTCGCTGGCCAGATTCATCAGCCATCTTGTTTCAAAATGGCGGCCATTAAATAAAAAAATATATATATATTTAAAGTGAGGTGCAAAAAAATTAGAAATTGAAAAAGGTTTCTTTCTTAAGTATTTGACCTTGATATAAGGATTCAGGAGATTTTTTTGTTTGTGTTTACCTTAAAAAATGGCTCAGATATAGCAGTTTCAATTTCTATTGTGGGTGACATTTTGAAAAATCTGATTTTTTGCCTGCGACAGAACTTGTATATATCAACCGATTCCGATGTGAGTGAGCATGTGCACAGGAATTCCTAAGGTCTCGACCAAGTTCATTCGTTAGCCTCATCCACCATGTTGTCTTAAAATAGCAGGAACTTCAAGATATCGCCGAATTTGGCAACCAAATATAAGTTACTTTAAATAAAAGCAGCTTGAATAAAGCTGACTATTTTCGCGAAATTCACATTCATAATGATTTAATATTGATAAAGATTAGGATTGAATCTCCTATAATCGGTTTCCACTAAATTGAGCTTCGTGTGTTTGAATAATATAAGCTTGCTTTTTAAAAATAAGGAATATGAAAGCTACCTCTTCCTCCCGGCACTGGCCGGAAGGACTTTTTTATTATTTTCATTTAATATACAAACCTTTCACTCATTTCATTTAAAATACATACATTTAAAATACATGCCTTACACTGATTTCACTTAAAAAACTAAAAAGAAATACAATAATAGGAAATAAAGCCATAACTCAAAACAAAGAATTGTTTTTAATTTACATACTATTGCTATTAGCAATTTAAAAAATGGCGAGATTTGCGCGCAGCTGACATAAAAGTACTCATTTTTTCTTCTTTTCCAGGAGCAAATGATAAATCACTAAATATTATTTTAATATATATTTCTTCCATTGAAAAAATCTTTAAGACGTACAAACATTGCTTTCATTTTTGAATATTTTTGTTTTATAGTGTTAATTCCTCAGTAAATGTATTCCTGGTATTTTAAATAAAATCAGTAATTTTTTTTCTTATTTTCAAGACTTTATTATCCCGTGTAATTTTTTTTTTTCAAACTCATATAGCCGTTTTAATTCTTTAAACAAAAGAAATAACAAAAGGATTTTAATTTCTTCTGTTGCTATAGAAACGGATGTACCATGTGAATGAATATGGACGAATTGTCACTTGTAATGTTATATATTTTGAGGTCTTGGCGCCAAAGACACCGCCAAATTAGAAAAATATGGAATATCTCACGAACTACTGGACTTAAAAGAATTTACTTGGTATCATTCGATTCAGCATACGAAAATACATCAAAATATGTTATCATTTGACAAATAATTATAATATCAGATTTTTAAGGAATTTTTTTAAGTTTGATCTCTTTTTTACCCACATTTAGTGGAATTATAATTGTGGAATTTTAGGTAGCTTTCATTACAAAAAGCTACCTATTGCAGCCGTTCGGAGGAAAGCGATTTCAAAAAATTTTGGTATAGTTTCATCGATCATGACCCCCAGACACCGAAACCACCCTCCGTTCAAAAGTTGATATATATATATATATATATATATATATATATCCATATATATATATATATATATCTGACCTTTGTCACACTGTAACTCTCGAAGTTGTGAACCGATTTTGATGTAATTAGGTATGTACATAGTACATACCAATGTCTCGACCGAGTTCGTTGGCCAGCTTCATCCGCCATTTTGTTTCAAAATGGCGGCCATTTAAAATTAAAAAAAAAAAAAAAATTGAAATGTGGTACCAAAAAATTGAAAATGGAAAAATATTTTTTTCTTATGTATTTGACCTTTATACAAAGATTCCGAAGCAGTTTTTGTTTCGTCTATATCTTAAAAAATGGCTGAGTTATAGCATTTTGAATTTCTAGCGTGGCTAACATTTTGAAACGTCCTGAATTTTGTCACGCGATAAAAGGCGTATTTATGAACCGATTTGGACGTAACTTCGTTTGTACATAGTACATACCAATGTCTCGACAAAGTTCGTTAGCCAGCTTCATCCGCCATCTTGTTTAAAAATGGCAGCCATTTAAATTTTTAAGAAAAATTTAAATTTGAAATGTGCTACCAAAAAATTGAAAATTGAAAAAATATTTTTTTCGTATGTGTTTGATCTTGATACAAAGATTCGGACGCAGTTTTTGTTTTGTCTATATCTTAAAAAATGGCTGAGTTATAGCATTTTGAATTTCTAGCGTGGCTGACATTTTGAAACGTCCTGATATTTGTCACGTGATAACAGGAGTATTTATGAACCGATTTGGATGTACCTTGGTGTGTACATAGTACATACAAATACCTCGACCGAGTTCGTTGGCCAGCTTCATCCGCCCTATTGTTTCAAAATGGCGGCCATTTAAATTTTTTTTTTAATTTAAAATTTAAAATGAGATACCAAAGAATTGGAAAATGAAAAAGATTTTTTTGTATGTGTTTAACCTTAATACAAAGATTCCGGAACAGGTTTTGTTTTGTCTATATCTAAAAAAATGGCTGAGTTATAGCATTTTGAATTTCTATTGTGGCTGACATTTTAAAACGACCTGATTTTTGTCACGCGATAACAGGCGTATTTATGAACCGATTTCGATGTTACTTGGTCTGTACATAGTACATACCAATGTCTAGAACGAGTTCGTTGGCCAGCTTCATTCGCCATCTTGTTTCAAAAGGGTTGCCATTTAAAAAAATTAAATTTAAAATTTAAAATGATGTATTAAAAATTTGGAAAATGGAAAAGATTTTTTTATGTGTTTGGCCTTGATATAAAGATTCCGGAGCAGATTTTGTTTCTGAAAATTTGTTCTTTTGTTTATATCTTAAAAAATGGTTGAATTATAGCACTTTAAATTTCTAGTATGGCTAACATTTTGAAACGATCTTGTATTTGTCACGCGATAACACACGTATTCGCCTATTTCCATGTAAGAAGGCATGTGGATAGTATACATCAATATCGCGACCAAGTACGCTGGCCAGCTTCATCCGCCATCTTGTTTCAAAATGGCGGCCATTAAATTAAAAAAAATTATATTTAAAGTGAGGTGCAAAAAAATTAGAAATTGAAAAAGGTTTCTTTCTTAAGTTTTTGACCTTGATATAAGGATTCAGGAGCATTTTTTGTTTGTCTTTATCTTAAAAAATCGCTCAGATATAGCAGTTTCAATTTCTAATGTGGGTGACATTTTGAAAAATCTGATTTTTTGCCTGCGACAGCACTCGTATATATCAACCGATTCCGATGTGAGTGAGCATGTGTACATCAATTACTAAGGTTTCGACCATGTTCACTGGTTAGCCTCATCCACCATGTTGTCTTAAAATGGCAGGCACTTTAAGAAATCGCCGAATTTGGCAGCCAAATATACGTTAATTTAAATAAAAGCAGCTTGGATAAAGGTGACTAATTTCGCGAAATTCTCATTCATAATGATTTAGTATTGATAAAAATTAGTATTGAATCTCCTATATCCGGTTTCCACTAAATTGGGCTTCGTGTGTTTGAATGATATAAGTTGACTGTTTTAAAATAAGGAATTTGAAAGCTACCTCTTCCTCCCGGCACTGGCCGGAAGGACTTTTTTACTTATGTTTTCAAATGTTTTATTGCCAAAAATGTCTTCTCAGAAGCATACGTCGGAACAACTAAGTTTGAGAATATTTTGAATGAGGTTTCATTGCATTTTTCAAGAATTTGGGCTAAACAAGTCTCATGATTTGTATTGGGCTGTTGTAATCATTTTATTTTAACAGCAATAAAATTCTGCTTTTAGAGAGTCTCATTCTAAGAAATCCGAATAAACTTTAAAGATTTCTTTAAAATTGCATGCAATAAAGATATGCTAGCGTGGAATTTTGATTTTTGAATCTTGAATGTGCTATTTGATTTTTGAGTTTGGCTGTCTTGACTGATAGTTAATGACATATTTATAGTCACCTCCACAAAAATTTCGGAGGAGGATCAAACACTGGTGATACTCCCCATTGGCTACGGCCTTGCAATCCGCTCTTTTCTTGTTTAACGGTTCATTTCGGCTTTTCTGCGATGCTTAATTGTTGATTCAGTCTGGGTAAACAGTGTTAGTTGTCCTTAATTCTGTACCTTTCAGAAGCTTGTTTTGCAAGCATTCATCGCGCTCTTTTGAAAACTGAAAGATGTCTCCACCTCATCAGATTAACCACTCGACATTTTGCTAGCCATATATCCCCCTATCCCATTCAGAAAGAGTCTCGTAGACAGTATGCTTTTTGTTGTTTAAAAAAACTGAAACTAGCAAAAAAAATGTTCAAAGAAACGCGAATTTGATGCAAAGATTTCGAAGTAGGACTTTGCCTCGTACTTTGTTTCAAAATTTATCATACTAAACTTCATTTCTAGTACAATTTTTGTAAGTATTTTGCATATTTTCGTTAGTGTATATGTTTTACCTTTGTATTCCATAAAATAAATCATACTTTTACCAAGATTAACTTTCAGAATTTTGCTTTTATATGATTATTCTCCGAATTCAGTTTTCTGACAATTTTTTTAATTATCTAATTCTATATTAAAAAAAAAAAAAACTCTTTTACAAATTTTTTTTACATATTTTACTTCTAAAATATATGTAGATCTGAAATATGTAACAAAACAAATGCGCAATTTTTTAACATATTTTGATAAAAAAAAAAAAAATTACGCAGCGAGAGGATTAAAAGCTGAAATTATCAATCTGAGAACAAAATCTAAAAAATAGAGTGTGTTGTTAAATAGGATTAATCTAGTACAAGTGAAAAGAAATTTCACATAAGAAACCCATTCAATTAAACTGAATGAAATGTTCTGGAATAACTGGATTATATATACAGGGTGTCCGAGCGAAAAGTACCGAAAAGTTATGGCTTATTATTATAGAATACTATCCATTAGAATATAATAAACTGATCCTCTGTGGATTGGAAACCCCTCCGAGATTTTTTGGAACTCCACTATACTATCTCAGAGATGTTACCGCGTTTTTGAATATGACATCCTGGAAGTTGGATTGGAAGACGGGGCCCGATTGCCTGGTCGCCAAGGTCTCTAGTTTTGACATCATTAGACTTTTTTGCTTGAGTATTCATTAAATCCGTTGTGTATAGACAAAAAATTAATGTGGATGAGTTGAAGAAGTGTATCATTCAAGCAATTCGTCTAATAACTCCTGATATGCTACGAAACACTTGGAGAGAACTGGATTACTGTTTAGACGTTTGTCATTCTATAAAAGCTGCACATATCGAAATCTATTGATATTAACTTGATGAGATGTTCTTTCTATTTAAATAATTAAAAAAAATTCTAATGGGTAGTTCCGAAAAAACAAGGCATAACTTTTGGATACTTTTAGCCCGGACACCCTGTATATATATTTAATCCCTTCACTCCCATTGTATCCACTAATGGATACATGCTCTGTCCATCTGAGAAAGAAGAGGTTAAGAGGCTACTCCAGTCAAATGAAAAGACGAAATTCGCAAATGCTAATCCTATGGAAGAAATTTATAAAGATATCTCGGTCGCATTTCAATATTTTTAAACGATTTCTTTTGCATTGAATAGTTGAGATCGATCTGTATGCAGGCCGTTTTTTACTTTTTCGATTTTGATTGTAGATATTTTTTATGAGGAGGCTTTTACTTTCGAAACCGGTTCCGAAAATGAAAGTGTCCTCATAAGAAATACCTGTAAACAAAATCAAAAATGTAAACAACGGCCTTTGTACAGATCAATCTCAACTATTCAATGCAAAAGAAATCATTTAAAAATATTGAAATGCGACCGAGTTATCTTTATAATTTTTTTCCATAGGATTAGCATTAGCGAACGGGTCTTTTCGTTTGACTGAAGTAGCCTCTTAATATAAACTGAAAAAACAACGTGAATAGCGCCAGAAATTTACTAGTCTCGGTAGCGTTAAGAGTACCATTGAGAGAAGGCATGATTTTGGCAAATTTTTAAGTTTATCTTGATATTAATGTTTTAATTTTTTGTTTTAAATGAAGCAAAACAGCAGTTATTCGTTGCTTTATGTTTCTTTTACTTGGAAATGCATCATTAAGAACTAAATCTTAAGTTGGCGCAGAGAAAAAATAAAATTAACTAATATCATGGACAATTCATTCACATTATGACATTTTGTGGCATAATGGTATTTTTATTCATATAGAGGAAAAGGTCCTTGATCTATTGTTCCATAGCCTGTTGTTTTACTCGTATTACGCGGTTTTGTTCAAATAGCATAGAAAGAAAATGCTTTCAATAACTGCTTATTTATGCATGACACAAACATGAATTATGCATGGTACATACACACATAATGCATGATATGCATGATACATACACACACATAACCCATTTATTTATTTTCATATTCTAATTTTCCCTCTAAGCAATAAACTTACAGCAATAAGATTAAATTATTATCAATAATATTGATGTATAGTAACTTTAAATAATGAGAATTTTCTTTTTTTTATAAATTTCACAATAGACACGTAGTATTTAATTAATTACTTTGATTGAACTAAAACTAATAAGATCTGAAACAATAAAAAAATTAGAAGTGTAATGCATTTTATAATACAAGAAGAATTTTACTTTAAGCAAATTCATAGGAATTTTTATAGAAAAACAATATAATTTAGTACATTATATCATATTATTTTACTGATTTTAACAAATTCAAAGCGTTCATACACCATTTATCATTAATTTCAACTTAAAAAATAGTTTTAATACGACCTGAAAAGATTAGAATAAATGATAATGATATTAAAGTTTACTTATTTATTCGATCCGAATTACTACCGATAACCTTTATTGCTAGAACGGGAATCAGCTCTGTTATCATTATGGGCGATAAAAAAACCCGAAGAACATTAAATTGAACGACTTTGTAAGAAACTTTTTTTTTTCCAGAAAGGGAAAAAATAACTAAACCTATAGGAAAGAATAAGCTATGATAATTTTTGTCTTTTAGATAAATCCCTTGAAATAGCGGGTGTTAACAGCAAGATTGATAATAACCCATTAAAAGGATATCGCAGATAGATTTAATTGGAGGCTAATACTATAAGTGTTATCAATAAGAAAAGCTCAGCTATAATTTACTAGGACCAAAGAAAAATAGTTTTATCAGATTATCTTGCATACATTTAGCAATGTGGATACCGGGAATAAAATTGTGATAATTTAGATCGATTATTTATTTATAATTAGGAAACCCATTCTTGAAAATAGCATTCAAAGTTTGGTATTCTAAAGAGAAGCATAGTTAGAGAAAGCTTACGTTTAATAATATTATAGACCGGCAATGAGTGTATGGAATGTGCACCCTTATGTCATTTTTTTCCATTTGCATCCTTTTCGTGTTCCAAAACAAAAGACTGAGTCGATAAGATTATAGAAGTGACCCTTTTCAAAGGTGAACATAAATGTTTCTTCTAAGTTAAATACCTAATGTAATATTTTTTATTGTTTATTATATTTATTCTTTGTTATATAATACTTATGTTCACTGCAACTCTCAAACAGATCGTTTATGGTGGCGAAATTTGGCTCCCCCTCGTTTTTTAATGTTTTTCACATTCTGTATTTCACACAGAGCAAACGAAGGTACATTTTTACTTTAATATACGCTTATTATATAGGGTATAATAATTTATAAAACAAATTAAATAAAGTCAGTAGGGTATATGGGAGGGATTGTGGAAGCATGCTTTCTTTATTTTTTATAATTTTACTCTTTTGGTTCTGGACAAATACAAATACTTGTAGATGTTGCTGTATTTATTATCTATTACTCCTATTTTCTGTATTTGTGCTGATACAAAAGGTTAGCAATTTTAAAAAAAGTAAATAAAACACGCGTCCTCAATTTCTCCCTCGTATACCCTACTTTAATCTGCTCATACTTGAATAATAATAATAATAATAATAATAATAATAATAGTAGTAGTAGTAGTAGTAATAATAATAAAATTTTGTTTGTAACATATGTTACATTTCTATATATATGTATATTTTTATTGTATATTTTTCTATATATTTATGTAGAATTATATTTCTGTAATAGCAATACATAAATTGTATTTCTGTAGTATCAATAAATAAATTATTTTGTTGCAGAATAAATTTATATTAAGTTATTTTAATACCCCTAATAGGGCAAATGGGATGGGATTGGGGCCGGGGAAATAAGGCTTTTTTAAAACCACTAGATCTTCTTGGTTCAAGACAAATACAAACACTTGCATGTGTAGCTACAGTCCTTATATATCACTCCTACTTGTTTTTGTATTTTTTATGAAAAAGCAGGGTAGCAAATTATTAATAGTAATTAAAAAAATATAATAAACCAATTCTTTGTCACATTTTATAGGAGACAATTTCTCTATATATATTACGCTTTCGTATGTGGCACAGAAAGTGCAATTATTTGTTAATTGTTTAATACCAACGCCCAAATGAAATGTATCTCATTGGATATTGAACAGCATTTAATGCATCCTCATACCTATAAGGGGACTACTATAGGGAACCCTGTTCTGTCGCCAAATACAGCCAAGTTTGTCACCAAAAGTGTCGCCAACTTGGCGATATCTCTAATATTTCGCCAAATTCCCATAGACTTCCATTGTAAACCAATAGGGTTTACTTGCTTACTGAAAATCAACAAATTGAGATATTTTAATGCAACAAAAACTAATATTAGCTTAAAGGATTATATTAATTACATTAAACCCTCACGCTCGCTGCGTATTTTTTTTTTTTTTTAATCAAAATAGGTTCAAAAATTGCGCAATTTTTTTATTACATTTTTCAAATCTATATATAGCTTAGACGCTTAGAGTTTAAATACGCAAACATTTTTTTGTAAAAGAGTTCAGGATCTTAGATGGGATAGGATATTAGAAATTAGGCAAAATCAGGGCTGTCACTGGAGACTATTTTTATAGTCTCACACCACTATTGTAAAAAAATCAATTTTGTAGCATAGTTATCTTGTAGATGTTGTTACAGTCTATATGGAATTTTAGTATTTAAAAAGTGGTCCCAGTTGAATTAAAAAAAAGTCGCCAGTGGAAAAAATGAATCCCCGAGGAAATCTCGGATTGCGCAAATTTTTCTACTTTTACGTTTCCCGAGGAAATCTCGGGTTGCGCAGCGAGAGGGTTAAGGGAGTCCAAGTAAATTAAATTATGAATAAAAGTAATATGATGCAATGCTTAGCATGCTTTCCCAAACATAAATCTTAAGAGAGACCAAACTGGTCACCAAGGGCGCCTAGTATGAGTAATTTAAGGTATTTCTTTATTATAGGATCATTGAAATAACTCAGGTTTATACGCTGAACCAGGATGTCTGTTTATATCATGAAGTAATAAGAAAATGTCACAGATGTCATATACGCACCGGGGTACCTAATTGTTGCCAAAATAGATTATTTTGCTTGACATAGTAACCCGGCTATTGTTGTTTATTTATTAATAAATTGTTTATTTACTTTAGTTTTCCTATAAAATTATATAAATTAATGAAACTTTTTATTTATTTATTGTTATTTCCTTTTTTAAGTAATAGAACATAATTTAAAAATATACATGTAACTGGTATTCGAAAACAATGTTTTCGCCAAATTGGCGTCAAAAACAGATCGCGCCACCAGGTGCGTATATGGCATTTGTGGCAAGAAAATTATCGGATGATACTTTTTTATATGCTTTACAATCACACTTGGCATCAAAGGTGGGCGAAGAAATGATCTAGAATATTATTAAGTCTTTACCACACAAAAAACAAACCTGTTTACAACAATGTATTTATTTTTGCACCAAATTTCTTTCTCTAAAAAAAGCAAATTGACTACGAACCCGATTACAGAATATAACCTTTCTATCTAGTTCATTTTTTTACTTTATAAGAATGAAAATACACATTTCCTGCTAATCATTACGTCATTTTGACATTGATAATTTTCTGTGCATATTATTGACATTTGCTATCCATTTACTCTTCAAAAGTTTTTTTTTTTTTAAATGTTAAATTAAAATTTAAATCTGTATGTTAACCGTTCGCAGACGATAAACCGTAAGTATTGATAACAATTTTCTTTAAATAATAAGAATTAATACAATTACACAATTTCACTTTATTTCAACATCAAAGCATATCCGTTTTATTTTGCATATATGACGTCACATTTGCCTTCATTCCGCACTTACTCAAAATTCATGAACCTTGTATTATTAAAAATAATTGAAAATTTCCGTTTTAATCTCTCAATTGGAAATTAAATTATTATTCTGGGTTTTTATTTTGTGGCAACGAAAAAAGGAAGATGGTTAAATTTTATCGGAAAAATGTCAATTCATTGTGTATGAAAAATAATGAAATTTTGGATTATTAAGCAAAATATTTGAATAAAATAAATTAAACATAGCTTATGTTCATTTCCGGGTTGTAATCCATCTATATCCAAAAATACAAAAGCATTAATTCACCCCTTTAGACGTAGAGTTCATTCAAACTTTCGGACACACATTGACATTTATAATATTATAAGGATAAACACTTGTACCCAAATACCACCAGCGCCCGATTCCGCCACCCGTTTGCCCTAAATAATTTACTTTGGTTATTTAAAAATAGTTTTGATTTCGTACCGTTAATTAATATTTGTTTAATATTTATTTAACATTTGTTTAATATTTGTTTAACATATACTTGAATCTGGCAGCGGGTCACATTTATATGCTTATCTATCCTAGTTCTTTTACTATGTTTTATATTCGAGTAATTGCTTTTTAAGAAAGTCATTATAACACTATGAAGCACGATCCGTGTCCAAAAATGGTTAGTTATGTGTTTCTAAAATACTTTTATCTCTCTTGTGTGTGGCTGAAATTTATTATACATTTCATATCATAATGATTTAAAACCGAATCTGTTTTTAAAGAGTTGTAAGTGCTCCAGATTATCTTTAGAAAAGACGAAGAATCTATGACTCTGGTGGTTTCCCGTGACCCATTCCAAATTCTAGCACCCTGAGTGTGATAACACCCCATATGGTGACCCCATGTAAACCTCATTTATCTCGTCACAACCATTCAACTTGTAACAAATCCTTCAATGAACACGATGGTGTTTTTTTATGGTTGTCTTTCAATGAAGACTAATCCTTGCATGCTTTTGGTATCAGATTGGAGAGGGAGTTTTACTTCATGCAAGAGTATTAGATTTCTGCAGAAACACTGTCGAGTTCTTTTAAGCATCTCCCACCCAGAGACGATTCGCCTGGGATGTAATTTCGCCGAAAGGTCGTTCTGAGGAATTTAGACAGTGGTGAATCAAGGCAATGAGTGTATCTTCAGTGAAGAGCATCACAAAATTTGTTTCCTAAGTTGATTAAGTGGCGCATGAGTGGAAAATTACAACATTGCTCCATGAAATATATTCTCAAGCTTATACAGAAATTATCATGGTGAAAAGCGATGCGTTATATTTTTTAATGAAAACTTTTCATTATATTTAGCGGAGCTCTATTAAGATGGTTTAAAAAACAGTCAAGATGGAAAAAAATTGTAATGAATAATTAAAAAAAAATAATTGATTCTCTGTTATTTTTTGACAAAAGGGGTTATAAATACATAATCTAATAACAGGAAATGCTTTAATTTTTTTTTATATATATGAACATTTTAAATTCAGTAAAAAGAAACATTGGGGAAACAATCGCCCATTTTTTTTTTTTTTTAATTCTTCAATATGCCATTTTAAATATTATCAGGCAATACAGTGAAGTACTATTTATATCTTTTTCTAGGGACTTTAGAAAAAATTCTGACATCTGAACCGTGTCAATAAAAATTAACGTATATACTCTAATACTTAAGGAAGAACTATATATAATGAAAAGTTTATAGTAATTTACTTTAACAATGTCACGTCTTATTACATATACGAATTAAGATATATTTTTCTGAAATTTAAATTGTTTTAAATAAGCCACATTATAATGCTATGTAATATATATTTATTTGGATGTAACAGAATGATTCGGATATGAATTTTGGCGGCTAAATTTGTTACGAGAAATTGTAAATGAAATGAAACTTTTACTTACGAAGAAATATAATTAGCATTTCTTTATAGAGATATACTGCAATGAATTGGTATCTAAACTTTATACCGTAAAATAAAAGTAAAATGGGCAAATAAGAAACTCAGCAGTGGTTGAATGAACCGCACTACACTTTGCTCTGAAAATAGAATTTCTGTGTGAAAATTATGCAAAATCGTTTTGTACTTAAGAGAACGTTGATTAGAAATAAGTGACAGAAATATTAATATTTGCACCAAAAAACTTTGAGTTATTGCCAAATAATTTGTCTGAATAGCACAAAATGTTTAACTGACCCTGTGAAAAATTTTTTAAAGTTGTAAATAAGAATTTTGTTTTTCAAAATTTTCTTCGTTTTTGTATGAAAGTATTATTTTGTACACAATTTTATGACACTTTTTCGGCAAGTTAAAAAAAGAAAATTATGTTCGTGAGAATTTTACCTTTTGATCATAGCAAATATTACTTTTTTTATTAAAAGAATATCAGTATTAAAGAGTAGAGCAATTTTAAAGAATTTTTTCAATTGTTTGAAAAATATATATACAGGGTGATTCATAAAGATCGAAACAATACGCTATTTCCTTAAATATTACCCCTAGACACATACTTCCAATTGTAAAGTTTTATAAAGAAAGGTGTGTAAATCTAAATAAAAATTTAGATAGAAATTAGATAAAAATCTAATGACATAAGTTGCAACCCCATGCGGGGTCCATTGCAGAAAATACAAAAACTAAATTTTTATACGACTCCCGTAGAGTAAAATTTCCAGTAAAGAAATTTTTCCTTATCCATTCTGGAATTAAATACAAAAAAATCCATCTCGATATCTTCAAAACTCGCAGAGATATTAAAATCCAAAATTCGCGACTTACACCATTTACCCATGATTCTGAGCGACGAGTTATTGACTCATTTTGAATGCAAGATAGGGATCATCCACAAATTGTACGTTATTAAAAATCGATTTAAGACAGTGCCTCTCCTTTGGATATAAAATAGCAGCGTATAGATTTTACATTAAACCTGCTATCAAAATATGCTGGAGATCTGCACGGGTCGAAATATCCAGGACCAGTCCCAAGCCGACCCACAATAAAAAGTTCAGCCGGCCTGGAAAAAAGTTAAAATCCGACCTGAACAAATTTCTACAAAACATAGTAGTCCAGGCAATAGGGAATTTTACCTAGCAAAATTAATGGTAGTACTGGAAATAGGCTTTCTAGATGTTTTTTGATTCGCTGAATCCGAATTTGTAACTTCCCACCAAAATTTCCCCCGGCAACCTCCCCAAATTTTGGTAAAAAGCCCCCCCAAAAAGGTTTTTATTAAAAATATCAATTTTTTTATTGTTTTTGAGAAAAAGTATCTAGAAATTCAGAAAGTAGACAAAATTTCCAACAAATTAGATATATGACATTATGACTTAGGATGAAGGAGAAGGGGGGAACTGCCTCGGAACATGCGCGCGGTGCTGCATAAACTAAGTTGCGCAATTCCCCTTAACCACTCACACGTTTACATTCGCCCTCCCATCTCCCCTCCGAACTTTCTCTATAACGTTTACTTTAATATTTTTTGGTCGCTGAATCCGAATTTTTAACTTTCCCCCAAAAATTTCCCCCCCCGAACCCCTTCCCACCCCCAAATAGTTGTTTTTAACCTAAATTTCTTATTGTTTTAGGGGGAAAGCATTACAAAATTCAGAAACTAGACAAAATTTACAACAAATAGGATATATGACATTATGAATTAGGATGAACGGGGAGGGTGAGGGCTGCCTCTGAACGTGCACTGCGGCGCTACGTGCACTAAATTATGAAGTCCAGGCAATAGGGGATTTTATCTGGCAAAATTAATACTAGTTCTGGATTTCGACTCACTTCACGTTTTTTGGGTCGCTGAATCCGAATTTGTAACTTCCCACCAAAATTTCACTCGGCAACCCCCCCAAAAATTGATTTTTTGAAAAAATTTGGTTTTTGAGAAAAGCGCGCGGGGAATGTTCCGAGGCAACCCCCTCTCTCCCCGTTTATCCTACTTCATAATGTCATATATCTTATTTGTTGCAAATTTTGTCTAGTTTCTGAATTTCGTAATGCTTTCCCCCTAAAACAACCAAAAATGTAAGTTAAAAACAACTATTTGGGGGGGGGGGGGGTTCGGGGGGGAAATTTTGGGGGTAAGTTAAAAATTCGGATTCACCGACCCAAAAAACTTAAAGTAAACCTTATAGAGAAAGTTCGGAGGGAATATCGGAGGGCTAATGTAAACGTGTGAGTGGTTAAGTGGAATTGCGCAACTTAGTCCACGCAGCAATGCGGCGCATGTTCCGAAGCAGATCTCCCCTTCCCCTTCATCCTAAGTTATAATTTCATATATCTAATTTGTTGGAAATTTTGTCTACTTTCTGAATTTCTAGATACTTTTTCTCTAAATCAATAAAAAAATTTATTTTTTTAATAAAAACCTTTTTGGGGGGGGGATTGCCGAGGAAATTTTGGTGGGAAGTTACAAATTCAGCGACCCAAAAAACATCTAGAAAGGAGATTTCCAGTACTACCATTAATTTTGCTAGGTAGAGTACCTATACGGTCTCTATTGCCTGGACTATAGTTTTTTACGTCGATATGGTTAAAAATTGTTTCGTATGGAGGAGTTCTGACCAAAAACACTTATTATAGCTTTTCTTTTTTCATGTTTATAATATTCATTTTTAAAGAAGCGCCAAAGGCTGTGATTTTTTTTAAATGATTCTCTATTTGTAAAAGTTTCACTTATCATTTGATATCGTTAATCCATATTCCATGTACTGGAGACTTCGAAAAATGATATACAGTACAATCTTCTAAGACGGAATCCCATAGGAAAGAAAAAAATTCTATTTAGACAAGTTCCCTTCTTAGGAGGTGTAAATGTAATTTATTCTTTTCTCAGGTATTATTATATTCATTTTGCATGGATAAACAAATTTACCGTATATGACAGGATCCCGTCATAGGCAGGTTCTTTTTCACTGGTTTTACTGTATATTAATTTTTTTTTTTTTTTTTTTTTTTTTTTTTTTTTTTGCCTTTAAATCTACTATCTTTTAAAAAAAAATTAATTTTAAAGTTTAACTGTAAAATAATGACAATTTAAAAATATATGTATTTTTGTTAAAATTTTTGGGCTGAGCCAAATTTTACTGATTTTTGCACGGATAAGGTCAGTGAGAGATTTTAATACAGGTTGGGTCGAGACTGGGACTGAAGATTTCGCCCCGTGCAGACCTAGGAAGAAGAAAGACAGTCTCGGTTCGGTATGAAAAAATACGTTAGGCCCGGCCAAGCCTTCAGAAAAAAAAATAAGATTCGGACCTGGCCCAGCTCCAGATTAGAAACTTTTTTAGCGACCTTGCTGGGACGATATAAAACATGAAGTTGTGAGGGCAAAAATTATGAAATAAAGCCTTGTTTCAAATCAACTGACGGGCATTAAATAGTACAGAAAGAAGGTGGAATGGGCAAAAGTTAAACAGAATCGAATATTTAAGCTACAGGAAGAAGTTATTACTCACCTGCAATTTTTAAAAAGCATTTAAACATTTTATTAGGAGCCAATCTTTGTTTAAAACTTTAATTGCGTTTTTCTGCGTGATTTTTTAAACCATTTCCCATCTTTAAATTATTAAAAGTCAAGAATTGTTGAAGAAGACAGGTGCAAACTTCGAACATGTCTTTTATTATTATTTTACATTCATTTTGTTTCGGAAAATTTGAAAAAAATATTTGCTTTTGAAAATATGAATTTTTAAAAAATAAGTTACATTATTTTTAAAATTTATATTTTTAATATTTTTAATATAAATATTTAAAAAATTCCTGAATAAAAATTTAAATTATATTTTCCGCTTTAATAAATAAAAATTTTTTGAAATTCGATAAGTAATGTTTCGAGTTATAACGATTTTAGATTACCCCACTTAAAAAAATAATAATCATTAAAAAAATTGTTACTTTATGAGAAATTTTATGACGTAATTTTGTTTGCAAATTACATGGTTAACCATCACAAAAAAAGAAAAATAAATCAAAATTCTAACTCAGTAAATATATTTTAGGTAGCTTTCTTTACAAAAAAGCTACCTATTGCAGCCGTTCGGAGGAAAGCGATTTCAAAAAATTTTGGTATATTTTCATCGATCATGACCCCCAGACCCCGAAACCACCCTCCGTTCAAAATTGATATATATATATATATATATATATATATATCTGACCTATGTCACACTGTAACTCCCGTAATTATGAACCGATTTCGAGGTAATTCGGTGTGTACATAGTACATACCAATGTCTCGACCGAGTTCGTTGGCCAGCTTCATCCGCCGTTTTGTTTCAAAATGGCGGCCATTTAAAATTTTTTAAAAAATTTAAAACTTGAAATGTGGTACCAAAAAATTAAAAATGGAAAAATATTTTTTTCTTATGTATTTGACCTTTATACAAAGATTCCGGAGCAGTTTTTGTTTCGTCTATATCTTAAAAAATGGCTGAGTTATAGCATTTTGAATTTCTAGCGTGGCTGACATTTTGAAACGTCCTGCATTTTGTCACGCGATAAAAGGCGTATTTATGAACCGATTTGGATGTAATTCGGTGTGTACATAGTACATACCAATCTCTCGACCGAGTTCGTTGGCCAGCTTCATCCGCCATTTTGTTTCAAATTGGCGGCCATTTAAAATTTTTTTAAAAATTTAAAATTTGAAATGTGGTACCAAAAAATTGAAAATGGAAAAATATTTTTTTCTTATGTATTTGACCTTTATACAAAGATTTCGGAGCAGTTTTTGTTTCGTCTATATCTTAAAAAATGGCTGAGTTATAGCATTTTGAATTTCTAGCGTGGCTGACATTTTGAAACGTCCTGAATTTTGTCACACGATAAAAGACGTATTTTTGAACAGATTTGGATGTAACTTCGTTTATACATAGTACATACCAATGTCTCGACCGGGTTCGTTGGCCAGCTTCACCCGCCATTTTGTTTAAAAATGGCGGCCATTTAAATTTTTAAGAAAAATTTAAATTTGAAATGTGGTACCAAAAATTGAAAATTGAAAAAATATTTCCTTCTTATGTGTTTGACCTTGACAAAAAGATTCGGGAGCAGTTTTTGTTTCGTCTATATCTTAAGAAATGGCTAAGTTATAGCATTTTGAATTTCTAGCGTGGCTGACATTTTGAAACGTCCTGATTTTTCTCACGTAATAACAGGCGTATTTATGAACCAACTTGGTTGTACCTTGATGTGTACATAGTACATACAAATATCTCGACCGAGTTCGTTGGCCAGCTTCATCCGCCATCTTGTTTCAAAATGGCGGCCATTTAAAAAAATTAAAAAATAAAAAAAATTAAATGAGATGCCAAAAAATTGGAAAATGAAAAAGATTTTTTTTGTATGTGTTTGACCTTAATACAAAGATTCCGGAACAGTTTTTCTTCCGTCTATATCTAAAAAAAATGGCTGAGTAATAGCATTTTGAATTTCTCTTGTGGCTGACATTTTTAAACGACCTGATTTTTGTCACGCGATAACAGGCGTATTTATGAACCTATTTGGATGTAACTTGGTCTGTACATAGTACATACCAATGTCTCGACCGAGTTCGTTGGACAACTTCATTCGCCATCTTGTTTCAAAAGGGTTGCCATTTAAAAAAAATTAAATTTAAAATTCAAAATGAGGTATTAAAAATTTGGAAATTGAAAAAGATATTTTTATGTGTTTGGCCTTGATACAAAGATTCCGGAGCAGTTTTTGTTTCTGAAAATTTGTTCTTTTGTTGATATCTTAAAAAATGGTTGATTTATAGCACTTTGAATTTCTAGCATGGCTAACATTTTGAAACGATCTTGTATTTGTCACGCGATAACACACGTATTCGCCTATTTCGATGTAAGAAGGCATGTGGATTGATAGTATACATCAACACCTCGACCAAGTTCGCTGGCCAGATTCATCAGCCATCTTGTTTTAAAATGGCGGCCATTAAATTAAAATATATATATATATTTAAAGTGAGGTGCAAAAAAAAATAGAAATTGAAAAAGGTTTCTTTCTTAAGTATTTGATCTTGATATAAGGATTGAGGAGCATTTTTTGTTTGTCTTTACCTTAAGAAATGGCTCAGATATAGCAGTTTCAATTTCTATTGTGGGTGACATTTTGAAAAATCTGATTTTTTGCATGCGACAGCACTCCTATATATTAACCGATTCCGATGTGAGTGAGCGTGTGCACAGCAATTACTAAGGTCTCGACCAAGTTCACTGCTTAGCCTCATTCACCATGTTGTCTTAAAATGACAGGCACTTTAAGAAATTGCCGAATTTGGCAGCCAAATATAAGTTACTTTAAAGAAAAGCAGCTTGGATAAAGCTGACTAATTTCGCGAAATTCTCATTCATTATATTGATAAAAATTAGTATTGAATCTCCTATATTCGGTTTCCACTAAATTGAGCTTCGTGTGTTTGCATGATATAAGTTGGCTTTTTTTAAATAAGGATTATGAAAGCTACCTCTTCCTCCCGGCACTGGCCGGAAGGACTTTTTTACATGTTTCCTGGAACTATTAAAGTAACATTGTTTCTTGAATTACACGCATTTCAATTTGTGCCTAATCACTTAAAAACTAACGAATTATTTAAACGGGCTTGAATTGTTGAAGAAGAAAGGTGCAAACTTGGAACATGTCTTTTATTTTTTTTTTACATTAATTTTGTTTCGGCAAATTTGAAAAAAATATTTGCTTTTGAAAATATGAATTTTTAAAAAATAAGTTACATTATTTTTTTAATTTATATTTTTAATATTTTTAATATAAATATTTAAAAAATTCCTGAATAAAAATTTAAATTATATTTTCCGCTTTAATAAATTAAATTTTTTTGAAATTCGACAAGTAATGTTTCGAGTTATAACGATTTTAAATTACCCCACTTAAAAAAATAATACTCATTAAAAAAATTGTTACTTTATGAGAAATTTTAGGATGTGATTTTGTTTACTAATTACATGGTTAACCATCACAAAAAAAGAAAAATAAATCAAAATTCTAACTCAGTAAATATACTTTTTACATGTTTCCTGGAACTATTAAAGTAACATTGTTTCTTGAATTACACGCATTTCAATTTGTGTCTAAACACTTAAAATCTAACGAATTATTTAAACGGGCTCTGTGATTTTGCAGATATGAAGATGAATTTTTTTGTGTTCAATTCAGGAATGAATAAGAAAAATTTTCCTAATTCGAAATTTTACCCTACGGGGCCGTATAAAAATTTAGTTTTCGTATTTTCTCAAATAGACTCCCCATGGAATTAAAACTTATCTCATCATATTTTCCACCCACCTTTTTTTATGATACTTTGGAATTGGAAGTATATGTCTAGAGGCAATATTTAAGGAAATATCCTATTGTTAAGGAAGTAGTAGTAATTGTAAGGAAATAGCCTGTATATACAGTGTGTCCACGTATAAGCTGACCGACCTTTTTCGCAACCGTTGGTCCTAGAAGTATACTTCCAATTACAAAAATGGTTTAAATAAGGTAAAGAATTATTTTTAAAGCAATTTTGGTCAATTTATTAAAAAATTAAAAAATTTAAATTTTTATACGGTTCCCCGGTCCTATAAGTGATATTTAGTAAAAATTTACTGTGACACTAACAAGTAAGACAAAAAAAGTCTCATTCATCTAACGTTAAAATTGACCGAATTATGAAACTTTGAAATTCATGACATATACCACTTTTTTCATATCAAAA
Organism: Maratus speciosus; assembly: GCA_963932465.1. NCBI lineage: Eukaryota > Metazoa > Arthropoda > Arachnida > Araneae > Salticidae > Maratus > Maratus speciosus. The sequence goes on along the minus strand of OZ010787.1, from coordinate 140,460,489 downwards.
CAGATGATTTCGGCCATGCTTTCAGGGGCCGTATATAAAGTACTTAAACTTATTTCAAGGAATCTGTGCTTTGAAAGAAATCGTACAACTATTACAATTGAGTTAACTTAAGTTTCAGATTAGTTAAAATAATTGTATTTTAACATATGTTTTATTTTGTAAGGATTTGAGGCTATGATTTATTTTAACAAAAATTATGTTATTTACATAAGGTTTTATTCAACTTGAAACGATCGTCTTTCCAGTTTAAAATTTGTACTCACGTTCAAATGTCCGATCGAAGTTAAATTTTGCATACTGTCTTAAATCAGATGACAAAGTAATATTATTATGATTTTCGACGCTTATCATCTTATACATACTTATAATAGAGGATAACACAAAAAAATTAGGATAGATTACCGTCAACAAGTTTAAGAAAGAGTTTTAGATTAGATAAAATAAACCTGCGATGGTTGTGTTTTTTAACAATTATTATTACGTTTTATGTATTTTTTATCGCTGAATAAAAAAATTACCTTCGCTTTTAACCATCATGTGAGGATTTTTTCGCAAATCTTAAATTTCAAGGTTAAAAAATGGCGAAAAATCTCATACTATAAATAGTCCAGGTAATAGGGTATTTTATCTGGCAAAATTAATGGTAGTTCTGGAAATCGGCTTACTTTATGTTGTTTGGGTCGCTGAATCCGAATTTGTAACCCTCCATCAAAATTTCTCCCGTCAACCCACCCACCCCCCAAAAAAATGGTTTGTATTAAAAAAAATCAATTTTTCTATTGTTTTAGGGGAAAAGTATCTATAAATTCAGAAAGTAGACAAAACTTGCAACAAATAACATACATGACATTATTGTTGGTTGGTTGATTTTTGACGGACAATTATCTGCACGAGGGATATAGGCCCAGGGGGGAGTGCCCTTCGTGGGGGTCTTTCTAAACGCGTAACCTGTATTTACGCATGGAAATCCATGGCTCGAAGACGAAAACTCCGAACGATTAGGCCGACGGGCGTGATTGGGTTCGAACCCAGCACCTCCCGTCTACCAGCTTTGAGAGCAGAACCTCTCAGCCACTGGTGGGGCTACATGACATTATGAGGTAGGATGAATAAGGGGTGGGTCTGCCTCGGAAAATGAACCGCGGTGCTGCGTGGACTAATTTGCGCAATTCCACTTAACCACTCACATCGTTTACATTCGCCCTCCCGTCTCAACTCCGAACTTTCCCTATAAGGTTTACTTTAAGTTTTTTTGGTCGCTGAGTCCGAATTTTTAATTTCCCCCAAAATCCCCCCTCCCGCAACTCCCCAAAATAGTTGCTTTTAAATTAAATTTTTTATCGTTTTAGGCGAAAAGTATCTATAAATTCAGAAAGTAGACAAAATTTGTAACAAATAGGATATATGACATTATCACGTAGGACAAACGGGGAGAGGGGAGGGAGCTGCCTCGGAAGATTCCCCGCTCGCTGTTCTCAAAAACCAAATTTTTACAAAAGATAAATTTTTGGGGGGGTGAAACTTTGGTGGGAAGTTACAAATTCGGATTAAGCGACCCAAAAAACATAAAGGGAGTCGAAATCTAGAAGTAGCATTAATTTTGCCAGGTAAAATCCCCTATTTCCTGGACTTGCATAACTTAGTGTACGTAGCGCCGCAGTGCATGTTCAGAGGCAGCCCTCCCCCTACGCATAGGCGTAACTAGAACTATTTTGTGGGGTGGGCCCAGACCCCCAACTTCATAAATTCTTTGTGTGCGTGCAAATGTGTGTGTTGGAAAATATTTATTAAACCCTGATCGAGACTAAACTTGTTAATTTAATAAAAAATTTTAATTAAAATGAGTAAAATTTTATTATTAAAATTAATAGTCAAAAATACTAGTGACAGTAACATTGCAATTTTTAAGATGACGAGTTGTTCCGAGAAAGACCCAGCGTTACGCTTAATGTCCGGGTATCCTGACATATTTCTTTAATGTTCCGGTTTTCCAAAGTTCAACTTAAAAGCATGAATGTTTTGGTTCTTACCAAATTTCCCTTCCTTGTTATCAAAATGTTGAAACACTTAACTCTGTGTAATAAAATACAATAAAACCTATAGAATGCACAGAATCCTGTCTTGAGAAAAATTCCGTGGTTCCGGAAGAAGGAGTATCATATAATTATTCCTCCTAATACTGAAACCTGTCTAAACTGTAGAAGTTTTCCGATCCCTTGGGATTTTATACAGTTAAAGTAAAGTGAATCTATGTATTTTAAGAATAAATAAGCAAAAAGTTTAGAGAAAATGTTTCTAGAAATCCTTAATGTAAATTCTAAATTTATTTCAAAATCCTGAAATTGTTATAAAGAACCTTTTGAGTGGTGGGGGACAAAAATAGCTTTTTTGGGGGGGGGGGTGCAGACGCGGTGTCAACATTTCAGTTTTAATGTACAGCATTTGTTCGCTGAAAACTAGATAACTTAGTGATTTTTTTCTTTAACCTTTTCTTAAATATATTTATTTTAATAGTATCAAATCATTTATATGAATTCAGGCTTACAATTCAAATAATCTAAAGCTGAGAAATTGCAAAACTTATCATCAACTAACTTTAGAAAAGAGTATAAATAAGGTTTTAATATCCAAATTAACTTAAATTAGCATTTCAGTGGACGTTTTCGTTCACGTTGTTACAGAAACAGATTTGATATTCTTACAACGTTAATTTAATCAAAGCATCTGCAAATTTTCACTGAGAATTCTTCCGTTTTGGAAAAAAATGTCAAAAAAATCGCCGAAGAACGCGAAAGAACGATAAAATTGCATAAAAAATTCGAAGTTCACAGAGAGCAAACTTTACTATATTGGGCTAAAAGATTGAAAACGGGTTTATTTTTTTACGAATGTTAAAATAACTGCCAGAAAAAGTGAAAAAAAGCTAAAAATCATTTAAAAATTCTCGAAAAATTTAAAAAAAGCGGAGGACGAAATTTGGCAAATAGTTTGAAACTGAATTCCTTTTATAAATGTTATAAACCGCTAAATATTGCTCATAAATAAAATAAATAAATAAAAAATATGGAAGTCGTTTTCGTATTTTCAATTTTCTCTTCAGTTTGACAATGCCATCCGCGTGGCCCAGACAGATTTTTTTTAAGCAGAAAATACTCACTTAAAAGAGTTTTTTCCAGCTCTGACTGTTGCCTTTTATTAAATAATGAGATTTACCAAGTAAAAAAAAAAAAAAAAAAAAAAAAAAAAAAAAAAAAAAAAAAACTTTTGGGATGTCGTTTTCATATTTTCCGGTTTTCTCCAGTTTAAAATTGTCACCCAAGTTGAAATTTAATAAGAAAAAAAAATACCCTTGGATAAGAGGTACCTTTCTGTGGGCAGCGAAGACTGGTTTCCTAGTAGATACTAATAAAACAAATGTTTGTCTGTCTAGAGTTTTTCTTTGTCTGACCAGATGTTTTTCTGTTCAGGACAAAATTTGACAGGAGAGTTACCTGTATGCCTGAAGTTATGCACGTCGAATCAGGTTTTTAGATTTTTTGATTCGAATTTTTTAATTCTTTTTTTACGCTGTTTTTTGTCTTAAGTTTCGTGCTCCCCCCCCCCCCCCCCCCCCACATTCATAAAAGGAATCTATTTTCAATCCATCTTTCCATTTTAGCCGAATATTGTAAACTAGACTTCTTCGATTTTGAAACATTTCGCGAATTTTTTTATGGGATTTTAAACTTTTTTTCGCATTTCGACGCGATTTTTTGACATTAGTAAAAGGAATCCGGTTTCAGTCTTTTAGCCCGAATTACTAAATTTCGTCCTTTGCAATTTTTGAATTTTTCACGAACGTTTCTTTTTTTTTTTTTCTTTTTAAGACTTCTTAGAAGAGATTTTTTCTCACATTTGAAAAAAAATTTGTCTTTAGAAAAGAAAATTTCTAGAAATTTTGATCTTTGATTGGCGGCTTCTTCGTGTTATGAAGGAAAAAAGTCATGCGCAAAAGTTCAGTTTCTAATAGGGAAAAGTACAATGCAGCACAGTTGGCGGAACACTCCAGTGATTTGATTTGACGAAAATGCATCTTTATATTTAGTAAGGATGTTAGGTTGGTTGTGTTTATGACGGCCAATTATCAACACGAGGGATATAGGCCCTAAAGGGGGGGGGTGCCCTTCGTGGGGGACTTTCTAAGGGAACCTAACCCGTATTAACGCTTGGAAATCCAAGGTTCGAAGAAAACCACGGAAACTCCGAACGATTAGGCCGACAGGCGCGATTGGGATCGAACCCAGCACTTCCCGTCTACCAGCTTCGAGAGCAGAACCTCTCGGCCACTGGTGGGGCGTAAGGATGTTAGGTAATTTTTACGTTAGATTGGTGAGTTTTCTATATTTGTGAGGAAAATGGGCAAATCAAGGCATTTTATGTTTGTTTAAACGAAAAAAAAAACATTCAATTCACTGATTTTTTTAAATTTTTTTTTGAGAGTGTAAAAGGAACCCGGTTTCAATCTTTTATCCCAATATAGTAAATTTTGCCTTCTGCGGCTCAGATTTTTGACATCCCTAAAAGGAATTAGTCTTCAGTCTTCTAGTTCAATATCGAAAATTTTATCCATAGCAATTTCTGAATTTTTTACGAACTATTTTATGGGATTTTTAGCTTATTTTTGTCTTTCACGGGGATTTTTTAACATTTCAGTTTCAATCTTTTGGCTCGATAGAGTCAGTTTTCTCTCGGCGTTTTTGTATTTTTGCCCAATTTTTTATGAGATTTTTACGCTTTTTTTTCGCGTTTTGCGGAGTTTTTTTTTTTTTTTTTTTTACATTTTTTTCCTGAAACCGAAGAATTATCCAGTAGATTTTTCTGCTGTTATAATTAAGCTGAAGTGGAAAAATAACAAATTGGTTCCTGTAGCAACGTGAGCTGCGATGCTGGTAAATTTACTTTTATCTGGAGACTATCACTTTTATCGAAAAAAAAATTACAATAATTCAATGATTGTTTGATTCAAGATCGGAGCGGGAATATTCGGAACGGGCAGTGAAGCCCCCAATGAAGAACTCCCAAAAAATAGGTTCTTTTTTTAAAAAAACAACCAGCGAACGGAGCGAAGCTCTGCTAGTAGATTAAATAACTATACATAAATTATATTGTGTAATATACAAAAGTTGTGTGATATAAAAGTTATTAACGGCGAGTATCCTCTGTTATGTGTTTTGTTGCTAGACTAAATTTTAACATACTATGTAAAATATATATAAATCTGTAGGTTAAATATAGGGCTGCATAAAAGAATTGAAGCACTTTTCCGACTATGTATGGGGATTGCTGAATCCTGTTTTAAATCTTTGTTATGCGTTTTCTGAACCGACCTTATTTACCTTATTAAGCAGTGAAGTATTTTTAAATAATTCTGGAAATATTGGAAAGTGTTTCTTAATTTATGCTTGACAGACGATTTTTATAATAAATGACATTAATTAAAGAGTTTTATGAAAAAAACATGTTATGTTACATTTTGTCAAAATATATTTTATTTTTTCGATGAAGATGTTATGAGATAATCTATGATATAATAAAGTTAAAATACGAATTTAATTAGATTTTAATTAGTCTTTAAGATCTGATACATTGTTATTTAACATTTAATATCGAATAATTTAAATATTATTAATATTTTTTATATTTAATAATTAAATGTTGATAAGTTTCTCCGAGAGAGTTAGTACCACCTGTTAACCTATTAAATATATGGTACCAGGAACAAAAAAACCCAATAAAATTTGCAGCAAAGAGATTTCATTTCAATCGTCTTTAAATTTTCATTTTTGTTACATAACATCTTCTTTCACTAAGCACTTTATACAGAATATCAAAAATTTGATAAGGAAAAATTTACTCACAAAAATACACTCTTGAACTCGAAGCAGAATGCCATGAGGCAACACAAAATGTTTCCCATATTTTAAACTACAGAATTGATCTGTGCACTGGTAATTATTCATGGAAACTGAAAATTACCCCACATGCTTACAGCCACAGGGAAATTGCAAAGAATTCGTCCTTCTTTAATCATCAAAGGAAACACCCTGCCATCTGGACAATTAATGGGCCAACTATTTGACAACTACATCCTGGTTTTTCCGAAAGAGTTTTACTTATCATTTCTTAGAATTGTTTCCCATGGTCATTTCCCTACCCAAAGTGTCCGGTGAAAATAAAAGTAAAATCAGTTTGTCATTATTTTCTAAGAGAGTTGCATGCAATTTGAACGCCTGCCACTGTACAGCCCATGCTCTCTGTCTCAGCATCTCTGCTCATAGCACGTGATATTTTATGACTCTGTAGAAACACTATTAAACTGGATCTCTAATTAGAATTGATTTTTTTCCCCATCACCTTGTGTCAAAAAAAGAAAACTCTCGCTTAGATTTAAGAGCCTTCTTCAGTCATTTGAAACACTGATATCACCTAACAGGCTTAAAAACGTTGCCACCGCGAGGCGTATCCCAATTCCAAAGATTGACATCTTAAAAAACAATGATATCTCCTAAACTTGTAATTGACAAAAAAAAAAAAAAAAAAAAAAAAAAAAAAGTTCATCGCACAATATAAAGCTATACACCCTTTCCCCCCCTCCCCAGGCAAATATTTGGGGGTGGGAGAAGGATTAGATAAGTAGCACTGCGCCGTCGGGAAAAAAAAGTAATTAGCAGATAGACAGGAAGTGGAGATGGCTTCGAATTCCATCTTCTGAAAAAAGTTTGGCAGGTATGCGACAGAGTTCTGCACGTGTCAAAATATCTATCCTGGTACCGAGCCAACCCATAGAAAAAAAATATTCTGCCCGGCCAAACTGAAGTTCTACAAAACATATTTTTTGCAGTAGAAAACACACCAAAAATGGGCGATTACTCACAATAAAAATTATAAAACTTTGCAAAAGAAAAAAAAAAAAAAAGAAAAGAAAAAAATCATAGTTTTTTACGTCGATATGGTTTAAAATTGTTTCCTATGGAGGTTGGTTGATTGGCTGTGTTTATGACGGCCATCAGCACGAGGGATATAGACCCTAAGGGGGGGGAGTGTCCTACGTGGCGGTCTTTCTAAAGGAACCTAACCCGTATTTACGCTTGGAAAAACAAGGTGCGAAGAAAACCACGAAAACACCTAACGATTAGGCCGACGGGCGCGATTGGGATCGATATTAGCACCTCCCGTCTACCAGCTTCGAGAGCAGAAATGGAGGATTTCGGAGCAAAAATACATATTATACTTTTTTCATGTCTTATATAATCTTCATTTTTAAAGAAGCGCCAAAGACTATGATATTTATATATTTTAATGAATCTCTATTTGTATGTAAATGTTTCACTTATTATTTCATATCGTTAATAATATTTTCAGTGAGGACACTTTCATTTTCGGAATCTCTTTCTAAAGTAATAACCCATAAAAAAAATTCTGCATTCAAAATTGAAAAAGTAAAAAACGGCCTTTGTACAGATTGGTCTCAGCTATCCAATGCAAAAAACATCATTTTAAAATATTGAAATGCAACCGAGATATCTTTATAAATTTCTTCTATAGGATTAGCATTAGCGAACGGGTCTTTCCGGTAGACTAAAGTAGCCTCTTCTCCGTTGCATTTCAATATTTTAAAATGATTTTTTTTTTTTTTTTTTTTTGCTTTCATAGCTGAGATCGATCTGTACAAAAGACATTTTTTCTTTTTCGATTTTGTTTGCAGATATTTTAAGTGAGGACACTTTCATTTTCGGAACAGAGGCGAAAGTAAAAACACCCCCATAAAAAATTCTGCAATCAAGATCGAAAAAGTGAAAATCGGCCTTTGTACAGATCGATCTCAGCTATCCAATGGAAAAAATCATTTAAAAATATTAAAATGCAACCGAGATATCTTTATAAATTACTTCCATGGGACAAGCTTTAGCGAGCGGCAGTGTTGCCAGATTGGGGACTTTTTTAATTCAGATTATTTGACTGTCACCACTTTTTTTAAAATAGTATAATTCGCCTTATTTTTCAGAATGTTTAATCTATTTCTAAATAGGCCAAATATTTCTATTTCGAAAAAGCGGTAACAATCAACAAAAAAGTCCCCAATCTGGCAACACTGGCGAGCGGGTCTTTTCGCGTGACAGACGTAGCCTGTTCTCGGTTGCATTTCAATATTTTTAAATGTTTTTTTTGCATTGGATAGCTGAGATTGATCTGTAGAAAGGCCGTTTTTTGCTTTTTCGATTTTGTTTACAGATATTTTTAGTGAGGACAATTTTATTTTCGGAACCGGTTTCGAAAGTAAAAGCATCCCCAAAATAAATTCTGCAATCAAGATCGAAAAAGTAAAAAATGGCCTTTGTACAGATTGGTCTCAGCTATCCAATGCAAAAAAAATCATTTAAAAATATTGAAATGCAACCGAGATATCTTTATAAATTTCTTCTATAGGATTATCATTAGCGAACGGGTTTTTTCCGGTTAACTAAAGTAGCCTCTTCTCGGTTGCATTTCAATATTTTAAATGAATTTTTTTTTTTTTTTCATTGGATGGATGAGATTGATCTATACAAAGGACATATTTTGCTTTTTCGATTTTGTTTACAAATGTTTTTAGTGAAGACACTTTCATTTTCAGAACCAGTTTGGAAAGTGAAAGCCTCCTCATAAAAAAATTCTGCATTCCAAATCGAAAAAGAGAAAACGGCCTTTGTCAGATAGACCTCAGCTATCCAATGCAAAAAAAAAAAAATCATTTGAAAATAATGAAATGCAAATGAGATATCTTTATAAATTTCTTCCATAGGTTTAGCATAAGCGAATGGGTTTTTTCGCTTGACTAAAGTAGCCTCCCCGTAAAAAATTTTGCAACCAAGATCAAAAATGTAAAAAACATTATTTGTACAGATCGATCTCAGCTATCCAATGCAAAAAAAAAAAAAAAAAAATTAAAAATATTGAAATGCAACCGAGATAGCTTTATAAATTTCCTCCATGGGATTAGCTTTAGCGAGCGGGTCTATTCTCATGAATGAAGTAGCCTCTTAGCACTGCTGATTTGAATTTCAACAAAATATGCTTATTATTTAATCAAAATGTTTATAATAAATTAAAAAATTATTCGATATCCTTTCAGAAGGGAAAAAAATAAAATAAAAGTAAAACAACATATACACTAAGCAGAAATATATCATCTGTGTATGCTGATTTCAAACGCAACAGAATTTGCTAAGCATTTGTAAATTAGCTGAAAATTTCGGTTTGGGTTGATTTTTGACGGCCGATTATCTACTCGAGGGATATGGACCCGAAGGGAGAGTGCCCTTCGTGGGGGTCTTTCTAAGGGAACCCAACCCGTATTAACGCATGGAAATCGAAGGTTCGAAGAAAACCACGAAAGCTCCGAACGATTAGGCCCACGGGTGCGATTGGGGTCGAATACTTACTGTCTACCAGCTTCGACAGCACAACCTCTCGGCCGCTGGCGGGGCCCGAAATTTTCGGTAAAACACTCAAAGAAATCTTTCTTAAAAGTTTCGGAAACACATTTCTCAGTTTTAAACTAGTGCAATTTAATAATGAAACTGTACTGTAGTTATCTTTTTGTTTACTATATAAAAAAAAGTTTAATATTTGTGAAAGAAACAAATTCCGCAAGAATTACCTTATCAATTATAAAAAGAAAAGATATAGAAAATTTAAATACAAATATATTTTTCCCCGCATATATCTATTCATTTTTAATGACACTAGTCAATTATTATTATTTTCTTCCCTCCTCCTCCCCCCCCCCCTCCTTGCCGAGTGCGAATGACATATTTCTATAGAATGAGAGACTTTTGCCTTTTGACGTTTACGGAATAAAAAATTCTATCCGGAATTATACTTCAGCAGTGAGAAAGAAAAAAAAGATTATAAATCTGTTTTAATTCCAAATCAATATTACTTTTAAAAATAATTTTTTGAACAGGTTTCGAAAGTGAAAACACCCCATAGAATATTCTGCAGTTAGGATCGAAAAAGTAAAAAGCGGCCCTTGTACAGATTGATCTCAGCTATCCAATGCAAAAAAAATCATTTAAAAATATTGAAATGCAACCAATATATCTTTATAAATTTCTTCTACAGGATTAGCATTAGCGAACGGGCCTTTTCGGTAGACTAAAGTAGCCTCTTTTCTGTTGCATTTTAATATTTTTCAATGTTTTTTTTTTTTTTTTTTTTTTTTTGCATTGATAGCTGAGAGCGATCTGTACAAAAGCCATTTATTGCTTTTTCGATTTTGTGTACAGAAATTTTTAGTGAAGACACTTTCATTTTCGGAACCAGTTTCGAAAGGGAAAGCATCCTCATAAAAAAAATCTGCAGTCAAAATCGAAAAAGTGAAAAACGGCCTTTGTGCAGACCAATCTCAGCTATCCAATGCAAAAAAACCTTTTAAAAATATTGAAATTCAGCCGAGATATCTTTATAAATGTCTTCTATAGGATTAGCATTAGCGAGCGGGTCTTTTCACGTGACTGACGTAACCTACCTCTTCTCCGTTGCATTTCAATATTTTTAAATGATTTTTTTTTTTTTTTTTTTTTTTTTTTTTTTTTTTTTTGCGTTGGTAGCTGAGATCCGTCTGTACAAAGAACATTTTTTGCTTTTTCGATATTGTTTACAGATATTTTTAGTGAAGACACTTTCATTTTCGGAACCAGTTTCGAAAGGGAAAGCATCCTCATAAAAAAAGTTCTGCAGTCGAAATCGAAAAAGTGAAAAACGGCCTTTGTACAGACCAATCTCAGCTATCCAATGCAAAAAAACCATTTAAAAATATTGAAATGCAACGGAGATATCTTTATAAATTTCTTCTATAGGATTAGCATTAGCGAGCACGTCTTTTCGTGTGACTGACGTATCCTCTTCTCCGTTGAATTTCAATATTTTTAAATGATTTTTTTTGCATTGTATAGCTGAGATCGATCTGTACAAAGGCCGTTTTTTGTTTTTTCGATTTTGTTTACAGGCAATTTTAGTGAGGACACTTTCATTTTCGGAACATGTGCGAAACTGAAAACACCCCCATAAAAAATTCTGCAATCAAGATTGGAAAAGTAAAAAACGGCCTTTGTACAGATCGATCGCAGCTATCCTATGCAAAAAAATCATTTAAAAATATTGAAATGCAACCGAGATATCTTTATAAATTTCTTCCGTTGGACAAGCTTTAGCGAGCGGGTCTTTTCGCGTGATTGACGTAGCGTATTCTCGGTTGCATTTTAATATTTTTAAATGATTTTGTTTTAATTGGATAGCTGAGAATAATGTGTACAAAGCCGTTTTTTGTTTTTTCAATTTTGTTTACAGACTTTTTAGTGAGGACATTTTCATTTTCGGAACAGGTACGAAAGTGAAAACACCCCCATAAAAAATTCTGCAATCAAGATCGAAAAAGTAAAAAACAGCCTTTATACAGAACAATCCCAGCTAGCCAATGCAAAAAAATCCTTTAAAAATATTGAAATGCAACCGATATATCTTTATAAATTTCTTCCATGGGACTAGCTTTATTGAGCAGGTCTTTTCGCGTGACTGACGTAGTGTGTTCTCGGTTGCATTTCAATATCATTAAATGATTTTTTTTTTGCTCTGGTAGCTGAGATCGATCTGTACAAAAGCCATTTTTTGATTTCTCGATTTTGTTTACAAATATTTTTAATGAGGACACTTTAATTTTCGGAGTCGGTTTCGAAAGTAAAAGCTTCCCCATAATAAATTCTGCAATCAAGAGCAAAAAAGTAAAAAATGGCCTTTGTACAGATCTATATCAGCTATCCAATGCAGAAAAAATCATTTAAAAATATTGAAATACAACCGAGATATCTTTATAAATTTCTTCTATAGGATTAGCTGCGAACGGGTCTTTCCGGTAGACTAAAGTAGCCTCTTCTCCGTTGCCTTTCAATATTTTAAAATGATTTTTTTTTTTTTTTTTTTTTGCTTTGTTATCTCAGATCGATCTGTACAAAAGACATTTTTTGCTTTTTCGATTTTGTTTACAGACATTTTTAGTGAGGACACTTTCATTTTCGGAACAGGTGCGAAAGTGAAAACATCCCCATAAAAAATTCTGCAATCAAGATCGAAAAAGTTAAAAACTGCCTTTGTACAGAACGATCCCATCTATCCAATGAAAAAAAAAAAAAAAAAAAAAAAAAAAAATCCTTAAAAATGATTGAAATGCAACCGAGATATCTTTATAAATTTCTTCCATGGTACTAGCTCTAGCGAGCGGGTCTTTTCGCGTGACTAACGTAGCCTGTTCTCGTTTGCATTTCAATATTTTTAAATGATTTTCTTTTTTTTTTTTTTTTGCATCGGATAGCTGAGATCGATCTGTGCAAAGCCCGTTTTTTGCATTTTCGATTTTGTTTACAGATATTTATAGTGAGGACACTTAAATTTTCGGAACCGGTTTCGAAAGTAAAAGCATCCCCATAATAAATTCTGCAATCAAGAACAAGCTAAAAAACATTTAAAAGTATTGAAATGCAACCGGGATATCTTTATAAATGTCTTCTATAGGATTAGCATTAGTGAGCGGATCTTTTCGCGTGACTGACGTAACCTCTTCTCCGTTGCATTTCAATATTTTTAAATCATTTTTTTTTTTTTTTGCGTTGATAACTGATATCGATCTCTGCAAAGACCATTTTTTGCTTTTTCGATTTTGGATACAGATATTTTTATTGATGACAGTTTCGTTTTCGGAACAAGTTTCGAAAGGGAAAGCATCTCACATAAAAAAAAAAATTCTGCAGTAAATCGAAAAAGTGAAAAACGGCATTTGCACAGATCAATCTCAGCTATCCAATGCAAAAAAAAAAAAAAAAAAAAAAAAAACATCATTTAAAATTATTGAAATGCAACCGAGATATCTTTATAAATTCCCTCTATAGGATTAGCATTAGCGAACGGATCTTTCCGGTAGACTAAAGTAGCCTCTTCTCCGATGCATTTCAATATTTTAAAATGATTTTTTTTTTGCTCTGATAGCTGAGATCGATCTGTACAAAAGACATTTTTTTTCTTTTTCGACTTTCTTTACAGATATTTTTAGTGAGGACACTTTCATTTTCGGAACAGGTGCGAAAGTTAAAACACCCCCATAAAAAATTCTTCAATCAAGAACGAAAAAGTAAAATATGGCCTTTGTACAGTTCGATCTCAGCTATCCAATGCATAAAAAACGTTTAAAAATACTGAAATGCAACCGAAATGTCTTTATAAATTTCTTCTATAGGATTAGCATTAGTGAGCGGGTTTTTTCGCGTGACTGACGTAGCCTCTTCTCCGTTGCATTTCGATATTTTTAAATGATTTTTTTTTTTTTTTGCGTTGATAGCTGAGATCTATCTGCACAAAGACCATTTTTTGATTTTAGATTTTGTTTATAGATATTTTTAGTGAAGACACTTTCATTTTCGGAACCAGTTTCGAAAAGGAAAGCATCCTCATAAAAAAATTCTGCAGTCAAAATCGAAATAATGAAAAACGGCCTTTGTACAGATCAATCTCAGCTGTCCAATGCAAAAAAATCATTTAAAAATATTGAAATGCAACCGAGATATCTTTATAAATTTCTTCTATAGGATTAGCATTAGCGAGCGGGTCTTTTCGTGTGACAGACGTAGCCTCTTCTCCGTTGCATTTCAATATCTTTAAAAGATTTTTTTTTGCGTTGATAGCTGAGATCGATCTGCACAAAGAGTATTTTTTGCTTTTCGATTTTTGCTTACAGATATTTTTAGTGAAGACACTTTCATTTTGAGAACCAGTTACGAATGGGAAAGCATCCTCATAAAAAAAATTCTGCAGCCAAAGTCGAAAAAGTGAAAAACGGCCTTTGTACAGATCAATCTCAGCTATCCAATGCAACAAAAAAAAAAAAAAAAAAAAAAAAAAAAAAAAAAAAAAAAAAAATCATTTAAAAATATTGAAATGCAACCGAGATATCTTTATAAATTTCTTCCATGGTACTAGCTTTAGCGAGCGGGTCGTTTTGCTTGACTGACGTAGCGTGTTCTCGGTTGAATTTCAATATTTTTAAATGATTTTCTTTCTTTTTTTTTTTTTTTTTTTTTTTTTTTTTTTTTTTTTTTGCATTAGATAGCTGAGATCGATCTGTACAAAGGCCGTTTTTTGTTTTTTCGATTTCGTTTACAGACATTTTTAGTGAGGACACTTTCATTTTCGGAACAGGTGCGAAAGTGAAAACACCCCCATAAAAAATATTCTGCAATCAAGATCGAAAAATTAAAAATCTGCCTTTGTACAGAACGATCCCAGCTATCCAACGCAAAAAAAAAAAAAAAATAAAATAAAATAAAAATCCTTTAAAAATATTGAAATGATACCGAGATATCTTTATAAATTTCTTCCATGGTACTAGTTCTAGCGAGCGGGTCTTTTCGCGTGACTGACGTAGCCTCTTCTCGGTTGCATTTCAATATTTTTAAATGATTTTCTTTTTTTTTTTTTTTTTTTTGCATTGAATAGCTGAGATCGATCTGTGCAAAGGCCATTTTTTGCATTTTCGATGTTGTTTACAGATATTTTTAGTGAGGACACTTTAATTTTCGGTACCGGTTTCGAAATAAAAGCATCCCCATAATAAATTCTGCAATCAAGATCAAGCTATTTAAAAATATTGAAATTCAACCGAGATATCTTTATAAATGTCTTCTATAGGATTACCATTAGCGAGCGGGTCTTTTCGCGTGACTGACGTAACCTCTTCTCCGTTGCATTTCAATATTTTTAAATGATTTTTTTTTTTTTTTTTTTTTTTTTTTTTTGCGTTGATAGCTGAAATCGATCTGTACAAAGACCATTTTTTGCTTTTTCGATATTGTTTACAGATATTTTTAGTGAAGACACTTTCATTTTCGGAACCAGTTTCGAAAGGGAAAGCATCCTCATAAAAAAATTCTGCAGTCAAAATCGAAAAAGTGAAAAACGGCCTTTGTACAGACCAATCTCAGCTATCATCTGCAAAAAAACCATTTAAAAATATTGAAATGCAACCGAGATATCTTTATAAATTTCTTCTATAGGATTAGCTTTAGCGAGCGGGTCTTTTCGTGTGACTGACGTAGCCTCTTCTCCGTTGCATTTCAATATTTTTAAATGATTTTTTTTTTTTTTTTGCATTGTATAGCTGAGATCGATCTGTACAAAGGCCGTTTTTTGTTTTTTCGATTTTGTTTACAGGCATTTTTAGTGAGGACACTTTCATTTTCGGAACAGGTGCGAAACTGAAAACACCCTAATAAAAAATTCTGCAATCATGATTGGAAAAGTAGAAAACGGCCTTTGTACAGATCGATCGCAGCTATCGTATGCAAAAAATCATTAAAAAATATTGAAATGCAACCGAGATATCTTTATAAATTTCTTCCACTGGACTAGCTTTAGCGAGCGGGCCTTTTCGCGTGATTGACGTAGCGTATTCTCGGTTGCATTTTAATATTTTTAAATGATTTTTTTGAATTGGATACCTGAGAATAATGTGTACAAAGCCATTTTTTGTTTTTTGAATTTTGTTTACAGACTTTTTAGTGAGGACGTTTTCATTTTCGGAGCAGGTGCGAAAGTGAAAACACCCCCATAAAAAATTCTGCAATCAAGATCGAAAAAGTAAAAAACAGCCTTTATACAGAATGATCCCAGCTAGCCAATGCAAAAAAATCATTTAAAACTATTGAAATGCAACCGAGATATCTTTATAAATTTCTTCCATGGGACTAGGTTTATTGAGCGGGTCTTTTTGCGTGACTGACGTAGTCTGTTCTCGGTTGCATTTCAATATTATTAAATGTTTTTTTTTTTTTTTTTGCTCTGGTAGCTGAGATCGATCCGTGATTCTCCATCATGTTATCCAGTCCAGTGTGATGTGATGTGTCCAGTGATCAGTGATCTAAAAATGTAAAAAAGCCATTTTTTGATTTCTCGATTTTGTTTACATATATTTTTAATGGACACTTTAATTTTCGGAGTCGGTTTCGAAAGTAAAAGCATCCCCATAATAAATTCTGCAATCAAGATCAAAAAAGTAAAAAATGTCCTTTGTACAGATCTATATCAGCTATCCAATGCAGAAAAAATCATTTAAAAATATTGAAATACAACCGAGATATCTTTATAAATATCTTCTATAGGATTAGCATTAGCGAACGGGTCTTTCCGGTAGACTAAAGTAGCCTCTTCTCCGTTGCATTTCAATATTTTAAAATGATTTTATTTTTGCTTTGTTATCTCAGATCGATCTGTGCAAAAGACATTTTTTGCTTTTTCGATTTTGTTTACAGCTATTTTTAGTGGAGGCACTTTCATATTCGGAACCAGTTTCGAAAGGGAAAGCATCCTCATAAAAAAATTCTGCAGTCAAAATCGAAAAAGTGAAAAACGGCCTTTGTACAAATCAATCTCAGCTATCCAATGCAATATAAATCATTTAAAAATATTGAAATGCAATCGAGATATCTTTAGAAGTTTCTTCCATAGCATTGGCATTAGCGGACGAGTCTTTTCGCTTGATTAAATTAGCCTCCCCATAAAAAATTCTGTAATCAAGATCAAAAATATAAAAAACGGCCTTTGTACAGATCGATCTCAGCTATCCAATGCAATAAAACTCATTTAAAAATATTGAAATTCAACCGAGATATCTTAATAAGTTTCTTCGATAGGATTAGCATTAGAGAACGGGCCTTTTCGCTTGACTAAAGTAGCCTTACCATAAAAATTTCTGCAATCAAGATCGAAAATGTAAAAAGCGGTCTTTGTACAGATCGATCTAGCTATCCAGTGGAATAAAAATCATTTAAAAATATTGAAATGCTACCGAGATATCTTTATAAGTTTCTTCTAAGGATTAGCATTAGCGAACGGTCTTTTCGCTTGACTTAAGTAGCCTCCCCATAAAAAAATACTGCAATCGAGATCGAAAATTTAAAAAGCGGCCTTTTGTACAGATCGATCTCAGATATCCAATGCTATAAAAATCATTTAAAAATATTGAAATGCAACCGAAATATCTTTATAAATATCTTCCATAGGATTAGCATTAGCGAGCGGGTTTATTCGCGCGACTGAAGTAGCCTTTTAGCATCACTCACTGCTGATTTTAATTGCAACAAAATATGCTTATTGTATTTAATGAAAATGTTTAGAATAACCTTAAAAATTATTCGATTGTTTTTCAGAAGGGAAAAAAGACAAGAAAAGAAAAACAACATATACACTAAGCAGAAATATATCATCTGTGTATGCGGATTTCACCGTAATGCAATGTATTTGCTAAATGACTGAAAATTAGCCGAAATTTTCGGTAAAACAGTGAAAGAAATTTTTCTTTAAAATTTGAGAAACACATTTCTAAATTTTAAATTTGTATAATCCAATTTAATAATGAATTGTACAATAGTTATCTTTTAGTTTGCTGTATAGCACAAATGTTTAATTTTTATGAAAGAAACATTTAAGGTAATTCAGTAAGAATTGCCTGATAAATGATAGAAAAAAAATGGTATTATAGAAAATTTAAGTACAAATGTATTTATTCGCCGCATATATCTATTAATTTTTAATGACACTAGTAACCATTGTTATTTTCTTTCTCTACCCCCCCCCCCCCCCCCATTCTTTCGGG
Source organism: Maratus speciosus (assembly GCA_963932465.1). NCBI lineage: Eukaryota > Metazoa > Arthropoda > Arachnida > Araneae > Salticidae > Maratus > Maratus speciosus. The sequence continues at coordinate 140,442,773 of OZ010787.1, read as the reverse complement.
TGCGGATGACAAAAAGTTAATTCTAGTATCTTTTGAGAAAAGCGACTTCTTCATTTTGATGTTGTACGCAATTAAAAAATATTTCGGAAATTAAATTTCAAAAGTAAGTAAGAAAAATAATAACAATGATAAATCTGTTTTAATTCCAAATCAATAATGCTTTTTGACAATCTTTATCTTTATTATTGGATTAGATCATTACCGTCTCAATAAGCTTTGAGACGGTAATGATCCGGAGACCGGCTAACTGCGCCGATGCCGACCCTTCTTTGCCTCCCCCTGTATGAACTGCGCTCGGCGTCACGTTGGACCGGATATCATTGTCAACCCCCTTTCTTAAACTTATGGGCACGAAGTGACAGCTTTTTTTGTTAGAAAGACTCTTTTATGTTGGCGTTGATTTGCTAAATTGGGCGCTTTATCAATAATTTCGGCTATCAATAATGCTTTTCTTAAACTCGCAAAAAACTTATACACATATATTTTATGTATGTGTATAATAATTTTATTTTTGTTGTTGTTGTTAATAATAACTATTAAATCACAGAAAAATCGACAGTATAAAAATGTATATTCCGTTAATATAATATGCACAAATTGAAAAAAAAAGGAAATAAATAAAAGTATGATAAAAAAATCCATATATATAACCATTATAGAACATTAGAAATCATCATCGATTTCAAATATTTACATAAGAAATTTAAACGTTGAAGAATTTTTTTTAATTACTTTAGAAGAGAAAATTTTATGAAGAAATAAAACTTGTTACCTAATAATACAATTTTTTTCTCCAAGTATATTATTTTTCGTTCAATAATATAATATTTGACATGGGCCAATTATGTATGGAAACAAATATTTTCGTAAGGTTTAAACTAGTATCTCATTCACTTTGCCTTTAGATGTTTCATTCTAAGATTCTTCAAGAACCTTAAACATTATTAACATTTATATACAGATATTTACAGATATTTCACAATTCAATTAATATGCTAGAAATAAATTCACTTTAATATTATTCTCTGTAGTATTTTGAAAGAAAGATGCTGAGGAAAAAGAACAACATTCTAAATGGAAGAATATTCTTGCTGCTGAAATATTCCTATGAACGCTAATTTGTATTTCTTTTATTGCTCTTAATATTATTGTTTTTACTATTATTATTATTAACTTATTTAGAACTATGGTATATAAATAATCATTTTTTATTTTCTTTCAAAACTTAATTTTTTCCAAGCTCTAAAGTAAATTTTAAAATTCCAAAGCGGTTTCACGATGTTTTATAAGTAAAACTTAAATATGTATTTCTTGAAAAAATTTAATTTTTACTGGATATATAATTCTTATAATCACGCACGATTCTCTTATACACAGGCTAATAAATTAATAATAATAAGAAGAAGAGCATTAAATTCTCATGAATTCAAAACTGAGAAGTGCATTATCATTTGAAAAATATGCATTCAAAAGTGGTGTAAAGAAACTTAATTCCTTTATTCTCAAATCCAAAAGGGCAAATTTCTGACATAATTTTTAATTTATTTTTGTTCGAAAATGCATGAAAATAGCTGGTGTTGTTGTTCAGAAACTATGTCATTGAGCTATTTTTTCCATTTTTTTTTTTTTTTTTTTTTTTTTTTGGCAAACGCAATAGATTTTTCAGGAAAGAGTGACCAAGTGGACGTTTGGAACCGAATTTCCTCGCGAAGGAGGAAAGAGCCCTCAAGAGCGGGCGAAAAACGTGTTTGTCACGTAATCAAATTCGCTTCTAACTCAATAAGTAATGGATGGATCAAAAAAGGGAAAAAACAGTTCCATTCCAAATCGCTTCCATGGCCAGGCTGTCCCATTTTATACCTTTCCGTTAAAAATGAATTTGTAACTGTGTCAAAGCGTTTTGCGCTTGTTGAGCTGAGCAGTTAAGAACAGCTTAAGGTGCTTCACAAATTCCCTGCTCGCAACACAAAATTTTGTGACACATTGTCTGATTCATTTTTATTCTTAAAGAAATAAAATTAACAAGCCTAAGCGATTTTTAATTGAATAGTGTATTCCATTTCCAGTTAAATAAATTACTTAAACAGTTATAACCCATTCTTTTTATGTGACGAGAAGTTTTTATACTTTCTCGCACTGCTGCTTTGTGAATTTGGTTCAAAACGCCAACTTTTGCAGTATTTTCTGTAAAATTATCTGCTTTTTCCACAAAATGGAAAAGTCATTCGATTACATAGTTTCTTAATAAGAACATCTTCTAATTTAATGTGTTTTCAAGCATTCAGAAATGTGTCAGAAAATAGCTTCTTTGAATTTGAGAGCAGTTTTAAGACTTTAAGAAGAAGTTTTCAAATGCAAACTGGTTACTTTCTAGAATTCATATTTGTTTGTATTTACATGAGAGTGACCTCTCTGTTATTTATAATCTGTGAAATCGAACGGTTTTTCCAATTTTCATTAAAGGCAATCTTTTACAAAATGCTGTTAAAAGCATTTAGCATTTGAACTGTATTTCCACAATGCGTTCTAAACTGAATTTCCAGACGTGATAGTCCGATAAATTTTTATCAAACAACAATTGTTTATAATTCAACATGTAATTCAGTTATCTGAAAATGAAAGATTAATAGATTCTAAATCCATTCAATAGTCATGTCTGCAAGTAACATGCTTTTACGTTTAAAAGCAAGTTTGTAAGTTAGAAAATTTTGAGGGAAACTCTTTGCAACACCCTTAAATCTAAAAAAAAAAAAAAAAAAAAAAAAAAAAAAAAAAAAAAAAAAAAAAAAATTACCTTTATACACATAAGATTATGATTTTCTAATTTCTTATTAAATCAACACATCTTCTCCAAATATAGTAATTTCACACATTAGATTATGTTTTCCTAATTTCGCATTAAATCAACGCATCTTCTCAAAATATAATTTCAAGGTTTCATTTATCTATAAAGATAAAATATCCTTTTTTTAATAATAGATGACTTCCTATAAAAGAAAAATACACTTTAAATAATAGATTATATTTGACTTTATGATTTTGATCCTCAAAATATTTTTAAATTAAATTTTTGCTGACTTTTAAAAGCCAAAGTTTTAAGTAAAACGCATGAATTATTTGGTATCTGAAAGAGAATATAAATACATGAATGGATGAGAATTATGCTGTGATAGAAAAATTTAACATATTAATGATTTTTAAAATAATCCTAAATTAGACCATTTTGCATTCTGCTTCATTTAAAAAATAATACTAGTAATAATAATAGTAATACTACAACTTATATATAGTAATAATCTTGTTAATTTAAACATGCTGCTGACAGATTTGGTATTATTTGAGGAAAATAATTATGAAAAGTTCAAGTCCATTATTTTTATCTTTCGAAAATAAGAATTTTCACTGTATATTAAAAATCATAATAGCTTTGGAAATGATGTTTATGATTATCTGTTACAGGTTATCTCGCGATTTATTTCGGACGCCAGTATTTTGCCAAAAATTTTCCCACCAGAGAATAAACATTTATTTTATATTACTACCTATAGTTCTTGCAAAAATGAATATATTTTTAATCTTTTTTTATTATTATTATTTAACCATTCAATAGATTTTCGATTAAAATAAATAAAATATTCCGTTTTAAACATCATTAACGCAAAATAAGGTAAGGGAGGAGGGGATTCTACGTCAAATTCCTCCAAGAGTATAAACTAATAACATGCATATAGAACTCATTGTGTTAAATAAATACATTATATGTAAAACCAACGTAAAGAAAAGTATAAACAGTCAAAATTTTTAGCATACAACTGTTTCGTGGCTCCATAATGAGAGCCTTTATTAGAAAAGAAAAAAGTTTTTAAAGAAAGAAAAAGAATGCAGCAATAGCAGCAAAGTTGTAATGTTACTGCTATGCTGCTGTTTCTCTGTCTTTTCTGAAGATTAAGCCTTTAAGCACATAAATGCTCAATTTATATAATGGATGTTTGTGCTTTTCGTTAGTCTTTGGAATGGATCATTTTCTTCTGATGGACTGATAGCTTCCATTATTATGAAACAACCATTATAAATGAAGTGCTAGGTGAAGATGAAAGAGCAGTCGTAAAAAGTTAGAAGTCCGATTTTCTGGTCAGAATGGGAAGAAAAATGGCCATAATTAAAAAAAAATGTATATGGGCATTTCCCCCCCCCCCCCCACATTCTGACCAGAAAATCAGAGTTCTAACATTTTACGGCTGCTCTTTGATCTTCACCTAACACTTCCTTTATAATGGCTGTTTCATAATAATGGAAGCCATCAGCCCATCAGAAGAAAATAACTCGGTTAAGGCGGAAACTTGGTTAAGCGAGACTCGGATAATCGGGACTCTACTGTATATTTCATTTAAAAAATGGTCTTTAGAATATTTTTGTTGGTGTTCAGAGGGGGGTCATAACCCCCTGACCTCCCCCTTGGACGCGTCATTGTAAATTGCATAGTTCAGTATTACATATATTATGATTACATATTTTAAATTTTAAAATAAGTCGGCTATTAGAAAATTAGTAAAATTCTCTTTGTAAATATACTTTCCGGAAGAGAGAGGGGGGAGGCGGCAAAATCCATGTTTGCCCCGGGTGCAAAAAAGGCTAGTTTCGGTCCTGTTTAAAAGGTGGCTTGATAAAGCAGCATTGAAACGATGCAAAGTTAAAAAACAAAAGAAAATCACAACATATTTTGTAAAAAAGATGAAGTGTCGTACGTGTGTGTCTAATAAAGTGCCCGAAATTACTCAATTGAAAAAAAAAAAGTAAGTTGACTCTGTTTATTATTTTCATAAAGAACATGCTTTTTTAACACTATTTCTACCCACATCCAATAACACCTTTCAAAGTTTTGATTTTTATTTATTTTCCTTTTAATTTTTAAAGATAATAAGTATTAAAACAACTCTTCAATGTACTAAAAATGATTCGAAATTGTTTGATCTAAAACTTACAAATCAAATATTAATCATAAATCAAAATATGTTAAAAGTTGTCATTTGACATCGGTCAAAATAGTGTTAATAAAATGTCAATATAAATACATACAATAAATAAATGTCAATAAAACTTTTCACATTTAAAAAGGACTTTGAGGAATTTTTCGGATAACCGGGTTTCTACTGTATATATATATGTTATTTTTAAAAGTTACAGAAATTTAATTTTTTTACGGGATTTAAATACTACATATTTAGTAAAACTTTCTTCGTGTACTAATAATTAAACAATAAAAGTTTCATTTTTGTACAAATAAAACTTACCGAGTTTTGATAACTTGAATTTTATGTATTTTCAGCATTTTTTGTCATTGAAAAAGGAAAAACACTTTTTATCCAAATGTTACAAGTCAAAATAAAAATTTTCTTAACAATGGTGTTTTTTTTTTTTTTAAATTAACATTAGATATTTCTTGAAATATCTTGAGAGCTAACAAAATCTGGGGCGGCAGTTTGCACCGCGCCATTTAAATGAGAAGTCCCCTTCTTTCGTAGTAAATATTAGTAAGTATCCTCTAGTAATATTTTATTTGTATTCATTACGTTGAATATCTCATAAGATATAATGCAATGCTAGATGAATACAGACCTTAAGTATTGTGATTATTGTCGCCAAGATTTACCATGGCCGGATTTACATCCAGAAGACTTTTTTGGGAAAAAGAACTCTTTAAGGCAACCCTCAATGTAATGATGGATTGCTTATCTCACCCCTTCGAGCGCAGTTCATACAGAAGGGGCCGAAGCTGTAGGCGCAATTTATGATCTCCTCCCACCGTAGGCGCAATTGATGTACACCGAATGATCCAGTCCAGAAAATAGCATAGCCACAGGCGAAACTTCCCACCATAAGAAGACTTTCCCGTTTACAGACTCCCGCTGATTAAACACATGTTGTCTGCAACCCCCCTGTATTAAGGCGGTAACCTTGTAGAGGTGGGATTTACAGCATTTTCGTCTGTTTAAAATGAAAGTGTTTCAACTTTTTATAAATGTAGCATAGATTTAATTTTTTTTTAATCAAAATAAAAAGCATTTTCAGAAAGCTTAATTATTAAACTATGCATGCCACTTTACCAAATCTCAAAATGTCCAACAGATTTTTCGGGATAAGGTACTAAAGGCGAATCTTTATCAACCAAAAATAAAACATCTAGAACGCCTTAAAATAAAAAAAAAAAAATAAATTTTTAAAGTGGCCTGCATAGTTTAAGAGTACAGCTTTTGAAAGCTACTAAAAATATCAAATTCGAGCAAAATGCAAAAAAAAAAAATAGTAGTTATAAATTTCTCCCATTGAAATAACATTAGCCGCTCTATCTCGGAGCGTTACTGAAGTAGGGCCTTAAAGAGCCTTCCGATAATATTTAACTATGTACCTTCTGGGTCCCTATAGGCTTCGGGCCACACAACTGTTGCTTTTTTGGATCTCCACCCCTCACACCCACATACGCGCGCGTACCACTTTGATTACATTAGTTCATAAATCAGAAATATATAGTAATACAGTATATTTGCATATGTAACTTTTCAAAAATTTGAAATTAAAATTTTGATTACATCGCAGTCATAAAATTTTCACTTAAATTTGAAATTCTGGGGTGGGCACTGGAACTACCTGGGGTGGGCCCGGCCCACCCGGCCCCCCTCTAGTTACGCCTATGCGTCATAACTTTCATCCTACGTTTATCCTATGTATACGTATTTTACGTTCATCCTACGTCATAATGTCGTATAGCTTATTTGTTGAAAATTTTGCCTACTTTCTTAATTTCTACATACTTTCCCCCTTAAACAATAAAAAAGTAATTTAAAAACAACTATTTTGGGGGGTTGCAGGGGAGGAATTTTGGGGGGAAGTTCAAAATTCGGATTCAGTTACCCAGAACACTTAAAATAAACCTTATAGGGTAAGTTAGGAAGGGAGACGGGAGGGAGAATGTAAACGATGTGAGTGGTTAAGTGGAATTGCGCACCTTAGTCCAAGCAGCACCGCAGCGCATGTTCTGAGGTGGATCCCCCCCCCTCCCCATTCAGCCTACGTCATAATGTCATATATCTTATTTGTTGCAAAGTTTGTCTGTTTTCTGAATTTCTAGACACTTTTTCCCTAAAACAATAAAAAAATTGATTTTTTAAATAAAAACCTTTTTTGGTGGCATTTTACCAAAATTTTTGGGGGGGGGGGGGTTGCCGGGGGGAAATTTTGGTGGGAAGTTAAAAATACGGATTCAGCGACCCAAGAAACATATAGTAAGCCTTTTTCCAGAACTACCATGTATTTTGCTAGGTAGAGCCCCTATACGTTTTCTATTGCTGGACCAAAAATAGATGTAAGACTTTTTTATTTAGTTTAATTTAATTTTATTCAATAATTTATTGAATTTTTTTTATTATACTGGGTTTCTTACAGCTAAATAGCTCAAGAGTCCGATGAGTTTGGGAAGGAGGGGGGGGGGGGTCAATTTTAACTTTGAGCTTTTTAACTTTAAAATTTGCGATTTGAAAAAAACTCCTGACATGATTGTTTAAAAATGAAGGTCATTTTCGGATTCAGCGCTTAAAAGTACATAAGAATCACTTTTTAAAAGCTAAAAATATGGCACAACCCAAAATTTGAAAGACAGTGTAATCTAAAAGCATTTTAAAGCAAGTATCATTTTGTAAAGAATTGAGGCTGTTTTTTTCATCCTTTTATTTAACAAAAATTCTGTTATTTTTATACTCTTATAATGTTCAGTACAAATTGTATATTTTGCAGTAATATGTCAGAATGATTAAAGATTTCAAATTCATATTGCAATGCTAATTTTACTCTCACCCATTTTTTAATATATCTGACGAAATTATATTTTTACTAAATTTGTGAATGATCCATAATTTGCAGCAAAAAATATGCTCCAACTTTAAACAGCTATTACTCGGTCAATTTTAATCGTAGAATAACGAGACTTTGTTTGCCTTACTTGTCAGTGCAACAGGTAAATTTTACTAAATATAACTTACAGGACCGGGGGACTGTATAAAAATTTAGATTCTGTAATTCTTCTCTAAATTGTTTTTTCGCTTCAAACTTTTTTATCTTATCTCTGCACCTAATTTTGACCACTATTGTAATTGGAAGTATGCATCTAGGACCAACGGTTGCGAAAATAAAGGTCGGTCAGGTTATACGTGGACACACTGTATAGTAAGTACAATTCTGACTGTAATGCAAAACAGATGAAAACCATGCAATAATATTTTGTACTCTAGGGAATATTGATTAGAAATGTGATACTTAAATACTAATAATTGCACAAAATATTCGTGTTATTACCATTTAATTCGGAAGAATCATACAAAATATTTAATTTTACATTAGGAGGAAAATTAAAAAATTAAATAAGAAATGAATGGGAAATATTTTTTACAAAAATGTCTTCACCCATTTACAAAAAAATACTATATCATATAGAATTAAAAACATTTCTCAACATTTTTAAAAGAAATAAACATGCTAATGAAAATTTCACCTATATGGTTATAACAGTTATTTATGCATTCATATATATGTTATAGAATATGCGTATTACAAGTTAGACGAATTTTACGGCTTTTTTTTTTTTTTAACCGTTTGAATAATCATTTTAATTCATTTTGAAACATGCACACTATTTAAAGACATTTTGTTATTTAAATGGTTGAACTGCATCTATTTTGAATATGGGTCTTTGAAGAAAAAGTATAAAAAAGTTTAATCAAAGCATAAATTAATTAATTTTGAAAACAACGTTAGGGTAACTGTACGTATTTTGCAATATAAAGACCGTTATTTGAAATGAATATTTTATTAATTATTTATAAGAAAAATTATATGCTTTTAAAATTCATAATGTATTATTTTCAATAAGTCTTTTTGATATCATAAACTTAAGGCTAATTAATTTATAAATACAAATAATATCTATAGAATAAAATAATATGACGAACAGAAGAAAATGATAAATTATTTTACAAAGGCTAAGTTCTTAATATCCTCTTCGATTAGCTATGAGCATATTTTATTCAATAGCATAAGTGAGGCATATAAAAACACACAAAATATTTTTTTATTAAAATTCTATTTTTAAATTCTATATTAAATTCTATTATTTATTAAGCAGAAATTCTTTAACGGTGCTACATAACTAATGATCTTATACAAATTTATAGAGTGCAACAGAGCACTCTGGAAAAAATACACTGTACATTTTGAGTCAATTCGAATCCAGTGAATTAACACAAAACAATTGAATCATATAGTGTTATTTGATTTTATTAAATACCAAATTAAATAGTTCATTAAGAAGCAGGCTCTCTTATTTACTTTACTTACTTCTACTATACAATTCATCCATTATGGATCTGATCTCCAGAGGCGATAGGAAACTAGTGTTCAAAGACCTTTTCTACCTAACGTTCTACTCTTTTATAGTGAAATCAAGTAATATAAAAAAGAGTAAGGATTTTGTAAAGCATCGGCCAGTGTTAACCATATTCCTAAGTGAGTGATACCTGAAGGGGGGGGGGATTTTTGAAGGGAAAGTTAACCGTTCTCGTATAAGGAAATCCGTGAAAACCTTGTGTCTGCTTAGAGCATGCTGGTATCGAACCTAAGAACTAATTCCCAAGCTCCTCATTTTATGGCAAGTATACTAACAGCTAGGCTGATTATTAACCTAATATATCAAAGAAAATTAAAATATTTCAAAATCAGCCGCTCCTCCTCCACACACAGAGACGAAATGTTAGTTAAGCGCTTCTAGAAGCGACGAGAATAGACAAGAAAAATAGAAAGTTCATAAGTTAAATCGAATTTAAGACAAACCACACATGCTTTGAAAAAAAGAAGGCCGAGAAGTTGATTTCTGGGATAAGAAAGTTCAATTTAAAGCTGCATTACAAAAACACATTTGCAACCACAGTGTCAATAATGCTACATAATTCATATTTTAACAAACAAAATTTGTATTTTCAGAGAAAGATATCTCGAATCCCAATATAAATCTAGCCATTAGATGAACACAGATCATAAACACAAAAGATATCTTACGCGAAGAAGAAATATTTGAGACAAGCATAAAAATAAGTAAAGAAAGAAAAAAGAACGGTCGCGCTGATTAAGATTTCTTCTTCAACCGAATAATTAAATCCACAATGCGTGATGAGAAAAATAAAATGGCTAATTGAATGTCTTGGGAGAAAAAAATGAAATGTGTTGCGATAAAAGTATTTAAAAGAACTGCTGACTGATTACATTTCCCCCTTTTTACTTCAAATGAAGTATTCATGTAAGTTTAGTAGGAAATAATTTAGTTTTGATATCTTTCGATTTGATTCTTTTCATTGATTTTTGTCGACGTATGATCTTAGGCGTATTAAAAAAACTGTCTTAATTCTTTGGCAGATAAATGCGCCTCATTTGTTTTAACCATATTAAAAATGAAGAGCAAAATGTGTATAATGTTTCAACATATTTTTTTATGCATGAGAGAATCTTTTTTGTTTCAGTTTTGAAAAAAATCGTTAAAAAGAATTAATAAGAGAAGATTGCTTGCATTTTTCGGTTAGAAATAGTTTTTTTTTTTTTTTCTCATCCAAACTGTGAAAGCTGAATAATCTTTGGTCTTTATAATTTCAGTAACTGTTCATTATTTACATATGTTGATTTATTGATACAGAAATTAATATTATCTCATGGTGTCGGTTAAAAGATAAACTTAGATTTTTTGTATTTGGAAGAGTTCTAATATAACTGTTATATTACAGTTTATTCATGTTAATACAGTGACTTAAAATTTCTTTTTGTTGCCATTTGGTTTCTGTTTAAATAATAGGATGGAAAAAAATGATTAGATGTAAAATATCTTTTTCAATGAAATTGTGTTCGCAATCGTTAAAATATATATATATATATATATATATATTATGGCGTCTGATTTCTAAATTTCAGTTACTTCCACTTTGTTGACATGAAATATGACTATGTCACTTACAAGGGAACCACTTTTGGTGTTGCTCGCACTTAGCATTGAGACCTGATGCATTTTAAAGTCCTGTATTATGAAGTTTGAGAATCGATAAAATTTTTCTGTTAAAATAATATTTCTTGATTTTACAGCAGCATAACTTTCGGTAAATGCAATTTTCGAGACCACTTATCGGACTATTAACATTGAATTTTTTTTAAGAAAAGCATTTAAAAATAAAAATTTGTTAATAATAAGTATAAAATATTTTAAAAAGTTCGAAAATTCCTTCAAAAACTCACGAATTTGATTTTGAAAAATTGCAACATTATATTCATATTTTTGGCGGGGAAACAGTTGGCGTTTATTTTCAAAAGTAGAGCTTTACGGCAACCCTAGCCAAATGTCATAGCTGAATTTGTAATGGCTAGAAATTGCAATCTCCGATATATTTAGCAACAGGTATTTTTCTAAATTGTGTAAAAATATTAATTTACTTTATGATTACTTTTACCAAAGGACCATTTAATACAGCAACATTTCATTTTAAACATTCGAAACTTTATTTCATTCGATTTCAAAAGAAAATTGTTTGCTTATTTTCTATTTCACTAAAAAATAGTTTTCAATGATCTTCGAAGCTTTTATAGAATTATATTTATTACTTATATATTTATCGTCTGCATAGAAAAAGAAATAAAAACCCAATATTTGTTTCTTATGCTATCAATTATTAAAAAAAAAAATAAAAAAAAAAATCGCGATCTGTATACTAGTAATATGTACTGTATATTTACTCTTTGGATAAAGCTGTCGGGAAAATTTTAGCGCCATATTTGGCGACTTAACTCACTTTTGGCGTGAAATAAACAAATAAAAATGTAATAATAAAAAATTAAAAGTACAAAAAAGTATATAAAATATGATTTTAACAGAGAAATTTTATCGGTTCTCTAAATTTTATGTATAGGGCTACAAAACGCACCAGGTCTCGATGCTAGGTGCGAGCAACACCAAAAGTGGTTCCCTTGTTAGATTAATATGTCGTCGTTTAAAAATTCTTAAGCAAATGAAAAGTAAAAAAAAAAAATATTTGCATCACATTTTCCGTTAAAAAGACACTACTCGCATAAATAGAAATGTTTTATAGTTTCAGACGAAATATAAACCCATCGTTCTTTTCACTATAGGTCAGTGTGTAAATAATTCTAAAACACTGGGTTGTTCAATATAACAGAAAAAGGAACAAGGTTAGAAGAGGTGCGATCAGTAAAAGTATTGCAGCTTTTCATAAGGATGGAAGCAATTTTACTTGAGCTTCTAAAGATATTTTTGGGCTTTTTCTTTCAAGATACAAATTTTACTGAATAACGGCAATATTGTTTAAATATATGTGAAACTTCTATAAATTTTGAGTCAGCGAAAATTATTCGATAAAAAGTTTCAATTTAAAAATTAAAATACAGCCTTTTAAATTAGTAGTTTCGCTGAAAATGTAAAAATATTGTAACAGAATTTCCTCGATTCTACTCAATTAAATTTTTATCTTCAATAATTGTCAATAAATAAATGTGTAGTTTATAAAAGCTTTCTTTAGTTGTTCTTTTGTTATGAAATTTGAAGGAAAATTTTTATAGTTTAAACAATATTTAAATTTAAAATTTACAAAGAAAATGCACTTATCACAAAATCTGAAGATATTGCTTTAGATTACAAATATGTAATGGAAAGCGTAATAATGGTGATAGAGGAATAGCTTTTCGAGGAATTGTTTATTCAATATAGATTATTAGTGCTTTCAGCTGAACACAGTTTTTATTATTTGTTATATTAAATAGAAATGTAACCGAAGTTATATTTTTTGAGTACACAAGTTTAATTAACTGCATGAAATAAAAAATAAATAATTTAATTAATCAGAATAAATTTACTGAACTATTGGAACTGTTAGATTAAAACAGAATAAGATGATATTTCGAAATATAGCCTATTTAAAGTTATGCATAATTGTCATTTGGATAGCATTACTTGATATCTAAAGAGAAGCAAAAAGGTATCTAAATAATGGACTCAAAAGAAATCAAATAATCTCTGCGTATCTTACAGCTTTATTGGTACATCAATTTTCTTGTATTTGTACCTGTTCTTTTTTTCCACGTGTGCTTATACATTTTTTCTATCAAACAAAGAAGAATATCAATGATTGGATTTTACCTATTGAATCTCAAATGACTTTCTCCTTCCGCGGTTGGGATTAATTGACATTTAAGCAAACGTCAAAAAGAGAAAGGAAGCTGTATATATTTTTTATGTTAAGTTATAAAAATAAAAAATGTATAAGAAACATAGAATAAAACTATATACATAAATACTTAGTTCAATCGCCCCCACATACTCTTAAATTCTTCAAATTGGGTGTTGATTTTTGGGTCAGTGCCCAGTATAAATACTTTTATATAATTTTACATCTACCCAGTAATAAAAAATGGATAAACGAAAACTCTTTAACGCTAAACTATGTAAAACACGAAGTAAATTAAAGTAAAGATTAATTTTTTGTAAACTTGTAGTCGATATTACTAAACTGTTAAAAGTCATGCATCACTGGTTAATTTAAAAGAAATCGTTCAACAAGGAGATTTTAATAGACAAATTCATTGCATGTAATCTATCTATACTAATATTATAAAGAAGTAAAGTTTATTTGTTTGTAGGAGGTAATATCTCGAACTACCGACCCGAGTTCATAGGTAATAGTGTCAAAATGATTGTGTTAGTCCCTGTTCAAACATAGGCTATATCTTATTTCCATGCCACTAACCCAAACGGGGTGCTGGAGCAAAAAACGTTATTAAAATGCGATTTTTTCGTTATTGAAGGGCCTAGAAACATGAAATTTGACATGGTAGTTACTTATAAGATATAAATGACCTCTAAGAACATTTCTTAAAACATTCGAAATTTAAAAGAGGTGAAAACGCGCGAAAAGCGTTTTAAAAAACGTTCTATTTGGCGATTTCTACGCAATCTCAGGAAGTACCGAACCGATTAAAAAAATAATGGCATCAAAATGATGGTGATAGCCATACCTCCAACAAAAGCTATATTTGATGTCGGTGCCACGACCCCAAATGGGGTGCAGGAGCAAAAAACGTTCTGAAAATGTGAGTTTTGTGTTACTGAAGAGGCTAGAGACATAAAATTTGACATGGTAGTTAACAATTACATATAAATTATCTCTAAGAACATTTCTTGAAAAATTCGAAATTAAAAAGAGGTGATAATGCGCGAAAAGCGTTCTAAAATACGTTCTAAATGGCGATTTCTACGCAATCTCAGAAAGTATCAAACCTATTTCAAAAGTAATGGTTGGAAATTGATGGTGATAGCCCTTGCTGTAATATAGGCTCTATTTTATGTCGGTGTTACTAGCACCTTGGGGTTGTAGGTGCAAAAAACGTTTTAAATTGAGCTTTTTATAATACTGAAGGGCCTAGAAACATGAAATTTGGCATGGTAGTAACTTATAACATACAAATGATCTCTAAAAACATTTCTAAAAAAATCGAAATTTAAAAGCGGTGAAAATGCGTGAAAAGCGTTCTAAAAATGTTCTGAATTGAGATTTCTTCGCTATCTCAGGAAGTATCAAACCTATTTCGAAAGAAAGGGATGGAAATTGATGATGACAGCCCTTTCTCCAAGATGGCTATATTTTATGTCGGTGACACTACCACAAAGGGGGTGCGGGAGAAAAAAACGTCCTAAAAATATGATTTTCGTGTTATTGAAGGACCTAGATACATTAAATTTGGCATGGTAGTTACTCATTAGATATAAATTATCTCTAAGAACATTTCCTAAAAAAATTCGAAATTTAAAAGGGGTGAAAATGTGCGACAAGCGATCTAAAAAACGTTCTAAATAGCGATTTCTATGCTATCTCAGGAAGTATCAAACCGATTTCAAAAGTAATGGTTGGAAATTGATGGTAACAGCCATTGCTCTAATATGGGCTCTATTTTATGTCGTTGTCGCTACTACCTGGGAATTGCAGGAGCGGAAGACGTTCTAAGTTGCGATTTCTGTGATACTGCCAGTGGCTAGCAACATTAAAATTAGGCGTGATACTTACTTACAAGATGTAAATGCTCTCTAAAAGCAGTTTCTAATAAATTCAATATTTAAAAGGTGAGAAAATGCGGGAAAAACGTTCTAAAAACGTTTTAAATTGCGATTTCTACGCAATCACAGGAAATATCAAACCGATTAAAAAAAAATGGTTACAAATTGATGGTAACAATACCTGCTCTAACATAGCCTATACTTTATGTTGTTGTCGCTATCATTTGGGGGTTGCATGAGCAAAAAATGTTCTAAATTGCGTTTATTGTGATACTGAGGATCTAAAATTTTGAAATTTGGCATGGTAATTATTGCTTTTACAAATGCTTTTAACGAACTATCGGAAGAAAATTCCAAATTTAGAAGGATGAAGTGAGCGAAAAGCTTCTAAAAACGTTCTAATTACGATTTTTATGCAATCTTATGAACTACCAAACCAATTAAAAAATAATGGTTGCAATTTTTTTGTGATTGGACTTGCAAACATAAGCTATATTTTATATCGGTGCCACTACCACCAAAGAGTTGCAAGAGCAAAAAACGTTCTAAATTGAGATTTCTGTGATACTGAAGAGGCTAGAAACTTTAAATATGGCATGTTAGTTATAAAATATAAATGCGCTTTAAGAACAGTCGAAAATAAATTTGATGTGTAAAAGGGGTGAAACGAAGGCAAGGTGCGGAAAGCGTTCTAAAAAGTCCTAAATTACGATTTCTATGCAATCTCAGTGAAATAATACACCGATTACAAAAGTAATGGTTGCGAATCAATGTTCACTGTCTCTGATCCTACACAGGCTATATTTTATGGCAGTGCCACTACGCGAATTCGGAATCTTCCCTCGATTCGCGCACTTTTGGCGAGAATTTTTGGCGAGAGATGCATTTTGAGATTAAATGAAAAAAAGTCCTTCCGGCCAGTGCCGGGAGGAAGAGGTAGCTTTCATAATCCTTATTTAAAAAAAGCCAAATTATATCATTCAAACACACGAAGCTCAATTTAGTGGAAAACGAATATAGGAGATTCAATACTAATTTTTATCAATATAATGAATGAGAATTTCGCGAAATTAGTCAGCTTTATCCAAGCTGCTTTTCTTTAAAATAACATATATTTGGCTGCCAAATTCGGCAATTTCTTAAAGTGCCTGTCATTTTAAGACAACATGGTGGATGAGGCTAAGCAGTGAACTTGGTCGAGACCTTAGTAATTGCTGTGCACATGCTCACTCACATCGGAATCGGTTAATATATAGGAGTGCTGTCGCATGCAAAAAATCAGATTTTTCAAAATGTCACCCACAATAGAAAAACTGCTATATCTGAGCCATTTTTTAAGGTAAAGACAAACAAAAAATGCTCCTGAATACTTATATCAAGGTCAAATACTTAAGAAAGAAACCTTTTTCAATTTCTAATTTTTTGCACCTCACTTTAAATATATATATATATATATTTTAATTTAATGGTCGCCATTTTGAAACAAGATGGCTGATGAATCTGGCCAGCGAACTTGGTCGAGGTGTTGATGTATACTATCCACATGCCTTCTTACATCGAAATAGGCGAATACGTGTGTTATCGCGTGACAAATACAAGATCGTTTCAAAATGTTAGCCATGCTAGGAATTCAAAGTGCTATAAATCAACCATTTTTTAAGATATAAACAAAAGAACAAATTTTCAGAAACAAAAACTGCTCCGGAATCTTTGTATCAAGGCCAAACACATAAAAAAATCTTTTTCATTTTCCAATTGTTTAATACCTCATTTTGAATTTTAAATTTAATTTTTTTTAAATGGCAACCCTTTTGAAACAAGATGGCGAATGAAACTGGCCAACGAACTCGGTCGAGACATTGGTATGTACTATGTACAGACCAAGTTACATCCAAATAGGTTCATAATTACGCCTGTTATCGCGTGACAAAAATCAGGTCGTTTTAAAATGTCAGCCACAAGAGAAATTCAAAATGCTATTACTCAGCCATTTTTTTTTAGATATAGACGAAAGAAAAACTGTTCCGGAATCTTTGTATTAAGATGAAACACATACAAAAAAAATCTTTTTCACTTTCCAATTTTTTGGTATCTCATTTAATTATTTTTATTTTTTAATTTTTTAAATGGCCGCCATTTTGAAACAAGATGGCGGATGAAGCCGGCCAACGAACTCGGTCGAGATATTTGTATGTACTATGTACACACCAAGGTACATGCAAGTCGGTTCATAAATACGCCTGTTATTACGTGAGAAAAATCAGGACGTTTCAAAATGTCAGCCACGCTAGAAATTCAAAATGCTATAACTCAGCCATTTCTTAAGATATAGACGAAACAAAAACTGCTCCCGAATCTTTTTATCAAGGTCAAACACATAAGAAGAAAATATTTTTTCAATTTTTAATTTTTTGGTACCACATTTCAAATTTAAATTTTTCTTAAAAATTTAAATGGCCACCATTTTTAAACAAGATGGCGGATGAAGCTGACGAACGAACCCGGTCGAGACATTGGTACGTACTATGTATAAACGAAGTTACATCCAAATCGGTTCATAAATACGCCTTTTATCGCGTGACAAAATTCAGGACGTTTCAAAATGTCAGCCACGCTAGAAATTCAAAATGCTATAACTCAGCCATTTTTTAAGATATAGACGAAACAAAAAATGCTCCGGAATCTTTGTATAAAGGTCAAATACATAAGAAAAAAATATTTTTCCATTTTTAATTTTTTGGTACCACATTTCAAGTTTTAAAATTTTTTAAAAATTTTAAATGGCCGCCATTTTGAAACAAAACGGCGGATGAAGCTGGCCAACGAACTCGGTCAAGAGATTGGTATGTACTATGTACACACTGAATTACATCCAAATCGGTTCATAAATACGCCTTTTATCGCGTGACAAAATTCAGGACGTTTCAAAGTGTCAGCCACGCTAGAAATTCAAAATGCTATAACTCAGCCATTTTTTAAGATATAGACGAAACAAAAACTGCTCCGGAATCTTTGTATAAAGGTCAAATACATAAGAAAAAATATTTTTCCATTTTTAATTTTTTGGTACCACATTTCAAGTTTTAAATTTTTTTTAAAATTTTAAATGGCCGCCATTTCGAAACAAAACGGCGGATGAAGCTGGCCAACGAACTCGGTCGAGACATTGGTATGTACTATATACACACCGAATTACATCGAAATCGGTTCATAATTACGGGAGTTACAGTGTGACATAGGTCAGATATATATATATATATATATATATATATATCAATTTTGAACGGAGGGTGGTTTCGGGGTCTGGGGGTCATGATCGATGAAAATATACCAAAACTTTTTGAAATCGCTTTCCTCCGAACGGCTGCAATAGGTAGCTTTTTTGTAAAGAAAGCTACCTAATATGGAACCGTGCTTTCTCTGAAAGTAGCGATCGTGCGCGAATCGAGGGAAATTCCCAAAAAGCAGAGTTTGCGCGAATCGAGGGAAATCCCCAAAAAGCATATCCGTTATTGTTATTTCGCCGTGCGTTGTGTCACATCTTCGGTTGGAATTTTATTTGCGTTTTTTGTGTGTCAATAACAATAAACAAATAACATTTTTTATTTTTTGTTGTGGTGTTTGTGCTGAAGCACTAGCAATGTTATCAAGATGCTTCCTTTTTAAAAAATATTCTGACACAATAAATATCTTTCAACTAACCATGAAATACTTTTAAAATACAAAGTTAAAGGATTGTTTATTAAACATAAACATTTGTCAATGATTAAAGTACATTACATTCTTAAATTTTGCTTTCCAATGTAACCAATATGTTTTTCAATATTATTAGTAAAATGATGAATAAAATATGATTAGCCAATAAGTTTTTTAATATTATTAGTAAAATTATAAATAAAATATGATTGGAATATAATGCTTAATATTTATAACTTTCTCCCAAAAACTTTGAAAAGGAATGTAGTTACACCCTACTCTTAAATAACCCAATTGCTAAGTGTAGTAGTGTTATATCTTAAATATCCCTTTATATATATCTCCTTACTCCTTCCTTCTTTACTTTTTAATTAATTAGATTTGAAAATTATAAAGGAGTATAATTACTTTACAGTAATTATTTTTAATAATCACCTAAATTATTACCACTGTTATATGATAACAAAGATTACATTTAGTGGGTTAAAAAAAAAAAGAAATATTCTGAGAACACACTTCTTTTAGTTTACCTGTTTTTTTTTGTTGCTTTTTTTTATTATTTAATAGTGTATGAAATCTGAACTGATTGCAACATAAAATGTAATGAATAATTCGTAACAGAAGTTACAGAAAGATAAGTCTCAAAAAAGTGTAAATCTGTCCTCTTTATGTGATGTTCATAACAAATATTGCAGAATTATTGTTGTGACAACTTGTTTACTTATAAACTTTATTTGTATCTAGTAATATTCTCTTGACAAAAACAGAAAAAAAAATCTCAGAACAGAGGTTAACAAAAAGAGTGCCTAATTTTTGTGAAAAAATAAAACATGAGGAATTAATTGGTGAATATTTTATTTATACAGTACAGAACCATTTATCCGGAATGCTTGGAATCAGATGTATTCCGCATAACTGGTTTTTCCGGTTAACTGGTTGTGTATTAAAGCAGCATCCATTTGATAACTTTTGTGGAATATGTGTGGCTGTGGCATTATTTCTGATTTTAAATTATTAGATTACTTGGATTAAAAATCAATGCAAGAAAGATCAAAAGTTAACCAAAGTTTAAAAGAAGGTAATTTATGGGGATCCCTTTGGAACAAAAATTCTTCTGTTTCCTCTGCATTAAAATTAAAACATCTAAAATACAACTAAATATGTTTTCATTTCAAATACTAGATGTTTTCATCAAATTATACAATTGTTTCAAGCAAAACCTATGTCAAACTGGCAATGTATGATGCCTTTTTCTGCAAAGAATCTGAAATCAGTCTATCAGAAATATCATTCCGGATAACTGGTTTTCCGGTTAACTGGTTTCCAGGTAGATAAATGGTTCCATACTGTAATATAAAATGCTTTATAGAATGGAGATGTTATAACACTTAATAATGTATTTAATCTTAGGATGAATCTGTTTTGTTTTTAAATAAATTATTTATATATTTATTTTTTTGCTTAGTAGATGGTTTTAAAAACGATGTATTTTTTTAATGAAAGAATTCCTAGCATCATGTAAAGTCAGGGAATTCCAAAGCAGTCAAGGAAATTTCAAAATATATAGGAAAAGTCAGGGAATTTACAAATGTTTTCTAAAAAGTCTTGAAGAAAAAATGAAAAATGACGTGAAATTTATAAAATAGTCTCGAGGAAAAAAAAAAAAAAACACGAAATTCCTCAAATGATTGCAAAAAAAAAAAAAAAAAAAAAAAAAAAAAAAAAAAAAATCCAAAAATTTAAGGACGATTACTAAAAAAATCTCTAGGTTTGACGAAGGATTGTGAAAATAAGTAGGAATTTCCATTAAAAAAAGCATTTGCTGTGTGGTATACAGCCAAATCTCGAACGGTCAATCTTACAGGGTGATGTATTTGTTTGTATATTGTAACATCAGTTCTAGAGTATTATTTTGAAATTATTTTATTTAGTAGGGTCACCCGGGGTAATTCCTGGTCAGCAAGTTTCTGGGGTAATTCCTGGTCACAGTCCTTTTTATGTTTCAATAACACTTCACCAAAGTGAAAAAAATCATAGAGGTACTCTGAACTATCCTCATTGGAATTTATTACTTAATTATGAGTTATTTATTTATTTATTTTGAAAAAAAATCTTTTTGAAATGGCTTGTTAAATTTCTGTAAAATAGCACTGGCCTTAGTTATGAGACATATTTACAAGATCTTTGTCACAACTCAAATTTTAAATATTTTTCTTTTCTTTCTTTTTGGTTCAATTACCAACTATCTTAGCTATTAAAAAATAGTCTTGAAATTTTTTTATACTATTTTAAATAATTTACAGAAGTTGGTCAAATACTGTCCCATGTATCTGGGATAAATCTTGGCCACTGAAGTAATTCCTGGTCGATGTTTTTATCATTTAATTTCTTTTTATTGTCATATTTAGTGATTTTAATTGTCGCAAACCCTTTGAGAATTAACTGCAACCACACTGTTCACCACATTTTAGTTAATTGTAGTTCTTAATAAAGAAGAGTCATACATGGTAATTCTTGGTCACTGAGTTTCTGAGGTAATTCTTGATCATTTTCGCTTTTTTTTTTTTTAAAAAAATAACAATTTATGAAACTGTAAAAAATCTCAAAGATACTTTGAATCCTTTGCTTTGAAATATATGCCTTAAACATTCATTTAGTAGAAATTAAATAATTAAAAAAAATTACATTCAAAATTACTACTTAAATTTCTGCAAAACATCGATCTTGATTTTTACACATTTTACAACAAATCATTGTCATTCTTGAAGTTTTAATTATTTTATTTCAACTAATGACATATCACAGTCTTTAAAAAAGATTATAAAATTTTCCTCTACTATATTAAACACTTTTAAAAGAAGAAAACCGTAAGTGCTCTGAGAATAAAACACACTATGACTGAACAATTTAAGTAGAAATGCTATCTCATTGCAAAATGCCAAAACGGTGCATAAAAAATATACATAATGCGATAGAGGAACCTAATTATTATGCCGTGTATTATATTAAAGGTTTATATTGAAAATTTCTTGAAAGGGAGCCAAAAACTTCAGTTGGCCTAAGCAAAATAAAATTGATAACAAACATTTTTTTTTTTTTTTTTTTTTTTTTTTTTTTTTTTTTTTTTTTTTTTTTTTTAATGGACCAATAAATTTGCAAGTTATTAATAAATCCATTCACAATGTATACTAATGAAATAATAAATACTGCTTATAAATGTTGTAAAAATGCATAAAAATTCTTTGGCTAATTAATGTTTTGTAAAATGTACAAGAGTCTTTTGCACATCAAGTAACTTTGTATTTATGCCCTAAACAAAGTCTATGCTTTATGATTCCATAATTATGAGATAAACAAAACTTTTAGAAGATTGATTCTACTTATTTTATTACTCAGTCATAAAGAAATTAACTGTACTACTTTATTTACATGAAAAAGGATGCTGACCGATAATTACCCCAGAAGTGAACAAGAATTACCCCATTTTCGGGGTAACTTGGTCATTTAAAAATTATAATTATTTTAATTATAAGTGCATATATATTTAAGTAAGCATTTTATAGTATAACCATCAGAGGAGACTTATTCCACAAAAAAATTGGGAACAATACCTTTAATAATTTTTATAATAATTAGATGTTGATGCTCTTTGACCAGGAATTACCCCGGGGCACCCTATTTAAAATATTCAACTTACAATATCATTTCTTTCATATTTGTAATATTAATTATTATAAATGATATATCAAGTAGTCTGGGAGATTAATTGTTAAAAATAGCAAGACAAAACTAAACACTAATATTCCAATATTATTTTTTATTACCTTTTAAATCCTCCACTGTTTCAATAATTTGATAGCTGTAATTGCCTGATATTTAGTATTTTAAACTATCCATCTAAAATAATTAAAACATCAATCTTCTTATAATTACAATAATTGATGCAAACAGTAAATTATTATCATAAATGTTTTATCAATTACCGGTATCCTAATTGTTAAATTTATTTGAAAATAACTATTTTGTTTTCTTAGTATGTATTCATCAAATTCTGGTTCTAAATAGAGTCACAAAAACAATGATATTTATTACTTTTTATGGGGTGTCCATTACTGGAACAGAGGATGTTCATTATTGGGCTTTTGGGTGTTTTGATATATTTCTGTTATTTAAAATTAAATTTCGATTCATATTGGGAAATGAGAATATAAGGATGGTTAAATATTGTTGATAGGTTAATATAATATTGAAAAAACTGCAATATAATAATTATAACTATTAATAAAAAAATAATTTTAAAGGAAATTCCTTAAGGGTGTCCATTACTGGCACATCTACCCTATATAAAGATATGTGCTCATTTTTTCAAAATAAACAAAAAAAGTTTATTGAAAAATGAACTTAATCAAATCAATTGATTTAAGTATGCCAAGTTGTTATATATTATGTAACATAATATAGCTAAATGGTTAAGTTTTAACAGTAACTCAATGTTCCATAATTTAATTATGTATAATGAAATTAAATTAATCTATATTAGTTTATTTAGGCAAGTCTTTTTTTTTTTTTTTTTTTTTTTTTTTTGTAAACCTTTCTCTGATATTCTATAATAAATTAAGTGAAAAATAGTATTTATTTATTTTTTAATATTGCAATTTAAAAAAATATTTTATTAATTGAAAATATCATTATAATATTTCTTAATCATCATATTTTGAATTTTTTAAATGTTTGATTTATAGAAAAAGCAATGTATAATTGCATTTGTATAAATTTAATTTTATAAAGTTTCACCAGTTAATTTTATTTTTCTGTTTATAAGTTTTCATTTCTTTTACAAAAAAAGTTATTTATCTTACAAGGAGAGGGCCAACCTTGTTAATCACAGATTTTGATTATTTTAATATATGTTGTAGTGTAGAGACCCCTTAGTGTCAGGTTCAACGGATTTTATACAACGCTCCTTAGTTCTTGAGAAACTAGGGGGTCTAAAAGTCGCACACAACTTAAATACTTACTTTGGTGTCAAAATGATCGGTTGGTCGTAGCTCAGTTGGTATGGCGTTTGCCTGCTGATCCGTAGGTTCCAGGTTCGATACCTGAATGCGCTGCGTCTTTTTTTTTTGTTTTATAAATATACTTGTAAGTATAACTTAATAATCTGATTGTCAATTAAAATATATAATATTACATATCAATTATAATTTTAACCTATTTAGTTTTTTACTTTTAACTAATTAGTTGTAATAAAACATCATAAAACATTTAAAATGTATTTCATATATATTTTATCGATGCAATGATATTGAACAATTGTGTCAATTCGTGAGTTTAAAGAAACATCATTTACGCATTGCTTTAACAAAGGAAGTCAATGCGACAATACTATTATTCTTTTTTTAAAGTAACAAGCATTATATTGAAAATTAGCATTAGAGTTAAATTACAACCGATTTTCTGCATATTAAAGATTTTTAAATTTGTAATACGTATGCTTGCGCTTTCAATTATTTTGCTTTCTCCCTTATCTTCTTCCGGCTTTTATTTTTATTTTTTTTTAATATTCTTTTATTTTATCATACCTAGATGACGCCACTACAGATTTTGTCACGATTTTCGAAGTTTAATCATTCAATAATAGATCCAATTTCTTTTTTAACCTCTCTAAAGGATGAAAAATAATAGTTTAAAAAAAAAAAAAAAAAAAAAAAAAAAAAAAAAAAAAGATAAATTTAAGTTTGTTAACATTATAATTAATGTATGATAATAAAATTTTTAATTGAAACTATTAAATTATAATTACAAATATATCTATAAAACAATAAAGGAGAAAAAGAAAACGCAGCGCATTCAGGTATCGAACCCAAAACCCACGGATCAGCCGGCCAACGCCATACCAACTGAGCTATGACTAACCTATCATTTTTTCACCAAAGTAAGTATTTAAGTTGTGTACGACTATTAGACCCCCTGGTTTCTCAAGAACTAAGTTGCGTCGGATAAAATCCGTTGAACCTGACACTAAGGGGTCTCTACCCTACAACGTATATTAAAATAATCAAAATCTGTGATTAACAAGGTTGGTCCTCTTCCTTGTTAGTTGAATTTGAATCTATTTGGTAGCCATATTTTTAAACCATCATTTTATATTGTTTCATTATTATATCAATAGATGGCGCATGTAGTGTATGAAGCATTGTTTACATTTATGTTATTGTTTACTTCTGTTGCGCCTTGCGCGGTTGTGTTTCATTAGTGAGTTGCAAAATATCATGGATTTTCTTTTGTTGTTGTTTTTCTTAAAATAAAAATGTGTTTAATTATTTATTTTATAGTATAAAAATAGAATCTTTTATTTATTTGCTTACTTAATAACAATGTGTTAGTTTAACTGTTAATTTCTATGTTTTCTAAAGTAAACGAGTGCAATTGTACGAAATTTTTATGCCTAAATTAAAATTTTGTGCTTTTAAATAAATTTTTGTTCTTTATATAAACGTTGACAAAGTTTAAGGTATTAAAAAGTCTTAGAATTTTGTTGCTTGCCTAAGATTTTTAATACTTTTTGCAATATTTACATCTTTTTCTGTTTTTTAAGTAGAATAAATTTAAGTAAAATTTCCGAACACGTGGTTTTTATTTCCTGTTTTGTGCAAGCTAAGTTTTGCATAATGGTAAAAGTTATTTAAATAAAAATATTCATGGTTTTACAGAATCTTACTTGTATTTTCTACTCTCTTTTAGTGCTTTTTATTTGAAATTAGTAATTTTGTTTACTTTCAATTTTCAGTGTATTTAAAATGGCGTTTCTTCATTTTTTGTCGCCGATAGAAGAAATCTTTTTTTATTAATTCTGTCTGTCAAATTCCTGTCAATTTTCTTGATCTTTGACATGACAACCAAAACTACGAAACATTTTGTTGTCTAACTTTTATATGAATCTTTAATTTATTACCAATTCCAACAAAATTTATCATTTAACAAATAAGGTATTAAATTAATGAACTTTATATTCAACAACAGAAGTATAAATCACTTTAATGATTATTTCCTTTCAATGCATAGCTGCCAACCTTTACGCTTTCTTCCTACCACTAAAATTTTATAGTAAATATTGTCTTATGTAATCTTCGAAATCCATGATTAAACAAGGCGAAAATCTGTAGTATTAAATTTTAGTGGTAGTCAAAAAGCGTAAAAGTTGGCAGCTATGTCAATGTGTAATTGTGTACATCAAAATTCTTATCTGAAGTAATCTTTTCTAATCTGGCAATTGAAAATTTAATTTTATTGATTATTAACATATGTGAATTTTAATTGATTTAATGAAATTGTTTAAAAACATGTACTTAATTAAAATATTTTAGAGTTAAAAAATAATTTTATTTTGATCAGTATTTAGAGTTAGTTTGAATAAGGAATTTCCACACCTGGTGAAATTATCAACCAGTGGTGTGATTCAGCGAGTTTGGTAAAACCATTTACATTAATATTTTCTGAGTATAAAAAAACAACTGGCAAACCACTTGTAAAAATGGTGTTTGTAATATTTAAATCATAAATTAACGCTGCTTGAAATATTCATTACTCAATATTGTATATTCTAAGCACAACACCTCAGCATTTTCTTATTTATTCAATACTTGTATAATGTCTTATCTAAAACCCTCAAGTTTAATGTGCTGGTGTTTCATAGAGTATTTTTAATGATACACAAAAAACAAACACAATGTTTAAATTCACAGTTTTGTTATCAGCTATAATATTGCCTCATTTTTCTCTCAAAATTCCCTAAACTAATCAATATTTTCAAAGACAGTTGAATTTTTTAAAACTGGGGTAAATTTTATTATTGACACAAATGCCAGACTTAAACAGATCTGCACTAAATTTAAATTGCAATAAAAATAGTTTTACATGCATTTGAGAGAGACTAATTATAGAAGCCAACTTTGATGATGATTTGGATAATTTGTAGGGCTGTAACGAGCACTCGGTCTTACTCAGTGCTCGGCATACTTGGCCAATTTGCTGAGTTCTCGGCTAAATTTTGACCGAGTACTAGGCCAATACCGAGTAGTTGTTAGAATTTCATTTTTTAAGCAGTATGCTTAATTACAGTTAATTGCACAATGATTAATTTTTTTGGATACATAGACAAATGCAACTGAACCTATTTTCAAATTTTGAGCATGCAGCTACGGAATGATTAAAATGTTCCAGAATATTTTTAGTTATAGCTAACATGTCAGAAATAGCATATTGGGATGATAAAAACCATTTTATTATAAGCTGCACATTATGAATGGTGCAATCTACGCTTTTAACATCAGCGTTTTGCATTATTCATTGAATTGTTACAGCAAGCAATAACCATTTTTGATAGACAGATTTCAGGTATCAGAATGAGTTAGATAAACTGAAGAACCAGTTTTAATTTCATATTTTAACTTCATATTTTATGTATTTTTTTTTTTTCATATTTTTTAAAATAAAGTTACTTTTACTGCTTTAATTTCTTTTAAATTTTAAAAATTGTGTCAAATTTAATTAATTAACTTGAATTTTTTTAAAAAGTCAATAAGAAATATATGATTATATGCTCAAGAAGTATGTTTATGTATATACACACACAGATACGTTACTCTTAAGCTCACTTCATGTGTGTAAGTAGTCCTTTCTTATACACAACTACTCGGAACTTGGCGGAGTACTTGGTACTCGGCTACTCGGCCAAAGTACTACTCAGTACACTACTAATAATTTGTGAGTAAACTTAACATGAAACACATTTTCATAAAATTCAAAGAAGTTAAAATTCTACAGCAAAGCAAAGGAGTGTTCGACGATCAATGAAATGATATTATCACTGTTGAATATTTCATAAATGTCTTGTATTTATTCTACGTTTTCAGGTTAAATAATAGCTAACTGCTTGAAATTTTATACAGTGAGTTGTAATTTTTGCAAATTTTCTGTTCTGAGAGAAATTTTTATTGCTGAACTGAGGTTGTGGAATAATTTCTAAATAAATAACTATTTTTTTTTAAATATGTAAGCAGGAAACATACTAAAGCAACGACTGATAGTCCTTCAGGGTTTGTTGATATATACAGCAGAGCTCTGAATATCCGAACAGCCAATTTCTTACTAAATTTTTTTTTACCGAACGCCTAATTAATTATCCATTGATTTGGAATAAAATTTTAAATAAAGAAAAAACTGATAGTGGATCAGAAAATAAGAAATGTAAAAACAATAAAGGACATGGAAAGAATCCTAAGCTATGAACAAAATGAAATTAACGAGTAGTTAAATAGTGAAGTATACATGACCCTGGATATCAGATTTTAAATGATGATGAGATTGTGGATAAGATTCATGATGAAAAATAAATTGAAGAAAATGAAAATGAATGCTCTGAAAATAACCCAGGTCCATCACATAACGAAGCCTTTGAATGTTTGAAAACAGCTATGAAATAGTTCGAATGGCAGAAGAACGCTGAGCCTATTCAACTAGCGGTATGTAAGAAGAATTCGAGGTAGGGCAGCATTGAAAAGAATGTCTTCGTTGAACCAAGCAACAATCGAAAGCTTTTTTCCTTAAATTATAATCTCTGTAGTTCAAAAAATGATAAAAAGATAGAAAAAAAATTAATGAAAAAAATGTAAACAACAATTAAAAAAAAAAAAAGACAAAAAGAAAAAATCAATTTTTAAACATGCCAGCACTAACTGGTGCTGCCAGTCCTAAGCTTAGATAGCGTGTGAAGGTTTTACTATAGTCAGAAATATCCCTTAAATTGCCTGTCCATTTATCCGAACTTTTGCTTATTTCAACTAGGGTTGGTCCCGACTTGTTCGGATAATCAGCGCTCTACTGTATCATGATATATATCCAATATTTATTTTCAACATATTTCTGTGCAATATAATTTAATATTTTCATTCAAAATAAAGTGTAAATAAAATAATCAACTGTTTTCGAGTGTGTCACTCTGTTGACAAAGAATTTTTATCTCTGGCAGTGACTTTTTAGGTAGATTTCGTATGAAATACTACCTATTGGGATCGTTCCTATGTTGGAATTTCTGAAAAATTTTTGCAGATCTACACCGATCATGACTCCTGATATATATATATATATATATATATATATATATATATATATATATATATATATTAATAGTGCATTTTAAATAATGTAATTAATATCTATTTATTTTATATTAGATTAAATTTGTTTTACAAGGTATTTCAAATTTTATTTCAAAATGTATTAACTGCATCCTTTGGTATCATTTACTGTGATTTCTTAACTGTTTTATTCACCTTAATCTTTTTGATATACTGGTTGACATGTGCACATGGATTTTTGTAAAATACTGAAATATTAATCGGTATGGTGTTTATTATTTATATTTTATATCCTATAAATATTTAAATACGTTTTATTGATTCTTCCATTTCATATTATTTGTTTCTATTCTGCTTTCATTTTTAATCAATTCACTTGATTTTTGTGGTTGTTTGGGCACAGGGGAAAATTAATTTTAGCTTTAGCTTATTTTTCCCACAGAAAACAACCATTTTGCTTATATCATTGAATTCTGTGCCCTTGATAACGTAATTCAATGTATAAGCTTTTCAATTTTTGTCGGTGTCCACTTTTTTCTTCCATAATAATTCTTATAATATATATATATATTTTTTAATACTTACAGCTTTAATTCATAATAATTGACGGTGGTAGGTTATGTTTAATTAATGTAATATATTAGCATTCAAATTACTATGATGCATTTGCGCAAGTAATTATGAATGTATGCTTTTTACGATATTTTAAATATCTTTTCATTTTGAATGTCAACAATTCATTTTGATGTATTTTTTCCTTAAGGGATCTTATATATATTTTTATATATTCCCAGGTCGCTAAATTATTTAGCAATCTTTTAAATATTATACGCTTAGATCATTGCTGCAATTAGCGCACAATCTATGTGTATTATCAATAAGATTTCTACCATGTAGTTATCTGATACCTATTTTAGGATTCCATTAATTTTTTCATTCCTATCATTGCAACAATTTATTTAAAGTTTTTTAATTTTCTAGATATGATTTTATCTGCATTTTCTTGTAGTTAGTGTATGATATTGTCCTATATATTTTCTATTTGTGCTATAGCTTTACATAATTCTGTAGAGATAATCATTTTATATATACATTAATATGGTAGCAATAATTATTTCTATTCATAGATTTAATGTTAATTTGCTTTAGTTTAAATTCATATTACTTTGATCTGAGTAGTTAGTTGGGTAAGCGTTTTGGTTGTCTTTGCATGGTTATAGTTGTTCTAGGATTTGGATGTTATGCGGATCTTTTTAGACTTATTTGTTATAAAATAGTCTAGTGGTTTCTTGCTATTATTAATCTACGTTATTTGGGTTATCATAATTTGGTTTTGGATAATTTGAAGATTGTTTCTGCGTTCTGCTTCTATGATTGTAAATATTGTATATATTTTTTCATACTCAAGTTTTATTATTTAATCAAGGCTAATTTAATTAATTTATTAATTTTTATTATTAAAATTTCTTATTTTTATGGCAATTATTGCATTTTCCATACAT
The DNA here is from genome assembly GCA_963932465.1 of Maratus speciosus. Taxonomy (NCBI): domain Eukaryota; kingdom Metazoa; phylum Arthropoda; class Arachnida; order Araneae; family Salticidae; genus Maratus; species Maratus speciosus. Next base: position 140,412,294 of record OZ010787.1, on the reverse strand, counting down.
AATTTTATATGGCAGTTCTTAGTAAACATCTCGATACTGGCAAGATACACTTAGCATCTATGCAGTGTAGTGCCCGGTACAGGAATAATAATTGGGTTGTTCCTGGATCGTCATCCAGCGACCATTTATACTCTCCCCCTCGTCCTTTATTTTTTCGTAAGTGCTATGATTCTCGGTGCAAGACATGTCCATACGCTGCTCAGACACAAATTGTCTCAGATCCTAATTATTCAAGTTTTTGTAAAGCATTTAATGTTATTTATAGTATAAAGTGCAAGTTATGTAATATGAAATATATTGGTGAAACATCAGGTCCAATTCATAAACGAATCAATCATCATCGATCAGACTCTAATAATAACAAAGCAAAAAATATACAATCTACAGCTGAAATTCAACATTTTCATAAACATCTATTTAAAAATACGACAATTGAAATCCTTCAAATTCTAAAAAATAAATCAGAACGTCTTTATATGGAATCATCATATATGAAATATTATAACACAATTTATCCTTATGGACTTAACAGTGAAGTATTTAACAGACCTGGTAAGTCTTCACATCTATAAATAACAATATTGATTATTCTCCAATTTATCCTACTCTTAATCATAATTTAAATGCTAAAACAACACGTAATAAACGCGGAAAGGGTTCATCATCAGTTGTAGTTTCCAAAAAATCTATCACAAAACAAATTAATGATCTTCAACGAAATTACTTAGAGAATTATAACTGGTTGTTAATTCGTAAAAACATCTTTGCTATTAAAAAGAAACAGCTGGTACAACATTTAAATGTCTTTCTAAGTAAATCTTTCTCTAAACATTTCTCTGATATTTACTTTGACCTTATTATGAGTAGGGTTAATCTTTTAAATATTAATATACAAAAAAAAACACAAAATTCAGAACATGAATACTCAAATGATAATTACTTTTTCAAATCACATTTTTAATAAAATTAATATCAATTCTATAATTAATGATAAAAATTGTTTTTTTCCTATCAATAATCTTCATATATCAAAAACCTTTAAATATCCGAATACAATTGGGAGAAAATTTTTTAACTACAATACATTTTCAAAAAATACATCTGCTGCAAGTACTTTTCCGTGTAACTGCAAAGACCCCACTCTAAAAAAATACATAAACAATGATCATGGACATATAATCACTGGAAATCTTGATATTGTTCATGATTTTAAATTGAAACAACTAATGGGTTATGGTACTAAATATAGACTTCCATCTAAATTTAATGTTAAATCTATTATCAAACAGTTTACATATGATATTGATATTTTTATTTATAAAATTTCTATCTCTTATAATAAGCCTATTGAATATTTTAATCAATGGAAGATATTAGTAATTGAAAAATTAACTATGGCTTTAAAAAATAATATTGCTGATTTGGTTTCTATTAATACACAGCATTATTTCCAACAAATTACTAAATTACAAAAAAACTTCGTTATTACATATGTAGACAAATCTCCTAACAATTATGCTATTATATGTAAATCATATTATCACCAACTTCTTACAAATTCTATTTCTTCTAATAAGTCTTTTCAAAAAACTAATGAAAATGTAATTGTAAATAATCGTAAAATTCGAAGTTATTATAAACTTTTAAATATTTTATCTACTAATTTTAATTATCCATATTTAGTTCTTATTCCCAAATTTCATAAAACTCCTATTAAATTTAGGACTGTTACTATTGGTTGTAATACATATAATAATAAAGCCAATACACTTCTCTTAAAAATTCTTAATCAAATATATGTACTTACTACAAACAATGATAATACACATTGTATAAAAAATAGCTATCAACTTGTTAATATTTTAAAAAATCTTCATTCTGTTTGTAATATAACGACATATGACTTCAAAGATCTTTTTAATAATATAGACCTATTAGATTTACATAAAATTATAAATGCATTATTTAAAAAGTATTATAAAAAACTGGAATTACCATCTAATATAGATATTGCATATTTTAAATCTTTAACTAACTTCATTATCTATAATAATTATATATTGCAAGATAATACTTTATATTTACAGCATGTCGGTATACCACAAGGCGGTTGTACTTCCAGTTTACTCTCAGACTTATACTTATCTCATTATGAACGTAATTTTACTAATAATAATCTACATTTATATCGTTATATTGATGACATCATTTTAATTGAAACTGATCAATCTGCAATTACTCGATTTCCAGTTGATTATCCCACTAATTTGGAATTAACGGAAAACCTTTTATCTAACAATACAATTAACTTCTTAGATCTTAAAATTACAATAAAAGACAATAAAACAATCACAGATTTATATGACAAACGTAAAGAATTTAAATTCACAGTTAATACATTTACAAATTTTAAATCTTGTCTACATCATTCTGTATTTCGTAATATAATACTTAATCATTTATATAGAATAAAATGTTTATGTTCTTCTCCTCTAATTAACAATAATATTAAAAAACTAATTTATGATGCATTAAATCATGGTTTTCCAAAAAAATTCATATATTCATTAATATACAATTAGTACTTTTCTTACATGATCTATAAACACAAATTAACACATGCGTAAACAAAATTACAAAAAAATTATAAAATAAAAAAAAATACATCTATAAAAAAATAAAAATTGTAAAATAATAAAAAAAAAAAAATATAGGTTGGTTGGGTGGGTAGATGTTAGAGTACGGAGGAGGGTGGTGTTGTCTGGATAATACGCAGTGGTTAATTATTTATATTAAAAAAAAAAAAAAAAAAAAAAAAAGTGGCTCTTGTATTATTACTATATTTTTGTTATGTATTTTATGTGGATGTTGATTTGATATTTTATATGTAAATTGGAGATTTTCATTAATATTATAATTAGCTTAATTATTCATTAATCTTATTTACAATTATTTGATATTAAATTTTAATTTACTAAGGACAATATCATATTAATTACTAATAGTATGCCACTCTTAGTTTAATGTTTTTGAATGTCCCACATTCATACTTTATGGATTTTTATGGATGTCTGAAAATAATCCTCATTCTATATTTGTACTTTTTAAGTAATGGGATTTTAAGTATTATTTAACCTTCTATATACTTCCACATGTTTTTTATTTCCTGTTCATTTTATAAATATCTTATATATAATTCATTAAAAAATAATTTTTAAATTATTTTTAATAATTATTTATATTAATTATTACTGAATTTATTTTGTTTTATAGCATATAGCTATATGCTATATATTATCAATGTTCTAGCATTATTTAAACCCTTAGTTTAGTTTAAATTAGTTAGCTAATAGAATATATTGTATGCTTTTAAATTTTATTAACAATAGTTTTAAATACATTGTGTGATTTATATTAGGTTTATAATTCTCTATATATAAGGATTTGTTTGGTTTTGCTGTTTAAACAGTTATTTACATTCAAAAGCTTACAAATTTTTATCTTGCGATAAATGTTTAATATAATTAATAACAGATGGCAGCACCAACTCTCTTGTCTCTTTCAGATTGCTCTAATTTTTATTTTATTTTTTCTAGCTCCATTTCAGTTATAATTTATACACCAGGGTGTAATTTTAGCTAAATTCTGACGATATTGTTAAACTGTTATCTATTAATTTAATAGTGCATTTTAAATAATGTAATTAATATCTATTTATTTTATATTAGATTAAATTTGTTTTACAAGGTATTTCAAATTTTATTTCAAAATGTATTAACTGCATCCTTTGGTATCATTTACTGTGATTTCATAACTGTTTTATTCACCTTAATCTTTTTGATATACTGGTTGACATGTGCACATGGATTTTTGTAAAATACTGAAATATTAATCGGTATGGTGTTTATTATTTATATTTTATATCCTATAAATATTTAAATACGTTTTATTGATTCTTCCATTTCATATTATTTGTTTCTATTCTCCTTTCATTTTTAATCAATTCACTTGATTTTTGTGGTTGTTTGGGCACAGGGGAAAATTAATTTTAGCTTTAGCTTATTTTTCCCACAGAAAACAACCATTTTGCTTATATCATTGAATTCTGTGCCCTTGATAACGTAATTCAATGTATAAGCTTTTCAATTTTTGTCGGTGTCCACTTTTTTCTTCCATAATAATTCTTATAATATATATATATTTTTTTTTAATACTTACAGCTTTAATTCATAATAATTGACGGTGGTAGGTTATGTTTAATTAATGTAATATATATATATTCCATTATTTGTCGGTGTCCACTTTCTTACTTTTCTTCCATAATAAATCTTATAAATAATTTAATCTTTTTTTTTTTATATATATACCGGGTGTCCCAAAAAGGACTGACTGATTTTAAAATTCAATAACTTACAAACGGTGACAGATATTAAAAAAATTCTTGCAGGAGGGTTATGCATAAAGTCAAAAGTTTTATTACAGTGATTTTCGATTTTAGTTCGAATTACAAACAACAGATGGCGCTGTAAGCAATAGTCGCTAAATACAGGCTCGATTTTTGGTCCTTTCTGTTGTTCCATGTAGAAAAAGGAGATGGAAATGTATTATCCGGGCCACGAAGTACCAAAAATCGAGCCTGAATTTAGCCTCTATTGATCGCAGTGCCATCTATTGTTTGTAATTCGAACTAAAATCGAAAATCACTGTAAAAAAACTTTTGACTTTATGCATAACCCTCATGCAAGAATTTTTTTAATATCTGTCACCGTTTGGAAGTTATTGAATTTTAAAATCAGTCAGTCCTTTTTGGGACACCCGGTATATACTTACAGCTTTAATTCATAATATTACGGTTTTTGAGGGTGGTAGGTTATGTTTAATTATTGGTTATATATATATATATGTATCTATCTATCTATCTATATATATCACTTTCTTCTGGACACGATAACTTTCGTAATTCTGCACCAATCTCTTCCAAACTGATACATAAAATCAAAGGGCATAAAATCTCGGTCAAGTTCGTTAATGGGCAAAATCGGACCAAGGGGATGGAAATAGGGAGGGGTTTTGTGAAAACAGAAAACCCCCCATAACTTCTTAATTTTTGTACATATCAAATCAGTTTAAAGTTTTTATTACTTCTAAAAATAGGGCCAAAATTTTATGTATCACAGATTTTTGATAAAGTTAAAAATGGGCTCAAGGGGTGCAAAAAATAGGGTTTTTGGGAGAAAAAAATTCATAACTTCGTCAATTCTCAAGATATCAATTCCAATTAATTTTATTATAAATCTCCTTAATATTATCTACAACTTTCATATTTACAAGTTTTTAATAGGACAAATTCGTACCGCAAAAAAAAAATTAAAAACGAAAACAAAAAGGGGGTTTGAAGAAGTAAAAATTAAATAACTCCGTCAATTCAAAAGATATAAAATCCCCATGAATTTATCATATATCTTCTTAATATTGTCTACAACATCTATATAGACAAGTTATAGATAGGACCAATTCTTACAGCAAAAACAAATTAAAAATACATAGCGGTTGAAGAAAAAAATCATCTAAGTAAGGGTGTATTCAAATCCAAACTGCGTATTTTCTGACTCATTTTACAATTCATTTTTGCTCTCAAAGGCTTCCAATTGGTACGTTTTCTTACTCAGAAACTATATAATGTACCGTAATGGTCGATTTTTTGATAGAGGCAGAATATATTTTTAAAAATGCGGTTAAAGTGGGCATTTTGAACCGAATTTCCCGAAGCGGATTGTGTTAGAAAAATCATTGCATTAAGGATGCACTCAAATCCAAACTGCTTATTTTCTGACTCATATTTAAATTCATTTTTGCTCTCAAACGCATTTAATTGGTATAATTCAGAAACTATATAATGTACCGCAATGATCGATTTTTTTGATAGAGGCAGAATATATTTCAAAAAATTCTGTCAAAGTGGGCATTTTGAACGAAATTTCCCGAAGCAATTGTGTTATCACTTTCTTCTGGACACGATAACTTCCGCAATTCTGCACAAAACTCTTCCTAACTGATACATAAAATCAAGGGAGATAAAATCTCCGTCAAGTTCGTTAATGGGCAAAAGTGGACAAAGGGGATGGAAATAGAGAGGGGTTTTGTGAAAACCGAAAAAAACCCCATAACATCTTAATTTTTGTACATATCAAATCAGTTTAAAGTTTTTATTACTTCTAAAAATAGGACCAAAAATTTATGTATCACAGATTTTTGATAAAATTAAAAATGGACTCAAGGGGCGCAAAAAAAATAGGGTTTTTGTTGAGAAAAAAATTCCTAACTTCGTCAGTTCTCAAGATATCAAATAAAATTAATTATATTATACATCTCCATAATAATATCTACAAGTTTTAAATTCACAAGTTTTTGATAGGACCCATTCGTACCGCAAGAAAAAAAAAAAAAAAAAAAAAAAAAAAAAAAAAAAAAAAAAACGAAACAAAAAAGGGGGGTTGAAGAAGAAAAATTTTCAGAACTCCGTCAATTCACAAGATATAAAATCTCTATGAATTTATCATATATCTTCTTAATATTGTCTTCAACATTTATATAGACAAGGTTTTGATAGGGCCAACTCTTAATGCAAAAACAAATTAAAAATACATAGCGGTTGAAGAAAAAAATCATCTTATTAAGGGTGCATTCAAATCCAATCTGTCTATTTTTTTACTCATTTTTAAATTCATTTTTGCTCTCAAACGCATCCAATTGCTAGATTATCTTATTCAGAAACTATATAATGTACAGTAATTATCGATTTTTTGATAGAGGCAGAATATATTTCAAAAAATGATGTCAAAGTGGGCATTTTGAACAGAATTTCCCGAAGCGATTGTGTTAGAAACAAAAAATATTGCCCTACTGAGAAAATAATTCTTCTACTAATCAAGTTTTAATTAATTGAAAGAAAAATAAAAACACAGGTCGCTTATAAATCTTTTCAAAAATCACGTCAGCATGTTTCATATTTTTTTTTTATTAAAAATTAATCTGAAAATGTGCCAGAAAATTTCGAGTTGTTGAGTATGGAAAAATATTTTTTTAATATCGCCTTAACATGATTCTCATAAAACCAGCTATTTTATAAAAAGGAAATAAAAACTCGTCAAAAGCAGACAGATAAAACTGTTAAAGTGGATTTATATCTAATAATGATTTAGTTTTTGTTGGTGAAATTAGTATACTTAACTTCGAAATCTACCTCTGCTTGTAGGCCGGGCCGGCAAGGATTTTTTTTTTAAGTCCCTGTGAATCCATAGACATAGAGTAAAATTTGTCAAAGGCGGAATATTGTCTACTACGGAAAATTTTTTCGGTCCCGATCGATTCCGGCGTAGACAGAGTTTACTGTATTCGGTATGCCGAACAGCAAACTATTCAGCCTGCCGAATATTCGGTTTGACCGAATATCAAAATATTCGGTCGAACCAAATACAAAAAAAAAAAAAAAATTCTAAAACATATTTTTAAAAACCTTATACAACTTCTGCGTTTAACAATCAACTTATAAAAATATTCATAATAATTAGAAACAGAATCATATTTAAATAAAAGAGAATGTTTTTACGTTATTTATTTGCTGTTTGTCAAGTATTATTTAAGAAAATTAACCAATCACGAAGATTTTCATTGGAATTAATTATGTACAAATGCAAGTTTCTGAACATTGCCCAGTAAATTATCTGTTTTCTTGCTAAGATTTTAAGAACAACATTTACAATCTCTGAAGATAATTTTCCACTCCAGACACCAATCTAGGATGCATTTAAAAACTTCCTTGCTTAATCAAAGGGACTAGAACAGTTATTCTTGCTATAGTTGCACTCATATAAATTTTGAATAGATCGTATTATTTATTTACTGTTACTTTAGTCTCTTCCTGACAAAAAAAAATAATATATGATCTTGTACAATTTTTTCACAATTTCTCTTTGATTTTAAAATATTTGTTTTAGAATTTAAGAAAGTTTTATCCATTTGTTTTAATTCCCAGAAGAAGCCATTAAATTTAAAATTTTGTTAATTTTAAAAGTTTTATAACTATCCTCTTCTTAAATAACTCAAAGCAGATTTTTTTCAGTATAAAGTTTACATGAAAAAAGCTCTTGTTTATTACAATAAAAGTTTGTTTTAAATATTATGCAAAATTGTTTTAAAATTTAACATTTTAATGCCTTTAAACTTTGAAATACAAAAGTATTCGACAAGCTGAATATTCGGTATTCGTCCTAACAGTTACTATTCGGCTAGCCGAATATTTGGTAAGCTGAATATTCGCCTATAGGCCAAATATTTGGTATTCGGCCAAAATCACTATTCAGTGCATGCCTATCCGCTAACATAAAAGTATGAAGAATTCTTTGCGATCAATGGCAACTTTTATGCAGTTTTATTCGAAAAAATAATTTTAATTTTTTAATCAAAATGGAAACCTTGCATATGAAAAACGATGGGATCAGTCCATAGTTGTTTATGACACTCACATGACTTGGACTATTATAATATAGATGAAATGATGGCGATAGAACTATATTTGGCGACTTATCGCTTGCGCCTGGCTATAGTCACCGTAGAAAAAATTGGCTTTTCAAGGACAAACGTCCCCCTTTCGTTGGTTCCTCCTCGACTCTTATCTTAGGTTAGTAACTATAGTTACAGCCATGTGACCGATTGACCGCTCTTCTTTTTTCCACACCGTTTGAGAGATCCATTTGATCAGTATTACCCATCCTTTGCTTGATTGCTTTCTTTCATTTTCTCTACCTTTTGCTTTCTTTTAATTATGGCAGCCAGTCCTGATATTAGAAAACAGTCGAAGATGGTTATTTATAATGTATACAACTATTTTAAAGAGCTTGTTGCTTCCAATCCTAATGCAAAAATCAAAGCTATATTTATGCAAATACAAGAAACTACTTCTAAAGCATGTGGCGTATCTCTTCGTACAATTGGAAGGATCTGTGCTGAAGCTAATACTATTGCAGACTCCAGCTTAGAAAATATGTCAATTTCATCGCCTAAAAAAAAGTTCCGAAAGTAAAACGTGTGACAGGATTAGCCTTCCTGAAGACTTACAAAAAAAAAAAAAAAAAAAAAAAAAAAAGTATACATTAAAACACATAATTGAAAGTATACATTTAACACCCCCCTCCCCCGGAAGATTTCAAGGCAAATGAGGCAGAATGATTTAATTAAGCCACGTTTAACCCCCCCCCCCATCGTCTTTTATTTGTTTTTGTTGTCATTGTTGTTTTAAGGGTGTTGGTCAATGAGAGCTTAAATTCCTGGATTCAAATCTAAATGTATTACTCGCTACATTCATGAACACATTTTATTTTTCAGAAAATCAAAAGAGAAAAAAAAAAGGAAATCAGGTAGTTTATAGCATGCATTGACCCCCTCCCTCGGAAGATTTCGTGGAAAATGATGCAGAATGTAATATGGATTTGAGTGATTAACCCCCCCCCCCCCCCCCCAGAGCAAGAGTTATTTTAGACTCATATTAAAAGTATTATAAAGAATAATTTTGCATCACGCCATTTAAAGTGGCGTGATTTGATTGAACCACGTCCCCCTTTATTTGGTGATAATATTTTATATGATCCCCCCCCTCCCTTTATTTACTTTTGTTATTGTTTTAATGGTGCTGGTCAGGGAGATATAAAATTCTTGGATTCAAATCTAAATATATTACTCGCCAAATTCATGAAAACAGTTTCACCCATAAAAGCCTAATACATGAAGCTATTCTTATTCAGATTTTAATTGATTTTCATTCGTGTGTTTATTAAATGCAAAGTATTTTTCAGAAAATGCTCTGAATTTGCTATTTTATATCGATATTTGGGTGATGACTGAGACAGATAGATGATTACAAGATAGCAATACAGTATAATGTAATTTATAAGGAAATAACACACACACACACACATATATATATATATATATATATGCGTTCATTTTTTTCCACTTAAATTAAAATAATAGAAAACTTCATGCATATACGAATGCAGATAACATTGTATGACACAGATAATTACAAATTATTTGACTATATAATTAAGTTAAATTAATAATAATGTTACAATTACACCATTAATCTGTCGTCTAAAAATCTATCCATATTTCTAACTACAAATAGCCTTACAAACATGTGTTATAAAATTAGAGGAACAAATGATTCGCTTTTTCTTAACGTAAGAAAATCAAGACTGGTGTTACGGCAAAAAGAGTCTTTGAATACCGTAGTAACTCATACTCTTACATGGTTAGATTTGTTTTGCGGAAGTGTGGTGGAAAAAAAGGGACGAGGGGCTGGCGTTCTCTTATGCCATGACAATGAAGGGAAAATGAAAAGAGGACATTTGTCCTTGAACGGTCGATTTTTCCTACAGCTAGTATAACATTAAAGTACCAAAATAGCCGCCTGGCATGAAAAAATTGAAGCGGTCAGCTCGGAACTGTTGATGACAATCACATGACTTATGATTTTATTATATAGATGTAGCTTGTACAAATGTTAGTACAGTAAGCAATCTGTCCTTGGTGCTGGAGTCCTGCATTTTTGTAAACATTGTCTCACTCTCCCCTATGTATTTTTACATCTTTCTGTTTGCAAAAATATCTGTATTTGACATGTCTTATTTGTTGTTGATTGAATAAAATGTTTGTCATTATTAAGTTAGTGTGTCTTTCTATGTTAAAATAATTTGATTTACAATTGAAATTAATTAAGAAATATGTTGGTTTAAATAAAATCGTAAGAATTACTTAACCCTCCGTCGGTCACAACTCTGGGACTCCTAAGTTCGGGTGCAATGTGCCTGTTAAAAAATCAACATTAGCAATTAATTGACACAATTCTAACGCTCTTAAAGTGATCAGTGACCTTCATTAGGATATAAAAAGAGAGAATATTTCAAATTTGAATTAAACATTGTCGTTTATTACATTCAAAGTTACGCTGTAGCAGCAGAAAGGAGAACGGAAATAATTGTGCTGTACCTGTCAGGCCCATTTCGACCGACGAAGGGTTAAATGTTTTTAAAATTTTTCAGCCTTATACCTTACATTGTTTAATGAAACAGATTTTAAAGTAACTTATAATTCTTGTGATATGTAAAAATTAGCCATTTATGCAAGAAAGTTAGTGATAATTTTTGAGCAAAGGAAATTAAGTAAAATATGTTGAAGTGAAAAAAAGATATTTTATCTTCAATCAAAAATATTTTACTTTAATCTGAAAAAATCCCACTAACTGAAAGTAATTATTTTAAAGATAGGCAACTTCAATACTGTAAATGATAGTGGAGATTGCATGTGTATATATATATGAAAAATGTATGTATATTTATATATGAAATACGAAGAAACTCGCAAGCTAATGTTAAACCTATAGGAGCGTTCTTTTCAAATTTCTCGCTAGCATTTTAATATTTTAAGATGATTCTTTTTTCTTCTTAGGATAGCTTAGATTGATATTTAGCTTTGCTATACATTTAGGTTTCAGAACCGGCACTGAAAGTGAAAGTAACTTTATGAAAAAAAAAATTTGCAACCAAAATCAAAAAAGTAAACACAAATCTTGTTAGAACTCAACCTCAACTATTCTAAGGATGAAAAAAAAATCGTTTAAAACTATTAATATTAAATGAGAAATTTTAAAAAGAACGTTCCCACAGATTTAACATTAGTGTTCCAATTTTTTGCATAACTAGTGTAGACTCTTAATGATCAAGCTAATGTTAATTCTATGAGAGCATTGAGAACAGATGTCATATATTCCCGTGGCCGCCATCTTGGAGTTTTTCTTGGCGTGAAAACCCCTTTTCTGCCAAGCATTAAATGTCGTCACGCACTGATTTATGCACATATTAGGCTTAATCAAAATAAAATGTAAATAATAAAATATAAACCTGAAAAATGCACGAAATGTAAGAGAAATATACAATAAACGGCTAATATAAAACATTACAACAAAATATGCATAAAATTATTAACATTCCTTAACAGACATTTCCTTTTTTGAAAGCTCAAGCACAAAATAGCTGCTACTATCACCTTCATTTCACAAAATAGGCCTATGACTACACACTCTAAACAAACTTCCCTTTTCCTTCAAAATTTCACGATATTTCTTAATTACATGAGCAACAGCAGGTAAACGGACTACAGAAGCCATAGTCAAACATATTAATTCATCAAAATCACAACATAAAAACAGCTCATACCAGCTAAATCTACGACTGAAGTTATTTCAAAACACAATCTCGCCAAAAAACGGAGTTGCCAGAACACGTTGCTCGTCGGTATTGCCATATCGATAAAGATCGCTAAGAAATCTCAAAACATCCAAGATGTCGACCGCAGGAATATACGGCATCTAAACTGAGCGTTGTTTATATTTATTGCTTGCATTTTTAATTATTATTATTATTATTATTATTATTACTATTTTTTTTTTTTTTTTTTTTTTTTTTTTTTTTTTTTTTTTTGCATAGGCTACCTGAGGTTAATAACTTTTATTGTGGGGGAGGGGGGATGCCAAAATCAATGTTTGTTCCGGGCACAAAAGAGGTTAACCCTATTTATAATGTACTACTTGTCTTCTCGGGGGAACATGGGAAAAAAAAAATCTGAATGAGTGATATATTGAGCACGGTTTGAAAAAACTCAGCCCACTAGTCTAAAACCCAAGTTTTTTCAGGCATTATTGAGTTTTTTTTTAACACTTTAAACTTCTAATTTTCATGTACATAACACTTAAATTTTGGATGCATTTTAGATTACAGGCATGAAAATCTTCCCTTTTTTCGGCTAGTTTCTTATTTGGTCATTTTATCTCTGCTTAGAAATTCTTTGAAATATATTTAAATTGGCATTTATCTTTGTATTCTCATACCTTAGATTAAATAAAGATACAGTTGTGAAAGCACGAGGACATTTGAAAAAACCCACAATGGTTTTTTTCAAGTGGGCCTGCTTTGACAAACCCTGATATTGAGGCTCAATAAAATTAAAGGCTACTATATTAAAAATACTATTTTTTGAGCTTGCTTGCACAGTTTGGGAAAAAAATCTGTACAGTGAAATACGTTTAACACGAAAACGCTTAACATGAAAAATCGGTTAACACGAAATGATATAGCGGTTCGTACAGTATACTATGTAATTTAATACATTTTTTTTCTTTTAACACAACACAAAAATCGTTTAACACGAAAAAAATTCGCTTTCGATCTAGTTAGTTTGAGTTGAATTTATTGGTGAATTTTATGTAAAAATCAGTAAATTTTGTGGTTTTTTTTTGTAAATTAGCTTATGTTTTATGAGCACCTTGGCTGAGAAATTGGTGCGAAAACAAACTGCTATTTTGCTTCAAATGAAGATGAAGCTGCTTAAGGCTGTTCTCAACTGCTCTGCTCAACAAGCGCAAAACGTTTTGACACATTTACAAATTCATTTTTTAACAGAAAGATATAAAATTGGAAAGCCTGGCCATGAAAGCAATTTGGAATCGGAGTTGTTTTTCCCATGTTTTGATCAATAAATTACCTATTGAGTTATAAGCGTTTTTGATCTCATGAAAAAGATGTTTTCTCCCTTCGCTGATCAGTTTTTCTGCTTTCTCCGGGAACTTCGGTTCAAAATGTCAACTGTGACAATATTTTCTGAAAGATCTATTGCGTTTGCAAAAAACAGCTCAATTAAATAGTTTCTGAACAACATCGGCTAGTTTCATGCATTTCCGACAAAAAATAAATTTAAACTTATTTCAGAAAGTTGCCCTTTTGGATTTGAGAACAGCCTTAATGCAGTTGATGAAAAAGAAGGACGAAAACGATTTAAAAAAAAATCCACAGTACTATCGCTAGAGACTTCTAAATAGGTGAATTTTAATTATAGTAATCCTGTACATAAAGCTTAGTACAGAAACAGTATCCTAAGGATAAATCAAGCTTTCATCTTATGATGAAGCAGCAGGGCCGAATCTAAGGGGGGGGGGGGGATGTGAACTGGCCGCTAGAACGAAGGGGCACCACTTGAAGGATTATACCTTTGGAATGGATCATTTTCTTCTGATGGACTGATGTCTTCTATTATTATGAAACAGCCATTATAAATGAAGTGTTAGGTGAAGATGAAAGAGCAGTCGTAAAAAGTATGGCCATTTTTTATCTTCCCATTCTGACTAGAAAATCAGAGTTTTAACTTTTTACGACTGCTCTTTCATCTTCACCTAACGCTTCATTTATAATGGCTGTTTCATAATAATAGAAGCCACCAGTCCATCAGAAGAAAATAACTCGGTGAAAGCGGAAACTCGGATAATCAGGACTCTAACTGTATATTTCATTTAAAAAATGATCTTTAAAATATTTTTGTTGGTGTTCAGAGGGGGCATGACATCCGCCATTGTAGATTATGTAGTTCAGTATTACATATTTTATGATTACATATTTTTAATTTTAAAATAAGTCGGCGATTAGAAAATTAGTAAAATTCTCTTTGTAAATATACTTTGCGGAAGAGGGGGGGGGGGCACCAAAATCCATGTTTGCTCCGGATACAAAAAAGGCTAGTTTCGGCCCTGTGAAGCAGTCTCAGAGACCACTCACAGTAGCTATGCAACAATTTCTGTCACAGTAGTTAAGGGTTAAAACAAGAACCAGTTTTCATTATTATGTCTTTTTTTTTTTTTTTTTTTTTTTTTTTTTTTTAAGTCAATGAAAAGACAAAATTACAATTGGATGAACAATGTGAATTTTCTAAACAAAGTGCACCAATATTATTACTTTGTTTTTCTCTTTCTGCTGATTTCAAATCTGTAATGCTAAATGTTTTTTTTTTTTTTTTTTTCTACACAGAAGTCATATCTACAAGTGAGATTATGGCACATCCCATTTCATTTTTTATGACTGGATAATCCATCTTTCAACTGCACTTTAGGTCCTACACTGGTCATGTGAAAAAACGTTTAAGTTAATGTTAATCCTATGGGGAAGTTATTTTCAAATTTCTCTTTTGTATTTTTGTATAAGATAGCTGAGGACGATCTCTAACGAGGCTAGTTTTTACATCTTCGATTTTGGTTTCTGATTTAAAAAAAAAAATTACTTTCATTTTCGGAATCAGTTCTGAAATTGAAACTTTCCTAATATTTAAAAAAATGTAACCAAAAAAAAAAAAAAAAAAAAAAAAACTAGCCCGGCTAGAGACAGACATCAGGTGTACTATGCAAAAAGAAAAAAAATAAAATCATTTAAAAATATTAAAATGAAAGAGATTTGAAAATAGTTTCCATAGCATTCTCGTTTCTTCCAGTGACTAGTGTAGAGACTAGAAATGCGTCATTTGTTGAGGAACGATTCTGGCAATGAAACTAAAAGAACATGTAATGACTCCAAAAAGAGCCGATTGTGTTATAGCAAAAAGTAACAACTATGATTTTAGGTGTAGGCGTTTCGGCTGCGCATTGATGATGCAGTCAGGAAAGACAATGTTATATATTAAGACTCTCAAATACATTCTGTTTAACCAATTTTGTTTTTCAAAATCGACAAGTATCCGAATTTGACTTTATAAGATTCTATTCATGCATAAATGTATTCCTAAATGGACTGAGTCCTTGGAATTGTTTCAAAATGGGCAGACTCCAAACAAGATCGCCAGTGGCCGAGAGGTTCTGCTCTCGAATCTGGTAGACGGGAGGTGCTGGGTTCGATCCCAATCGCGCCTGTCGGCCTAATCGTTCGGAGTTTTCGTGGTTTTATTCGAGCCGTGGATCTTCCATGCGTTAATACGGATTAGGTTCCCTTAGAAAGACCCCCACGGAGGGCACTCCCCCCGGTCTTATATCCCTCGTGTAGATAATTGGCCGTCAAAAATCAACCCAACCCAACCCAAACAAGATCGATTTCCAAAGAATCGTACTGAAAACGGCCGGTTCTGAGTATCAATATGTAAATGAAAGATTACCTAAGGGTGGATCTTGAAGAGGAATCTATAAAACTAAAAATTCCTTAGACTCTGGTGACAAATATCAGAACAATAATAAAATTTTCTATATAAAATAATAATGTAAATAGAGGGTTAATTGACAATATATTTTCAAGAAGAAACCAATGATTACTCTGTAAATCAAATAGATTGCCGCGCCGCCCTAATAGCCAAAACCGAAGCTACAGTAAAGTTTCCTGGATAAACTATAGCGGTTAATGAAAGACCAACCAGAGGTAAATTTTCATGATTAATGTCATAAAGTCAGGGAATACTTGTATTATGGTGATTAGAAATTAACTGCTAATTAATTGCACACACTGATCAATGAAATGAACTCTTAAAAACAAAATATTTTTATAGACAGCTTACACATGACGCCACATGTTCAGAAGAA
This sequence comes from Maratus speciosus, assembly GCA_963932465.1. Classification (NCBI taxonomy): domain Eukaryota; kingdom Metazoa; phylum Arthropoda; class Arachnida; order Araneae; family Salticidae; genus Maratus; species Maratus speciosus. The sequence continues at coordinate 140,395,856 of OZ010787.1, read as the reverse complement.
TCTGGCATCGCTTCATATGGCGCCCAAATATGAGGCGAATGTGGTGCTCTCCATTTGACTTATTAGCACTATAATAATAAAAATAAGAAAAATCAAAATTAAACAAAAAGACAACATTTGCTTTTAACGGTAAACGGGGAGTTCTGACATTCTGTGTGGGCTCAAGATGCAATACCAGATTAGAGCAGTCAGACCATTCAGTCGTTGCTAATAGCAAAGTGACATCAATGCAAGCCATCTATATGCGAATACTTTCATTTTTGAAACCAGTTAGAACCGATTCTGAAAGTTAAATTATCCTCGTATAAAAATAACACTAACAAAAATTGAAGAAGTACAAACACATAAAAGATATTGACCTCAGGTATCATGTGCAAAAAAATTTAAAAATTAAAATGCAAGCGAGAAATCTGTAAAGATTTCTCTAATAAGTTTAATATTAGCATTCGAATTTCTCTGCATAATTAGTATAGGCTCGTAAGGGGAATAACACTGTAATGTTATTTCGAAGCTAATATTCAAGAACATTTTTTTACACACTAAGATAAGTCAATAGGAAGTTTTAGTATTTATTTGTGGGAAAATGTAAAGTCATTCTGATGAAAAATAACGGAGTTAGCTGCTGAGCAAGTAGCAAGAAAGTCATTTCTAGAAAAACATGATTAAAGTTTCAAGTATGGTTATTATGCGACTTGCAATGAATCCAAAATCAGCTGTAACTTTGTAATGCATAGGAATTTTTCGATGAAATTTTAAACAGTTAAACTTGAGATGTCAAGCTATAAAATGATGATAAATTTGAAAAAAGGATTTCTTTTTTTCATTTTACAGTGTTATTCTCCTTAATTGTTTATATGAAAACAATACCATTGAAAAATTAAGTCATTAAGAAAATTCTTTAGCATTCATTATAATTTATTCCATTCATAATGTGATTAAAATTCCAATTTTCATTCCAGTCTCCAAGAAGGGCGGGGGGAATTGCACTTTTTGTCCATTAAAAAGCATAAAATCTCAAACCTTCCACGGTTGATATTCCAAGTTAAGTTAAAATAAAAGTATGTAAAGATGACAGAAAAGTAAAAACATAGCATTTTAAAAAATGATATAAATTTTTTCAAAAATTGGAAAACAGAGTTGCCAAGTGTTATGCACAATTTCTCATAATCATTTGGAGTTACTTTCTAAAAAATCCAGAAGCATTAGTATCCCCCCCCCCCCCTAAAAAACTTTATATTTTTGACAAATTGTTGAAAAAACTTTCAAACGTTTGCTGCAATATAATTACTTATTTCATAAAAAAAAAACACTTCATTTAAAATGTATAATTAAATACACACCTTTTCTCATTTCCTTTAAAGCTGTTCTTAACTGCTCTCCTCAACAAGTGCAAAACGTTTCGACACATTTCAAATTCATTTTTTAACGGAAAGGTATAAAATGGGAAAGACTGGCCATGGAAGTGATTTAGAATTGAACTGTTTTTCCCATTTTTTGATTAATCACTTACCTATTGAGTTATAAGCCATTTTGATCACGTGACAAACACGTTTTTCGCCCACTCTTGAGTGCTTTTTTTTCCTTCGCGCTGAAATTCGGTTCAAAACGCCCACTTTGACACTATTTTCTGAAAGATCTATTGCGTTTGCAAAAAAAAAAAAAAAAAAAAGGATAAAATAGCTCAATTACATAGTTTCTGAACAACAACACCAGCTAGTTCCATGGATTTTCGAACAAAAATAAATTAAAACTTATGTCAGAAAGTTGTCCTTTTCGATTTGAGAACATTTTAAAAATAAAATTAAAAAAAGGGAAAGATTAGCATAAACTAAAAACATTTTAATTTCAAAACATTCTTTCTAATGTACAATCTAAAATATAAAAGCAACTATTGGTGAGATTTATGTCTGGTTCACAGAAAAATACCAAAAATTACTCACTTAATGCTGCTTTTCTTTTAATGAAGAAGTCAAAAATAAAACTTACTTTTCAAAAGCAATATTATCTTAGAAACCAATATCACTGCACAGCTTGATTAAAATTCAAGCTCTGTTCAAAGAGAACTTTCCCCCGAGACATTGCTTGTCAATCAAAAGTATTTGAATTGTCAAAGTCAGGGCCTGATTACCGATGGGGCACATTCTCACCAGTAAAAAGAAACAGAAAATTTTGCCTTATTCATGGCAGAAATTTTACATCAATACAGTGTTTAGATAAGGCGAACATTTCTTTTAAAATTTATTGGTTTGTGCCCCGTTGGTAATCAGGCTTTGGTCAAAGTCCTGTGTAGGTAAATATGCAGTCATCATATCTTAGTAAATAAAGCATTCTAAATGTTTTGTAGCACTTGGTGATGCTATTACATTCATAACAAAGTGAAAATTAGAATCCACACTAAGTGGCTGTTGTTTTGCTAGAAATCATTTTAACTATAAACTAGATAAATGAAAAACTTAGTGCCTCTAAGTAGCTTTTCCACTTACATTTTACATATTTTTAAAGCAGTTCTTCATAAGCTTTTAAAAGAAGTCCTTCAAAAGCAACATTGTCTTAGAAACCGACCTCATTGCACGGCTTGAATAAAATTCAAGCGCTGTTCAAAGAGAATAGTCACTGAGATGTTGCTTGTCAAAGTCCTGGGACGGTGTAACATGCAGTCATCAAATCTTAGTAAGTGAAGCATTCCAAATATTCCGTAGTACTTGGTGATGTTCAAAGTCAGAATTCACACTAAATGGCTGTTGTTTTCCTAAAATTCATCCAAACCAATGTTTTTTTCTCAACTCCTTGGGGTAAAGAGAGAAATAAAAGAAGGGGGTAGGGATTTTCTAGATTTTCAAACAGTTATATTCTATAAAATAAATTTAAATAAATAAACAACTATATTACTAACTGTCCTTAATTTTAAATTGTTGCATGCTTCATAACAAAAGTGAAAGTGAATTCCCATTACGATTACGTAAGCATTTACATCTGTAAAATGTAAATAAAAAAAAGCATATTCTGAAGTGTCACAATCAAACTGTAACCACGAAATTCTTTAATATAAAGAGTTATGAAACTTATCACTAAATAAAAACTATTTGCTGCATCCAAACGTAAACAACATCCAAACATAATTATAGAAAATAAACATGTAATCTGAAAACTGCCGATAAATATGTTTAACCTGCAGAAATATAAAATACGCAGGTGAAAATAAAGCATGTAAAGAAAAAGTCCTTCCGGCCAGTGCCGGGAGGAAGAGGTAGCTTTCATAATCCTTATTTAAAAAAAGCCAACTTATATCATGCAAACACACGACGTTCAATTTAGTGGAAACCGAATATAGGAGATTCAATACTAATTTTTATCAATATAATGAATGAGAATTTCGCGAAATTAGTCAGCTTTATCCAAGCTGCTTTTCTTTAAAGTAACTTATATTTGGCTGCCAAATTCGGCAATTTCTTAAAGTGCCTGTCATTTTAAGACAACATGGTGAATGAGGCTAAGCAGTGAACTTGGTCGAGACCTTAGTAATTGCTCTGCACATGCTCACTCACATCGGAATCGGTTAATATATAGGAGTGCTGTCGCATGCAAAAAATCAGATTTTTCAAAATGTCAACCACAATAGAAATTGAAACTGCTATATCTGAGCCATTTTTTAAGGTAAAGACAAACAAAAAATGCTCCTGAATCCTTATATCAAGATCAAATACTTAAGAAAGAAACCTTTTTCAATTTCTAATTTTTTTGCACCTCACTTTAAATATATATATATTTTTTATTTAATGGCCGCCATTTTGAAACAAGATGGCTGATGAATCTGGCCAGCGAACTTGGTCGAGGTGTTGATGTATACTATCCACATGCCTTCTTACATCGAAATAGGCGAATACGTGTGTTATCGCGTGACAAATACAAGATCGTTTCAAAATGTTAGCCATGCTAGAAATTCAAAGTGCTATAAATCAACCATTTTTTAAGATATCAACAAAAGAACAAATTTTCAGAAACAAAAACTGCTCCGGAATCTTTGTATCAAGGCCAAACACATAAAAAAAATCTTTTTCATTTTCCAATTTTTTAATACCTCATTTAGAATTTTAAATTTATTTTTTTTTTAAATGGCAACCCTTTTGAAACAAGATGGCGAATGAAGCTGGCCAACGAACTCGGTCGAGACATTGGTATGTACTATGTGCAGACCAAGTTACATCCAAATAGGTTCATAAATACGCCTGTTATCGCGTGACAAAAATCAGGTCGTTTTAAAATGTCAGCCACAAGAGAAATTCAAAATGCTATTACTCAGCCATTTTTTTTTAGATATAGACGAAAGAAAAACTGTTCCGGAATCTTTGTATTAAGGTCAAACACATACAAAAAAAATCTTTTTCATTTTCCAATTTTTTGGTATCTCATTTAATTTTTTTTTTTTTTAATTTTTTTAAATGGCCGCCATTTTGAAACAAGATGGCGGATGAAGCTGGCCAACGAACTCGGTCGAGATATTTGTATGTACTATGTACACACCAAGGTACATCCAAGTCGGTTCATAAATACGCCTGTTATTACGTGAGAAAAATCAGGACGTTTCAAAATGTCAGCCACGCTAGAAATTCAAAATGCTATAACTCAGCCATTTCTTAAGATATAGACGAAACAAAAACTGCTCCCGAATCTTTTTATCAAGGTCAAACACATAAGAAGAAAATATTTTTTCAATTTTCAATTTTTGGTACCACATTTCAAATTTAAATTTTTCTTAAAAATTTAAATGGCCGCCATTTTTAAACAAGATGGCGGATGAAGCTGGCCAACGAACTCGGTGGAGACATTGGTATGTACTATGTATAAACGAAGTTACATCCAAATCGGTTCATAAATACGCCTTTTATCGCCTGACAAAATTCAGGACGTTTCAAAATGTCAGCCACGCTAGAAATTCAAAATGCTATAACTCAGCCATTTTTTAAGATATAGACGAAACAAAAACTGCTCCGAAATCTTTGTATAAAGGTCAAATACATAAGAAAAAAATATTTTTCCATTTTCAATTTTTTGGTACCACATTTCAAATTTTAAATTTTTAAAAAAATTTTAAATGGCCGCCATTTTGAAACAAAATGGCGAATGAAGCTGGCCAATGAACTCGGTCGAGAGATTGGTATGTACTATGTACACACCGAATTACATCCAAATCGGTTCATAAATACGCCTTTTATCGCGTGACAAAATTCAGGACGTTTCAAAATGTCAGCCACGCTAGAAATTCAAAATGCTATAACTCAGCCATTTTTTAAGATATAGACGAAACAAAACCTGCTCCGGAATATTTATATAAAGGTCAAATACATAAGAAAAAAATATTTTTCCATTTTTAATTTTTTGGTACCACATTTCAAGTTTAAAATTTTTTTTAAAATTTTAAATGGCCGCCATTTTGAAACAAAACGGCGGATGAAGCTGGCCAACGAACTCGGTCGAGACATTGTTATGTACTATGTACACACCGAATTACATCGAAATCGGTTCATAATTACGGGAGTTACAGTGTGACATAGGTCAGATATATATATATATATATATATCAATTTTGAACGGAGGGTGATTTCGGGGTCTGGGGGTCATGATCGATGAAAATATACCAAAATTTTTTGAAATCGCTTTCCTCCGAACGGCTGCAATAGGTAGCTTTTTTGTAAAGAAAGCTACCTAAAAGAAGGATGGATCTTAACTGAATGTAAAATAATCATTCTTATACTTCGTTTCAGCTAATGTAAACAATAAAAAAAAAAGAAAATAACGTATAAATAACATTTAACTCCTATGAATATAATTGTACAGTATACCTGAACATTAGATATGTAAGCTAAAATAATTAAATTATTGCAACGCTCAACGCTGGAAATTATTTCATGTTTACGTTCATACACGTAGTTTACCTGCGATGGCCAGCCACCTTTTAGGTAGATTTCGTATGAAATACTACCTATTGGGATCGTTCCTATGTTGGAATTTCTGAAAAATTTTTGCAGATGTACACCGATCATGACCCCTAGAACCCAAAACCACCCTCAGTAAAAAACTTTATATATCTATCTATCTATCTATCTATCTATCTATCTATCTATATATATATATCACTTTCTTCTGGACACGATAACTTTCGTAATTCTGCACCAATCTCTTCCAAACTGATACATAAAATCAATGGGCATAAAATCTCGGTCAAGTTCGTTAATGGGCAAAATCGGACCAAGGGGAGGGAAATAGGGAGGGGTTTTGTGAAAACAGAAAACCCCCCATAACTTCTTAATTTTTGTACATATCAAATCAGTTTAAAGTTTTTATTACTTCTAAAAATAGGGCCAAAAATTTATGTATCACAGATTTTTGATAAAGTTAAAAATGGGCTCAAGGGGCGCAAAAAATAGGGTTTTTGGGAGAAAAAAATCCATAACTTCGTCAATTCTCAAGATATCAAATCTAATTAATTTTATCATCAATCTACTTAACATTATATACAACTTTTATATTCACAAGTTTTTGATAGGACCAATTCGTACCGCAAAAAAAATTAAAAACGAAAACAAAAAAGGGGTTTGAAGAAGAAAAAAATCCATAACTCCGTCAATTCAAAATATGTAAAATCCCCATGAATTTATCATATATCTTCTTGATATTGTCTACAACATCTATATAGACAAGTTTTGGATAGGACCAATTCTTAGAGCAAAAACAAATTAAAAATACATACCGGTTGAAGTAAAAAATTGATATTAGTAAGGGTGTATTCAAATCCAAACTGCTTATTTTCTGACTCATTTTACAATTCATTTTTGCTCTCAAAGGCTTCCAATTGGTACGTTTTCTTACTCAGAAACTATATAATGTACCGTAATGGTCGATTTTCTGATAGGGGCAGAATATATTTTTTTAAATGCTGTTAAAAAGGGCATTTTGAACCGAATTTACCGAAGCGGATTGTGTTGGAAAAATCATTGTCACTCAAATCCAAACTGCTTATTTTCTGACTGGTTTTTAAATTCATTTTTGCTCTCAAACGCATTTAATTGGTAGATTCGCTTATTCAGAAACTATATAATGTACCGTAATAATCGATTTTTAGATAGAGGCAGAATATATTTCAAAAAATGATGTCAAAGTGGGCATTTTGAACGGAATTTCCCGAAGCGATTGTGTTAGAAACGAAAAATATTGTCCTTCTGAGAAAATAATTGTTTCTACATCAAGTTTTAATTAATTGAAGAAAAAATAAAAACACAGGTCGCTTATAAATCTCTTCAAAAATCACGTCAGCAAGTTTCATATATTTTTTTTTTTAAATTAAAAATGAATCTGGAATTATGCCAGAAAATTTCGAGTTGTTGAGCATGGAAAAGTATTTTTTTGAATACCGCCCTAACATGATTCTGATAAAACCAGCTATTATATGAAAATGAAATAAAAACTCGTCAAGAGCGGCCAGATAAAATTGTTAAAGTGGATTTATCTATAATCATGATTTAGTTTTTGTTTGTGAAATTAGTATATTTGACTTCGAAATCTACCTCTGCCTGTAGGCTGGGCCGGCAGGGATTTTTTTTTACTTCTGTTCTATCACGTGATATTGCTCGATGATTCGGTCCGTTCTCTAGTGTTGCAACCCAGTAAACTATTCTCCAACCACGCCAAGGCTACTGCGCCAAGTGCGTGAATCGAGGGAAGATTCAAAATTCGCTGCCACTACCACCTAGGGTAGGCACGAGCAACAAACGTTCTAAAAAAGCCTTTAAAATCTTTCTAAATTACATTTTCTATGGAATATTAGGAAATACCAATTTTGGCAAATTAATGATAACAGTCTCTGTTTCAACATAGAAATCTTATGTTAGTGCCACAAAAACCAGATAGATGGTGGACCGTTAGACAAGAAGCTTGGAATTTGACATGATGGTTAATTTTAAGATGTAAATGCGTACTAAGAAAGGTTTCTAAAAAACTCAAAATTTCAAATGAATACTGAAATGAGCGAATGAAATGAGCACGTAAAAGCTTCAAAATACTTTCTAAATTATCATTTATTTAGAATTAGTTTTAGTTCTTTTTATTAATTTAAGTCTCATTTCTGCCTAATGCACTGTAACAATGAAGTTTAGTCAAACTGTGTCTTTATTAATAATTTTTGAATTATTCCTAAAAGTATAATATATTCTAATAAAAATTAGACATACAAATATCACTTAGCATATATTTCAACTATTACGCGAGCAAAGCCGCGGGTTTTGCTAGTAAATATTATAAAACTAGCAAAATTGGTGAGGAATATGCTTCATAATCACATTCTCAAATAAATTTAAATAACACAATAAACAAGATTCATATTCATAAAGAAGTCTAATAAAAGCATTAAATATAAGCGTATAATATAAGCGTAAATATATCTAATAAAAGCGTATTATTCTGTCAGTTGAAAAAGTAATAAAAATGTATTTTTCTTTAACGGTTATTCGTTTTTGACGATTCAATAAAATTTTCAAAAATATCATTTTGTGATTTCTAATATTAATCTCAGATTATCAATCTGATCGGAAATAATATATATGACGCTGATGGAAAAAAAAAAAAAATGCTTCATGTAGTGTTGTTTAAAGCACGCCTAACTATTAAATAAAATTACTTTTGCTGCAATAGTATAGTGATCTAAAATACCAATTGAAAAATAAAAATACATCATTTTTCATCAGATTATACACATATTTTAATACTTGTACACGTTCATATCAGACTCGCACCAGGCGCCAAGCTTTTCATTGCGCTAACAGGAGATGCATCGATGTCTTTAATACCACTATTAAATTGATGCTTTAAGAATCCATAAAAAAACAAAGAAAAATTTACTCCTGATTTTTATGACAAATGAAAAACATTAATTTCCATACAGTACTTATGTACTACTACATTCCTCATAGAATGTGCACCAGCTCGTGGCACAGCTAAAACATTCTTTCTTTTGCGCTTTTTAAGTAAGCAAAAATAAACACTAAAAAATATTTATATATACAAGCATCTTTCATTAATAATTCCCATTTTCTCATTTCTTCTCATTAAAAATATTTCATGATTACTTTCTGTACCTCTATGCAATGCTGGTTCAATGAGAGATCTAAATTAAAAAATAAGTGCTATGGCAGCGCCAAGCGCAGGGTGTAGCTGATTGTTGCACTCATGTGTAATAAGTCTTGATTTTAATTGAAAGAAAGAAAACATTTTCAATCTGTACAGTATTTTTTCCATGGTATTTGCTGTGAATAAAACTTTATAAGACACGCTTGCATAAAAAAAAAATATGGGCATTGTCTTTTTTTATTTTCTATAGCCTCCGTAATTGTAAAAAAATTTTGTTGTCCTTTGCAATTTTTGCTTTTATAAATATGAATATGTATTCATTCCACTTGTGTAATTAAATAAAATACTCATTTTTTAAGTTGCCAGCTTATCTAACAAATTATTTAGAGTGTAATAGAAGACATCCATCAAGGACAGTTTAATACGAAATGAAACATAACATTAAACAAACCATATTTTTAATGAAAACATTTTTAATGATTATTTTTTTTTTCAAAAAATCCGTTTTAGACGAAACTCTAAAAAAGATATTTCTCCATCAACCGAAAACTCCCCAATTATTCCAAACAGTTTATGGACAGTTCATATCAGGCTCGTACACCGGCGCCAGTACATAAGGTGGCGTGAAAAAAAGATTTGGTTCGTATTGCTGTACAAAAAACAAATAAGAAATTTTGGGGGAAAAAAGTCATGTAATCAGATAACCTAAAGTAAAAATATATCATTTTTTAAATTTTATACTCTTTCATTGAACAGAGCAGGTTTAACCATTGTGTGACAGCCTAAGGACGCCAGAACTATGAAACATTTGTACATCAGATGTAATAGTTTTGGGGAAATAAACCAAAAAAAAGGGGATTACCTTACAAAAGGTGAGGGTAGAATATTTTTTCTGAATTGTTCATAATGATGTCAAAATGGAAAAACCAAGTTTTCTAACAAAATTTCTTAAGGCTAAATTTTTTGTGGCCAAAAAACAACAAAATTTTGGGACTCCTTTTGATTTTTTAAAAATATGTCGAGATCCGTTGTAGTAGCATATTATTTGTCAATTGCAATATTAAAGAAGATAAAATTCTCTACAACTTTCATACGTACAACTTTTTTATACACTCAATAGCAAGCGCAGTACGCCATTTCAAACATAGGACAATTTTTTCCATTTTCTTAAAAACCGTGGAAAACATAGTTCTACCCCGATTATTCAAATGTTTCCCACAGATTTAATCGTGTATGTCAACTTCTATATATTGGTAGAGGTAAATTATGTATTTTAGGCCAAAACTAGACTTTTTTGCACCCGTGACAAACATGGATTTTGGCGCCTTTCCCCCTTAAAAAAAATTACCACGATAATTTTAATAAATCTCTAATAGCCGGATTTTGAAAATTTTAAGGGTGTAATCATTAAATACGTAAGGCTACGTAATCAGATTTCTCAAATATTGATTCATTAAAACCTTGAAAACCAAACGGAACGGAACCGAAATATATTCCGCTTTAAACAGGTTTTATCTTAGCAGGTGTAATTGTTCATATTCTTTCTCTTGAAAATATGTAATTTTATCTTTAAAGACCAGATTCCATACATACAGATTCCATTTTGAAAGATTTTACAGTAGGTTTAGTATTGAGGCGTTTAAAGTCACCGTTATATGAATTATGAGACTAAATTAGTCACACGAAGACATTGGCAAGGTAATATTAAACCTATGGGAGCGTTCTTGACAAATATCTTGCTTACATTTTATTACTTTTAAATCTATATATATATTTCATGGGATACCTCAGATACTTGAGATCAATATCTAACGTTGTGCTTTTGTAGTTTTCGGGTTTTGGTTGCATTTTTTTTTTTTTTTTTTTTTTTTTTTGACACTTTTATTTTTGGAAAACTGTTTGGAACCCGTTCTGAAATTTGAAGTATCCTCATTAAAAAAATGCAACCAAATTCGAAAAATCAAACACGCACAAAGTTAGATATCGACCTCAGTTATCATATTAAGAAAAAAATAATAATAAATATTGAAATTCAAGTAAGACCTGTGAAAAGAACGTCCCCATAGTTTTAACATTAGCGTGCAAATGTTTTCGCGTGGGACAACACTATTCACGCGGAGAAACTGGAACGCTATTGTTAAACCTATGGCAGCGTTCTTTTTTAAATTTCTCTCTTGCAATTTAAGAGTTTTAAATGTTTGTTTTTTTTTTGCTTTGAATTGCTGACGTTGAATTCTAACTAAATTGGTGTTTACTTTTTCTATTTTGGTTATAGTTTTTATTAATTTTTTTCCCTTTTTGTTATTTTTCCGACTGCGAGACATTTTTATCTAAATTTCACAAACGCACATATATATATGTATTAATCGACAAATAAAATCTTCATTTGGCGCCCCCTTCGCCTCTCGTTCTGGCGCCCGGGGCACCTGCTCCCCCCTCCCCCGGCACACCACTAGTTTTGGCCCTTTGTTTTATTTGAACACTATCTTCTTCAAGTGATCAATGCGAAAACAAAAATGCTTATATGATCTACAATCATAAAGAAATTGGTATTTCATTTGATAAATGGTATCACAGATCATTAAACAGATATAGTTTCAAAACAATACATATTACAGAAGATTAGAATATTCCACAAAGTATATTTTTCAACAACCGACGTAAGCTTTTCTGTTTGAGCTTTAAAACAATTAATAGATAATCTTGAAGTTTCATATATTTTTGCATGCTAAAATTATATAATCTCTTGTTATATTTATTGATATAAGTGGGGAAAAAATTGACAATATTTTTTAAAAGTAATCTTTTAAATATTTTTATGAAATTAGTGATCTCAAATGTTTTATTGACAGAATTTTTTAATTTTACAGGAGATAAATGCATAACATTAGTTAGTGAAATAATCTGTTATCATTTTTATTGTAACTATTTTACAAGGTAAAAGCATTTCTTACATAAAATATATTTATTTTTTTAGTCCCCCCCCCCTTTTTATATGGAATGACAATCCAATGTTGCTAACTTTAAAACAGTAAAACTTTAAAATATATGTTATCAATAATTGATAAATAAAATATACCATTGTAGTGTGGAATAAAATATGTTTTTCACAAATTTTCATACCTATCCCATTGATACCTAGAAAATTATGTATACATTATAAAAATTATTAAAATTAAACATAAATTCTTCCTTAATGGAAACTATCGTGCGAATAAGTTAAAAAATATTGAAGTATTCTTTTAAACAATTTAAACAAAGCTTTATAATTAACATTGTATATACTTAAAGTTACTGTCTAAATATGAAAACTGTCTCATTCATCTACACTCTGCCCTACTTATAAAATTATATAAATTTATTGAATATAAAATGTCTGTTGGGATGAAAATAAAGATATGAGTGTGCAAATAACAGATAATTTACTGCTACCAAATTTTAGAAGTCCACATATACGATTAAATCCGTGGGGAAATTTTGAATAATCGGGGCAAAACTACGTTTTTCACGGTTTTTAAGAAAATTGAAAAAAATGTCTTATTTTTGAAAGGGCGCACTGCGCTATCTATTGAGTGTATAAAAAAGTTGTAAATATGAAAGTTGTAGACAAAATTTTGTCCTCTTTCATATTGTAATTGACAAATAATATGCTACTGCAAGGGGTCTCGTGATATTTAAAAAAAATCGAAACAAGTCCTAAAATTTTATTGTTTTTTGGCCACAGAAAATTCATCCTTTTAGAAAACTTGGTTTTTCCATGTTGGCATCATTATAAACAAGTGAGGCAAAAAAATCTTCTACCCGACCTTTTGCAAGGTAAAATGTACATTTCCCCTGGACTCAGGGGCGAAGCTACTGGGGGGGCGTAGGGGGGCGTCTCGCCCCCCCAATGTCTGCAACTTTGATTACAGTCGGCAAATTCTAGGTAGTCAGTATCGATCAATACAACTCTGAAACAAACGATTTTTTTTTCCAATTTTCTACGTTTTTTCTTAAAACATACACTAAAAAAATTTTGTTGTTTTTTTAGTGTATGTTTTGTCTTAATTTCTTTCAAAAATCCGAAGTTTTCCTCTCCTTTCTTCGACTTTTACGTGACTGCTGAAAATAAATTGAGAAAGAACTAGGAGAGACTAGTTTTTCGATATTTAAAGGGATCTTTATTAGAGTCTGCACCGGATTAGTGGGGTTCTAAACATCTAGTTGATAGACTAGCACTGAAGATGATGAAGACTTCGATGAAGGTATTCATATTACTCGTGGTGTATTGAAATGTGCTCGACAATTGAATCATTTAGTCGATTGTTTAAATAATTGCAAGCCAATTATTGAAAAATAGACCCCATCTGATGAATTACGTGTTTTCTTGTTCCTTAAGGAGACCATAGATATAATTGACAGGGAAAAATAAAATTGTTCGTCTGTGTCAAATATTTATAGTAAGATCGTGAAAGAAATCGAGAAGAACCGTGGAGAGGTTAGCATTACGGAAAGTGGGGACGATTCCATCATTGAACATCACCCGGGGAAAATGTCTAAAATTAAGTCAGACAATCAGAGACATATTTGATCAGTTTAGGTCCGTATCAGCCAAAACTCAGCGCATATCCGATAACTGATTCCACCACGCAAGATAGACAGCGACATTTCAACAGAGCTTGGTAGAAAAGAGCATACGTTTTTGGACAAATACGTTAATGTACAGAACTCAATTTTTTTGCGTGTTTCATGAAGGACCGGGGAGAGAAAAAAATACAAAATGCTTCATTTGAGAGTGGTGTAAGCAAAGGACACAAAATGAAAAGCTTAAGGAAAAGAAAAGAACAGAAAGTTCGCACAACATTGCTTTTCCAACACCCATCAAATTTACTGTTTCCTATTTTGTCAGTTCATGATGATGGTAATCACTTACTCGACGAGAGCAAGCGCAAACAGATTATTGTGGAAGAGCAATAGCAACATCTTGCATTCAGCACAGAAATTGTAGCAATCTTAATGGACATTACGGGAATGCTGAATAAATGGAAGCTTTTGAAAAACTGTGAAATTAATTTCCAGACATAACCCACAATTGAAGAAATATTTGAGGACATACGCTTCAGCCCTTACCATATAACTTACCTTTCCGCTTCATCCCAAAACGAGATGATTGAATTTTTTGCTACAGCAGTGCGCAAAATGATAGTAAAGGATTTCAAGAAGCACAATTTTATGGAATTATGGCAGATACGCCACCAGATGCTTCGCACCAGGATCGATCAGCTGTTGGGCTGAAATTTGCCGACAAAGATGGAAGAACTCCGATCGGCTTTTGGAAGTTTTAAAAGAAGTCGTCAACACCATTGTCGATCTTGCATGCTAGATATCACACATCTTTACAAAGAATGAGCTCGAAATAGAACAGGCAGTTTCCAGTCATACGATTTTACAAGCAGCATGTCTGGGGAATTCAACGGCACTTAGGAGACGTTTTCAGAAATCGTGGGTCAAATTGTGCCCTATATTCCTTGTCAATGTCAAAGACTCGACACTTTCCTTTCACATATGGGGCATTCTCACAATCTTTTAACTTTCATGTCTCTGAATAATAATTTTTTATTTAATACAATTTTTTGTGTTTTTTTTTTATTCCATATACTTGGGAACATCCCATTCCATGATTGCACAACAACATTAACGAGATAAATAAGTTTTGGACGATGTTGGGGGTCCAAACACATGGAAAACTTATCTACCGTCCCGTGTCCCTGATGCTGATTTTGAAGTTTGGAGCTGTCTGGATAAAATTGTTTCAATAAAAATAATTCAATTTAATTTTTTTCTGAAACTGGAACTATTGTTTTATACAAATATGTAGCTAAAAATTAACCTGCACACACATTTTTAGGGTTGGTATTATTTTTTGAACTCTGTCCCTGGGTTTTAGATTTTTTACCATCCCTCTTCGAAAATTATACAGAAAATCACTTCAGATGCAGCGACAGAATTTTTTCCAAGTTTTTGCTCATGCAGAAGTATGCTAGAGAAAGAATATCTAAAATTCTTTGACAGGAAATTTACTGCAGAATATAAATCAGCATTTAAATATCAATTTCAAGCACCGTGGCTTTATTGGTAGTCTGACCGTCCCCAAGGTTTATTCCTGTACTTTTCAAGGTAAATTTTAAAATAAATGTAATTTAATCCAGTGTTAACAACTGTTTCTAAAAATCAATGAACATTGTGGCTATCACTTAGTCTTAGCATGATTTTCCTAAAAATAGGTGTTAATTTTCCTTACCGTTCCATCCTTACCGTCTCTTTTTTTTACCATTTCGTCCCTTTTTTTACCTTACCGTCCCTTCTTTAACACCCCTTTAAGACGATGTTATACAAAAATTCTGTATTAAAAGTACTACATTTGTATTATTTCTTATTTGAATGTCCTGTGGGTACTATGCAAATTCATTATAAGTAAAAATTTAGAAGAAAATAAAAAGTTATAGGGGTAAAATGATAAGGAAAATTAAACTCGCAAGTTTAACCTAAACCTCAGTTAAATAAAAAAATTTTCGCTGCTGACATTTTTTCTTTATTTTGAATCATTAAGGCATTCGTCTATCAGATTAAAAGGTTATTTTAGCAAGTTTAATTTCGCTAGATTTTTCCCCCCAAAAGTCAAAAGGTTGTGAGAATGCCCCATATATGCAATGCCAGCAGTATTATAGGTGATGTGTTCGACGTGCTGGAAGATATTTGTGTTTTTCACAGAAAGTACTAAATCAAAGAAGCCATTAGTAGACAAGCTCTAAGAGATAGAAAATGCTCTTCTGCTGCGGAATCTTTATAAGGCGACATGGACTGCTCGAGCGGAATCATTGAAAGCGGTCTGGATCTTATATGAATGTATCCTACAAATTTCGAAAAAGTTTATTCCTCTACTCCTGTTAGCAAAACAATGACCAAGCCACGAGGTTTAAGAAAGAAAACGTTATCGCTCGACTTCATTGCTTCACTATGATGTTTCTCAAGAACGTTCAGTACAATTGCAAGTTAGTTACTGAAAAAATGAAGACGAAGACTCTTAAAATAGACGCTACGAAAATACTGAAGATTTGTACCAAATCATTGGAAACAGTCAACAATGACAATGAAAATGTGAATAGGCAGATATAGTGTGCAGTTTCTCTTTTAAAGAAAGTAAGGTGTTGATCCATTAAATGGATTTGCTATGCAATATCCACGAAGATTGGCACCAAAGAAGTTAGACGGTAATTGAAACATTCTCTTTGTTCCCGAATTTCTAATGTTCTAACGCATGGAGTTTCAGAACGAATTGGATACTCTTACAGTTGTGATAACTGAAAGTCTTAATTCTTGCATCAGCATAATCTCATTACTGGATAAAATATGTATCCTCTCATTGCAAGAAAGAAATAAACACTAAATCTGGTTAAGAAAGCGGTAAATAAATGTCTTTCGTGAAACAGTGACAATTTCTGATATGGAAGCATTACACGCAGAGCTGAAAGTTTTGTAATACTTCTGCGCAGAGGCTGAAAGAATGGACGATATTTACATGAAAACAGAATCTTTGAGATACATTCTGCCACTTGCAAACCATGTCAGTCATCTGGCTCTAACTTCTCCAGCCACAGTTGCCTCGAATGAAAGGACGTTGTAAATTAAAAATTGTGAAAAAATATCTAAGAACAACAATGACCGATCCACGTTTGAATACACTCATGATGTTAGGAGGATATTTCGAAATACTTAGATTTGGGCACCGTCGTGAATAGATGGGCTCGTCTAAAAAAATAGTGAGTTAAAATGCATGTTATGCAATGGATGAACAAAAATGTAATTAAAATAAGTTTTGATTTCATCTTTTTTAATGTAAATGTAAATTAGATGATTCTGTATAAGTTCCACGTAGCATCTTACTAAAAACTTCAACTTGTGTAATTAATCCGAATTGCAGATTTTCATCTGCACATTCAGGAAAAAATATCAAATACTTTACTGGAACATTTGCAACAATGTTACGAAAGTGAAGGGGTGGTGTATCCATCTTTAAATCTACCTTATATTCTCCTCAATATTATAAAATGAAAAGTATTCGACGTTCTAAAGTGAAAAATTTTATCTCGATGGGTTAATAATGTTCAATTTTATATAGAACATACCGGGTGTCCTAAAATGGATTGATTGATTTAAAATTCAATAACTTGCAAACGGTGGCAGCTATTTAAAAAAATTCTTGCAGGAGGGTTATGTAAGATGCCAGGAGTTTTTTACAGCTATTCTCGATTTTAGTTTAAAATAGCAGCGATACATGGCGCTGCTAGCAGTAGGTGCTAAATCGGGACCTGATGTTTTGTTTCTCTTCTCTCTCAGTATTGATGCGAACGAAGGAGATTAAATATATGAAATGGTTCTCAGTCGCCAATGAAATTTTGTTCTTAGAGTCCCACTGCATATATTTAATCTCCTTCTTCCATATCAATATTGAGAGGCCAGAATCTGGCCCCGATTTAGCGCCTATTTCAAGCAGCGCCATCTACCGCCACTACTTTAAACTAAAGACGACAATCGCAGTAAAAAAAATCCTAACATCTTACATAACACTCCTGCAAGAATTTAATTTTATAGCTGTCACCATTTCCAAGTTAATGAATTTTAAAATCAGTCAGTCCATTTTAGGATTCCGGGTAGATACATATATACAGACACAGAAACCTACTTTTAAAGATATATATATATATTTTTAAGTCAGTCGGCAAAATCGTCATATACGCCCCCCTAATGAATTCTGCTTAAATACGCCCCTGCCTGGACTATAACTGCCATTTGCTCATAATTGATGTTCAAAATACAACTTTACAGTTTCTTTGTGGTTATGAATTCTTCTTACTTACTATTTTACTTATTTTACCTATTTATACCTATTTATACTATTTTATCTTACTTACTTATACTTAAATTCTATATTAGTTAAAACAAAAATTTCCTTAAGAAATCATTAATCTCGCATACATCGAATATCTCAATATTGTTTATAATAAAAATTTCACATGGTATATTTTAATTTTGCATGTTAGTAAAATGACAATATTGGTAACTTATACAAGGGAACCACTTTTGGTGCTGCTCGCACCTATTCTTGAGGCCTGGTGCATTTTAAAGCCCTATGTTATGAAGTTTGAGAATCGATAAAAATTTTCTGTTAAAATCATATTTTTTGATTTTACAGCAGCATAACTTTCTGAAAATGCAATTTTTGAAACCATTTATCGGACTATTATCATGGAATTATTTTAAAGAAAAACATTTAAAAATACAATTAGTCAATAATAAGTATAAAATATTGAAAAAAAGTTTAAAAATTCCTTCAAGAACATGCGAAATTGATTTTTTAAAAATTATAAGCTTATATTTACACTTTTGGCGGAGGAGAAAATGGCGTTTTTTTATGTAGAGTTTTCCGGCAACCGTATCCAAATGTCATAGCTGCTTGTCATGTGTGAGTGAGCAGTAAATTGGACTTCATTAGAAATTCTAATGTCCGACCTAATTAGGCACAGTAAATTTTCTAAATTGTATAAAAATATTAATTTACTTTATGATTACTTTTACCAAAAGACACAACATTAAATACAACAACGTTTCATTTTAAACATTCGAAACTTTATTATATCTCACTTCAAAAGAAAATTGTTTGCTTATTTTGTATTTCAATAAAAAAATAGTTTTCAATCATGAAAGCTTTTAACAAACATATTGTCAGGTTCTGAGAAACATCTGCTATTAGAACTGAGGTTCTATATTATTTTTTGTCTTAATATATTATATATTGCATGGGCTGTGTACTGGAATTTCAAAATAACAGTCTTTCCTTATCTAAAACTGGATCTAAGCCGGCGAAAATGTATAGATGGTATGAAGGGGGAAAAGATAGTTGGAGAGGGGTGTGCACAACCTTTTGAGATGTCTGTGGAAGATGGGGAGACAATGGGAGCCAGGTAGAAAACCCCGAGGGGTTACGTTGAGAAGGAGCAAGGGGTTCCTGGAAGGCAGGCTGTTCTGCTCAGAGAGTTGGAGCGTAGCGCGCAAGGTGGACAGTCGTGCCTTGGATAGCTCTGAGAGAGTGCGTAGGGTTGAGAGAGGCTCGGATAGCTGAGGCTTAGATCCCATGTGTTGGGAGATCGTGATTGATCTCCGGAAAGCTAATTTAACGTGTGTAGAGTGAGAGTGATTTAACGTAGTTTAACAGTACACAGCCAGCATTTACTGTATTCAATTTAATGTTGAACCGGATCATCTATATCCGAGTTTGTAAGTGTAAATAGTGTTTGTTGTTGTGTAAATAGTGTGTAAATAAACTGTTAATTTAGTTAATTGAAAGCGTTGGTTTTCATTTAAACAATCCTCTCAGTATGTGACCGATATCACGTAATCATATCGGTGGTGGCAGCATATAAATAATAAGGATTTTCTTCGAAGTTGTGCGGACTAAGAGGAAACTCCGACAAATTGATGGCAGCGACGGGATAGAATCGTCTTGGACCAGTGACCAACGAGCCGTGTTGCAGTGTGTGAGTGCCGGAGTACCCCGTGTAATTCTTGCGTGGAAATGCCGGATCGTCGAACGGAATTTTAGAGAGATAAAAACCAAGCGTCGAGCAGAAATACAGAGTGTGTGTGCCCTATCATCGTTACAACGAACCGAACTAAAGTGTTTGTGCCCTATCATCGCTACAGTGCCTCAAGTTATAGTGTATTACAGCCTGAGTGTTGAATAACATCAAAGTGACTGTAAAGTGTGAAATATTGAATTCATCGTGAAACTACGTGTGAGCAGCGGAGTACCTCAGCAGATAAAGTATAAGGTAAGGTGTTTTGATCATTTCTGTCTGCTGACATTCTCGAACCAAATGTATTTGTTGTTGTATAATTGATAGTAATTTAAGATAAATTCTTTAGGTAATTTATGTGCAATCAAATAATTGTGTTCAGATAGGTAGGAGATTTTAATAGCCATATTTATTATTGTTTTAAGAAAGGGTCATAATAACTTGTGCTAATATTGATTTTCTATTTTTTTACTAATAATTGTAGTGAACAAAATTAATGCCTCGTGTTAATAATAGTTGGAAGGAATAATTGAATTTACTTAAATTTAAATCATTATTAAAGTAATATTTAAATGAAGCAATACTGTTTAAGTTTGAAGAGTTGATAACAAACGAGAAATGAACATTTGCTTAGAATTTTAATTGGATAGAAGTAAATTTCGAAAAAATAAAGGCTCACAGTGAGGAAAAAAAAAAAGTGAAGGATTTGATTGTATTTGTTTTAAGTGTGAGAACCAGTATTGAATTTGGAAATACTTTATTGAGGATAATTGTAGAAATTTATATGTGTATGTTATACAATTTTTCTTTATGTGGATGTTTCTTTTGGCATCAATACTTTTATTCAATTTGCAACGTATCAGTATTATTATGAAAATTGTATGTTATTATCTAATGTATCAATTGGAATCTGTATTGCATAGTAATCAAATCGAAATTATTGTTTTACCTTTTGTTTATTGGAAGTAAATTGTGTAATATCAATGCTTGAGGAAAATCAGGTTATACAGTAGGTTAAATTAGAAATATAATACATTGATTATCTGAAAGGTATTAATTAGTATAATAGGTGGAGGTAACTGTGCTAGAGTAGAAATTTAGGAAATATTAATTTGGTAGGGTTAAATATTATTGTAGAGTGGTAATAGTAATCGGTAAAGGTATGGCTTTCTTACTGAAACTAAAAAGGGTGGATCTTAAGATGATAGCCGAAGAGAGGGGTTGAATTCACGGAAGATGATACCAGATTTCAGCTTAAGAAAAAGATAATGGACAGCGAGGAATATGATGAGGGGGCTATTAAGGAATTATCTAACACTATTGTTGCGGAGTGATTAGAGTGCGAAGAAAAACAGGAAAAATTAGAGCGTGAAAAGTTAGAAAAACAGGAAAAATTAGAGCGCGAAAAGTTAGAAAGAGAATCTGAAAAATTAAGGATGGAACATGAATTAGAAATGGAGAGGCTAACGGTACAAGGTTCGACAAATAACTCAAACGGGTCTATGGAAGCTAATAATGAAAGAAACCTAGAAAAATTGATCAGTGCTAAAACTCTGAGAGAGACAGAGAGCTAAAACTCTGTCTATCAAAGTACTAGAAGGGACTGAGGGATGGAATTTATTTTTCAACAGTCTAGAAAGGGCATTCAAAACTAAAAAGGTACCGGAAAACCAGCAGGCCGAAATTCTACTAAATATGTTAGGAGATAAGGCAGATAATTTGTTAATTTATACCATTAGGGAACAAATTGAGAGTTATGAGGAATTAAAGGAGTTAGTTCTAAGGGAACATGAGCCGACACCGAAGGCGTGTTTGGAAAATTTTAAGAAGGCTAGGAGAAACCAGAATGAAACTCATGTACTATTTGTATCGCGTTTAATAGCAACATGGGAAAATTATTGTAAGACTAGGGGTGCTGACTCATATGAAAAGGTCAACCAGTTAATAATTACGGATAAGTTATTAAACACGTTAGATGAAGAAACCGCATCATATATTGGGTTAACTCAGCAGAGTAAATGGCTGGAAGCTTCTAAATTTGCTAAAGAATGTGACAATTATTTTGACGCTAAACATAAGTCTTATGCCGTTACGTATAAAAGTTTTAAGGGTAAAGATAGGTATGGAAACAGTGAAAAAGTGAAACCGAGGGAGGATAGTAAAGTTAGTGGTAATTGGAGGCAAAACGTAAGTAATGAGACTAATTCTTTTTCGGATAGAAAAACTGAGTTTAGGAGATATAGCCCTAGATGCTTTAAATGTGGTTTAAGGGGTCATTACCAACGTTTTTGTAATAAAGTGGGTAATGAGGAAAATAATAATGCTAGTAAAGGGCGTGAACAGAAAGCGGGGGTAAATAAGATTGTCGTGAAAGAAAATAAAGAGTTACCTAAGGGAGCTATTGTGGCGAGGATACCGGCAAAGGCCGAGCAGAGAACTAATGTTATTGGTGAGAAATTAAATAAGCTTGAGAAAATTGAAGTTAGTGTAAATTAGCAAAAAACAAAAGGACTGGTCGATTCTGGATGTGGAATTAGTGTTATGATTTGGAACCGGAAGAGAAATTAAAAGGAGCGGGTAGTATTTATTTACAAGGATTATTTGGTGAAGCAGTTAAATCACCGTTGGTTAAATTACCGTTAGCTATTCCGCAATTCGGACAAACTAATATAATTCATCAGGAAGTACTTTGCGCAGTGACCGATAATATTAATGAGCAGGTAATTTTACATCCCGAGGTGATTAATGAGTTGTCAGGGGTCAATCGCGAGGAGCCATTGCTAGAGTCCCAAGAAATAGAAAGTTCGGAAATTAGTATCGATAACTTGAGTGAAAAGAAAGGTATGAGCAGCGATAATTGTAATGTTTACGCAATAGAACCGAGATCGAAAAATTTACAAAGTCAGAATGCAGAAAAAACGGAAGTGGAGAAAAATAATAAAGTTATCGTTAGCAATTCAGATATGTTTAAGAAATCCCAATTGGAATGTAAAAATTTAGAGAGAGTTTGAGAATTAGCCAAAATGGATAAAGGGGATTATTATATTGTAGATGGTTTATTGTATCATAAAGAGAAATTGTTGGGCGAAACTATAGCGCAATTAGTAGTACCCAAGATAAGAAGGGAAGAGATCCTAAAATTAGCGCATACTTCGGTATTTGGAGGGCATCATGCAGCCAAGAAAACGTTACAGAGAATCAGGTATTCGTTTTATTCGGAGGGGATGGCGAAAGAAACTAAACAATTTTGTGAGTCATGTTTAGAGTGCTAATTGACTAGAGGGGTTAAAGTGAATGATAGAGCTCCTATTTCTCCAGTATCGCGGCCAGAACTTCCATTTCAGGTGGTTAATATTGATTTAATTGGGCCTATTGATCCTAAAAGTTCACAAGGGCATCAATATATACTAAACTTAATTGACCAGCATACCAGGTGGGCGGAAGCAATACCCCTAAAAAGTTTAACTGCTAAAACAGCGTGTGATGCATTACTTCAAATATTTACAAGGACAGGAATTCCAAATATAATCGCGTGTGATAATGGAAGCAACTTCACTGCCGACTTAACGAAAGAATTTGAGAAAAGGTTAGGGTCTAGTCCACGATTTTCGACCCCGCATTACCCACAGTCTAACGGTCTTGTGGAACATTTTAATCAGACGCTTAAACGTATGTTGCATCATACGATTAGGGAAGAAGGGAAAAGATGGCATGAACAAATACCATTTATATTATGGGCGTATAGGGAAGTCCCAAATTCTACGACCGGAATCGCACCTTTTCAATTATTATATGGTAGAGCGCCGGAGGGTCCTTTATCAGTTCTCAAGTCATCCTGAGCAGGAGAAAATAAGGGGCACAGTTAGATACTATGCCGATTCATGAGTATTTGAATAAACTTAAGGGACGCTTAGAAAGAGCCGCAAAGGAGGCAAAATTATCGTCCGAGGTGCAACAAGGCAGAATGGCCTATCATTATAACTTAAGGTCAAAAGAAAAAACGTTTGAAGTAGGCGATAAAGTAATACTGTTAATCCCCGATTCAACTAACAAGTTATATTCTAGGTGACAAGGGCCGGCAACTATTGTTGAAAAACGAAACAGGCATTCGTTTATAGTTGAATTAGCCGACGGGAGTAGGAAGCACTTGCACCAAAATAAAATAAGTGAATTTATTGCTAAGTGTAATATAGTTAATATTGTTTTTGAAGGTGATGAGGAATTTGGAGAAGTTGGGGAAATTCCTATTTTAAACCGGGAACAAGAGGTAGAACGGGACATAGAAAGGTTCGAAGTAAAAGGTTTATCTAATAGTCAAATCAAGGATATAAAGTCCATTTTGAGGGATAATAAAGAGGTATTTATGGGTCCTGTGCGACCAGCGGAAGTAGGGGAGCACTGTATTGAATTGAAACAGGGTGTGGCAAGGAAAAAGCCAACGTTATATAGTGTACCTGTTGCTTACAAAGAGGAAGTAGATAGGCAGATTCAGAAGTTATTAGAATTAAATCTAATCGAAGTGTCAAATGCAGAAATTAGTCATCCAATTGTTTGCGTCGCGAAAAAAGACGCAACTGTTAGGCTTTGCATTGATTATAGAACTTTAAATTCAGTAACGCAGGTCCTAACATTTCCTATGAAAGATTCGCAGGAAATCATGTATACTGCGGGGGCAGCTAAATATTTATCTTCGACTGATTTATTGAGGGGTTATTGGCAGATTAAGATGGTGGAGGAATGTAAACATTTGACAGCTTTTACAACTGATAATGGGACTTATCAGTGGCGTACTATGCCTTTTGGTTTATCAGGGGCGGCTGCTACGTTCCAAAAAGATATGATTGAGGTTCTTCAAGGTCATCGGAGGTATGCACAAGCATATATTGATGATGTCATCATTTTCTCCGACACCTGGGAAGAGCATTGTGAGCATGTTAGGTCTGTTATAGAAGAACTTAAAAATAGAAACTTTACGATTAGGCTGGATAAATGTAAATTTGGAGAGAAATTGGTTTTTAGGTTTGAAGTTTTTAGGTCATGTAATTGGGGGTGGAACGCATGCACCTGATGAGGAGAAAATAGGAGCAATAAGGGATTTAAAGAGACCGAAAACTAAAAAGGAAGTTAGATCTGTTTTGGGATTAATGGGATTCTATCGATCTCATTATCCAAATTATGCAGAAATTGCTATACCTTTAACGGAATTAACTAAAAGGAAAGTTAAAAATACTGTACCATGGGATGAAAGGGCAGAAGAAGCATTTAATACCATTAAAGATGAGTTACGTAACATGACGCGTTTGGCTACACCTACCGTAGGCCGGGAATATCAGCTTCACGCCGATGCTTCAGACATGGCTGTAGGATGTTGTCTTACTCAAAAAGATGAAAAGGGTCAGTTTAAACCGATAGCTTTTGCCAGTCAGAAATTATCAGGGGCTCAACGTGCTTGGCCGAGTATAGAGAAAGAGGCTTGGAGTGTTCTCTTCGGGTTGCGGAAGTTTGAAAAATGGACATATTGATCTCAAATTGAGATCATAACGGATCATAATCCACTAAAATTTCTCACTGAAACAACCCCAAGGTCCCCCAAACTCACTAGATGGGCTCTTGCCTTGCAACGCTGGAACCTGAGTATTTCGCATCGTCCAGGAGCGCAACATTTAAATGTTGATGCAATTTCCAGGCTACATAGGAAGAGCTGGGAGGAACAGCCAATTACTAGCCCATCGGCATCAATGACTAAATAGTGGACAAACCTTAAAGGGGTGTCATGACGTTTTAAATTTTTTTTGTATATGTGTAATTGTATTTGAATTTTGTGTTATAGTGTTATAGTGTATTAGCATGTGTAGTTTTTCTGTAATAATAATAGTAGTACACGGTTCATTAGAGATGTCAGTAGAGAATGTTCGGACACCTTGATATAAATATGTAATAATAATAATGAAGAAACCTGCAAAGAGACTAATGAACTCTTCTGTGATGTTACTATATGTTTGGGGAAAATTAGCCCTTAACAATCCTCTCAGTGCGTGACCGATATCACGTAATCATATTGGTGGTGGCAGCATATAAATAAAAAGGATTTTCTTCGAAGTTGTGCGGACTAAGAGGAAACTCCGACACATATATTTACTATTTATATATATATCGCCTGCATAGATAAAAAAAACTTATTCTTGTTTCTTATGATATTATCAAGCAAATCGCAAACTGATTTAATTCTAATACGTACCGTGCATATACTATACACTAGAGGGATAAAACAAGCAAAAAATGTTTAGAGCCATATTTGATAACTTAACTCGTTTTTGGCGTGAAATAAACAAAAATCTAATAATAAAAAAGTCCCTGCCGGCCCGGCTTACAGGCAGAGGTAGATTTCGAAGTTAAGTATACTAATTTCAACAACAAAAACTACATCATTATTAGGTATAAATCCACTTTAACAGTTTTATGTGTCTGCTTTTGACGAGTTTTTATTTCCTTTTTATAAAATAGCTGGTTTTATCAGAATCATGTTAAGGCGATATTAAAAAAATATTTTTACATACTCAACAACTCTAAATTTTCTGGCACATTTTCAGATTAATTTTTAATAAAAAAAAATATGAAACATGCTGACGTAATTTTTGGAAAGATTTATAAGCGACCTGTGTTTTTATTTTTCTTTCAATTAATTAAAACTTGATTAATAAACAATTATTTTCTCAGTAGGGCAATATTTTACGTTTCCAACACAATTGCTTCGGGAAATCCTGTTCAAAATGCCCACTTTGACATCATTTTTTGAAATATATTCTGCCTCTATCAAAACATCGATCATTACTGTACATTATATAGTTTCTGAATAAGAGAATCTAGCAATTGGATGTGTTTGAGAGCAAAACTGAATTTAAAAATGAGTAAGAAAATAGACAGTTTGGATTTGAATGCACCCTAAATAAGATGATTTTTTTCTTAAACCGCTATGTATTTTTAATTTGTTTTTGCTTTAAGAATTGGCCCTATCAAAAACTTGTCTATATAAATGTTGAAGACAATATTAAGAAGATATATGATAAATTCATGGAGATTTTATATGTTGTGAATTGACGGAGTTATGAAAATTTTTCTTCTTCAACACCCCTTTTTTGTTTTCGTTTTTTTTTTCGGCACGAATTGGTCCTATCAAAAACTTGTGAATATAAAAGTTGTAGATAATATTAAGGAGTTGTATAATAAAATTATTGGATTTGATATCTTGAGAATTGACGAAGTAAGGAATGTTTTTCTCCCAAAAACCTTATTTTTTTGCGCCCCTTGAGCCTATTTTAAATTTTATCAAAAATCTGTGATGCATGAATTTTTGGCGCTATTTTTAGAAGCAACAAAAACTTTAAACTGATTTGATATGTACAAAAATTAAGAAGTTATGGGTTTTTTTTTTTTTGGTTTTCACAAAACCCCTCCCTATTTCCATCCCCATTTTCCACTTTTGCCCATTAACGAACTTGACCGAGATTTTATGTCCCTTGATTTTATGTATCAGTTTGGAAGACATTTGTGCAGAATTGCGGAAGTTATCGTGTCCAGAAGAAAGTGATAACACAATTGCTTCGGGAAATTCCGTTCAAAATGCCCACTTTGACATAATTTTTTGATATATTCTGCCTCTATCAAAAAATCGATCATTGCGGTACATTATATAGTTTCTGAATAAGCGAATCTACCAATTAAATGCGTTTGAGAGCAAAAATGAATTTAAAAATGAGTCAGAAAACAAGCAGTTTGGATTTGAGTGCATCCTTAATGCAATGATTTTTCGAACACAATCCGCTTCGGGAAATTCGGTGCAAAATGCCCACTTTAACCGCATTTTTAAAAATATATTCTGCCTCTATCAAAAAATCGACCTTTACGGTACATTATGTAGTTTCTGAGTAAGAAAACGTACCAATTGGAAGCCTTTAAGAGCAAAAATGAATTGTAAAATGAGTCAGAAAATACGCAGTTTGGATTTGAATACACCCTTACTTAGATGGGTTTTTTCTTCAACCGCTATGTATTTTTAATTTGTTTTTGCTGTAAGAATTGGTACTATCCAAAACTTGTCTATATAGATGTTGTAGACAATATTAAGAAGATATTTGATAAATTCATGGGGATTTTATATCTTTTGAATTCACGGAGTTATGGATTTTTTACTTCTTCAAACCCCCTTTTTGTTTTCGTTTTTAATTTTTTTTGCGGTACGAATTGGTCCTATCAAAAACTTGTGAATATAAAAGTTGTAGATAATATTAAGGAGATTTATAATAAAAATAATTGGAATATATATCTTGAGAATTGAGGAAGTTATGATTTTTTTTCTCCCAAAAACCCTATTTTTTGCGCCCCTTGAGCCCATTTTTAACTTTATCAAAAATCTGTAATACATAAAATTTTGGCCCTATTTTTAGAAGTAATAAAAACTTTAAACAGATTTGATATGTACAAAAATTAAGAAGTTATGGGGGGTTTTCGGTTTTCACAAAACCCCTCCCTATTTCCATCCCCTTGGTCCGATTTTGCCCATTAACGAACTTGACCGAGATTTTATGCCCTTTGATTTTATGTATCAGTTTGGAAGATATTGGTGCAGAATTACGAAAGTTATCGTGTCCAGAAGAAAGTGTATATATATATATATAGATAGATAGATAGATAGATATAGTTTTTTACTGGGGGTGGTTTTGGGTTCTAGGAGTCATGATCGGTGTAGATCTGCAAAAATTTTTCAGAAATTCCAACATAGGAACGATCCCAATAGGTAGTATTTCATACGAAATCTACCTAAAATTTGAAAGTCTAAAAAAATATATAAAATATAATTTTAACAGAGTAATTTTACCGGTTCTCTAACTTTTATGTATAGGGCTACATAATGCACCAAGTCTCGATGCACCAAGTCTGGTGCGAGCAGCACCAGAAATACGTTCCTTTGATAGTACTATAAATATTCTGCAATGCTCCTGAAGTAATTCGGATACATTACTCAAACGTCCTTACTACGATTTTTTATCTGACCCAGCTAGCGTCAGTTCAATCCACAGCGAATCAATGTTTAAAAGAATATTTTAAATCATAATTTTAAAAATATCTTAGGAATAATATACTTACTAACAGTTATTTCATATTTAAAGTAGGAAATAAAGGCGGCCACACCACAAATCACCAGAAGTATAGCGATTTGCGTTGAACTGAAGCTAGCTGGGTCAGATAAAAAATCGTAGTAAGGACGTTTGAGTAATGTATCCGAAATACTTCACACCATAAAACACCAAAAAAACTTTATAAATTTCTTTTGGAAAAGAGAGGACGGAACCATAAATCATGCTTGCCCCGTGCGAAAAAAATCTTAGTTTCGACCCCGGACAATAGTTTCAATCAATCTGATTTTTTTCAATCGTTTTTTCACAAATGCCTTGCTTTTAAACTTTAAAAAATGGTGGTTCACTACATGGTCCGCTAAATGTGAAATTAAGTAATATGTTGTTTATTTATTTCTAGATTTTTTTTAATATTTAACATGCAGATGATTAGAAAATAAAGAAGCAAATTAAATAAATTTGAATAGTATATAAGCCGGATTAGCAAACAATAATTGTAAAATTAATTCTTTACCATTTCTACAAAGCCGAGCTTTTCAACCACTGTGCTGCAGTCCTCCAGTATGTCATTAGAGTACCTTGAGTGTGCCACGAAAATTCTTAAACACCATTGATTAAATTATTATAATCTTGTTTGTGTCAAGATAAATTTCTTAATATTTCATTTTAAAAAAGACAAAAACTTGTTTTTCAACACTCAAAGTCATATTTGAATGAAATGAATTTTTCTAACATGAAAACTCATAAAATTACATAATCGATCAAGACTAAAATTCTTGAGAGAAAATTTAAAAATACGTTTACCCAAAAAAGTCCCACAAAAAAGAAAAAGATAATCTGAATTTTTTAATGTTTATAGCTACTTAATTCAATCTTAATAGATAATAAAAAGAAGAAATACATGCATATAAATAAGTTTATAACATTATTTATTTATTCCAAATTACAAAGATGTTTTCTCTTAATATATAGTCGTGGTTGTTTCTATTAATATGTAATTTCTTACATAAAAGTGTGAACATTAAAAGTTAATTATAATTAATTTTTATTGATTTAAAAAGAATTAAATAATTCAAATGTGTCGTGTAAGTTTAACTGTAGATTTATGTGTGCCGCGTAAATTCAAATATAGGTTCATGTGTGCCGTGAAAAATAAAATAAAAATTTACCATTCAAGTGCGAGTATTACTCGCGTACAGAGAGTTCCGTACAATATATGAATTAGTAACTGGGTATTGCATTGCACAAATATATCATTAAAAGTTGTTATCTAGGCTTTAAAAGGCGATGGCGCATAGAGTACTCCGCCCGTATCTTTGTGTATGTCCAAACCGTCCGCATGTTTAAGGGCCTAATTACCGACTTCTCGCCTAATTACCGTGTCTCGCCTGATTACCGACATTTTTTTTTCGAAAATCATTATCAACAATCCTTTTATACTTCTGCCCTTGGATAATTCCGCGTCGATAGGTACCTCCAGCGCTCCTCAACACCTTTGCTAAACACCCGCAAATCGAAATTTGTGTGTAACGGAAAAATGCGATTTTCTCAAAAACTATGTGACCTTGGGTAATCGCTATAGTTTTCCTGCAAGGTTTAAATTAACTTCTACTAACCCTAATTTTTTTTTTTTTTTTTTTTTTTTTTTTTTTTTTTTTTTTAAGTAGATTCGGAAATAGAGTGGAGGGGGGGGGGGGAGAACATATTTGTACATTACTTTTTTGACGATATCTCTGAAAATATAATACCTAAAATTAAAATAAATCTATTTTTCAGAAAGCTTTCACACGATACCCTACACGATATACAAAGAAAAGTTTTCTTTTCAAGTAACTTAATTAGTTCGTCTACATTTTTCCTAAATATATTTGTGCATGGTTATTAATCTGTAAATATGTGGGTCAATAGCCTTTATTACTTCAGCCAATTTGAACTCACGTTCCATAATTTACGAGTAAAATGACTGTGACAGACGGACAGACAGACACAGGAGTGATCTTATAATGGTTCCGTTTTTACTTTTTTCAGTGCGGTACCCTAAAAATAGAAACGACTGCTGTAAGGTATTCCAGAAAGTAAGTAATAAATTTTTGAAACCATAAGAATATTTTAATAATTTGCTTGTTGCAGAAAAAGTTTACTTCTGATAAATGAATATCCTCTTCTATCAAAAAGAAAATCTAATCGCAAAAGAAAGCTGTCCCTTGGATTCCAGCTTCTTATTTAAAAGACTATGATCTGCCGGCGTGAAAGATTTGTTTTGGGTTGGATACCTTCATGAAGCGACTGGCACATATCAATAGTCGGGAAACGTCAATTAGATATGATATACAATGTAGGTAAAAAAAGTTTTAATTCGTAAAAGACCTTTATGGTATGCATGTAATTTATTTTGTCATAAGGGGTAATCCACAGATTAAAATTAGCTTTTAAAAGTTCTATAGTAACATGATAATTTTATTTCATAGTTGTATTAAGCACGCCAAAAGACGTATAAATACAAATTGTCATCCATTATGAATAACTAGATAGTAAAATGCAAATAAAAATGAACCAATAAACGTTTAAAAAAAATCTCGGTTGTTTAAACGCAACTGAAAAAAATTTAGTATTTTATTACTTTACGTTTTATATACTTCATAAAAGCCCAAACATACTTGCCCGCATATTTTCGGTTCAACTGCCTTTCTAATATTACTTAGCTATGTATAATGTGATTATTAAAATTGATAAATAGAAACATATACTTTTTTAGTCACCATTAGAATCTGCAAGATCGATCCTAATGCCCCCCCCCCCCCAATATATATATATATATATATATATATATATATATATATATATATATATATAAAGATAAAATGCAAATGCAAATACAAATACAAATCAAGTTAAATAATTAAATGAAGCAAAAAATTCATTGGCTTCTGCCAATTAGTTGTCAAGTTATCAGAAAATAAGCAAAAATTGCATCTTTAAGTAGCCCTACTCTATATTAAAGTTGAAAATCTTTTCAGTGCTATTATGATATATGATTATACTAGCAAGTAGCAAGTTAACTATATATTTTTATATCTTCAAATTAATATTGTTACTCTCGTTAAGAAATAATTGTTTTATTATTATTTTAATAGATTTGCAACATCACTCATTCTTCAAAATACATTTCTCAATATTGATATAATTCAAAAAAACATTTTATTTTATATTTAACCGTGTTTGTAAAAGTAGAGCAGTGAAAATTTTGATTTAAGTTAAATGAAGCGAAAAAAACTTAATGGAAAAATAAACATTTATGGTTTGTATTGAAATTTTTTGAACTAAATTAAATATGCAGCAGGTTCTTCAAGGCAACAAAAGTTATTAGAAATATAAGAAATACTAAGAAATTGGCTTGGATTTTGATATTTTTTCTTTCTTTCTTTCTTCTTCTTCTTCTTCTTTTTTGCCTACTATGCCATGCAGCGTATTTGCGTAGGCAAAGTGAAATGATTAAATGCTATTGAGAGAATGTTTTAAAGTGGGAAGATCATTTATTTCCTTTTTCTTTTATTTAATCGTAGTGTCTTTTTATTATACCAGAATTGCATTTAAGAGAAAACATGGTCAAATATCAGTGGGGATAGGCAGTAACAAATCTTAAGCATTTTTTAAAATCTAATAGAATATTTTACTTACGTCTTAGGTTCTAATTTTCGTAAATTTTACTATATCACATTATTTATTATTTTTAAAGCACTAAAATGTACAGTTTTATTTAAAATTTCTTGCAATTATAGTAAAATAACGGCGTTATTTCACTATAAATCAATTATTTATTACTGTAAAAGTACAAAAAGTACGTTTTATTTTAAAATTTATTACTTTAAGGGTACTTTTCCTCAACATTACATGGTGAAAAAGTATTCTTAATAAATCCTTTCGTACACGTAATTTAACCTAAAGAAATAAAAAAATTCTTAATTGGTCATTTTTAATTAAAATGTTTTGTACATCTAAACTACTCAGGGAAAAAGGTAGGGTGTTCAAAACTAGTTTATGCAAATTTGTTTAAAAAAATCGACTTTCTTTTCAAAATTGTAAGGGAACAAAAGGAAAAGAAAAGCAAAAAGGATTTTTTTCTTCACTTATTCCCAAGATAAACAAATAATGCAGCATATGTACACAGATTATTTCAGATTAAACGTTTCCAAACATCTCAGCTGTCATTTAGTTTTTTTTTTTTTTTTCAGACGTTAATAGAGGGAATAAAATAAGAAAAAAAAAGTCTTTTAACGATTCTTTCACCTGATACTTTAGAAAAATATTGTAGAAAAGACAGAGAGGGGAAAAAAAAGCAGATTTCATTTCCTCTCATAATTTTTTAATACTTTACGTCTTAAGTAAGTATGGAAGCACACTTCTAGCCAATTATAGTCTAATTAAAATATCAAGGCTGTAAGATTAATGATCGCTTCAAATCTAAAGCGGCATTATTCGCGTCATTTATAACTCTTTTTCAGAAAAAATAAAGATAATTGAAAACGTTTGTTAATAATAATTTTTTATTAATAAAAATTAATATTAATGTATATTAGTACTTACATTACTATAAAAGGAATGATACAAGCAGAAAGAGAGTGAAAAATAATTTTAATGAAAACGGAAAAGTACTATTAGAAAAGAGTTAAGTGAAGTAACCATTATATGATTGATAAAATAAATTAACTTGTGCTTACAATTTTTCATTAAAATGCTCATCATAAAATAAATTATACAATGTCAATACTTTATCACTCTTTTATGACCAAAATGATTCTATTGCTAAAATTTTGAAATGATTGACCATCACTAGAAGTTACGAACAAATTGATTTGGTAACTGATAAATGCTTTTCTTCACGTGCATTAAAATCCTTGTACAATTTTGGTAGTTGAGAATTAAAATTAAGCCGTATAAATATATATTACCATCCTTCAAAGAGTCTCTTTATTCAAATTACCCTGGTTTAAACCTCTCTTATGGGAAAAAGACTAAATAAACAAGTATTATTTAATTAAATAAAAAATAGTAAATAAACGTGTATGATTGATTTATTAAAAACCGTTACTAACATTCATCCAAAATATACTAAAAATGCAATGAAATCTACACAAAAAAGAATTATGATCCTAATAGGTTGTTATGACTCGTACACTGAGAGGCATTACGACATTAAACCAAATTAATTTAAATTTCATTTGGTGTAAATAGAAGTTAAAATTTAAATTTTAGTAATTCGTAAAGTAATTAATTCATTGTAACTTACATTGAAGCTGAGTCTAATCTACGAACTTCCATGGAATAGAGTTCTCGAGTGATTTTAGAAATCGTTGCTTAGTGTTCGGCTGAAATAGGTTTTTAAGACCGAAACCAAAACCGAATTTCGGTAACCTTCCTAGCTTTGGCCAAAAAAGAAGACGAAAACGAAACTGTAAAAAAATTAAGTAATTAATGCATGCATAATAATATATAATTATCAATTAATTATGCGTATATAGAAACACATTTCTAACAAACAACCATACCTATATATATAGTATATGTATATATGTGTATAAATTCCAAACAAAAATAAAGCATAAATAACAACACAACTTTTATATTTCATTACTTTATGACAAACAATAATCATAGGCATTTATCAACAATTAACAATGTAGTTAAAAAATGGAGAGCAAATTCAATAATGGATATTTAATTAAGTTGTTATAAACATATAAAATGATTAAATAATAATGTAACTTTAAAATAATTAATTTAATCAATATTACTAATTTTAATACCTTGTAGATTTATACCCAAATACATATTTGCAGCTGTTTACAAACAAGAGTGCCATTTGGAAATGCTAGGGGAGGGGCAGTTGACTTTTCCATGAACATAACATGAATGTATTAAGGTTAGTTGGGGCAATTGGGCCATGATTTTACAATGTGACGCTGGAGTTTCTGACAATTCAGCTTCAAAAAGCTAATGTTCACTTAAATTAAAGTCTGAACTTCTGTAAATGTATTCAGTTAGGTTCCCTTCATCAGACAAAAATGCTCGAAATTACATTTTAATATTTAAAAATATAAAAATATGCATATTTCATCTTTCTTTCATCATGGATCCAGTTGCCCCATAAAAATGGGGTAAGTGGACCAGGAGGGTCTATGTTCCACACGCGTTTATTTTTTTCCATATGGGATATCAGGTCCTGTTTGAAAAAGTGTAAACAACTTAAAAAAAATTAAACCAGGCAGATCATGTAAATTATATATCAACTAAAGAGCGTTGTAAGGGAAACCTTTGCTCTCAATGTGTCTAAAAAAAGCACTAAAAGTGAAAATATTAGATTTATTTATACCAAAAACATAAAAATTAAGTAAGTACTTATGTACTTTAGTATAGGTAATAAGTATAAAAGTCACATGGGTATTTTACGGAAAAAATAGCAAGATAAATCTATGAACAAACGGCTACGTAAGTAATTAAGTACTTTATCTGTATCCAGGAGTCGCATTATATGGGGAAAATTTTATTGTACCTACCAGAACCCTTAATGAGTTACTTCATGATCATTTTATTTAACATATTCTAAAGAAAGGTGCGATGAAGATATTATTTTCAAAATAGTGGTAGGAACAATAAAAGTTTCCCTATAGAATGCGAACACTATGTATCGTACAAATTCAAGGTTTGGCTATCACGCTATCAGGGGCAAGGTACTTGCATTCGTAAAATGTTGAAATAATTTGATGACACCAGTATTTACAAGAGAATCTATTTGTAAACAATTAAAAGTATATTTTCGCGTACTTAATAAAGGTGAATTTTTCATTATAAAATTCTGGTGCCAATGTGGCAATTAGGGATTAAAATTATGTGATGCCATAACGGCATCACTGCCTCTCAAGGGGTCAAGAAATTTGGTTTGATACCACCCAATATGCTTTTTTTATTTTATTACGTAATTTTAATAAGGTATTCTATAATTTTCTTTATTGTGAGCAAAAAACAATGGAGAAATTTATTTCTCATATTAAGAGAAACTCAAAAAAATTATTTATATCTATTGGGGTAACTGGATCCAGCATGGTCCAGTTACCCCGGATACATGTCCCAGTTACGCCATTCTTGGAACATTTATGGGGTAACTGGGACACCGGGCTTACATTTGAAACATGAAGTAAATATGTATAGATACCTAATAATATTAATGCAGTTATATGCCTAATCTTAAAAAAAAAAAAAAGATTGTTTAATTAAAATACTTACAGTATTTTAATAAAAAGCGGAGGAAGTTCAATCATATTGACGTTGAACCTTGAAAAAAAAAAAAAAAAAAAAAAAAAGAAGAAGAAGAAGAAGAAGAAACGTAAATTTTTGAGAACCTATCACAGCAAAATGAGAGTTATGATTGAGTTGACATACATTGTTTTAGGAAGTAGAGATTAAGGTGCATTGTTCATAAAAGCTAAAACATAATAAAAAACATCATCAGTTTTTTATAAAATAGCCTATGGCCCAGTTACCTCATGGGTCCAGTTACCCCAACTAACCATAGTCATTATATATCAGATTTTAAAAAATGCACAAAAGAGAAAATAACTTGTTAAATTTGACTAAAATAGGAACGTTAGCATTAAGACAACACTTTAAGCCTAGAAATTATTAATTATCAATTTTATTTTACATTTCAGTATTCTTAAAGTGAGACATTCGTGTTTAACATAGACATATTTAACAATATTGAGTACTTTAGGTAATTAAAAAATATATATATATATGAAAAAATATGTATACATTTTTTCTCAGATGTGCACAAGAAGATCAAATTGAATATTTTCTCACCCCCCCCCCCCCCAAAAAAAAAAAAAATCTTTGCCCACCACGAGCCCTCCTAAGAAAGTTTTGAAATGGCGCCCTTGTTTGGAAATTTTATCTGCGGGACCCAAGTTAGCTCTATGTGCCTCTGACTAAAACTTTTTATTTTCATATAAAACAAAATGTAATTAATTCATCCAAAAAACAGAAAGATTTTCTAACTATACGAATGTCATATAATTAAAAATGTTTTAGGTATACATACCTCGATTTATCTTTTATAATGATTTTTGTAAATAATCTTGATCTGTTTTACTACACCTTTCGTAGAGGGCATTCGAAACACGTCTGAGATTTCAAACTAAAATTTTTTTATTAATTTATTTAATTAATCAAACTAAAAAAAGTTATTATTACTGTTAAGTCTCCAGCTTTTAATGAGCATATGGAAAGCATCTTCATCTTCAATGTTTAGACATATATGCATTGCTTTCTTTATGATTTGCACTCACGTCTTTAGTCAGTGAGGACTGATAAACAGTTAAGTTCATAGCAATAAATAAAGAGTGTCTCATTTGAGCCCATACAGCTCAAATCAATGAGTAATTTTGAAAATTTCCGAAGGAAAAAACTAGATTTTTGAAATACAGATAGTTTCCGCCGAATTTCGGGCCCGGCCGAATTTTCAGGAGCATTTTTGCCGAAAAAGAATGTTTTGAGAAAGTCAGATTTGGGTCGAAAACAAAAACGATATCGAATATTAGGTCGATCTCTAGTATAACTGACAAAATAGGTTAAAATGAGATGGTTCGTTTACCGAGATAGTTAAATTTTGTGTGCAAACTGTACTGTCATACAACGCACATTGGTGAGTATTTCGAGAGTCAGCAAATAGGATAATTTTCAAAAGGCATTTTTGCCTGTATAATAATGAAATTTTCATCTGATTTTTCTCAAAAAGTGGTTGAAGCAATTTAGAATCTTGCCCTGTTAAGGCAACGATATGTAATTTTGAAATGGCTATATAAAGCTTGTTATTAGTAGTTTTTGCCGATGTAATTTTTTTATATTATCAGATGACTAGCGTCCAATAAAGCCAAAGAGAGGCCCAATGCCTGATATTCATTTGAGGCCTTTTTTCTTATACTGCCCAAAAAGTTAAATATTTTTTTTTTGCCTTAAAATACAGATATGAATAAATAAATACATATTTAAATAACTATTTTTTATCGTACTCTAAAAGTACAAAATGTTGATTATAATGACAAAGTTATAAGATAGATATAAAATATGAACTTTACGAAAATTTCATACCAAATTTGGGGAGCCCCGATGTCAGGGGCCTCAGGGCCAGGACAAAGGTGGCACATGCTTTAATCGAGCCCTGCAAATGACAAATTATAGTAGGGAAGTAACAACAGAAATGAATAATTTAAGTGAATATGACATGTCTTAAGAGAATTTTGAAATGTAAATAAAGTATGGATTAAGAATTCTAAATTATACCTTATTTTGTTAATTTAAAATCAACTGCTATGTGATATCTATTTTGACGTGAATAAACTTATAATTAGATTTCGTAAGGGATCCGTACCTGATTTTTCAATCTTGCGTAATTCTTGCACAAAGATTTTTTAACCCTTTGCAGTCGTATGCTGTTACATATTTCCTATTTAAGTTTATTAATTTATCGTCTGCATTATTTTCCTATTTAAATTTCAATATACAAGTACAAAAACAACTTTTAAAAACGTATTAATTAAATAAATAAAAAGCATTTTAAAATAATTTATATTCCGTTAATAAATTTATAATTAAAAATTATTTACAGTAATAAACATTATAATATGTAATTAAATATCATTCTAATAATGTAAAGATCTTTTATAATATAAACATTACGGAATATCGTACGTTAAAATAACTTTCAATGCATTTCTAATAATGGCTAACTGCCGAAAATCTAAATTTAAAAAGTTATTTAATATTAATTATTTTATTCCCAAACTATTTTTATTGGATGCTGCTATTTAATTCTAAGCGATTGCCAAAATTTCATTAACTTTAAACCGTAATTTAGCGAGATATCCGTATTACAATATTTAATCACTTCTGGCAGTTTTAAAAGTACCGCGATTCATTTTTTTCTCCGCCGCAGATAGCCATCTTTTAGCTTCTCTCTGGAGGAAAACAACATCGTGACGTCACTCTGTCCTCCATCTTGAATTCGTATCAGGCTGAGATGTCTCCGCGACTCTGGTATGCGGGGGGAATGCAATTTCGATTACGATGAAAATCGTTAACGATAATTTCGATTGCGATGAAAATCCTTATCGATGTGTCTCAGAAGCGTGCGTGCCGGTCGCTGATTGGCTAATTTGATTTTAGCCTCGGTCCAACGATTCTTTGGGGCCATCTGCTTTTCATCAGTCTCACTTGTCTACGATGTAGCATAGAAAGAGGTCGCGGCCTCTTTCCTCGGCATCAGATCCTTTTTTAAGGAATTAGTTTTAACATCCTATAATTCCAGCTGCTGATATACGGTCTTCAATTTCTTAACTTAAAAATGCAGCTGATGTCTCTGCAAGTTTACATCGTTCCTTGAAGCCTCTTTTCCCGTTGTAACAACTTGTGCTCCACCGATGTTTACCTCAGGCTTAAATATCTTTTATCATCGTAATTGTTGATTTTTGAAGCATAGTTTTGAGAGTGCCGGAAATGTGCCGTTCTTAGCTTTCCTGATAATGTACACAAGTCTTCAATAGTGGAATAACATCGAGAAGTTATACTTCATGGAATCCGCGATTTACGATTTCTAATGTCATCTACAATCTAGAAAATTTAATATTCCTTACAGCAGTGGCTCTTCATTAATGGTATATAAGATAATGTTCACCCAGCCAAATGGACATCTTCTATCAGCTTCGGACTAATATATAAATTCAGCAGTACAGGACTATGATTTGCTCCTCTTGAACTTTAATTTAAAAAAAAAAGGGGGGGGGGGGGCATTTGATTTATAACTACGTTGTTAACGCATTTTATAATGAATGTTGATTCGATGCTTTTATATGTATAATAGTGTAGTTATATTTATATATTTATCAATTCACATTAAATTATTCATATTCATTAATATTTAATAAAGTTAACGATTAACTTGTATTTAAATTTTAGCCTACTCAGGACAATATCATATTAATTTCTAATAGTATACTATCTTAAATGAGAATAAAATGCAGAATGAGTGCATTTGTTATTTCTAATGCTGTGACAGCATGGATTTTAATTTGGCAATTTGTTTTTTTTCTCCCCCTATCCATTTTAATCTTGTTTTATTTTGAACTTAATTTGTGTTTTCTGTGTGTGGTAATCCCAAATTCATATTCTTTAGCTAATTTATGGTTAATATGAAGATGAAACCACACATTTTATTTGTGGAACCTAAGGCGTTTGGGACCTGGTGATTCTGTCTAAGTTCTACAAATTTTCATCATTCCATTTCTATTATTTAATTTGTGATGTTTTTTTCCTATGTTTTTGGAATCTATGTTAAGTGTGTTGGGAATAAATGTATTTGTTAATGTCATTTTATTCATAATTTCACAGTTTTTGTCGGTGGTCGGTAATGTTTATTTAATGGTTTTATATATATATATATATTATACGATGCGAATTTTAAAGTTTTTTCATGTTCCGCCGAGATTTTTTGACATTCTTAATAGCAATTCGGTTTTAATCTTTTATGCCATAATAGTAAAATTTGTCCTCCGCAATTTTCAAATTTTTAGCGATTCTTCCGCATTAGTAAAAGGAATACGGCTTTAACTTTTTAGTCCATGTAAATTCTGTCCTCTTTTCAGTAATGTTTATTCAGAATTCGTGCAGAGATTTTTGAGTTTTTTGCGATTTTTAGAGTTTTTTCGTGTTCCGTGCGATTTTTTGACATTCGAAAAATGAATCCTGTTTGAATCTTTCAGACCAGTATAGTAAATGTTATTTAATACTTAAGTTTTTGATATCTGACCTATGACCATATACAATATGTAAACTTTTATTAGTTTGGCCTACATAACCTAGACTACATATGTACTACATTCTATAAAATAAATAGCGTTAGAAGCTTTACAAAATATATTTTTATCATAATCTGATTGCTCATTACCTGATAAAGCGCAAGTTTCGCACTTTTTGTCGTTGCAAACGTTAAATTTAAGCGATTTTTAAAATTTTAAGTTAACATGAAATAGCTGACGCGGTAAATTTATGTACAGTTGCTCAATGCTTTCCCCTCCCCACCTGCATAGATGGGCTCGCTGATCGACACCTCTATATTTTTGAGGATTCTTATTCATTTACTTAATTTTATCTTATTTTAATTTTTACCTTCCCTTTTTTGTTGCATTTTTGCACATTTAGTGTGCAAATTTCGCTTTAGCTTTATCTTATGGCTGTTATTTGTTCCTATTTTTAATATTTCGTTGCTTTCAATGACATATTAATGTTTAAATAAATAAATAAATATATACAATGAATATTTAGATGAATGATTTTTGAAAATGTAAAAATATTTTGCTGATTTGAGGAAAAAGAACTTTTCTTATATGATGTGAAATAAATATTTGAAACTGTTAATAAATATCTTTTATTAAACTGGATGCTTCTCCAAACGATTAATCAGTTTGCCTTTCCTTTTTATTTCGTCGCTCCTTTATCCAAGTAAGTAATATAATTGAAATTAGAAACTGAATATGCTTGACTAAGGTATTAAGGAGACATAGTACTTTTCGAAACTAACAATTGTGCTGATGAGATAGCGTAATCAGGGTTACTTGAGCCAGGGGAGTAACTTGAGCCATTTTGTAGGAAATATTTTCAATGGTGATTTGGCGTCACTTTTTCCAGTTTCAATGCTCTTCAGTGTGTGCAGTTACGTTCAAGTACTATGTTTGTGCTATTTCTCGATTTGTGGGAATCGCAGATCAGTTAAACTTTTATTAATTTTATGAAGTTTTCATCTTAATTTTATCTTTACTACTTTATATCTTACAACAGTAATACTCATTGAATATTGACAAGCCCAAGCTTTTCTTAACCTCAAAATTTCCTTTTCCAGCCTATTCACATTAGGAATTATTCTAACATTTGTTATTTCATTATTACTTTGGGGGATGGGGAGTTGAATGCGTCGCTATTGGTGTAACTTCAGCCACCCCAAAATCGAGGTAGTTTTCTCAGACAGATTTCGTCGTCTAATGAAAAAATATATTAGTAATCCTGGTGAAAACTATCCAGTAATATTTAAAGAGTAGTTTTAGGTCAGTAGTAATTTTACCCTTGAAGCAAGAAGTCGTCTTGAATAGGTTTCCGGACATTGGGTTCAAACATATGAAAACTAACCTAAAAATCCCTGCCGGCCCGGCCTACAGGCAGAGGTAGATTTCGAAGTTAAGTATACTAATTTCACCAACAAAAACTAAATCATTATTAGATATAAATCTACTTTAACAGTTTTATCCGCCTGCTTTTGACGAGTTTTTATTTCCTTTTTATAAAATAGATGGTTTTATCAGAATCATGTTAAGGCGATATTAAAAAAATATTTTTCCACACTCAACAACTCGAAATTTTCTGGCACATTTTCAGATTAATTTTTAATAAAAAAAAATATGAAACATGCTGACGTGATTTTTGAAAAGATTTATAAGCGACCTGTGTTTTTATTTTTCTTTCAATTAATTAAAACTTGATTAATAAACAATTATTTTCTCAGTAGGGCAATATTTTTAGTTTCTAACACAATCGGTTCGGGAAATTCTGTTCAAAATGCCCACTTTGACATCATTTTTTGAAATATATTCTACCTCTATCAAAAAATCGATCATTACTGTACATTATATAGTTTCTCAATAAGAGAATCTAGCAATTGGATGCGTTTGAGAGCAAAAATGAATTTAAAAATGAGTAAGAAAATAGACAGTTTGGATTTGAATACACCCTTACTTAGATGATTTCTTTTTTCAACCGCTATGTATTTTTAATTTGTTTTTTTCTGTAAGAATTGGTCCTATCCAAAACTTGTCTATCTAGATGTTGTAGACAATATTAAGAAGATATATGATAAATTTATGTTGATTTTATATCTTTTGAATTGACGGAGTTATGAATTTTTTACTTCTTCAATCCCTCTTTTTGTTTTCGTTTTAAATATTTTTGCGGTACGAATTGGTCCTATCAAAAACTTGTGAATATAAAAGTTGTAGATAATATTAAGGAGATTTATAATAAAATTAATTGGAATTGATATCTTGAGAATTGACGAAGTAAGGCATTTTTTTCTCCCAAAAAACCCTATTTTTTGCGCCCCTTGAGCCTATTTTAAATTTTATCAAAAATCTGTGATGCATGAATTTTTGGCGCTATTTTTAGAAGTAATAAAAACTTTAAACTTGTTTGATATGTACAAAAATTAAGAAGTTATGGGGTTTTTTCGGTTTTCACAAAACCCCTCCCTATTTCCATCCCCTTTGTCCGATTTTGACCATTAACGAACTTGACCGAGATTTTATGTCCCTTGATTTTATGTATCAGTTTGGAAGAGATTTGTGCAGAATTGCGGAAGTTATCGGGTCCAGAAGAAAGTGATAACACAATTGCTTCGGGAAATTCCGTTCAAAATGCCCACTTTGACATAATTTTTTGAAATATATTCTGCCTCTATCAAAAAATCTATCATTGCGGTACATTATATAGTTTCTGAATAAACGAATCTACCAATTAAATGCGTTTGAGAGCAAAAATGAATTTAAAAATGAGTCAGAAAATAAGCAGTTTGGATTTGAGTGCATCCTTAATGCAATGATTTTTCCAACACAATTCGCTTCGGGAAATTCGGTTCAAAACGCCCACTTTAACAACATTTTTAAAAATATATTCTGCCTCTATCGAAACATCGACCCTTACGGTACATTATATAGTTTCTGAGTAAGAAAACGTACCAATTGGAAGCCTTTTAGAGTAAAAATGAATTGTAAAATGAGTCAGAAAATACGCACTTTGGATTTGAATACACCCTTACTTAGATGATTTTTTTCTTCAACCGCTATGTATTTTTAATTTGTTTCTGCTGTAAGAAATGGTCCTATCCAAAACTTGTCTATATAGATGTTGTAGACAATATTAAGAAGATATATGATAAATTCATGGGGATTTTATATCTTTTGAATTGACGGAGTTGTGGATTTTTTACTTCTTCAAACCCCCTTTTTGTTTTCGTTTTTAATTTTTTTTTGCTGTACAAATTGGTCCTATCAAAAACTTGTGAATGTAAAAGTTGTAGATAATATTATGGAGATTTATAATAAAATTAATTGGAATTGATATCTTGAGAATTGACGAAGGTATGAATTTTTTTCTCCCCAAAACCCTATTTTTTGCGCCCCTTGAGCCCATTTTTAACTTTATCAAAAATCTGTTATACATAAAATTTTGGCCCTATTTTTAGAAGTAATAAAAACTTTAAACTGATTTGATATGTACAAAAATTAAGAAGTTATGGGGGGTTTTCTGTTTTCAC
Organism: Maratus speciosus; assembly: GCA_963932465.1. NCBI lineage: Eukaryota > Metazoa > Arthropoda > Arachnida > Araneae > Salticidae > Maratus > Maratus speciosus. The sequence goes on along the minus strand of OZ010787.1, from coordinate 140,351,583 downwards.
AAAGCCCCTCCCTATTTCCATCCCCTTGGTCCGATTTTGCCCATTAACGAACTTGACCGAGATTTTATGCCCTTTGATTTTATGTATCAGTTTGGAAGAGATTGGTGCAGAATTACGAAAGTTATCGTGTCCAGAAGAAAGTGATATATATATATAGATAGATAGATAGATAGATATATATATATATAAAGTTTTTTACTGAGGGTGGTTTTGGGTTCTAGGAGTCATGATCGGTGTAGATCTGCAAAAATTTTTCAGAAATTCCAACATAGGAACGATCCCAATAGGTAGTATTTCATACGAAATCTACCTAACAAAGTAGAGAAAAGAGACTTAGCCTACAATAAAATAAAATAAAATTAATTAAATGCCTCGATAGGTAGGGGGATTGATGGATTTGATAATGTAAGAGAAGATGCGTGAGTTGATGATTTCCGACCATCCATTACTAGAAGGGCCATGAAAAGGAATTTTAATTGCATTGATGATGGTGAGTATCCACTACCATATTCAGATTATGATTTGATTTTAATTAACTTTACTGATATTTTGCTGATTTTAAGTGATTATAATGACGCCGATTTTTCTGCAGTTTAAACTCTGATGCTGAAGGAATCCTTAATGTGCAGGAAACCACCGCAAATGGAGCAGAGTAAACCAGACGTCTTCATCACTATCGAACTTTTCACATGTCCAAACAATTCTATGGTGTTGTTAATAAAATGAAGAAAAAGTGCAAGAAAATGCAAAACCTCAAAATCATTAAAAAAAAAAAAAAAATAAAATAAAAAAATGATTGAGTTTTTCGTTGTAGATGATAAGATGGAAGTGAATATTTAAAAAAAAAATTCAATTGTAGAACCTATGAAGGCGTTTAGTGGTTTTTATACATTTCCTTTTAAATTTCAGACAATGTGCATCTTTCCGATTGTAGATCTAATGCATTCAGTTGATTCATGTAAAATTAGTGTTAACATCTTTGTACAAATTATCATTTCTCTTTTTTAGCATTGAAATGATACATATTGTATTCTTTGAGCATCTGTGCATTTTTATACTAATCTGTATATGACTTTTATCACCTCATATCGTTCTAACTTGATCCAAATAATGATTTTATACATCTGGCCCATCTAATTCCAATCAATGGGAAAACGTGAGCCACCCAGTTTCGTTTATGTATCATCGTGTATAATTTTTTTTTTTTTTTTTAATTTTAATATAATTAACGTATAAAGTAGGATAGTAGACATAAATTTTAGAGTTCAAAATTAAACTTTAATGTTTATTGTTTCCAATTGGTAAATTTGAATTTTAAAAGTGGCTGAAGTAACCCCTAATTACGGTACATTTTCAATTCACCATAGACCAACTTTTGTTCCTATTACAAAGAGATATTATAGCTTGAACAACATGGCAATAATTTTGATATTTTAAATCCATTTATGCAATTAAATAAATAAATGTATATTTTAAATGATAGAAAATATGTGCACAAAGATTAAAAAAATAATAATTAATTTACCCCTGTTTCTTCATATATAACTTTTTAGAAATATACTTTAGAACCCATTTTATTATATCAAATTATAGCTAAACATTGCCTTTGTTCTATAAACCTCAAGTTTGAAAAGTTCATACAATTTTAAAATTATTAACATTTTTATAATTAAACATGCTACAAAATAAAATCTTTTGGTCCCATCAAAAAATTGGTGGTTTAAATAATTAAAATCCGTATGTGCAACCACGGCCAAACTCGATCGCCTGCCTTATACGGCCTTCACAGTATCCATTAGTTTCGGAACCATTAAAGGCTACAGTCGCCGCCAGATGGCGCGAATACCTACTGTAAATTGTATTTTCTCTCCTGTAAATAACGCTTATTAAATGTTACTTTCATACATAAAAATAGGAAAAACGTCTCTGTATATGCATTATAAAGGTATAGATAATATATGTATATTTTGCCTCGGCGTTTTTTATACTGCAAAGAGGAAAACTGAAGGATTTGAAGATAAAATAAATAAATACAATGCATTAAACATAAGCAACTAGAAATAAATAACATGCTACTATAACACGGAAAACAAAGATTATAAGTAAATTTCTGCATTTGTTTTTTAAAAAACTTTAATTTAAATGAAATTAAATTGCAAATTATTTTTTTTTTAAATATTATTTACTAGTTTCAAAATATTAAGAAAATTAACCAAAACTTTTTCAAAAAAGAAAATTATTTTCAAATCAGGATAACTTTTTAAACCATTCAATTATTTTTTGCACCAGACTTCAGATGTAAAATATAGGTATATAAAGTTGATTGCGGACAACTTTGGATAGTAGTAAACATTAGAGGTACTGAAAATGAAGTGTACAGGGAAATGGAAAAATAAAAAAAATTATAGGTTTCTATAATTTTTTGAAAAAAGGGGGAAATTATAAAATCAAATGTTTGAATTTTAGGCAGTTATATTATAAAAACTATAATAAATAAATATTTACACAACATTAAGATAATAAGCAAGTTCGCCAGCAGTATCCGGCAAACAACTCATAACGAAATATTTTTTTCAGAACATTGATTATTTTTGCACGATTCTTAATTAATTAAAAAAATATAGATATATGTACATTGCAAACAATTTTCAATAAATTTAGCCATTATATCTGGTGATCTGAAATATTCAAGCATGTAAAAAATAACAAAATTACATATAAATTAAATATTCTAATTCTGGACACTAACGGTATAAAACTATGGTACAATTAAAAGAACATTAGTATGTTTCATAATATCAACAAAATAAGCAAGTCTTTTTGCCTTTTTTTTCCTCAAAATATGGATATTTACACGATTCTTAATTTTTAAGAAAATATATTTGTCTGTACATTGCAAACAATTTTGAATAAATTTGGTCATTATATGTACTGGTCTGAAATATTCAAGCATATATAAAAATTATAAAATTACATATAAAATTAGTCATGGTATAAAAGTATACGACTAAAATAAAGTTATATTTACATGTTTCATAATATAAAAAATCCCTGCCGGCCCGGCCTACAGGCAGAGGTAGATTTCGAAGTTAAGTATACTAATTTCACCGATAAAAACTATAAATAAATAATAAAAAAAAATATGAAACATGCTGACGTGATTTTTTTAAAAGATTTATAAGCGACCTGTGGTTTTATTTTTCTTTCAATTAATTAAAACTTGATTAATAAACAATGATTTTCTCAGTAGGGCAATATTTTAAGTTTCTAACACAATCGCTTCGGGAAATTCCGTTCAAAATGCCCACTTTGACATCATTTTTTGAAATATATTCTGCCTCTATCGAAAAATGGATCATTACTGTACATTATATAGTTTCTGAGTAAGAAAACGTATCAATTGGAAGCCTTTGAGAGCAAAAATGAATTGTAAAATGAGTCAGAAAATAAGCAGTTTGGATTTGAATACTTAGATGATTTTTTTCTTCAACCGCTATGTATTTTTAATTTGTTTTTGCTGTAAGAATTGGTCCTATCCAAAACTTGTCTATATAGATGTTGTAGACAATATTAAGAAGATATATGATAAATTCATGGGGATTTTATATCTTTTGAATTGACGGAGTTATAGATTTTTTACTTCTTCAAACCCTCTTTTTGTTTTCGTTTTTAATTTTTTTTTGCGGTACGAATTGGTCCTATCAAAAACTTGTGAATATAAAAGTTGTAGATAATATTAAGGAGATTTATAATAAAATTAATTGGAATTGATATCTTGAGAATTGACGAACTTATGAATTTTTTTCTCCCAAAAACCCTATTTTTTGCGCTCCTTGAGCCCATTTTTAACTTTATCAAAAATCTGTGATACATAAAATTTTGGCCCTATTTTTAGAAGTAATAAAAACTTTAAACTGATTTGATATGTACTAAAATTAAGAAGTTATGGGGGGTTTTCGGTTTTCACAAACCCCCTCCCTATTTCCATCCCCTTGGTCCGATTTTGCCTATTAACGAACTTGACCGAGATTTTATGCCCATTGATTTTATGTATCAGTTTGGAAGAGATTGGTGCAGAATTACGAAAGTTATCGTGTCCAGAAGAAAGTGATATATATAGATAGACAGATATATATATAAAGTTTTTTACTGAGGGTGGTTTTGGGTTCTAGGGGTCATGATCGGTGTAGATCTGCAAAAATTTTTCAGAAATTCCAACATAGGAACGATCCTAATAGGTAGTATTTCATACGAAATCTACCTAAAAAACAAGAAAGTCTTTTTGCCAATATCCGGCAATCAACTCATATCGATTTTTTATTTCAAAATATGAATATTTACATAATTCTTAATTATTTAGAAAATTTATTTATCAGTACATTGCGAACGATTTTCAATAAATTTAATCTTTATATGGGCTAATCTTAACTATACAAGCATATAGAAAAATTACAAAATCACATGATAAAATTAAATATTCTAATTCTGGACAGTCATCATATAAAAGTATACGATAAAAATAAAAATTTATTTACAAGTTTTATAATATTAAAAAAATAATCAGGTCTTTTCGCCAATATCCAGCAATCAAATCATATCGATTTTTTTCTTTTCTTAAAAAGAAAAAAAAATATGGACATTTACACAATTCTTAATTTAGAAAAATGTAGATATGTATACATGTGAACAATTTTCAGTAAATTTAAATATTGTAGGTGCTGGTCATGAAATACGGGGAAACAAAAAACTAACAATAAATAAATAATTTTTTTTTCACGTTTCATTATTTTAAAGAATCAAGTCTTTTTTTTTTTTTTTCAACAGTTTGTACTTTAATTTGAAGGAAATTCATGACAAGGAATGTCTGGAATTTTTTTAGTGAATCATAAGTGCAATATGGAACACAGCAATAAGCGGTATTTTACTAAAACTCGCAATTTCAGTTAAGTTATACCTAAGAAAACACAAGCGTTCAAGGCAAATTCTTCATTAGGCACAGTAGGTAAAAGCACCCCTACAATTCTCCGGAGAGAATTTCTGATTTCAAGAAAACAAAGGTATTTCGACTTTTTGTTACGGCCGTATAAAGGGAATCGTGTTTGACCCTGGAACAACATAAATGTAAAATATCAAAATTCGATTAATTGTTTTATTAATCTTCCGGGAAAGTATAATAATTGAAAAACTAGGAATATCAAGTTTAAATATTTATTTTTACAAAGGGTAAGTCACAGTTAATATGTATGTCTTTATTGCTTCTGGCGTAATTTTTCTTCGATTTTAAAACGGTTTGGTTAAAGTGCTTCTAAAGTTACGAAATATTTAATTTTTTTTAAAATCGATTTTTTCAAGGTACAAAATTACTATGTCTCCTTAAATAAGCCAAGAAAGAATATTCATTGATTTTTAGGAGAAGCAAATCAAGCTTCTCCTGTTTATATAAAAAAGTATTATTTATAAGTTTCTGTTTATATAAATAAAGAAATTGAACAATACAGTAATGTCTTATTAGTGCCAAACAATGCTTTAAAAATTTAATCGCATAAACTAATTTTTTTAATCATTTATGGAATTCATGATAACAAATTCAGTCGAAAAAAGTTTGTCACTGTGCAACAGACATTAAAAAACGGTTAATAAAATTATATACGAGTTCCGCTGAGAATGGTTTAAGAGAAATGACTGTGAAATTACGAGTAGGGGATACTAGGGGGGGGGGGGTTGACCATACGGGAGGCTTGACCCACCTATCAGTTTTCATATTTAAAGGAATTTCAGAGTTTTATCAATAGGTGTCAAACAAAGCTACTAGAATGCTTAAACAAGAGTCACTGTTTTATACAAATAATCGAAATAGGTGTTGAAAAAATCAATCGCGAGGCGTTTTCAACATAAAAGTTGTTTTTTTTTTTTTTTTTTTTTTAGAAATATTTTGTAAGCTTTTTTCAGATAAAATATATCATAGAAATTTAAGTAAGTAGGTTTTAAGTAATGCAGAAATATCGACCTTTTATTCCAGGCATAAAGATTATTCAGTAAGTTAGGCTTAACATAACAAAGTGCTGTTCTTTAGAAAAGGGTTATGTGGGGAGTCTTGACCCAGTCAATGAGAGGGACGGTTGACCAGATGATCAAGAATCCCTTAACACATTCACGACGGGAAACGAAAATTCTTGTTTTCATTCAAAACACATCACTGACTAAGGGCTTACAGAAAATGCATTTATATCATTGCCCATATTTTTTAGATTGTAAGACATTTTATATTAAATTTGGGCATTGAAATATATTTACCGATATATAAACTTGGGAAACCTATTTAGAACACAAATTAACAAAAGTCTTTCAGAATAGGCAGGAGTTTCTACTGTTTTAAAATTCAAATTTGATAAAAATTTCCCATCGGCAACGTAATAATTAAAGGGGTTTTGGAAATCTTTTTATTATACACTGTGCATAATGAGAGATTAATGGTTATATACAAAAATGAATGTAAATTTATTCTGCAAAGCTACAGTAAAATGGGGTGATGGAAAAGAAAACGTTTAAAACTGATTAAAGAAAGATGTGAAAAATTGCTATAATATCAACAGTACGAAAAAAAAGGGAATAGGATAGAGAGAATAGGGAGAAAGGATATAGGAATAGGGATAGGGAAGGAATAGAGATTTTAGAATAGGAAAGAGCTTCTACTGTTTTAAAATTCAGATTTGATAAAAATTGCCCGTCGGCAACGTAATAATTAAGGGGTTTTGGAAATCTTTTTATTATACACTGTGCATAATGAAAGATTAATGGTTATACACAGAAATGAATGTAAATTTCTTCTGCAAAGCTACAGTAAAATAGGGTGATGGAAAAGAAAACGTTTAAAACTGAATAAAGAAAGATGTGAAAAATTGCTATAGTATCCACAGTACGAAAAATTTAATGAAATATAAATGGAAAAGTTGATATGAACTTTTTTCCATTTAAGTATAACTTACAATAGGTAAATAGATCCAGTAGAAAAGACTAGAAAGGACTAGAGAGTACGAAAGCAGCAATCTTAACCGTTTCAGGGGCAGTGATATGTTTATGAAACCACTTAATTTTAATTCCCAAACGCCACAATGGCACCAGAATTCTGCTAAAATCTTTTCATTTAATATGTATGTGAAATGTAGCCTTTTTCATATTTCCAAATAAATTTGTTCGTATATTCCGGTGCCAGACATTTATTTCAACATTTGTACTGAGTAAAGCAAAGTTCAGGGGCAAAGTGCTTTCAGTACTTTGCCCCTGAAAGGCTTAAAAGATGTTAATGATAAGTAAAGTACTCATGCGGCTGCAAAAGAACATAGCATTGATCGAAAAACTTTAGGAAAGTATGAAGACAAATTTCAACATGATGAATTGAGTGAGATGAAGCCAAACTATGTGATAACTAAAGGTGTCAGGTCGAATGTCACAAAAAGTAGGACAAGGAGACAAAAAAAGCGGGATAGTTGTTACTAAATCCGGACATTTTAATGCATGAAACCCTATGAAAACGGAACCTGTCGCTATCGGAATACTGTCTTAAATGCTAAAATTCCATTTTCCCTGCTGTACAATTAAACCTGCTCAGACAAAACCATGTCTTCTGACATGCGGTTGTGCCTAAACAGTTCTGTTTAAGCATCATATTTTCAAAAATATTTTTTAATAATAATTAAAGCATGTAGCATAAAATTATTTTGCTTTTTTAAAACTGATTTTATTTCTCTTCACAAATATTTCAATATAAAGCAAAGTGGGTCAAGCCTCCCATATAGTGGGTGAACCCTCCCATATGTGGGGAGCCTTGACCCATAATTTTCTCATGATTAAAAACAATCATTTTTCAAATTTCTTATATATTACACTTATGTAGCAATTTTATTTTGATAACTGATTGTATAACGAATAAAATGATATATAAAACTTTATTCTACGTTCAATATTTAAAGAATAAAAAATTATTTTGTAAAAAGTGGGTCAACCCTCCCTAGTCTCCCCTAATTTAGTATTTGCCCATAAAGTAATGTGAAAATAATTCCTTGAACAACTTTAAAAGAAACAAATAACAATACCTTTTAAATACATATCAAAGAAAACAATGTTTTTGGTGACGTCATTTGTTTGCAAATGCATCATTTATGAAACTTTGATACCATTTTAAGCATATAACTAAAATGAATACATACGGTTAAACAGCATAATCCACATTATTTCAACGATATATTATATGTTCAACGGCATATTTGAAGTAGATTTATATTCTTTTATATTACAAATTTTACAGAAAATATCAACAATTGGAAAAAGAAATGTCCCTCTTTCATAATAATGTCAACGGTATAGTAGAATCCCTACATCCGACCCAATTACCATCTGTTATCCAGGAATCAGTAGAGATCTTTTTACGCAGTCAGAATATTTGCAATGATTCAGCTTCCATTGAGATGCGTAAATTTTGGAAAGAGATGCTCTGCAGAATTAGAATCAATAGTAGAAATTAATTCACGTTCACAAATACACATTTTTATTTTATTTTATGTTTGAACTTGTTTTTCATTACACATGTCATCTCGTGATTTTATTTACCAATTCCTTGTATTTAAAAATTTTTGCGAAAATATTTGTATGAACACAAATCTTGAGAATGTCACTGTTTGAGCGATGAAACATATGTCGATCTGAATAAAAATATTTATATGCCTTTTATGTTTATTTTTTATCACTTTTAGCAATTTTTAGCTTAGTTTGGGCGTACAGAATCTTTTATTTAATATAAAATAATATCTTTCATGTAAAAGTAACTCTATTAGAAGCTCTAAAGTGTAAGGAAAACATTATTCTACGATTGGTTCATCTTGTGCATCACAGAATGTCCAAAATATTAACTATTGCTTCGGGAGGTATTCACGCCAGACTTTTAGATAGTATTTTTTTTCTAAAGCTTTTTGAAGTTTTGCTCATTGTCAGCTCACAATTTAATATTTCTTGAAAGTGCTTCATAGTCTTGAATTTATATTTTTAAAAATCATGGCTAGAACATAAAAAAATGAAAGATTTTTTAGGCATACTGTTTTCTGTGTTGTTTGGTATTGCTCGTCATTTGGAATGTGAAACTTTTGTTTCATAAATTTTTTTATAGAATGAGACGAAATATTGTTCATGATTTATTCATATTTTGCACCATATGATGTTCAAAACATTTAAGGTAAAGGTAAGAGAGATCGCGCACTAAGAGATTCGGCGGGAAGGAGTAGAGTGCGCGCGCAGCGACTCCAGGTAGTTGTAGAGCAGCATTAGTGCAGTGTCTACATGAATCCGCACATTGATTGTTCCAAGCGTCTTGGATAAAGCCTTGTTACTTTTTTTGTTTTTCCAAAGTAAGTGCTTGAATTTTCACAACTGTTCGTCTGAATTTTTATAGAATGTTAGTAGTACAAAATATTTTGAACTTAAACGATTTCATATAAACTACTGACCTAGACTAAGGATGCAAACACCAGTAATTCATTTTAGAATTGTCCATGTTTAAATAAAAGGCCGCGCAACCTCTCCTACCAAAATAGGAGAGTTTGCTCATCTGCTACTTAGGAGAGATGGCGCATTTCCACATAAGTTTCAGTGCTTGGAGAGATTACGCAGCTCGTTGGTAAATTTGCATGAATTGCAAATTACATGCAAAACATATGATTGAATCAATTTTGAAATAGTTTCGGAAAAACACATAATTTTTAAAACTAAATTTGGCAACAAATTAGTTAGCAAAAAAGTATTTTTGTAGGTAGAAATTTTATTAATAAATTAATAATACAGTTGTTATTAAATTAATTTTATGTAATTATTTTTGTTAATAAATTAATAATATATTTGTAAATAAATAAATTAAATATTTTTATATATTTTCTTAATTTATGCAAATTAATTTGCTAATAAATTTACAACACCTACAATGTTTTGGAAAAGCTTTCACCCATTGCAAGTAGTTTAATGCCATCGAAATACAAAGGAAACAGAGTGCAACTAATATTACTGATCCGCAAAATATACACGAAAAAAAGACTTAAGAAGGATGCCACTACAAAACAACAGCTAAAGATAAGATGCTTGCTTCCAGAAAAAGTGGGATAAAAAAACTGACGGGAAAAACGAAGGTCAATGAGGATGAGTGCATTGAATGTCTGGAATTGTACCAGGAGACAACTTCGACCACTGACTGGATTCAATGTATTACTTGTGGCAGGTGAATGTACGAAAGGTGCATGATTTACAACAATTAGTGCATCGATTGTGGACAACGACAACTTCGGTTAGCAAACAAAGTGCATCGAAACTGTAGAAATGAAAATTATGTAATTTTCAAGTTAAACATGTTATCAAGTAGATTAATGTTATTTTGTAATCTTAATAGGACTTGCTTTTAGTGATTTTTCAATCTTCTTCTTAAATTAAAATTCTTTATTTTCTTATTATTTAAACATTAGGTTGAAATATTCACTCCCAATCAATAATATTTACTCACAAAAACATTACAACAATATCACTTATGTGTAATTATTATTGTTAACAATTTAATTTTAGTTATTATTAATAACAATATCTTCTATCCACGTGCGCAGTCTCTCCTACCCATGTGCTCAATCTCTCCTACCCTGTAAGGAGAGATTGCGCAAAATAGTTTTCTTGCTTTTATTATTGCTGTTCTATTAAATTACAGCATAACAACAAAATAACAATGGAAATACATAAAAAAACAAATAAAGTCAAAATTATTCACGCATAGTTTAGCAAAAATTTAATATTTAGATTTTTTTAATTATTCTTTTGAAATGTGCGCAGACTCTCCTAGCTTTACCTTATTTATTGCTCCTGTTGTAATCACATCAACGAAATAGGCTAAAATATTTTCTACAGCTTTTTTGTAGTTTCGCTCATTGTGGGCCCAAAATGTACGATTTTTTGAGTGTACCGAAACGGTATGTCTAGCACCGGTGTTATTGTTATTTGATCAGAACGTAATTTTGACGCCATATCAATATGATACTTTTATATCATTTGAACTAATTTTTATAATGTTACGTTCCCTACTTTTCAATAATGAGTGGGGCCTCTCCGAGATATGCTCAAAAATGACCGTTTTGACCCTATGGTCCTTAAAAATATGCTAATTTGCCCTATTTTGAAAAGACGGGAGAAAAATTGTTGCGAATGCGTAAAATAAATAGCTGTTTGGAAATAAATATTATTATAAGAGGGGGAGTCAGAGACGGAAATAAGCACTTACTTATAATAAAATCTGAGTGCAGGAAACTGTTGGAAACATGCCGATGCGAACCACTCTGGTCTGTGAATCGACCGTAGCTAAACGCCATGTTAGGCTTAATGAAAAACATATACTAGCATACGACGGCTAAATGATAATTTTTTCTACTTGAAATCATGTCTGATCAGCATATTTTCACATAAAACATGTGTATCATATCCATTTTTAATGTATTAAGTTTTTTAATTAAAATTAAGCTATTATTAATATAGAAATCTGACATAAAAAAACGATACTGTTGCCATTCAGATTCAAATTCCAGCAAATCTACAAACAAATGAATGACTCTTTGAACGCTTCATTTAAAAAAAAATACAGGTTAACGCCGATGCTGGTCTTAAAATATTTGTAATAGCATATTAAAACCTTTAAATATTTTGACTTTTTTAAAACCTTCAAAAACTATCCAATTAAGTTTTAAATTTAAGGGCCAAATCATCAACAACAAGAAGTTTTAAATTAAAAATAACGAACAACTGTCGCCATCTGGTGGAGAAAAGTTATAACTTTCGCTCTAAAAAAGTCCGTGCAAGCACATTGCATTGCATGTATTTTTAATTTATTCAGAATGATTATTCTTTTGCACAGTTTCAGATTTCCTATGACATTTTGTTTTCTGTCTTATATGACAAAGTAAAAAATATCCGAATTTGAATATCTAAAACTTTCAAATGCATTTATATCAAAGAATTATTTCAATGGCACTTTAGCATTATTTAAAAGGAAATTAACCCTTTATGTACTGAATTATGAATTCATGAAAATTTCATCTTCTAAAGCATTTTTCGTGAATTTTTGAAACTAAATGAGAAGATTTACATAATCATTTAATAAATTTTAGAAGGATTTTAGAAGGACTTAGAAGGATTAATTAAATTTGAATTTATAGGGATTTTGTGTAATATTTATAACCCCACTCAAAATTTTATTTTAAATATTTTTCTTAGTATTTTGTATAACTAGGAAATCTGCAAATATAATGTTCTTACAATAGCAATATAGAAATATTTCTTAATTGAAAAATACCCCCCCCCCCCCCCGTCCAACACCAAGTAAGCTGAAAAGATGCAAATGCCAAAGAAATCATCCTTTAAAAAATATTTTTGCCTTGTGTAATCCATAAGGCTTTTGGAACATGATAAAGTTATGCATCTGTGACTCATTCTAAACTGTATTACTACTAATCGATGTATTAAATTAATTTTATAACTTATTAATTTTTAAGTTATTTTAATGGTACTTATAAGTACCGTCAGTAGATAAAGGGTTAAAGGGACAATTTTTTTCTGTACCGAAGGCTGCGAGCAGTGCCTCTGTAGGCCATGTTAATACCCAATAAATTAGGAGCTTATGTTTCTTGCTAATTCTTTTGGCGTCAACATTCTGATGTAATCGTACTTTTTTTACAATACATTTTATCAGATTTGAAGGCATTGCAAATAAAATGAATATTTCTTATCGGTACAACATATTTTAATTATCTAGCAGATAAAATTATGAATTTTAACATAGTTTGTAGCGACAAAAAAAGTCCCGATAAACAACAAATTTTTAATGTAGAGGGAACCTAAACAGGCATTTTCGTCATAGAATGTGTAGCTGGAAATGACGCGTTTAAGCGCTGGTGACTAAATTATAGTTTACATAATTTCTTTGTTCTAATCATAAAAAATCAAAGGATAATACTTTTTGATTAACAAAATGCATGAGGCATCTTTTTTTTTTTTTTTTTTTTTAAAGTCGGGAAAATATTTTTTAAACTATTGTTTTGAAGATTTATCATTCACTTTCCGTCATTTTTGACGGGGATTATATACTAGTTAATTTAATAAAATATCAATTCTCTTTCCCTTTCCTCCCAAAAAATAACACAAAAATCTGGAAATAAGGAAATATGAGCGGAAATTTTTTTGGATGTTAAGAATCCACTAAGGAAGTCCACTTTATGTAATCGTAATTAAATATTTAAGTTTTCTGATTAAAAATGAACGTTTAATTATAAATATGATGACATTTTCACCAGCTGAAGCTTTAAAGTTCATGATTTAATTCATGATTTAAAAAATAAATATCTACAAAATAAAATAAATTTTTAAAATACTCATAAACATCAAAATTATATAAAAATAAATGTTTCTTGTTAACCATGATCTAAATTTTGATTAGCAAAACTTTCATTTATGTGAAGTTATCCATGCTCCTGGTATCAAAAAGAAAAAAAAAAAAAAAATAAATAAAGATACTTCAACGCATAAAAATGCACATATCGTTTTATATATGACGTAATTACCACCAGTAAATGCTTCTAGTGTGTAATAATTGAATTATTTTAAGTTTTATTTCATTTTCAATGTTTAACGTAAGTATGTAATTGCAAATGCATTGCTTGGAAATAATTTTATTTGGTCTTTTTATAATGTGGCGACTATGAATAAAGCTATTTCTTATTTGAAAATATGAATTAATTCCCTATTCCGATAATGAGATTTCGAATAAAAAACTCGAAAAAATAGTCAAATAACAAAAATAAATAAGTAAATAAATAAATAAAATCATTGCATACTGCGAACCACAATATATGCCTGGTTTAACAATGGTTAATGTCCTGGCTATAAGTTGGTTAAATTGCCATGCATAGCTTTAGCTCCCACATAACTTATATAATTGAACTATCTTGACGGAATTCAACATTAAAAAGCGCTTAAAATAATTCTTTGATTTATAAACGATTTGATTCAGTGTGTTTATCGTACATTTCTCTATAAAACTTACAGTTTTTATGTTTTCCTATGAAAAAGTTTTTGAAGTAGGTATAAGAAGAGAAAGTGGAAAAAATACGATAGGTTCAAAACAGGTGACGGCAGCGTTAGTAACTTTCCTTTTTTAGACTAGTAAGAAACAATATTATAAAAATCTGGGATTTATATAAGCAAAGAAAATTTTTGAAAACGATTAGCAAAATTTAGAATAAATTCTATTATAATTGATTTAAAATTATATTTAAATTAAAGTTAGTTTAATATAAAAAATTACTTTTAACGTATAAGCGAATGCCGCGGTTTGGGACATTAAGAATAAAACATATACAGCTCAATTTCAAAATATTAGAATATTTACTTTTTTTTTTTACAAATTGAAAATATCGTTTGGTAATTTAATGTCTTTTAATGCAAATGTGCAAACGATATTTTTATTAAGAAATGTTGATTGTTGATTAAATTTATTCATTATCTTAAAATTAATATCATTTTTGAAAAAAAAAGAATTGAAAAAAAAAATTATTTTGAAAAGCAAAATATTAGAATATTTATTCAAGTGGTTCAAAATATTAGAATATTTCACATTAATTCGCCTTTAATTATCACAAATTCATAACTGGTGGCATCATTGATTAAATTCAGACGATTTTATTTAAAATCAGTATTGTTTTTGCAGTGTGTTTGCTTTTTCGTCTTAAAATGGGCCGTGTGAGTGATATTTCTGAATCTATTAAACATCGTGTGGTTGATTTGTATCGACACGGTAAAAATCAATGTTATAGAGCGAATTATTTACATTGTTCATAATCAAGCGTTAGTAAAATACTAACACAATATTTAAAAAAAATGGAAATTTTCAAAGTATTCGCCGAAATGGCAGCCGAAAACCAAAAATATTTGCTAGAGATGACAGGAAACTGAAACGTATAGTTAACCCTTAAATGCCTGGTGTTGCTTTTCGGCAACATACCCGATTTAGCCTTCTAAAATACTATTAGAATAATATTGAAGCTATAATGCCTAATGTAGCCAATAAAATACATTCTTAAAATAATATTAAATCGATTTTCAACATTTGGATGGCAACACTTATGCTGTTTAAGAATAAAGATAGATTTATTTTTTCAATTGTTGCTACATGATCTTTTTGTTTGGTTTCGAAGCTTGTGAAATACACTATTTTGTTCTGTAGTGATCAAATAAAATTTATTACATGGAAAAGTAAGGTATGTAGCCCGTATTTATGATTACTTTTTGATATTTAACTGTAATATATTTGTTGTCAGCAGATTTTTGAGTGTGTTGCCAATTGGCAGCAACAGGCATTAAGTGTTCCACTAATCCTGGAGAACAATGAGCAGTTTTAGTTTTACTTTCTTCTATATTCAATAGCAGTAGTTTTTTTCTAGTTGTTTATAATTGTAATTCACCTTTTTTTAAATGTATGCAAGATATTTTTCTACATTTTATTTTCTGCAAATTTTACTCTATCATTTTTAGAATGCCTCTAAAAAAGTATTTGACTCAAAAACAAAATAGAAGAATTGGTTCATAATTACTCTCATAATGATATTGAAATGGCTATTCCGAAATGCAGTAAAAAGATTTAAAGTAATGTAAACTGCCAAACAGGTAGATTGTTTGACAAAAGAGAACATAAAGGTAAATGAAAACCAGTTAAGTTTAGTGGAAATGAGATTATTCACCAAACGTGAATGAGTTGGATACACCACTAGCTTTTTTCAAATATTTCTCTTCAGATGAGGTTATAGAAAAAATTGTCAGTGAACGCAATTGAATATGCCTGCAAAAAAGATCGATATAAACCTACGAATTTCACATCACAAGATTTAAGGCAATTTATGGGGATAATATTATACATATTTTTAGGGCATTTGCCCAGTTTTCGATCTATTGGTGTCATGAACTTGGTTTTCCTTTAACTCAGGACACAATGAGTAGAGATTAGTTTGAAAAAGTCCGAACATTTATTCATTTCAATGACAACCAAAAACATCTACCTCGAGATGATACGAAACATGATAGATTAACACAAATTTCGACCTATCATTGATATTATAAACAATCATTTTGCTTCTAACCCTTTTAAGCAAAATCTCCCAATTGATGAGCAAAGGTGCAATATGAATTTTCGACATTACATGAAGCAATATATGTCAAATAAAGCCCATAGATGGGGATTTAAACTTTTTGTACTTGCTTGTATTTCTGGGAATGCTTGTAACTTAGAAGTATATTCAGGTCAAGAAAATATGCTAACGGGACCAATTACTGAACCCGACATTGGCCCTTCAAGCAATGTATTCAAAAGACTGTGAAGAAGAATACCAAGATTAGTGAACCATTAGTTGCATTTTGATAACTATTATACGGCTTTGCCGCTGATTGTACATTTGGCAAACACTGGCATCCATACATTGGGTATACAGTCAGAAGAAATAGAATTCCTTGATGCAAACTACCCGATGAAAAACCCTTGAAAGTTTTAGATCGGGGTTCTTGATTCGAATATACTACAAATGTAGATGGCATCGACATTTCATCACTAGTCTGGAAACACAATAAATTCGTCACGATGCTCTATCTTCTTTCGCCGGAACAAATCCTGTAAAAAAAAGTCAGTCGTGTTGACAGGAGTCAAAAGAAAATCATTAAAATAGATAGTCCATATGTAATTAAGGAATAAAAGCGACATATCGGAGGCGTTGACCGATTTGGATAACTTAACGGCCCGCTACAAAATTAATAATCGTAGTTGCAAATAGTATCTACGAATATTTTTCCATTTGCGTGATTTCATTACAGTAAACGCATGGCTTCTGTACAAAAGAGAGTTGAATGCTAATGATCATCAATCGGCGATAATGCCTCAATCAAAGATCAGAGCAGAATTTGCAAGATAGTTATGCATGGTGGGAAGCAAATACATCCCTAAGTGTGGAAGACATTCATCGATGGTTGAAGAAGAAATTCTGAAAAAAAAAGTCATAGAGGTCCATCACAGTACTCACATAAAGATGTCGATTCGACCAAACAGGACATATGCCTCTATATGCAGAGAAAAAGATGAGGTGCAAATTCCCAAATTCCAAAGGACACAATTGTAACAAAATAGGAAAAATGTGGTGTTTGACAGTGTATTAATAGAAATAATAATTATTTCAAAAATTTCCATACAATTGCCTAACTAAATAATTTGTACTCATATTATCAAGTATCATAAAATAAACAATTTATTTTGTATTCCACATTGATTTTTATAATGTTTTACCATAAATTTTTGTATTTGTAATAAGAATTAATTACTTTTATAAAGCACTTTGTGGAAATTCCTTATCACAGTTCTTAACATTCATGTGTGTTTAATATTATAGAATTTTATCAAAGTGAATTATTTTTTCAATTAAAGCCAAATGTTGCCGATTGGCAACAAACCGTTTTTTAGCCGTAAACCACATTTAAAACAAAATACGATTTTTTAAAGTATTTTTCACATGATTTATTTAAGAAATGAAAGCCGAAAAACATATTTAAATTGATTTTTAAAAAGTCAGGCATTTAAGGGTTAAGAAAAACCGTTTTAAAAGTGTGCGATTCTTGCACCAAAAATGAAAAGAAGAAGCTGTTGAAGTTTCTACATCGATAACATTAAGACGTCTCCATAAATTTAAGTTTGAATCGCGTGTACCGAAAACAAAACCTCTCATGACTGCAAAACAAAAGCGTATAAGATTGAATTGGTGTAAATCAAGACGTTTATGGAGCGAAGAAGATTGCAAAAATATATTATTTAGTGATGAAAGTATGTTTTGTGTTTCATATGTTAATCAAAGTATTCGAGTTTGGAGAATGAAGCAAGAAGCATTTCACAAAGAATGACTTAAACGTTCCGTAAATTTGCTGCTAGTGTCATGATTTGGGGTTGCATGAGTGCAGAAGAACCTGGAAAGTTATGCATCGTCTACGAAAAGGTTAACTCTCAGATATATCAAGGTTGTAGCTTCAACTTTCTTGCGGGTCAGTCTCTTCACAACTTACTCTTTCCTTTTCATTTCCTGTATTTTTAACAATTTTTGCTGCCAGTGATGTTTTTCTTCCAGACTGTTTGTCTGTATCTTTTTTATCATATTTTTTTACTCTTTTAGTTTTAGAAGTTTCATGATTACTGACTCTGACTCCGAAATCTCACTAGCATGAGAATCAACGTACGATTTATGATCGTATATCTGGTTCAATTTAAGCAACACAAATTGGTCCAATTAAGGCAACTGCGCCCTTTCTTCAAACAGATAATCTCAAGACTAAGAACAAAAATGAAAGCAAACAAATCCGCGTGAAAAATATGTGCAATAAACACATAAATTTAGATATGTATATGAAAATGTAACAACTTACCTCAGTTTTAAAGTATTCTCTTACGTATAGTTGGTAAAAATTAGATTGAAACAACATTTTTTTTATTGTCTGAAAACAGCACGTGGAAGGCGGGTGCTTCTTTGATCATAAATGACGTCACTCTGATGAGTAGAATTTCAGCGGTACATGGCGTCACTTTCTGTAATTAACGGCAGAATTGCAGCGGACCATTTAAAGTGGCGCACAGTGGAGTATTTGACCCGAAATCCAGGCCAAAAATACTTTTTTTATGTAAATATTGTCCGATTGCTTTGAAATTGTTAGGTGTTATTGGGCATCACTATGACATATTTGGTATTGTAAATGAAATATATAGCATTTATGGTTCATTTACAGGGACACCCGAAAGAATTCCCCTACATTATGGTACATGACAAAAAATCGTTTGCTCTGTATTTTAATGATATCACACTATTTTAAACGTACTGAAATTTATATACATCACTGAGGTGTACTAAGAAACTTATTGTAGAATTGGTGTGCATAGAATATATCGTTCATTTACAGGGACACACAAAAAGTTTGGCTGAAGAATAAAATAAACTATTGAAGTCTATGACCAATAATTGCTAGAAGTGCGTTTGTAGTTGTGATATGCGTTTTTAAATTGAACTATTTTTTTAATATTACTTGGTGTGGATACATTCTATAGATCATATACAGCGCTGCACAAAAGTTCTCAAGTACATTTCCGTTTATTCACTAAAATGGCTGAATGGAAATATTTAACTGTGCTATAAGTTTCACTGAACTAACTTTTAGTTTACTATGTAGTATACATACAAACCCATAGCTTAGTTTAATATTTTATATCTTAAAAGCTGACGAAGTGCAAGTAAGATTTTAACACTTCACATAATAATAATAAGTATACATTTTATAAATATTTTGACAACTAAGAAAAAAAAAGAGACATCATATAAGAAGAGCACGAAGAAAAAATAAGTAAAAATATTAATCTACTAAGTAGATATTTTAAAAATACGAATACATCACATGCCCATAGACTTAACATTACCGAAGTGAGTTTGGAAGTTGAGTGACTAGCAGCCTTAAATGTTTACTGTTTGTAAGAGAAATGTAATTGTTGATAGAATTTTTTTTATTTAGGGTAACTCTAGGATAGGTGGCCATAGAGGAGAGATGGCCAGTCAAAATATCTCCAAAACTTGATCATAGATTGCAGTATAAACATTGTTCGTATAAAATAGTTCAACGAGTTTATTTATTGCGACGTGCAGTTGTGTTTTTCGATTATAAAAAGTAAGTGCAATTTTAATGTAAATTAAATAGGTGGTTGAATATTTTTTTTTGACTTAGGTATCTGAATGTTTTGCAGTACGTACGTTATATATATTTTTTACTATATGGACTTTTAAGGAACGTATATAATCTAATCTTTACTTCTAAGACTAAGACAAAGACGTACAATGACTATTGATGCTTTAAATTGGGCGACCATCAGTCCTTCAATTTCAAGAGAGATGACCACATGAAATCGAGGAGAGATAGCCACCTTTAATCAATATTTCAAAATTATACTTAGTGATGATTTTAACTAAATATAATTAAATTTAAAATAAATATATAACGTTTAAAATTATAAATATATTAATTGATATGATTATTTAAATTTTAACTAATAAAAATATTTTAATAATAGTAATAATAATATAATAAGACCTAACGATTTATTTGTTTCAGAAAATACTGAAAAACGTCGGAAACTTTCATAACAGAAACTGATAAAGTTGATAAATAATCTAAATTAATGTAATAAACTACAATTAACGCTATAAAAAAAAACCCACGACAATTCCAGTAGCGAAGAAAACGAAATACATTTAAATTATCACATTCTACAGATTCCGAGTAAATAGAATTGGATTAGGATCACTGTGTTGGTTGTGCAAAACAATATAATATCACATCTAAAAAGAATCCCTGGATACAATACGTAAGGTACCTGAAGTGGTTCCATGAAACGTGTACAAATTATCAAGACCATTGCCAAGCATGTGGTAAGATTTTACGAAAAGTGAAGTATTGAAATTATACATGAAATTTTGTTTATTCAAGTTTTCATCACTCATTTTCAATTTTATAATTGCATCTTTACAAATTGCTATATGTTTTTTCATGATTAACTATATGAAATTTGTTATTCTTTTGCTGTTTAAATTAACTTTTTCTTTCTTGTATTGGACGGCCATCTCTCCTCGGCTTTAACCCCTTAACCTACAATGACGGGCATAGCCCGCGTACGATGATCGACCCAAATGTAAATTCTTCTTGCCACTAAAATTTCACAGTAAATATAGTTTAATTTAATCGTCGAAACTCCATGATTAAACAAGGCGAAAATCTCTATTAAATTTTAGTGGTAGCTATGGATTTGCCAAACCGTGGAGCTGTTAAAAGTAAATCGTGGGTTAAGGGGTTAAGGAGAGATGGCCATTTGCCATATAAATTTCAATTTTGTTTAACACTTTTTGTTTTTAATATTTAATTATTTTTTGCATAAAATATTTTGAGTATGTGTATAAGAATTTTAAATATGCATCAACTTTTCTTGTATTTGCATTCTAAGAATTTTTATTTCAATCTTTAAAAACTATTGCCATCTCTCCTAGAGTTACCCTACTAGTAATTTTTAATTAAATGTATTTAATTGTACTATCTATAAAATTTAGTATTTACATTTAATTTACTTTAACAATAATTATTACATTTAATTTACACTTAATAAAGATTATTTACATTTGATAAAGTTACATTTAATAATACATTTAATAAAGTGGAGTCTCTACAGTATAGAGATGCTGGTTTTTTAGTGTATTTAATAGATTACCAGTTTCAATCTGATTCTTCAGAACTCTGTTTTTCATCTTCTTCATCACACTCTTCTTGTCTTTTATCAGGACTACTATCAGACCTAGTTAGAAGAAGAAGTTGTAGGGTCTCGCTACTGTATGGCTGAATCTTTTCCCTTGGTCTTTGGCTAGAGCAGTTTATAAAAGGATCACTGCTTAAAAGACGCCAATTTGGAACATCTCTATTGCAAACATCTCTATTGCGAACTTCTCTATTGTACTTTCTTGAGTACTTTGTACGGTACTATCTAAAGTGTTTGTTTCTGGCCTCGGCAGCTTCTTCTGACCGTTGGTCAATGGGTGCGAATGCTTTCTTAATTACAGTGTCTCCATGAATCCATGAATCAAAGCCTTGTGCATTGTTGGAATCATAGGGTACCAATTGTAAAGGCTCACATATAGTCTTGCTGTTTCATCAGCAGATGTTTGGAACTTTTTTTCGTCAATGCGATGTCCACTTGTTATGACTTCCAATTTTACTTACAACCTTTTAATCATTTCTGCGTCTACTCCAGACTTCTTTAATTCCCCCCTTTATCCCCTGATTTTCTACCTATGGGCCCCCGAAACTAATTGGAGAACCTTTTTATATTAAATAAGTATTTAAATTCTGAAGCCGATCTGATATTTCTATCAAGAGGTATCGAGTTGCGTACGTATGTGTTCTTATACATGCTCTTGTACATGTATCTTGTACATGCATGCATACAGAATCTGTAGGGGCAAAAACTCTCAGGCAATATTCTGTAAGCTAAAAACCTGCAATACGAGAGTAAAAATATAGGTTTATCTCTTCAATTTGTTTGCCGCAAAAAATGGGATTTAAGTAGTCCCCCCTCCCCTCCCCGAAGAAAAAATTATATAAAAAATGGCAACAATATGCGGAAGATTTTTTTGCAGAAATTGGCACTCAAAACTATAACTAATATGATAATAATTCAAACATGGTACGGCAATTCCCGGCACATATTTAAAATTAATTACACTTTAATTAATTACAGAGAAATTTTTAAAAAAAAATCGATACTTATTTTATTATACAGTTTCTAAAGCTATAATGTTTTATCCAGCTTTTTCTTTTTATTCT
Organism: Maratus speciosus; assembly: GCA_963932465.1. Lineage (NCBI taxonomy): Eukaryota > Metazoa > Arthropoda > Arachnida > Araneae > Salticidae > Maratus > Maratus speciosus. The sequence goes on along the minus strand of OZ010787.1, from coordinate 140,329,089 downwards.
AAACTAGATTCATTTTTTAAAGTGTTTTCTTTTTTAATGCAATAGTCTAAGAGTTTATTAACGTTGCTATTCCGTATTTTATAACTTGCGAACACATAGACTGAAATGTAACGTAAAAAATTTGCATAGATATGGATGCAGTATTCTTTAAAACAATCTTAATTTTATGTTAAAAAAATATTATTATTTTGCAGAGATCGAGTCTGGCAGGATGTTATTTCAGTGATGTTTGCACGGGATACGGGCCTAGAACTGCAAAATATAAACTGCCCGGGCACGTCCAGAACTTTTAGTTCTAGCCGAGATATTGTCAGTTGCAGTTTAAATAATGTTTTCACAGGTTGAAAAGCTTCTAGAAAGGAAAAATAAAGCTCCATAATTTAAAATGATAACTATGCCTAATTATTTATGAATGGGAAATGATAGAAAGACATTACACATTTTTTATCAAAAATAAAAATAATAATTTAAAAAAATGCATTTGTAAAAAAAAAAAAAAAAAAAAAAAAAAAAAATCTTATCATTTCGCAAAAAGTACCATAAAAGATTTAATGCTTAAAATATGTCGCCGCATTTAAATAAGGAAAAAAAAAGAAACCTTAGCGATATTTAATTATTTTAATAAATGTTAAGTGTTGCATTAAGCGCAGAGTGCAGAAAACGACAGCTAGAATAAGTTCATTTTTCTAAAAAAATTAAATAAATTTACTTATAAAATATTCCGTGGAACTGGATCAATCGAAAATAATGTAACTTAGATTGAAAGAAGTAATGATTTGAGGGAAATTTGAAACACTTTTCAATTTAAAAGAAAAAAATACTCATACGATTTGATACTTCGTTAAGAGAATTGAATTTCTAAGAATTAAAGATTAATGTATATAGAAATGAAAGATATAATATTCTTATTATATCTGAATATATTCTGAAATGATATAATATTTCAGAAGAATTTCCTGAAATATTTTATAACATCAAGAATAAAGCAGAGATATAAAGTTTTTTTTCAAATTCACAAATTAAGATACTAGGAGTATCATTTTATATTTTATTTAGATTGCTGTTTTAATCAAAATGTAGGATGTGCTCATCAAATTCTTTAAATTATGAGCGCATTTGTATTTAATGTTTAACATGCTGGATTAATTATTTGTGAAGCTGTTGTTAGTGAAATTTATGATGTATCCTATCAAATTAATATACACAAACTTAAAAATATTATTCTCAAATTAAGTTTCCTCATTAGACATTTTAAAATCTGTCTGCTCAAAATATTTTATTCAGTTATCTGACTGAAAATATTTCAGTAGTTCCTTTGCTCATTTTTTGTTTCCTGTTTCCATGAATAAAGACTTTCTAAAAATTGTTTCAGCGAAATATTATTAATAACGAGTATACATTTCAGCATAAATTTTATGCCCCTTTAACCCTTACTTTAATTATATGTGCATTAAACTTAAAAAATTTCGAAATAAGGCAAATCCATGCATGATAGTTTGTCTACGACTGATTTTTGGTTTTTGCTAGGCCACAATCATTAGTTTGCTATACTGCCATATAAGTTTTGTTTTCAGAGAAAAAATTTCATATAGAAAGGACTCATAAACGTATTTATGTTTTAGCTAAAACCCAAAGACCTGAATAATCTCACTTGTGGTCTTGGGTCAAAGATTTATTTTTGAGCCCTCCACGACATTTCAGTAACCCCAATTTATATGGATTTGATGAAAAAAATATTAGAAAATGTCTTAAATATTACTGTTTTTTGAAATTTAGGGCTTTCTAAAAGTCGGGTCCCAGGCAGTTGTCCCATTTGCCATTGCGGTTATTGGGCCTTGGTAAACCTCTCAAACTTTTATCCAAATTAGTTTCTGCAGGCTAGAAACTGACAATTTCGTTGACGAATTTCCCTCGTCCACAAGAAACGAGCGTGCTAACCACTAATCTGAATAGCTAAAGCGTTGTTTAGAAAAATGTATATAAGATGGAAATTAGATTTTAGGATTGCAAACCTTTAAAAATTCCCATGTGACAAATCGACCTTACTCCATCACGAAGTCATGAGATAAATTTCAGTTTATTTTAAATAAATAGTACATTTTCCCACTGATGTATTAAACAAACGTAAAATTAAATATAACTTTGTTCATTACTCTTAAGCACAAGCAGGCCAATTTCTGTGTGACTTTAATTAAGTTAATTTGTTCCCCTTTTCATTAAAAGTTATAAATAAGTCCATCTACCATAAAAAGTAAATTTTATTTTTCTTTAAAAGGAGTTTACTAAAGCATGCAAAATAATGGGACTTGGTTTTATTAAAAACTCGCTATAACAAGCAACTATGTATTAAATAAGCTAAAATCAAGGCTTATGTGTTAAGTAAGCTAAAATCAAGACTCATTGTTACTTTTAAACGTTTTTGAGAAAAAAATCGTTGTTTAATAATGATTGCTTTTACTAGTGTGATAAAACGTAATTAAAATAAGAATTGCTGAATTTGAATTTTAAATTCGAAAAATGCTTATAAAGACAGCCTTAAACATAATCTACGTAACATTCCAAAACGAGCTATAGTTAAATTTATTATTCTGTTAAAAAAAGAAAAGGAATTAACTAATTTTGAGGAATTTCTCTTTTGTGAATTAATTTTAAAATAATTCTTTTTGGAAAATCGCAATGAGAAAATGTAGGTTGTAACGTCACTAAAATATTCTAATAATTCCGCATCTTTCTGCAAATGAAAAGGTGTACCTTGAAGCTACTTTTTATGATTTTGCTCAGAGAAAAATGTTTCTCAACGACAGAAATTTTCAAATATATGCCTTTAGAATATGAAAGTACATGCATCTAATGATGTTGCATCTGAATATTATGTAGCATGCATATTTTTGTAGCAATAGCATTTTGATAAACTGCATTTTATGATATTCAAAATATTTTTCAGCAAGACATGACAGAAAAATAAATCTAAAATAAACTGAAGTATTCTGCGAAATCCTTCATTATTTTTTAAAGATTTTTTCGAAATTCAAAAACATTTTTGTCATAAATATGTCTCGATAGACAAGAAATTTCAGAACTTGAACATTTACAGAAAAAGTTCTTTGGGAAAAAAGTTTCTCGTTGTTTCTGCTTCAATGATTGACATTTTACTGACAGAAAGGTAATACCTGAGTATAATGGAAGGCATAAAGCATTATTTTTTTGCTAGAGGTTTTTTTTTATTATTGTTGACAGAAATTTTTGCGCAGGCATTCAGCGAAATTTTTTTAACCTTTTATGCCAAAAGTTATGAATTTAAAAAATATATCTATTTCTACTATGTTAATCAAGTATATTATAAAATTTATACAATAATAATACAAAAGAAAAGAATCCAGATCGTTAATTGGAATTAATATGCTGAATGGGTAATTTTAAGCACCGCCGAACAGTTAAACGTATTAAGCAAACAGTGCAGCATCTCATTGCACTTTTTAAAATAGCATTTATAAAAAGAAACATGTATCTGTCCTTGATAAAAATTTAAAAAAAACATTTTTTTTTTCATTTAAACATAAAAGCAAATTTTGATAAGTAACCAAGACAATTATACAGACATGGAATATGATAATTTTAATTTTATCGTAGTCATTTCCGGTATTTTTAAACGTTTCTGGTGCGATGAATTAATTCAAATTCTACTATCATGTAAGGTTTTTGAAAAAGTGAGGTAATATAACACACAAGATATAAAATAGGAAAAACACTTTATGGAGAAAACACTTAAAAATAAGCTATATCTTATATTTAATTAATCCCATTCCCCATAGTTGCCACTAAGCTAAATATTATTATGATGCACTTTATTTCTCTCGAAGAAAGTTGTCTCAACCATCCCCGATTTCCTTTTTTTTTTTTGTGTGTGGGGGGGGGGGGGGCGATCTTGTGATTACTGGCGTCAGTTTCCTAAGCAAAAATCAGCATTAATCATGACTAATTTATAACTTATCGATTTAGAATTCTGCTGTTTTTATGACATAAATTTATAATTTATTCAGAATTCTGATGTTTTTATGACTAAATTTATAATTTACTAATCAGACAGAACGTCTTGATTTGTGCGAAACTAGTACGCAGTAGAAAATTTTAAAATATTTCCCCCAAATAGGCATAAAAAGTACACCAGAAACACCTTTCATTTTAAAGACAAAAAAAATTCTTTCAGGCCTGTGTTATTCTTCTATTCCTAAGCCAAAAGTGAATACATTAGGGATTGCTTTCTAGTCTCAACGATACTTAAAAGTACTAAAAAAAAAAAAAAAACGCTTTAAAAGTACTTTTTAGTTTGATAAATCAGGCTTAAAAAAAAAGAAAAGTTATACAATGGATTTACCTATTGATATTGAGAGGTTTTAGAGCTGAAATTTATAAATCGAAAATCACACCATGAGGTGGAAGGAAAACGGATATTCATAGGCTGAAAATATCCTTATAAAATATTTTTTGCTTCACAAAAGTACTAATGCTATCTACCGAAGACAGACTGAAGTATTTTACGTTGATCCTGATGTGTGCTCCTTAAATCAAATATATTTATCACAATATTACTCAATGGGTACTTTTAAGTAACATCAGAACATAAAGGGTTAAATGATATTATGCAATTTTATACGTATGTAAGCTTAAAAATTACTAATAAGCGATTAACCATATAGGGAGTATTCTAAACAAAAATCATAATGTACACTGGTAAAAACTCGTTAAATTATAACACATTTTTAAGCACCACAAATGTATATAAAAGCTATGCGTTTCAATGGTATGATTCTTTTATTCTTCATATAAAAAGATGTATTAAGTTGTAATTACCAGTGCAGTAGCAGAACTTTTATCTGATCCTGGTCAAGCAGTTGCAGATTGCATGCATGCCAAACTTCAGGTTTTATTAAAGTCAAACAAATATAGTTGTTTAACAAACTATATCAAATACAGTCGAGCCCCAATTTAACGAATAGCGATTTAACGAATTTCTCGATTTAGCAATTTTTTTTATGGTCCCGACGATAATGGAATAAAAATAATTCGATCTAACGAATTTATAATCCCGATTTAACAAATAACTTTAGATGTAAAACAAAATGAAAAATTGAAGAAATTTTTTAATATTTAATAAAAAGTTTCAAAGTCCCTGACTATTAATTTTCTATATATGTATTTAGTGACGCAGAAATATCTACATGCGAAAATAAACATTACACCGAGGTTATTACTAGCAGTAGTAGTGGATCGGATGAAGATAAAATAGAAATGAAGCATGTAACGCAGGCCCGTAACCAGATGGGGGCGATGGGGGCTGAGCCCCCCCTAGCTTCCTGTAGAGCCCCCTCTAACGATTTCCACACTTTTTATTTTTTCAACAAAAGGTACGTTTTAACTTTCTTAAAAAAAAAACATTTAGATCTTTTAACTGCTTGAATGCAATGGAATATGCCAAACATTTTGCGTTCAGAACCCTATTAGATTAGTTGTTGTATATTATCTTGCTTGCGTTACAATTCTCGAAACGCGTTCTAAGTAGGAACATTTCTTTCTCCCGAAAAAATTAAGTCCAGATGCACTAACTAGCCACCACATGTTTTCGTACATCTTGACATTTTAAAAGCAATGATCGTATACGGGATGAATGAAAATAGACATATGCTGCTCAAGTTAATCGATAATTAGTTAAGCAATGGTTAAACGTCTTCACTAAAACGTAGTCACAAAAAAGACGTGTTTCTAAATGTTAATAATTTGCCTGTTGACATTATGTATTTGACAGCAGATTTAGTTAATGATGAAATATCACTTGGAAACTAACTAGAATGTTTGTTGAAGGAAATTAGAAAGATAACAAAATGTCATTTTATACAAATGGAATAAGAAAAATAATTGCTTGAAAGCCAAAAATTGTTTCATGCTATGGGTGTAGGCAGTAGGAAAGCAGAGGTAGGGCATTTTTTTGTTTGCTTTTTGAACTTTCGTCTTTTTTTTTTTTTTTTCCTTGTGTTCCATGAATTTGCTAAACATTTTATTTTCTATTTGTCATATAACAATAAAAAACATTAAGGCTCCTGTCCCTGCCTGCGAAGGCACTCCTCAGCTAATGCTAATCCTATGGGGAGGGATTTTTCTAATATCTCGTTCCCATTTTGACATTTTAAAGTTATTTTTATTATTATTATTATTATTATTTTTTTTTTTTTTTTGCATTGGATAGCAGAGGTCCGTCTCTACAGCGCACCTTTCTTACTTTTTCGAATTTGGTCGCAGGTATTTTTTATAAAGTTACTTTCACTTTCAAAACCGGTTCTGAAAATGAAAGTGTCATTCTAAAAGATATCTCCAACCAAAATCGAGAAAGTAAAAAAGGTGCGATGTAGAGACAGACCTCGGCTATCCAATGCAAAAAAATTATTAAAAAATGTCGAAATGCAAACGAGACATTAGAAAAATCCCTCCCCATAGGATTAGCATTAGCTCGTGAGTGCCTTCGCCGGCAGGGACAGGAGCCTTAAGTGAAAAAGCATGATTAAGGTTATGTTTATTATAAGATTATGACAAAAATGTCTTCAACTATTTGGCGTATGCTTCATTTAAATCTATTTTCAAGTATAAATGCGCCACTTTCTGATACATTTTCGAAATAATTTTAATGATAAAGGCATAAAATTTGCAAATATGATTATTCAAGCTCAAGGAATTAAACTGTGTTCTGTGTTGTATAAGGCTGTTTTCCAATCTAAACCAGCTACTTTCTGACATGTTCGCGAATATCTTTTATTTATAAAGATATTTGCAAGTATCAAGCAGGACGGTCGTTCTGCCAAGCCAAGCTGAAAAAAAATGCTAACCCCGCCAAACAAACAAACGCCAAGAATAAGGCAAGAGACCGTAACTGCTTATTATACTGATGACAACTTCTCCATGTTAAATGAACGAAATATGCCAGCGTAAAATTTCCCATATCAAAAGAAGCAATCATCGCAGAAAAATAAAACCAACACTAGAAGGACCTAATAAAGAAGATCTTCAATTTGAGATCAAATGCATCCTCATAAATTAACTATAAACAGAGATATAGATTTTTTAAAATAACGTCGAGATACTGAAAATGACAGATTTCTTTTCTTCGTCACAACTTTTGTTTAAATCGAGGTAGAGACTTAAATAATGGACAGAAAAAAGTAAGGATTGAATTTTTGGATAGATATTTACTCAATCTACGTGCTTTTATAAAATTCAGCTTTAAAAACATTAATTTTCTATTCATAATTAGCGAAAAACTGTTAATTAGTTCTAAAGTTTACAAATTATGCCAAATAGCGATAAACCCGCCAAAATATTTTAGAAATCTTATACTTTTCTTTTATATTATCCTTTTGCATTGATTTCATCGAAGATAACTATGGCTGAGATTCAGATAGATTTTTCGCTGTTAGCGAAATGAGTTTGACCAATCAGAAGCCTGCAAGTTTGAGAATATTTGCTGTTTGTGGATCCCGGCCTATGTCATGAAAGTTTTGAGTCATTTTTTTTGTGCCGTGGATGAAGTGCAATATTTGTAGAAATGTAGGTTAGGATCCAGATAGATTTTTCGCTGTTAGCGAAACGAGAATCGCCAATCAATAGCCTGCATTTCTGCAAACAGCGAAAAGTTCACAAAAATGCAGGCTTCTGATTGATGAATCTCGTTTCTCTGACAGTCAAAAATCTATCTAGATTGCGCACAATGGAGGATATTCCAAATATGGGTTCGAGGCTGAAAAAGTCACGTGATACCGGTAATTTATCGAAGGAACTTCTATCTGATAAGAAGGGAAGATACTACTACTTTGCCTCATGAACCGTTTCATTGGCTAGCGGGGATTTACATTACACGTCTACGGAGCCTTCCCTTCTTTACGATAGAAGTTTTTACCCTGACCACGTGATCAAAATGTAGATGGAATATCCTCCATTATGTTGAACACAATTTTGCATTTCCACATCCAGGTAGGGTATTAATTGTCATAACAACAATACATATTCGAAACTATTTAAGGCACTGATTCTGAACTCCTTTGCTATACCTTTCAATATTAAAGAAGTTGTTGTTTCCATAGTAACAGTACTTTTCTGTATTGCTTTCTCTAAAACACAAATATAGAAATTTAACAAAGAGCGCTCAGAATCAACACCATAACAGAGAGCCTTCATACATAAGAGTGGTGATATATGCACAGGAAGCATGCTCATTTCAAGTTTTTGCAGAAAGTATGGCTACAGCGTCTAGAATACCTTGTGTGGAAATATGCTATCCAAACAACGCTAAAAATTTGTATCCCTTAAATGTGCGACGATACTGCTAAAATCCCAAGTATCGATCACAGCGACATCTGCGGGATTTAGCATTGCATTGTATAGACTAGCAATATCTTGCAGTTTGAGAAAATATCCTGCAGATGTGATCTGTATATTTCAGCAGCATCATTGCACAGTTAAGGGATACAATATTTTAGCACTTTTTAAAGTATTACAGGGATAGCCAATTTCCACACTATATATACAGCGCCTAGAAGATACAGTGTGGAAAACGGCTAAAAAATAGTGCTGAAAAATTGAATCCCATAAATGTACAACGATGCTGAATAACAAGATGTCGATAGTAGCGCCATTGTAGTGATTTAAAAAGGATAGTCATTCTAAAAGAGACTCTTTTACCTATTTCACGTCATTCCTTAACTAAATTAGCTTATAACAGACCAAAATATCTTATATTTATAGTTTCCGATATTTAATATTCTATAATTTTTGAAAACTCAGTGTTTATATTGAAAAGAGTTACGAGATGGCGCTCGTATCAGCATATTGCCGCTGAGCATTGTTGGAGATTTATGGGATACAAGTTTTTAGCATTTTTTAAAACATTATAGGGATAGCCGTTTTCCACACTGTACCTTCTAGGCGCTATACTATAGCTACGTTATAGGCCTAGATTATATGTTGTAGAAATCGACTATCCCAGCAGTACTTAAAAAAGCGCGGAAATAGTGAATCCCTTAAATGTACAACGATGTTGAATTCCAAACAGCCATTTACAGCGACATCTGCAGGATATTTTTTAAAGAAGAAAGAGACACGTGTAATGCACCGCTATAGCGTCTAGAATACATACTGTGGAATTTTGCTATCCAAGCAGCGCTAAAAAGTTGTATCCCATAAATGTGAACTGGCGCTGAAATCCAGGGAGCTGATCGCAGCAACATCTGTGATAAACTTTCAATGTAAACATCGTAATATTACAGCGGGCTTGACGCCAAGCACACAGGTCAGATGTATGTTAATAAAATGTAAAAAAAAAAAAAATGCTACAGCGTCTAGACCAAATTATAGTGCCTAGAATATATAGTGTGGAAATTGGCGATCCCTGTAATACTTAAAAAAGTGGTAAAATATTGTATCCTTAAATGTGCAACGATGCTGCTGAAATATACAAATCGCAGCAACATCTGCAGGATATTTTCTATAACTGAAAGATATTGCTAGTCTATACAATGTAATATGAAAATCCCGCAGATTTCACTGCGATCGACACTTGGAATTTTAGCAGTATCGTCGATCATTTACGGGATACAAATTTTTAGCGTTGTTTAATAAAATATTTCCACACTAGGTATTCTAGACGCTGTTACGAAATCGTCATGAAGTTTTAGGAAATATCCTGCAGATATCGCTGTGATCGACTCATTGGATTTCAGCATCATTTGAAATTTAAGAGATCCAATATATTAGCACTTTTTAAAGTATTACTGGGATAGCCGATTTCCACATTATATATTCTAGGCGCTGTAGCACCGTGGTAGCCTGTCTTTTTCGTTTACCTCTGAGTAGATATAGATGAAGTCATTTGTAGCTGTTCCTAAACTGTGGCCAACAACATATAAGGCCAGTTCATAACGTCACACGGAGTTGATTATCTGTACACGGCAATGGACACAAAAAAATCGACTCGCAGCTTTGTACTAATCATCGTGTAAAGATGATCCAACTCTGAGACTAACGAAAAAGACAGGATACCGCGGTGGGTCCGATTCTTCTTTTTTTACAGACCGCTGGAGTCACGTGATGCTCGAATGCACCAAAGAAGGTGCGTGAAAAGAGCATCACGTGACTCCAGCGGTTTGTAAAAAAAGAAGAATCGGACCCAACGCGGTAGCCTGTCTTTTTCGTTAGCCTCGATCCAACTGCATGTGACTTTTAAACATCATGAACTGGCCTATTATGTCATTGGTCGCGCTAACACCCTCCCTCCTGCGCCCACCGTATATAGCGGCATCTTGTACTGGAGACTGCTAAATGGGCTGCTATCGGTCAAATTCAAGAGAGAAAAGGGCAGAAGAGAGGGAAATAACTCGTTTTTTTTTTGGTAACTAGTTTTCCACACGGGAAGATTGACATGTCTGTTCCTCTCGTTTCATAACTTCATGGTGGTGAAATACGCCAAAGCATCCTAAATATCTGAGAAAGTCTTGACTCGCGTTACGAAAACATCACACAAAGCAGGCAGAGCAAAGAAACAAAATCATTCATCGGCTCGTGAATATGAACGAGCCAATGAATGATTTTTCTTCTTTGTTTTGCCTGCTTTGTGTGACGTTTTTCTGACACGTGTCAAGGCTTTCTCCAATATTTAAAGGGCATTGAATAGGCCGGGATCAAGATAGATATTTCGCTATTAGCGGGATGGGATTGACCAATCAGACGTCTGCATTTTTCCGAACTTTTTGATGTTTGCAGTAAACACCGAAAAGCCTGCAAGGATAAAGGCTACTAATTGGTCAATGTAATTTTACTAACAGAGAAAAATTTATCTGGATCACGGACATTAACTTTGGTTGGTTAAAACAATTTTGAATAAAATCAAATCAGGAAGCCAATGTTTGTTAACTTTTCTGGTTAGTTTAATTGAAATCTTCCTCGTCTATTACTGAAATTTGAGTTACCGTACTTTGGACAAAAAATTGAATATGAGTACACGACTTGTGCATATGTCACCACTCTAACACAGTGTTGCCAGATGGGCTACTTTTTTTTAACTCAGATACTTGATTGGTACCACTTTTTTGAAATTGTAAAATGTGCCTTATTTAATGACATATTAATTAAGGCGAAAACAATGGGAATTTTACCGTTTATACTAAGTGCTGGCAATCAAGAAATCTGAATTAAAAAAAAGTAGCCCACTGGCAACACTGCTCTAACATATAAATGTTCTGTGTTATGACCATGATTCTAAGTGCAGTTGGTTAAATTTGAGTATCTGGGCATTAGAGAAAGCAATAGTGGCCCACTGTGGCTGAGTGGATAAGACACAATGCCGCTAATCGCTTGAGAGCGTAGGTGGAAGCAGATTCGAATCCCGCCGTGATCCGCATGTGATATGATGTATGTGTTCAGTAAATCAAACAAACAAACAAGCAAGCAATAGTGAAAGGTACAGTTGGCATGGAAACAACGACTTCTTTAATTCGTATAGAAAATTAATGAATAGTAGTAAATGACTCAAGTTTAAAATGTAGGCAAATGGTCTGGAAATATCAATGGCTCCCATCTAGTATTTCACAAAATTAATTTAATAGATTCACATGATGTATAACTTGATGCAACTCTTAACTAATGAAAATTCTGCAACAAGACTTATGTAGGTAGATCTTTTGAATGAATAATTCAGAATTCTGAGAACAAAACGTAGTTCTTAAGGCTCTTCCTCACACCCCCCTCAAAAAAGGAAATACGATAGAAAGATTTAAGAATTTGGATAGCTTCAATATGTCTGTGATATTTTGTCAGAGTTCAGAAAAAGAGTCTGGGCATAAAAAAAAACAAATTTAACGAACGATAAGACTATAGATTTTAGGCAATTTTTAACCGAAAAATATTTAATTCTAATGTATATCCGGCTTTAATAATATAGTATTAAAGATAATCAATTTAGGGGAAATTTTATAGTAAATTAATATCCTCACATTTATGCAAATAGGTATGTATAAACAGGCTTGAGTAAAATTACATATTTATTCTTTCTTCTCTATAACACGATCTAAATGAAGATGAAGTTATATGTACAGTTTATATCTTTAAATTTTTAGATATTTTTTATCAAAAATGTTCCTTTATTATGTCTAGAATTGCTAGATTTACAGATCTTCGATTCTTTAGATGCCAATGTGTCTGTGATCTTTTGTCAGAGTTCAGAAAAAGAGTCTGGGCATAAAAAAAAAACAAATTTAACGAACGATAAGACTATAGATTTCAGGCAATTTTTAACCGAAAAATATTTAATTCTAATGTATATGCGGCTTTAATAATAGAGTATTAAAGATAATCAATTTAGGGGAAATTTTATAGTAAATTAATATCCTCACATTTATGCAAATAGGTATGTATAAACAGACTTGAGTAAAATTACATATTTATTCTTTCTTCTCTATAACACGATCTAAATGAAGATGAAGTTATATGTACAGTTTATATCTTTAAATTTTTAGATATTTTTTATCAAAAATGTTCCTTTATTATGTCTAGAATTGCTAGATTTACAGATCTTCGATTCTTTAGATGCCTGCGGGTTTTCATTCTCGGATTAACCGTAGGTATTTGTAAAGGTAAATTTATTTTGCAAAATCGTCAGCAAAAAAAGTTAGAAAAAACAATTAACTGACAGACTAACTGTAAATATATATTTTATTTCGACTCTGTTTTTTACTAAATTTTCATCTTTCGTAGAAAATTTTAAGGAGATATAAATTGAGAAAGACTGATACTTTGAAAGAAGAAATTGACTTTCCTTACTTTTAAATTATTAATCACTATAAAAAATGAATGATAGGTAAACAAAATGTATAATATTGTGTTTGCTCCCTGCTTATAAAGGCTATACAAGGACTAATTTTAATTTGAGCTAGTAGAATTATTTCAGTTATATATAATTTGTTTTAAAAAAAGAACTGATATCTACTAAAAAACAACTTTTCAAAAGTAAAAAATAAGCCAAGCAAAAAAAAAAGAAAAGAAAAGAAAAAAGGTGAAAGTTGTGGCTAAAAAATAGTGTGATATCAAATTTCCAAGCTTATATTGCGGTACTTATTTAACATTTTTTGATAAAAATTTATCATATGTAAGTCGAGTACCTAAGTATGCGTTGATAGAAAGCCTTTTCTCCTTTACTAAATACATCATAACGTGTTTCTGAAAATTAATTTTTTTTAAATTATGCATGATGGGCTTGGCGGCCATCTTTCCATATTTTACACAAATTTCTAAGCACTCAAGCTCGTAACATATTTGCATTATTAAGAATTTCGAACTTATAGTTTTAGCTACAGACAGATAAATTAAGAAAGTTTTTTATTTTGAAAAAACAAATTGATTTTTACTGCTTTAACTAATTAATTAATCCCCCTCCGAAAAAAGAGAATCATAAGATGAAACCTGAAGTTACTTCAGCTTTATTTTTAGACACAAATTTTTAGGCACTCATTTCCATAAATTAAAAGAATAAAATGTTTGCTTTAGTAACAATTTCGAACTTCCAATCTTAACAATGAACTTGTGTGCTTAGAAATTTGTGTAAAATATGGAAAGATGGCCGCCAAGCCCATCATGCATAATTTAAAAAAAATTAATTTTCAGAAACACGTTATGATGTATTTAGTAAAGGAGAAAAGGCTTTCTATCAACGCATACTTAGGTACTCGACTTACATATGATAAATTTTTATCAAAAAATGTTAAATAAGTACCGCAATATAAGCTTGGAAATTTGATATCACACTATTTTTTAGCCACAACTTTCACCTTTTTTCTTTTCTTTTCTTTTTTTTTTGCTTGGCTTATTTTTTACTTTTGAAAAGTTGTTTTTTAGTAGATTCAAACTATACAGAAAATTTTAAAAAATCTGTCAAAAAATGACGGCAAATTTGACTTTGTAGGCTTATTTTCTTGGCATTTAAAGACGAAATGCTAGTCATCGAGTAGCAAATGACTATAAATCATGTTATTTATAATCATGTCATTTATAAGAAAATGGGAAACGGTATTCAATTCTTAGGCGCATGAATGTGAGAAGCTGAAAATTTTAGGCAAAGGGAAAGAAAATTACTTCTTAACTGCATCAGAAAAATTTTCGTTATTGAGTGAAAGAAGAATATTTTTAAAGATCTTTAGAAATGAGGGAAACGTATAATAACTGTATCCTACAGTAGAGGTCTGCACGATCCCGGGCTTGGTTAGAAGCCTGTACTAGGCCGGGACGGCGAAATGAAGGCGAAGTTTCAAACGGGCCGGGCCGGCAAAATTTGAGCGTGCCTGCCGGGCTGGATCGGGTCAATAAAAGAAATTAAGCGGGTCTGTCGGCCCGATATAAATATTTAAACACAGATGAGAAAATATGAATCATTTTCAATGAATATAAGTTTCACGAGAATAAGTATAAATGTGCGTTACGAGCCGATACTAGTTTGCCAGCATCAATATCGAAATATAACATTTTCCAGCGCAGAGATCGGCATCGGACAGTTACATGGCGTTTGAGCCCGGGCTTAATTCTTCCAGCAGACTCGTGCCGGACCGAGATCAGGCTTGCATTTTTTTTTCAACATAGCCAGCAGTGGTGTAGTCGTAAAAAACACAGAGGGTATACGTTCTAAGCAGAGGGTATACGCTCAAGGCAGAGCGTATACCCTAGAGTGTATATACTATAGCTTTTTTGAGAAACAGAGGGTATACGGTGTTCCTTAAAAAAATCCAGAAGGTATACGGCGTATACCCCCGTATACCCTCCACTACATCCCTGATAGCCAGAAATGGACTTAATTGTTCTCAGGATGTTTAGGGCAGGCAACTGTTTTGTAAAAAATATTAATAGCAATAATGAACTTCTGTTAACAGAATTTTTGGAAATATACTTGAAGGTGGTTCTCAAATTCACTGCTCAAAAACGAAAAACTTTCTGACACATTTTTAACTGTAAAGGCATAAAATTGACAAGCCTGTCTATTGAAGGGATTTGGAATTGAATAGCGTTTCGCATTTTTAATAAATAAATTACTTATAGAGATATGAGATTCTTGTCACGTGACTGTAGATTTTTCTCCTTTTCCGTGCTATCGTCTCCGGATATTCGATTCAAAACGCTAACTTGGACAGTTTTTTCTCAAAAATATATTGACGTTTTCGAAAAGAAATGAATTTAGAAATGTGTCAGAAAGTAGCTTCTTTGGATTTGAGAAAAGCCTTAAGGAATAACAGATTTATTTTCGCAAATCTACTTTTTATAATATAGCCTCAAAAGTTATCATCATGTTTTTAACCTTCCTGTTTTTCTTTTATTCTAAACAATATGAATTTTTTAATGAATCCTTATTTGAATGTTGAAACGTCTAAGACTCTAAGTAAATCATTAATGTTGCTATTGTGTATTTTCTGTCTTGCGAACACATCGTAAATTTAAAATATGCTGTAAAATTATCCCATAAATATGTATGCAGTATTCTTTAAAAGAATCTTAATTGTATGTTAAGAAAAATCTGAACTTTTTGTAGAAATTGAGTCGGGTCGGATCGGGCCTGATTTAATTGATTTTTCCACTGGCCGGGTCTCTTTTCATTGATTTTTGTACGGCCGTGAACTGTGAAAATATGAACTGGCCGGGTCAAGACAGCTTTCGTTTGGGTCGGGCCCGGCCTGAAAATTCCGGCCCGTGCAGACCTCTATACCAACAGATTCCTTTTTCTCAGTTTTTTCAAAACGCATCTTTAAAAAAATTGTGATGCTGGGCGGTTGAAGATTTCTATGTTTATTGTATGAATCGGTGTTTTTGTAAATAAAGATGTACTTTTCTGCCAGAATGCTAGCATGATAAATTACACTAATTTATTCAACAGAAAGACTGATTTGATTAATCAGTGGTTCAAATATGTATATATATAATAAATGTTCAATAGAGTAGAGCGCTGATAATCCGGACCAATCGGGGCCGATGCCGATCCGGTTAATGAAAAATCCGGATAATTGTACAACTTTAAAAAACGGCTATGGCAGTGTTTTTCAGGTAACTTCCCTTCACACATTTTCCAGGCTTAGGACTGGCAATTCTAGTGGTGCTCATTTTAGCATATTACAAATGGCCTGTTTCGAAATTATTTTTTAACTTTTTTAAAATTTTATTTTCCACAAAATTGGTACAAAGTTATACATAGAAGTACACATAGAAATTATTGCGTGTATATATGCACACACTGTACGAACAAACGTGAGCTGAGAGAGGGGGTGGGGGGGGGGGAAGTCCCTTTTCCGAAGACACCAAGGGACAAAAGAAGCAATATGCTTAATAATGCAAAAATTGCAATGGGAATAGAATACAGTGTACAATCCATTAGTTTTCCTTATTAAAATTTCAATAAAGTCATTTTTTATGAGGTGTCAGATGCTATCTGTTTCCCATTAAATACAATAAGACCTAAGACTAAATCACACGGGATGGAGAAAAGTTCTATTTCAGGTAGGTTTTCTTAAGAGGTACACCGCCCCTAATTGTTTTATATTCATTTTCCGATTACCATGAAGTATTTTCCGTTTAAGAATTTCATTATAGGAAGTTCCGTTATAGAGAGATTACGCTTTAGACGGGTTTCTTTATAGATAGGTCCATTTTATCATTTTTACTATATTTAGTTTGCTTAAGATATGGATTGTTAAAATATGTTAGCCCCACAAAAAAAATTCAGAGCCCCCTCTGACTGGACTCGCTGGTTACGGCCCTGATGTAACGTTCAGAAAAGCAATTAGCAGTTTGGATATTTTGAAACGGTACTTGATGGCTCATGTTGTTGGGGATACTGTGTTCACTACTTCAGAAAAGAATTGATAAAGAAGTTTGGAATACAAAATCGAAACAAAGAAAACAAACATCTATAAAAGATATCATAATTTATCTATAAAATTTGAATAAATGACATTTTTTTCTTAATTACAATTCATGTGATTTGTAGTAGTAGGGGAGACCTTGGCAAGATGACGAATGTTTTAATTTTTCCGTTTTCCACTAGGTGGTAGCATCAACAGGACACTACTGGCTCTCGTATCGGCCGTTAGTTAAACAATAGTATAGAGACACTGAAATCGCCATTTTTGTGTTAATTGTGAAGCTTTTATTGTTTACCGCTGCCACGTTATAACTTTTATGCATGTGTAAATAAGCTCTGCTACAGATACAGGTAAAATATATCGTTTCTGTTTAATATTTATGAGTAACTTAGTTTAAATACTACCATGAATAAATGTCAATTAATCGCCTTCCTTCATGGCAATGAAAACGAATATTTTTAAACAGGCAGTCCGGGGCAAGATGACGAGCCCCGTGTTTCGGAATTCATTAAGCTAACTGTGTTGTCCATTCTATTTAAATCCCGTAAACGCTTGTTTGTCTGTTTGTTTGTCCGCGCGACCTTGCGCTTCTATCTCCTCTGGGGCTAAGGGCGCATCGGATTGGGGGAGGTGTCTTTCGAAAGGGGGCGAACACAGGAAGACATTTTGCCATCCGCTAAGCCCCCTAGCCCCCCGAAAGAAAAAGCCTATCGGGGTCTGTATATCCGCTTTCAAGCAAAGCCTTCTCAAGACTATCAAGCCAGATACGATTTCATTCCCCCACATATGTGACGTCACGACGCGGGGCTGGCGCCAATGCCGAGCATTTGAATCTTGTTTAGAATTAAAATGTAACGTATGCATGTGCTGTTCTGTTTACTTAAAAGAATAGAACATATTCTTTTGAAAGTAAGTTTTATTTTCAAATTAACTACTTATATTTTATTTGTACTAGTTCTATTTTTTGTGTTCAGAATATCTTTTATTTTTAACTTCTTTAAAATAAATGAGTAATAATCCCAGTATCGTATTGTCTATAATCCGTGTGCGTGTCTCAAAACAAAACTATATTATTGTACTTCTGTTTCATTTATAAAACATCAGTAATTTAAAGTAGCAAAAATCACTAATTCGTATCGAGACTTATATCATTCCCTGTCTCTCGTAATTTGCTAAAAATTGGTGCTTGAATGGATAGGTTGCTTGAATGGATAGGAATGATATAATGATGGTGCTTGATATAATCGGTGAATTATCTCAAAAGTTATTAATTAATAAAGTTTTCATTGTTTAATTATATTCTTTATAAATGTGTAAAAATAGCTTCATTTTAATATGTGCTAGAGCTATAGTGCAATATAATATGTGCTAGAGAGATTCTGTTGGGGCCAACACACTTCTCCTTATAATTTGGAAGCTATATGACCTATGGCCAATTCAGTTTGAAATTTTAATGTCCTATGCGACATATGCTATTTTTCTACCTCAACTATTATATTTTCAAGTGGAAATTTTAATTAGTTCTTTTAATTTAAACAAATTAATTAAAAAAAACTTTAAAATCATTATTACTCGGGAATTTATCACTGAAAACTGATGAAATTTTGTCTCTAGTACAGTACAAATATTATTGTTTAAATTTTACATTTTGGTAATAGCTATTTGCAACATTACCTTTCTTGCTATTCAAAAATTTCGGTTAAAATTTCTGAATTTTGTTTACTCGGAAATATCGGCACCAGGCAGCTGAAACTTATGTTAGACTGGGTTTTTTGTGTACTAATCATGCTCAAAAATGTTCAGCCAAAAGTCTTAGTTACAAGCCATTATTTAGTAATTTCTAACTTGTCACACTTTCCTCCCTTTTTAATTTGTTCTGTTTTCTCTCATTAAAGTGACTTTTAATAAACGTCTATTTATTAAAAAACACTTGTTGTGTGAATAATAACTAATTATTTTGTATGCAGAATTGTTTGGGATTTAATTTAATACAAAATTTATGTATGTTTATGGGTATTTTCATACTAGAAATTTAAATATACTAGAAATTTTCAGCAAAGTCGCTATGGACACATATTATCTTGTTTACTTCTTTTAAAGTCCAGTCAATATACTCAGGGCTGCCACATTCGACTATTTTTTTATTCTGACTTGCACCACTTTCTCAAAACAAAAATCTTTGACATACAGTTTGACAACATTTGCAAGATATACTACAAAATTTATTTATTTTTTTAAATAGCGGTGCGAATAGAATAGAAAAATACTCGCCGGTGGCAGCCCTGTATATGTACCAATTTATTGTTGTGTTTTAATCTTAAACCCCTAATAGCTTGATAAAAATTCCTTTTATAATATTTGTTACATAAACCATGCATATACGTGAAAACTGGAGATATGGGGATAATGTGTTTGAATCTCTATTTTTGCAACCACTGTAAACAATTAATTCATAAGAAGGCTTGTCAGCGCCCTTATGCAAAACATATGTTGGCGAGCCCCTCCCCCACCCCCAACTCTTCGAAAAAATTGTGTGTGTTTTTATACACATTTTAATGTTTAATTAAAAATAACAATAATTAAAATAATTTTCCTATAATTATAAATTTACTTTTCGATCTAGTCATGGCCATCATCTCATAAATATTGATTATTTTAAGCTTAAAACATGTGAACAATCATTTAAACAGCCCACACAACATTATTTTTGGAAATGAAATATTTTCGTGGAAGGATTTGTGTTTCTCTTATGTTTTTTAGCAGTTAAATCTCAAATATCCGAGGAAAATGAACATAAGTTAGGAAAATTGTAATTTGGATTGATGAAAGTGTTTTCTTTCTTCTTCTTTTTTTTTTTTTTTTTTCCTCTGTCATGTTTCAGTACACTTTAAAAAAATCTATTGCTTGCACCTTGCGTAATATGTTAAGCTAACACAAAATTAAAATAATAATCATAATTTTCGATTTCATGACCTTGTTTTGTTTTATTATGAGGGTTTTATGTTTCTCAATTCTAATGGATTTTATGTGAAAATTACCCATTTCTGATAAGAAAAGTTTGCAGTAGGTACGAAAAATTTATCTGTATGGATATTTAAATTCATATATGCTTTAATTTTACTATTTATTTATACTGAATTTGTTATGTGAAGGTTTCAAACCACTAAATATTTAATGGAATATTTACTGCATAATTTCAGGCCACAATAAATAATAAAAATAGAACACAAATTGAATTTGTTTTTATTTGACTTTCACTTTGCTTTCACTTTAACTTAATTTTAAATGTGGGTTTTGATTGGCACACTTATTAGTATTTATTTATTTTTGAAAGTGAAATAATTGAAAGCAAAATAATTGATATGGGTTTAAACTGAAAATTTATATATGTATATATATATATATTAATGTCTTGTTTTTGAATATATAGAAAGTAGATAATTGATATTGTTTCTAAATTTCAAAGTAGAATAAATATAATAAAAACTGTTCACTAAAATAAATTTAATACTTGTTTTTTTTTTTTTTTTCTTATTAACGATCCAATTTTTTTTCATGTACTCTTAACTTTAATACTGAGGCACATTTTCATTGACACAGTGATATTATTTCATAAATATAGTCTCTTTATTTTTACTGTTGAGGAGTAATCGAAATTGATTGAAAAGCGCCTAATTAGTGTCTTTAAACTACAAGTATGTATATAATTTTTTCCGTATGCTGTGATAATTAAGTTGGAATATAGAGGAAAGTATTGATATGTTTTAAATAAGTCTGTGCTCTTCTCTGCTGGCGTAAGCCCCGCGAAGTGACCGTCACGAAACCTTGTGTTTGGCTTGTAGTCTTTAGGCGGCTTTGTTTCAAGCGTCCGATCGGTGCGGTGGGGTACCGTTCGACGGTGTTCGACCTCGGGGTCAAGTATTTCCCCCCTCCCACGCTGGTCCCCCTACCCCCCAAATAATTCAAATATTCTGACCACCTGCGAAAGAATGGATCCAGTGCTGTAAACGCCAAGAGTGATGGCATGAGGAATGTTCTAATTATGAAAATGGCATTTTTATTTGTGACAATTGTTAGCTGTACAACTAAACAGGTCAACATAACGTTACAGTGCATTATGGTTAGTCTGATACTTTGTAAGATGTAAAAACACAGTTATCATTTGTTAAACCATGTAACATATTCAAAAGATATAATATGTTCAACCTTTTTCTGTGTTGTCATATTGCCCCAGTACTGGGGCAAGATGACGATTTTTTAATGTTCTGAAAAAAAAAAATTATCCTCTATTTTTTCCATTTGAAAAATTAAATGGTAATATATTTAATAGTACAAGGAATACTCTAACAGTTCAAGTAAAATTAATTTTACTATACTTAAAAATGAATTAAAAAACAACAAAAAGTGTTAACATACTCATCTTGCCCCAATCTCCCCTGCATAAAAAAAGAATCAATTTTTATACAGTGTATTTTTTTATAGCAACAAATATTTAACATCATTATTAAGGTAAGTGGGCATCGTTCTTCTTATTGATTGCTATTTTTTAACTTGCTGTGTTGTATAAAAATATTCCTTTGATTATCCCGATTTAACGAGTAATCTCGATTTAACGTACAAAGTTGCTAGTCCCAAACGATTAGTTAAATCAGGGCTCGACTGTACGTATCGTATAGAAACAAGTCACATTATCATATAATTTTATTAAATAGATTTTATGGTACCATCTATTTTTTTTAAGTTTAAAAAACTGGACGGTTGACAGCTATGCTGAGATTCTGCTGCAATAGTGATTGTTTTATACACGGCTCATTATCCCAGAAACATATCTTTCCTGTGACACGTTAATAAAATCCGTTGGTAGGCAAAACTTAGTAATTTTTTTGTCGCAAACTACACTGCTCAAAAATATTAGGGGAACAAGCAAAAAAGTGAAGAGAACAGTGCAAGACAGCCATGTATGGGCATAAAATGGATAGTGCACGTGTATCAATGCGCAATACAGAAAAAAAGACTCAAAAAATTGCAAGGGATCTTTTTTTCTTTGAAAAGATGAAAAGAATATGAAAAGATGATTTAGGGCAACAATTTGGTTTCATGTAAATGATAAAAAAAGTATTGTTTAGAAATGATGCAAGATTTTTAATATGGCGTGTCATCTCCTCGAACAGCTAGGACTGCTGCACACCTGTTTTGTATGGATTCGATGAGGTTATCCATAAGACTTTGGGGAATGCTGTTCCACTGCTCAAGAATTGCAATCTCCAAGTCCCTAACAGTAAAAAGAGGCTTCGGTCTCGCATCAATGCGTTGCCTGAGTATGTCCTAAACATGCTCGATCAAATTTAGGTCAGGAGAGCATGCTGGTCATTCCATACGCTGTATTGTTTTAGCTTCAAGCATCTTTTCCACAAGACGAACTGTATGAAGTCTGACATTATCATGCATGGAAAAAAAGAAATCACTAATTGCTGCAATATAAAATACGACATGAGGTCTCAGTATCTCGTCTGTATAACTTCGGACTGTCAAAGTGCCATTCCGAATGATATGCAGGCCCGTACGTCCACCTATGCTGATTCCAGCCAATAGCATCAACCCACCTCGTCTGTAATATGATCTTACATGAACGAATGAGGAATTTTTTTGAGTGCCTCTTTTTCTCCATACCAAAACACTTCAGATGTCGCATCCAGACTGAATCGGGACACGTCTGTAAACAGAATTTGACTCCAACAACGTTGCCTACAAACTCGATGTTCAGTTCTCCACTTTCTTTGGGCCGCACAGTAGCTTGAGGTCAATGGAATACAGACCATTGGCTTACGTGCAATAGAGACCACCCTGATGAAGCCTGTTTCGGACTGTTTGGCTGGACACCCTTCGTCTTGTGGCCAAGAACAACTGTGTTTGCCACTGAGTAGCATTACCCGTTCCGTCTCGACGAGCTGTTAACAGGATATATCGGTCATCAGCTTCTGTGTTAGCACATTTTCGACCTTGCTTTTGTCGATGATTACCATTACATGTGTCTTGGAATCTATTCCACTGCCTTTCATGGACACTTTTTGCGACTCCAACAGCTTTCACTACACTTCGTTTTGTTTCCCCAAATTCAACTGTCCCGATAACATGCCAAGCCATGGATTGTGGTAAATCATGTTGTTGTGACATTTTCAAGCCACCTTTTCTCAAAACACAAGCTGAGCAATTGAATTTTACAACTGAGGCATTGAAAGAGACGTTTCTGGAAAATCCCGATTTCTGCACTTATCTCCTTTTTCTAGTTTTTGAATTCATAAACTTTAATTTACATGTGAAGTTTTCTTTATCTGTTTTCTACAACACTTTAAATTATAGATGTTTTATTTTACGTTACTTATCGGTGTAAATATTTGCGTAATTTCGTTAAAAGCATGTGCTCCCCTAATTGTTTTGAGCAGTGTAATTTTACCACGATGTTTTGCGAATACTGTCTAAGAATTATTTAAGCACTTAAAATTGGCTCCTGGCTTTGATCCTGCCATGACATGTTCATAGGAATTTAAAAACATTTTTACACAATTTTAATTTGCTTGTCCACAGACGTGACTTGAATGTGTATGAGATTGACATTGATGTTAACGGAAATGACTTTGGAAATGTACGTTTCTCGGAAAATGTGGAATTATTATTACAACACAATAATTTCACATGCTTAGCCTTAGCCTGAAGAGAAAAATGCATGCGAAACGCCTATCTTTTCTTACATTCTAAGTTGTTTAGAAGCGATATACTTTGAGAAATAAGATACATATTTCTTAATTTTGATATTAAAGAAATGGATATGGTAAAAAATAATTAACAATTTCTGAAAAACTACAAAGTTTGAGAACGTTTGTTTCTTTTGCAATTTCTGTAAAGTTAAAAAAGTCTGAATTCTTGGTTTCTTCAAAAATATTAATTATTTTCGTATATAAATACTTTTATTAATTTACTGCAGGAAATCAATAAATACCTTGATAAAATAACTTAATAAACTGCATTCTGATTAAACTCCTTGCGCATTGAGTAGTTTTCATACTATTGCATCAAGAGTATAGTCAGCATCAGAGTCCGCAGAACAAAATTCAGGAATGGTTGGAAAGATTTTTGAACAGATGTGTTTTTTTTAATTAAGAATATAAACTTGAAATAAACTAAGATTTTTTTTTTTTTTTTTTTTTTTTACGCATGCCAGACAATTTTTAAACATATCAACATATAAAGCAGTAAAGAAGCGTAACAAATAAGATATTAAAAATATAAGCTTCCAAATACCAAATATAAGCTTCTGCCGACTTTTTTCAAAGTGGATAATTAAAACAGTTTTTTTCCAGAGAGACAGAGCCCCTCCCTCCTCAGTCCACCCTTTAAGATAAATTTTAAACACACGAACTTAAAAGGAAAACAGTAACTAAAAAAGTTTTACACAAGAGATTCGAGGGGTACAGAACCCCCTGAAGAAGAATACTTAGTTCTTTTTTCTGTTAGAACTTAAGTATTTTAAACCACACGGGAAGAATAAATTTTACTATTTTTTTCACTAATTTACGAGAGAAAAAGAACTTTTAGTTAATTGTTTGGTCTTTAGTGCAAAACGAGGGTAAGTGACATTTTTGGGGGTTTTCTGATTTTCACGCAAAAACGTTCGACTGCATCCTGACAATCTTTTAAGAAAATACAAGGTATATTTTTGTACTTAATATATACCATATATAATAAAAGATAAATTTTAGATATAAATATTAATAACGAAAGCTCTTTGTAGCTAAGTCTAATAAAATAAAATCTATCAGACAAAAATTGTTGCACATAAACTAACTAAAGATTTAGTCTTAACAAATCAGTTGTTTTAGAAAAAGCAATCACACTAGTTTGTTTGCAGTTTTCTCATGAAAACTCGAAACTTGAATATCTCCAAACTTGCATTTATTGGTTATCTCGTTTTAGGTGCAATTACCCTCTGCTGCTCTCCTTTTCAAACGCCCATAGTAGTTAGAGTCTTTTGTTTATATCTCTAATGATGTAACCATTTAATGAAGATCCAATCTAGAGTACAATGAACATTTCAACAAAAATCTGTTCGTGTAGTATTTGTCGCTTGCAGCTATAAATATTAATAAAAAGGATCATTTTTACAAACACCAGGTGACAGTCTAAGCCAGCTGGCGTGGAGCAGGCCTTACACCTGTTTTTAAAAAAACCTTGCGAGACCAGTTGCGGTATAAAAGAGGAATGTAAAGTGGTCCGAACAAAGAAACATCCTCCCTCTAAAGATGCTGGAACAGTGAAAGGTCGTGTACACTCACCTGTCAAAAGAAGTGGGGCGTGATAATGCTTGCCGAATATCAGTCGTATATATTTTCAGGAAATTTTCTTATTTCCAAAATTGGTTCAGCGTGTGTTAAAATTAACGTTTTCTCGCATTCGGAATCTTGTTTATTAGGTTATTGAGAATTAATAAATGTAAACACATTGATGAAGCGATTTCTATGTATGCGGGTGGGGGAAGATTTTAAAGGGTTAAAATCGGTTCCAGAACACTTAAAAACTGGTAAGTTGCTTGGAAAATCCGTTATATTAAGGTGAAATCACGATGTATAATATTAAGTGAAAGAAAAAGCATAAAATTAAAAAAAAATTTAGTATATAACTGTTTCAAGTTTTTATAAGAGGAACCATTTTTTCAATGCAAACTGAATGAAAGAGAGAATCGGATGAAAATCAATAGCATAAATGAAAATAATGAGTTAAAACTCAGAAATATATACAATATATATGCTACTTCAGTGTACCATGGGAAATGAAATATGCATGACATTTATATTTTATTTCACGTGATATTTCACTCTGTTATAGCATATATATTGTAGATATTTCTGATTTTTAACTCATTATTTACATATATTACACAGTGTAAGGTCCACTTTCAAAGTTTCTAAATAATAGCATAGATTTACGTATAATTAGTATTACAGCTTGTGCTGTTTCTTTTATGAGCAATAAATGTTGATGAAAGGCCTCCTTTTATGAACTCTTGGAACATATGAATGCTAAATTTATTTGACTACGTGTTCTGTTTTATTACATCGGTTTTTTATACGTAGCGCATTTATTAAAAACTACGTTATAAACAAACATGTAAAACAACGAAAATGTTCATTTCATATGCAGTAATGATTTAAAACCCCTCCCAGTTGAAGATCCTGGTTGCTCGCAAAATATCGCAAGCTCCCAGAAATTGAGGAGAGGAAACTGTTCTTTCATTAATTAAGATTTTTAAACTCCATTCATCAGTAGCATTTTAAAAATTATGTAACCTGTTTTTCCTTTTTTTTTTTTTTTTTTTTTTGTTTTAGGAAATGTTTATTCAGAGTCAGGGTTTTATATGCTTAAAAAATATTGAATTAATCAAGGAAAATATTGGAAAAAATGCATTGAAATATTTCTTTTTACCAAAATTTCATAGAAATGTCAAAATTGAGGAGAAAATTGGATATTTAAAAGTTTTATTTTCATTGAAACCATAATTTCCTTTTTTTGTTTCAGAAAAAGTTTATTCAGTGTCAGGGTTTTATATGCTTAAAAAATATTGAATTAATCAAGGAAAATATTGGAAAAAATGCATTGAAATACTTCTTTTTAGCAGAATTTCATAGAAATGTCAAAATTGAGGGGAAAATTGGATATTTAAAAGTTTTATTTTCATTGAAACCATAATTATAAGGAGAAAAAATTGCGAAAAAGCTAAGCGTTAGATTTCAGAATAAATAATGTTTAAGAATGTTTTTTCTAAGATATATATATATATATATATATACATATATATATATATATATAAACTTTCTGTACAATTATACAATTTAAACAAATGAAATTAACCAATAATTATGAAATCATTATTAAGCACAACAGAAACCAAACACTAATATATATATACATATGAGTATTAATAATGTACGCAAGTTTTTACATAGATGACCAAATTTTTAAGGTTGGAAGAATGACCCATAAGAAACATTTATGGTCCATGAATGTATACCCAGATTTGACACATTTAGGTTATATATATATATAACCATTAATTAAACATTACCGACCATCATCAAAAACCGCAATATTGTGAATGAAATGGCAATAAAAATGGATGCCACAAACCTATAATATACAACTGTATGTATAAAATAAAGTGCCTTATACTTAATTACAAGAAATAATATGGAAGAAAAAAGAAGAATACGGATACCGAAAAAAATAATTGAAAAACTTATATATTGAATTACGTTTTCAAGAGTACAGAATTCAATGATATAAGCAAATCGGTTGTTTTCTGTGAGAAAAAAGCTAAAAGCTGAAATTTTTTTTTCTCTTATACTCAAACAACCAATATGACCAAGAGAATAGTTTCAAGATGAAAACAGAATAATATCAAATGGCATGAAATGGAAAAAAAAAATACAACCTTTTAAATATTTAATTTATAGCATAAAAAATAGAAATATTACACAACATACCGAATAAAATCCCAGTTGTTTTCAAAATATCTTCCTGCACATGGTATCCAAAAGCACGATAAGATTAAGGTGAATTAAACAGTTAAGTTAACACAGAAATTAAAACCTATGGATTAGTTTAATACATTTTGAAATACCGTGATAAATTCAATTTATATAATATAAATAGAAAATTATTACAACATTTAAAATACTTAAAAACACTATTAAATTGTTTTATTTCTATTTTACATTATTGCCAATATTCATCGTTCATTACCACCTGGTGTAAAAAATTAAAATTATTACTCTAACATAATTTTGGTGCTGCCATCTATTATGTTATTTTAAAACTATTATTATTATTCAAATGTCACAAGATGAACCAAATAAAAGCTAATGAATTTAAAATATATCCACTGCATTACCACACAAATCCTAATATATAAATAATACCATACTATGTATCACTATTCAGAAAAATTAAAAAATGAAATGTTAATAAAATTCTTTCAGTATATTCTATTACCTTACCCATTTAATCTACACTGAGAAATTAAATAATTTTATAACATTGATAATATATAGAATATAGCTATATGCTATAACATAAAATAAATTATATATAATAAAAATATAAAAACTTTAATAATTACTATCAATTATAAAAAATAATAAATTAATAAAATGAACAGGGAAAATAATGGATGTTTATAGAACATTGTCAGATTGTAGAATTCCCAATTGCCTAAAGATCACTAATATAGTGTGTGGATTATCTTCATATTAGCCATAAAAAAGCTAAAAAATATGATTGTGACAATCAAACACATTAAACCGATAATTAATCATGGAATACAAAGTTGAAAATAAAACAATATTAAAAAGTATAGAGGAATAATAATAAAAACTAATTACCCATTTTTAATACATACAGTATAACATTAGTTATATCAAATAAACTTATATGCATATTAATCACTATAAAGATGGTATACTATTATTAATTAATATGATATTGTCCTGAGTAGACTAAAATTTAAAAACATGTTAATTTTTGATTATATATTAAATAAGCTATATTTAATAAGAATTAAAATAAAATGTCACCAATTACATATAAAACATCAAATCAACATCCATATGAAATACGTATTAGAAATGTAGTTATAATACAAAAGCCCCATCATTTTTTAATTAACCATTGCGTATTATCCAGACAACAACACCCTCCTCCGTACTCTAACATCTACCCACCCAACCCTCCTATAGTAATTGTTTATTATTATTTTACAATTTTTAATTTTTTATATAAATATTTTTTTATTTTAATGCATGTGTTAATTTGTTTTTTTTTTAAGATCATGTAAGTACTAATTGTATATTAATGAATATATGAATTTTTTTGGAAAACCATGATTTAATGCATCATAAATTAGTTTTTAATATTATTGTTAATTAGATGAGAAGAACATAAACATTTTATTCTATATAAATGATTAAGTATTATATTTCGATATACAGAATGATGAAGACAAGATTTAAAATTTGTAAATGTATTAACTTTGAATTCAAATTCTTTACGTTTATCATATAAATCTGTTATTGTTTTGTTGTCTTTTATTGTAATTTTAAGATCTAAGAAGTTAATTGTATTGTTAGATAAGAGGTTTTCCGTTAATTCTAAATTAGTGGGATAATCAACTGAAAATTGAGAAATTTTAGATTGATCAGTGGCAATTAAAATAATGCCTCAATATAACGATATAAATGTAGATTATTAGTAGTAAAAGTACGTTCATAGTGATATAAGTATAAGTCTGATAATAAACTGGATGTACAACCACCTTGTGGTATACCGACGTGCTGTAAATATAATGTGTTATCTTGCAAGATATAATTATTATAGATAATGAAGTTTGTTAAAGATTTAAAATAAGCGATATCTATATTAGATGGTAATTCCAGTTTTATATAATACTTTTTAAATAATGCATTTATAATACTATGTAAGTCTAATAAGTCTATATTATTAAAAAGATCTTTGAAGTCATATGTCGTTATATTATATACACAATGAAGATTTTTTAAAATATTTACCAGTTGATAGCTATTTTTTGTAGAATGTGTATTATCATTGTTTGTAGTAAGTATGTATAATTGATTAAGAATTTTTAATAGAAGTTTATTGGCTTTACTATTATATGTATTGCAACCGACAGTTACAGTCCTAAATTTAATTGGAGTTTTATGAAATTTGGGAATAAGAACTAAATAAGGATAATTAAAGTTAGTAGATAGAATATTTAATAGTTTATAATAACTTTGAATTTTAAGATTATTTACGATTACATTTTCATTAGTTCTTTGAAAAGATTTATTAGAAGAAATACAGGTTGTAAGAAGTTGGTGATAATAAGATTTACATATGATTGCATAATTATTAGGAGATTTGTCTACATATGTAATAATGTAGTTTTTTTTTGTAATCTAGTAATTTGTTGGAAAAAAGGCTTTGTGTTAATAGAAACCAAATCAGAAATATTATTTTTTAAAGCCATAGTTACTTTTTCAATTACTAATATCTTCCATTGATTAAAATATTCTATAGGTTTATTGTAATAGATTGAAATTTTATATATAAAAATATCTATATCATATGTAAACTGTTTGATAATAGATTTAACAGTAAATTTAGATGGAAGTCTATATTTAGTACCATAACACATTAGTTTTTTCAATTTAAAATCATTAACGATATTAAGATTTCCAGTGATTATATGTCCATGATCATTGTTTATATATTTTTTTAGATTGGGGTCATTCCATTTACACGGAATATTACTTGCAGCAGATGCATTTTTTGAAAATGTATTGTAGTTAAAAATCTTTCTACCAATTGTATTCGGATATTTAAAGGTTTTTGATATATAAAGATTATTAATAGGAAAATAACAGTTTTTATCATTAATTATAGAATTGATATTAATTTTATTAAATATATGATTTGAAAAAGTTATTATCATTTGAGTATTCGTGTTTTGAATTTTATGTTTTTTTTTTTTGTTGTTAATTAATATTTTATAAATTAACCCTAGTCATAATGAGATCAAAATAAATATCAGAGAAATGTTTAGAGAAATATTTACTTAGAAATACATTTAAATGTTGTACAATCTGTTTCTTTTTAATAGCAAATATGTATTTTCGAATTAATAACCAGTTATAATGTTTTAAATATTTACTTTGAAGGTCATTAATTTGTTTAGTGATATATTTTTTGGAAAATACAACTGACGATGAACACTTTCCACGTTTGTTTCGTGTTGTTTTACAATTTAAATTATGATTAAGAGTAGGATAAATTGGAGAATAATCAATAGTGTTATTTATAGATGTGAAGACTTTGGCAGGTCTATTAAATATTTCACTATTATGTCCATAAGGATAAATTGTGTTGTAATATTTCATGTATGATGACTCCATATAAAGCCGTTCTGATTTATTTTTTAGAATTTGAAGGATTTCAATTGTCGTATTTTCAAATTGATGTTTATAAAAATGTTGAATTTCAGCTGTAGACAGTATATTTTTTTGCTTTGTTTTTATTAGAGTCTGAACGATGTTGATTGATACGTTTATGAATTGGACCTGATGTTTCACCAATATATTTCATGTTACATAAATTGCACTTTATACTATAAATAACATTAAATGCTTTACAAAAATTTGAATAATTATGATCTGAGACAATTTGTGTCTGAGAAGCGTATGGACATGTCTTACACCGAGCATCTAAACACTTACGAAAAAGTAAAGGACGAGGGGGAGATTATAAATGGTCACTGGATGACGATCCAGGAACAACCCCATTATTGTTCCTGTACCGTGTTCACTGCATAGATGCTAAGTGTATCTTGCCAGGATTAAGATGTTTACTAAGAACTGCCATAGAAAATTTTTTTGGAAAATGCAATAATTGCAAAAAATAAGGAAATATAATAATATTATATATATATATATATATAAACCAGTAAAAGATTATATATAGCCTGAACTAGCGCACTCCCCTCCCCTCACAGTGCATGAAGAATAAAAAAAATATTGTAATTTAATAGATTACAACGACCATTTGGAATTAGTTTCGTCCACCAAATTCTGTCGCATCCTCTTTAACAGCAGATCGCAAAGATCAAACTTCAGACGACCAAAACCTTCATCGATAAACTCTCCAAGTACCGTTTCGAGAAGAAAAACAGTTTACAAATCGAAAGCAGTTCCACCGAATCATCCACAGATTGCGACAAATTACCTACGTTGAGCTCAATTTTTCCCGGTTAGAATCGACCGATTGTAAAACGCCGTGGCTAGTGAATTGGAGCCCCTCTACAAATGGACTTTTACTATCAATCGATTAAACTTTAGATTGTTTCCTTTTTCGCGTTCGCCATTTATTCTGTAATCAATTTTCATGGGCTACATAATCAGTTGAAGACCTCGATTTTCATGGGCTACATAATCAGTTGAAGACACCGATTTTCATGGCCTACATAATGAGTTGAAGACCTCGATTTTTTCTTTGCAAGACGATTATCGTTTCGGCGTCGCTCTTTGGCTTTGGATTTTTCCATATCTGATAATTTGCGCCTACCCATTTTGTAACTTTTTCAATTTTTAACGATTTTATGCCTTTCGATTACTTTTTCAAATTTTTTTTAACAATTTTATGCCTTTCTATGACTTATTCAATTAAAAATTCTTCTAAAAGTAAAGAACATAGTTGAATTTCGTAAAAAAAAATAAAATAAAATAAAATAAAATGCGAACATCATTTGGCCCCATCCTCGACCGAAAACAACAACCATTTCGAAATGGTTAATAACTGTTTGTAAAAAAATAAACTTTCAACAAAAACTAGGAAAAAACAGGTTGCAGCCTCCTCAGCAGTGGGTTATATTTCAAAAGCAGCTGAGCATTCAAAGAATGTATATAAAATATGTATTAGTGGCAGTGGGACATACACTGCCACTGCCACTAATACATATTTTATATACATTTTTTGAATGCTCAGCTGCTTTTGGAATATAACCCACTGCCGATGTGGCAGCAACCTGTTTTTCCTAGTTTTTGTTGAAAGTTTAAATTTTTACAAACAGTTATATTCTTCTTGTTTTGTGTGTGTGTGTGTGTGGGGGGGGGGGGCTGCGCTAGTTAGGCTAAATATAATCTTTTACTGGTTTATATTGAATTTATGTGTCTTACTGCAGGATTTTGGCGCATTTCATATGAATGTAATTTGTTTTTTACTGGTGATTATTATACTTTACGTTTATATACATGTATATATATATATATATATATGTATATATATATGGTAGAAGAGAATGTTTTCGAGAAATTCTTCTGAGAGTTTACTGAGATAGATTACGGAGATGTTGATGAAAGTAACAAGGTTGAGAGGTGATGTAGCAGATTAGATATACAATGTGAGTGCTCGATGAAGGTAGAAATACGGTAGATGAATATTATTTTATGGGTGTGTAGAATGAGGAGGAAAAGGTATCATACTGTGTACGGAGTTGTTTACGGAATTATGTATAAAACACAGCCGAGAGATGGAAAATTTTTAAAACTAATTGTGTGATTAGAACGGACTTTATTCTTTTTTACCATCGACGGAATTGAGCATTTTCCCGAGATCCAACCGTGAGTCTGGAAATAAACTGAATAGTGTTTCAACCGACTGCCTTGTGTGTATTCTTCATTTTATTTTACTCTGTCTTAAACCAATCGGCTGAAACGCCTGTGCTGTTTATAAATCGAAACCCCTATCAATTTTCGACAATGCCAGCTGCTTGCCTTCAAATCGTCACATATATATCAATGCATAAATTTGTTCTGGCGATGTGTAAGTTGTATATTAAACCGATTGGTTGGTTTACTGGCTCTATTTTTGATGGACAAGGGCTAATAGTTAAAGTCGGTGGCATCGAAAGTCCCGTCATCGCGGACTTGAATTTTGTTTATGTAAATCGATAGTAAAAAGTCATACTAACAAAATCAGATAGGTATCACTAGGTTTGACAAGCTGAAAATAAGTATAATTAAATTATTATTTTAAAGCTGTAATTTTTTAACGTTTTCGCAGAAAGCCGACACTTGGCCAGCGTCTAGATGCGAAATAAATTAGCCACCGGTAAAAATTCAAAGCAAAATAAATGTGAATTTTTATCACCGTCAACCTTTTTAAAATAGGTATGACAGAATTTTTCGGCAGAATAAAGTTTGGCATACCAATTTTTTCTCAATGAACACAAAAGTTTCTAAAAAATGCTCCAAGAGTGGTCAATATCCGCAATGACGACAAAACGTTATAGCTTTTTAATAATAATTAATTTAATTTAACATATTTTTGGCTTGTTAAACCTACTCATACCTAGCTCATTTTATTCGTATGACTCTTAACTATCGATTTACATAAACATTTTTCAATTCCGCTATGGCGGGGTTTTTGATGTCACTGACTCCGGACTAAAAGCAGACCAAAATCTCAACCTTAAAGTGGATTTCGAACCTATACGAACACCCAAACATGAAACCGACATTCAAATGCAGTATCTCTCGACTTGGAAATTCCTTACTCTCCTCCAGGTTCAATGCAATTTCTCTACTCTCGACTAGTGGCTAAAATCTTAACCACTGGTTAAGATGTTCAAAATTTCAAAATTCGGAAGATTAGTTAACACAACTACACTGGGAATTTTACTCAAGTTTTATAAAAATATTTCACACCAGAATTTTTATTTAACACTACTTAACCTTTTTATTTAATTTATTTCTGTGTGATTTATAATTTATTTATCTTATGAAGAAATTTCTGGTTCAAATCGAAATATTTTCATTTCGTACCGGTCAAATGATTGCTTGTTGGTATATTTAGTGTTAAAAAATATATGAGTAGACTGAAATCAGCCTGTAAAGGACAGTCTATTAGCTAATTTATAATATTGTTTCTTTGTCAGAAAACTACAACTCCTGTTCATATTTCCAATTACATATACTCTATATGGCCATTATTGACCGGCAACTTTCAATTTTAGACATTTTGTCTAATATTTAAAAATATACTTGTTAGATTCTTCTTGGAAGCTTAGGATTAAAAAGAACAGGTTTGACTTCATATTTATCAACGTCGATATGGTAAGGAGGACAATTAGGGCGTCAACAAAAAAATAAAGATAAAAAATAATACTTGGGATCACCCTGTAAAATAAAATGCATGATATGATCTATCGCTTCGGAATATACATAAGCAGACATTGTACAATATGTGTATTCATTTGTGTAAGAATAGCACGTACAAGGTGGCCATAATTAAACTGACGGTACTCAGAGTGTTCTGTAGCGCGATCTAATTGCGAGAATGGCGCCAAATTTTGTAGGAAGATTAAACAAGACGTGGGACGAAGGATTCCAAAAAAAAGTTCCAAAAATCAACGCCAGGGGAATATATGGCGCTGTGTATTCGAAAAAGAGAGTTTCAAATAAATGAAAAATCAATACTGAAATAAAATCACCGTTTATTTAATGAATTCAGCAATTTAATCCAAGCTCAAAATGGTAAGTTTATAAAAAGCTAAAAATTTACATAAACACTGCTAAAGTTTCTTTATCTGCAATTTCACTTTCAGTGCCCCAAAGAAAGCAACAGCAGAAGAAGAAGGTCTTTATTCAAATTTCACGTTACAACTTTTGGCCCAGTGCCAGCTTGTTCGGTTTTAAGAGGTAATGTGCTACTGTTGGAGCAATAATGAAGCAATGAATGGAGCAATTTCATTGAACGTTATCTTTCATAATGTCTCCTTCTTTAGTCGAGCGAGGTCTACTAGTCGAATTCTTTTACCTCAACCAATGCAATGCGCCAGCTAGAGGTCTGCGCGGGCCGAAATTTTCAGGCCCAGTCCCGGCCCGACACACAGAAAAAAATTTCTGGCCGGCCCGAAGGAAAAAAATATTGGCCCGGCCCGGAATAACAGCTGAAAGTTCGGCCCGAGCCCGGCC
The DNA here is from genome assembly GCA_963932465.1 of Maratus speciosus. Classification (NCBI taxonomy): domain Eukaryota; kingdom Metazoa; phylum Arthropoda; class Arachnida; order Araneae; family Salticidae; genus Maratus; species Maratus speciosus. The sequence continues at coordinate 140,293,586 of OZ010787.1, read as the reverse complement.
CGGAACGGAAAAAAGTTAAAACCTCCCGGCCCGGTGCTGGACAGATAATTACACCTGTTTACTTCTTATTAAATATATTCAAAATTGTTAATTGGTCCAAATCATCGAAGCAACCTCATAGCAAATTGGTATATAATTTTATATACCTTAGATAAATTCAAATAATATAAGTGATCGTATTTACCTAAATTCTAGTAGAAGAGCAACGCGAAGCATTCATAAAATTAAATTATAATTCGCGTCAAAAGGTAATTATTATATTTGAATAATTACGAAGAAAATTAAGAGTTTGCGTTGTGAATTATTTAGACGAACTCTTCCACTTATGAATTAAACTAAAATTAAAACTGAAAAAAATAAATTGACACACTTTAAATATTATTAATTAAATAATTACAGAAACTTTTTAAAACTTGATTAAATATTTTATTTACATTGAACATAACTATATACAGAAAAAACATAATATTAATTCAAAAAATAGAAAGCAACACTTTTGTTTGCTTCTCATTATTTTAAGTATGTTTAATCTTTTAAAAAAAAAAGACAATATTTTCACGTACTCTAATTATTATAATTGTTTCTTTTTGCTAAAAGAATAACTCTCTTTCATTTTTAAAATTACCTTAATCTTATTTAATTATTGGTTTTGTCGGATCTCAGATTACTCTCTACCGTAAAATATCAGAAAAGTATTTTTTAAGATTTTTCATATGCTCTTAAGTGGTAAAAGAAAATGTTTAAAATAGTACCTTCTTTTAATATACGGGATGGTGGCCTTCATTCATCAAATTCCGAGTTGTTGCGTTGCTTAGGATCATGGCAATGTGTCATTAGGAACGCATCCTCAATTTGGCTTGATTAGGATCACTCCGATATGTACATCAGGAAGACATCCTCAATTTGGCTTGATTAGGCTCACTCCGATAGGTACCTCAGGAAGACATCCTCAATTAGGCTTGATTAGGCTCGATTAGGCTCGCTCCGATATGTCCATCTCGCCTGGGCTTTACTAGGGCTTACGGGACTCATTGCACGGGCTTTCAGGAGAGCTCCTGCGTCCTCTACATCTTTTTTCAGACTATCTTTTTTAAACCTTATTCTTCTTGCACACCAGCTCCTGCAGTGGGTGGAACTATTTTTGTCTAGTCCACTGTTATTGGATGTGAGAAGATTTTTTATTATACTTCGATAGGCCTATTAGCTAGCAGTCTGCAAATGGCCCCTTACATATACTTTAATATTATTATCTGCCTTAAAGTTTGGGTGGTCTGAAAAGTCATAAATTTATCCCAACACTTTTATTGAGGCCATAAATTGATTCCAACGTTTTTATGATTTTACGACTTCTAATTATACACCACTTTCCATTGGCTTGTCATAAAACGACACCATGGCGTCTGGCTATTGTTGTTGTCTGAGATCCGAACTCCATTCAACGTTATACATTCATTTTACAATACAACAATTTTTAAAAAATATATATTTACTATTTAAAATCAACTTAATAATTTTTGTATGAACTTACATTCTTATTTTACTTAAATATATAAACATTATAATTTTATACTCATAATTATATTTTATAAAAAATATTTATACAAACAGAAATAACAAATTACGCAATTTTACTTTGATTTAACCAACATGGTGCGGGAACATATCATAGTTATATGTTGCCCAGCATCTCTCCCGGTGTCAGAAGAAAAAAAAATAAAAACTGATTGCTGGTTTTATTTTTTTTGTAAAGCTTGAAGGAATGTACGTGTCCATATGACTGTGTATCTACACAGTTTTTGAGCGAAGACTGTAAAGTTCCATTATCAATGGTTCTGGTATATTTTATAAGAAGTTCTTCTATTGTTTCATAACAGAAAGTTCAACACATGATAGCATAGTTGTCTGTTGACATTCACATTTATAGAAGACCTCTGTACTGACAATCAGACGTCTTTCTCGAAGCCTTTTTTCTTTACCACACACATGTTTACTAATTTTGTAACTTTACAGTTTAAGTGCCCAAAATACATTCAAAGCTATAATTTTGTCTGAAACTAATATGCCGAAATAAACCTCATTATAGGAAAAATAATGGCATACGCATTTGACATATTATTTCATCACATACAACCTTATGACTCAGTGTTTTATCTAAAACACATTTTATACTGAATAAAAGTAAATACATATTTACTATTTAAAATCAACTTAATAATTTTTGTATGAACTTACATTCTTATTTTACTTAAATATATAAACATTATAATTTTATACTCATAATTATATTTTATAAAAAATATTTATACAAACAGAAATAACAAATTACGCAATTTTACTTTGATTTAACCAACATGGTGCGGGAACATATCATAGTTATATGTTGCCCAGCACCCGGCAAGAGTGAGTTGCTACAAAACATTGCTTTACGTCGATTTGGTTAAAAATTTGACTCTTACGAGGAGTTCTGTCCAAAAATATTTATCTTAACTTTTTTTTCATGTTTCTAAACTTCATTTTAATATAAGTGCCGCAGGCTGCGATATTAATTTTTTTAATGAATCGCTGTTTCTTCTATGTAAATGTTTCAGTTATCATTAATATTGTTAATCCATATTCCTTGCATTCAATTGTTAAAAATCTGAAAAATGCTATACAGTAAAATCTTCTAAGACTCAATTACATAGAAAAGAAGAAAAAAAAATGCGTTATTGACAAGTTCCCTTCTTAGCAAATATAAATGTATTATATATTCTTTACTTACGTATTAGTATATTAATTTTGCATGTATCAACACGTTTTTCAGTTTAAAACAGGATTCCGTCATAGGCAGGTTCCTTTTCACACGTTTTACTATATTTTAATTAGCATAGAAATTTACTATTCTTTAAAAAGAATAAACGTTAATGTTTAATTGTAGAATAATGGCGATTCAAAAATGTATGCATATTTTGCAAAAATGTTTGGGCCAGGATTAATTTTACTGACCTTTGAACGGACAGGTCACGCCGAGACAATGATTTTCATACGAGCTAGCTGAAAACGAGGATTAAAAAATTTGGGCCGTGATGACTAGAAAAGAAACCATTCCGGACTCTGTACAGAAAAAAATAAGTTAGGCCCGGCCTGATTCTTCCAGAAAAATGTAAGGCCCGAACCCGGCCCGGCCGTAAAGAGTAGTCATTAGGCCCGGCCCGAGCATTCAGAAAAAAGTATGGCCCGGACAATTGGCCCGAGCTTGGCCCGTGCAGGTCTCTAGTGCCAGCCGCTCTTCGTGCTTTTTAGAAACCACAAAAAAAAATGCGTAAATGTAACGGTCCTTTATTAGTTAATGGTTTAAAAGCAATGGTTGAGAAGTTTGAGAAAACAGGTTCTCTAAATGTTCAGTCAGGCAGAGGACGAAAACACGTATCACAAGATACAATCAAAGAAGTGGCAACGGCGATTGTCGACCAAGCACCAGACAATATTGCTACCACTTCCAGCGCTCGTGGGATAGCTCGGAATCTGGATATGCCTTATTGTAAGGTATGGAAAATCCAACGAAAGATTATCCACTTCTATCCGTACAAGATCAACCGTGTACAAGAATTACGTCACACCGACCATGATCAGCGATTGACATTTGCTCTCACTTTTCTTGCCAGAATGGAGTTGGATGATGCTTGGCCCTGGAAAATTTTATGGGGAGACGAGGCCCACTTTTACCTGAATGGAACTGTAAATACCCAGAACTGCCGATTTTGGGATAACAAGTCACCAAGAGCATTCAAAGAAATTCTTTTGCATTCACCAAAGATAACTGTTTGGTGTGATTTTACAGCCGATATGATCATAGGTCCATTCTTCTATGAAAACATTACTCCGACAGGACCTGTAACTTGTTCTGTTACCGGAGACAAATATCGCTAAATTCCTTTTCATGCAAGATAAAGCCCTTCCACATATTGCTTTGCGGGTACAGCAGCTGCTATGACAGAAATTCACAACAGAAAGAGTCATTAGCCGCTGTTTTCCAACTGCATGACCACCTCGTCCCCCTGATTTTCACCCTGCGACTTTTGGCTATGGAGTTACCTAAAGTCCAAGGTCTATCACGGAGGTGTCTAGGACCTGGCTATGTTGAAGGATAACATCTGGCGAACTGTGCGGGAGATTCCTGCAGATGCAGACATGTTATTCTCTGCTGTTGTAAATGCTGTGCACAGAATGCCATATGTGGTCCACAAAAACGGCAACCACATCGAACCTGAGTTGGATATGCTAAATAAACGGTAATTTTATTTCAGTATTCATTCTTCTTTTTTGAAAATCTTTTTTCCAATACACAGCGCCATATATTCCCCTGGCGGTGATGTTTGGAACTAAATTTTTTTTCGCGGAATCCTTTGTCCCCCGTCTTGTTTAATCTTCCTACAAAATTTGGCGCCATTCTCGCAATTAGATCGCGCTACAGAACACTCTGAGTACCGTCAGTGTAATTACGCCACCTTGTATATTATTAGAGATATAGCGAATTTTTTTAAAAATTAAAACAATTCTTGTATGTTTTTTGATTATAACATGCAAGGTTTTTAACCAAATTTAACGCTAGTTTCAGAAAATTTGTCAAAATGTAGTAGAAATAAAATAGTGCAATTGGAATATAAATATATTAAATATTTAAGGAAATATAGGCAGTTGTATAAAATGATTATTATCTGCGCATGCGCGAAAGTTAACAATTAACTTTTTGCATAATTTTAAAGCCAACTCTATAGTGCAACTTATTAAAAAAAATCAGTCAAATATCTTAAAAATCCAGAGAGATATCGGCGTTAGATTGAGCTGTTTTTTAGTTTCTCGCTAAAATTCGCTGATTGATAAGGGATTGTCCACAAATTTTTATTTTTAAGTTATCTGGCAGCTTTTAGAGCAAGTTTTTTGAAAAAGCTATTTAATTATAGTTTACGGTTATGTTTAGGAAAATTTTGACTCTAAACTACGATGAAAAGGAAAATATAGTCCATACATTGATTACATTTAGGTAAATTGATGGCAAAATTTTGTGAAATTTATCCCAATACACAAAACACTCTACAGTAAATTATTTCGCATGTAGGGGAGACTAGGGAGGGTTGACCCACTTTCTACAAAATTATTTTTAATTTTTTAAATATTGAACTTAGAGTAAAGTTTTACATATCATTTTATTCGTTATACAATCATTTATCAAAATAAATTTTCTACATAAGTGTAATATAGAAGAAATTTGAAAAATGATCCATTTTAACAATGAGAAAATAATGGGTCAAGTCTCCCCACATAGGGGAGGGTTGACCCACTATATGGGAGGCTTGACCCACTTTGTTTTATATTGAAATATTTGTGAAGGGAAATAAAATCTGATTAAAATAGGAAATATAACATTATGCTACATGCTTTAATTATTATAAAACACATTTTTGAATATACGATGCTTAAGAGGCTACTTCAGTCAAATGAAAGACGCATTCGCTAATGCTAATCCTATGGAAGAAATTTATAAAGATATCTCGGACGCATTTCAATATTTTTAAACGATTTCTTTTGCATTTAATAGTTGCGATCGATCTGTATGCAGGCAATTTTTTTACTTTTTCGATTTTGATTGCAGATATTTTTTATGAGGAGGCTTTTACTTTCGAAACCGGTTCCGAAAATGAAAGTGTCTTCATAAGAAATACCTGTAAACAAAATCAAAAAAGTAAACAACGGCCTTTGTACAGATCAATCTCAACAATTCAATGCAAAAGAAATCATTTAAAAATATTGAAATGCGACCGAGTTATTTTTATAAATTTCTTCCATACGATTAGCATTAGCGAACGGGTCTTTTCGATTCACTGAAGTAGCCTCTGAAACAAACCTGTTTAGATGCAATCGCAAGTCAGAGGAGAAAAATTTAGTTTTAGACAGAATTTCGTCTGAGTAGGGATAATTGTACAGCAGGGTAAATGAAATTTTAACATTTAAGACAGGTTCCGTTTTCACAGGGTTTCATGTATTATTACGCCCGGAATTTATAGCCACTGTCCCGCTTTTTTTTGTCTCCTTTTCCTACTTTTTGTAACACTCGACTGACAACTCTAATTGTCACATAGTCTGGCTTCATCTCATTGTTTTCATGCTGGTGAAATTTGTCTACGTACCTTCCAAAAAATTTTCGATTAATGCTATGTTCTGTTACAGCCGCATGTGCACTTAACTGATCATTATCTTCTTTATCCCTTTCAGTGGCAAAGTACTTTCAGTACTAAAATGTTAAAATAAATGACTGGCACCGGAACTTATTAACAAATTTATTTGGAAATAAGGAAAAGGGTATATTTCACATACATATTAAAAGGAAAAGATTTTAGCAAAATTCTGGTGTCATTGTGGCGTTTGGGAATTAAAATTAAGTGGTTTCATAAGCATACCACTGCCTCTGAAAGTGTCAAGACTGCTGCTTTCATACTTTCTTGTCCTTTCTAGTCTTTTACACTGTTTCTATTTACCTGTTGTAGTAATATTTAAATGGAAAAAGTTCCTATCAACTTTCGCATTTATATTTCATTAATTTTTTTTTCTTGCAGTAGATACTATAGCAATTTTTCACATCTTTCTTTAATCTGAACATTTTCTTTTCCATCACCCTATTTTACCGTGGCTTTACAGAATAAATTTACATTCTTTTTTATATATAATCATTAACCTTTCATTCTGCACAGTTTATAATAAAAAGATTTCATCTGGTCAACCCTCCCTCATATTGACTGGGTCAAACCTCCCCACATAGCCATTTTCTAAAGAATAGCACATGGTTATGTTAAGCCTAACTTTCTGTACAATCTTTATGTCTGGAATGAAAGCTCGATGTTTCTGCATTACTTAAAACCTACTTACTTAAATTTCTATGATATATTTAATCTTAAAAAAGCTTACAAAATATTTCTAAAAAACACAACTTTTAGGTTGAAAACGCCTCACAATTGATTTTTCCCACACCTATTTCGATTATCTGTATGAAACAAAGACTGTTGTTTGAGCATTCCAGTAGCTTTGGTTGACACCTAATGATAAAACTCTGAAATTATTTCAAACTAGCAGGCCCGCCTGGCTTTGCCCGGGATTTGTAAATAATAAACTTAGGTAAATCTTAAGTTTACATGAATTTATATCTTTGGAAATTCTTTTAAATGAACCTAATTTCGGAGGCCCCATTGACTTCTGCAACGCCTAATCTGTTCCCATCAAACTTCTTTCCGAACGAACCTGTAATCTAGATCCTCACAACCTATCGCATTATTTAACGGAAGTGCCCGCATGTGCCGGAGATAATCGAAAACCAAGTTGAGTGAACCAAACCTCGTATGAATCAAGTCCGCAGAATCAAAAAAAAAAAAAAAAAAAAGAGTGCACCATTAAAATTAGAAAATGTTTGGAACTAAAGTCTAAGATAAAATTTCATAATACAGAAAGTAGATGAATTGTAATCTAAGTTGAAGGCCGCAAATCCCGTTGAAATTGGGCCCTTTAACCCGAGGAAATAACGCGCCACCAAGCGGTGGAAGATGCCTCCTCACCTTGTAAATTTCATGAATTACTGTTAACATTAACACGATATTTAATAAACGGATGAAATCCCTTATCTAAAGTTAACTTTAATGTAACGCGATTTTTAATTTACGGCTGTAGTGAGTAGACGTAAGCTGATGCTGAAAAAAGAAATTAATGTTCAAAAAAGGTGGTAGCTGAGGTATAAAGAAAGACCGGGCACTGGGTGCCAGGGTCTTAACTGGAATGTAATTGGGTATAAGAAAAATTCTTTTATCTTTGAAATCAAGATGCAATATGATCAGTGTTGTAACTGAGCGAACTCACTGTGCGAAAACTCACGAATTTGACTCACTTTCTATGAGTGTTGAGTTTGACTCACTTTTTGATAAAAGAGCGTGAGTTGAGCGAAAACTCATATATATTTATATATAAGAAGTTTCAGGCATGTCTTTTTAATACTTTCCGGCATAGTTGAAAAGTGTTTAAGAATTCTGTTTGTCTGTCTGTCTGTCCGTTCTCTAACTCGCGTAAATATAGTCCGATTGCCATGAAATGAATATATGTTATTGGGGTTTACTATGGCATGTTCGGTATTGAAAATGAAGTGTGTAGCATTTTCGGTTAATTTACAGTGCCAATAAAAAGAATTCCGTTAAATTAACGCTCTATGGGGAAAAATCATTTGCTGTGCATTTCTGTGGCCGCCCCTCCGGGTGGTCCGGAATCGAACCCTTTAGTGGGGGAAAAGACCCGGAGCCCGACAGAGTTTGTAGTACACGAATGCGAGGGAGCCGGATAGGGACGAACCACAGCCTTCACGAATGGCTCGCGGTCGACAGGCCTCGAGTCCCGCGGCCACAGGTAACGGACGAAGTGCATGGGTCGTGGTCCTTCGGGTCGGTAAAGACCTCGACCCCCGGCATTTTGGTTTTTTGAGGCAAGCTGGATAGCTACAGTCCATGGGTCGATCTCAGTGCCTGTCTTCAGGCCGCACAGTGTCAGTACCGTCTCGAAGAGACAGGCCTATCCACCCATTAAATATGGCGGCGAACGAAGTGCTAGGGAGTAAATGTATCAGCAAAGAATCATTCGCCAATAAGCTTTTTACTGGGCATCCCCGATTCAAGTTTTTCGTTTTTTTATAATCTAACAATAGGAATAATTTTCGAAAAAAAAAATCTTCAAGCTTTCAACCCTTTTTTTTTCTGGGGGGGAGGGGGGGGGGCAATTTAAACTTTATAGAATACAAAAACTTCCAGAGTATTATTTAGAAAAAACAGATTTTATTTTTTTCTATATTTTCCATGAAAGTATTTCACAATACCATAATTTCTAGTTGATATTCAGTAATTAACGTCTTTTTTTAATAATTCTATAGTTTTATTTACAGTATTAATTCTCAATTATATAATTTTATTCTTTCAGTGCAATCAAATACGGTTCAAACATTGATAAAGATAGTTATTTAAAAACAAGTGCATGCGGAAGAATAATTCGCCAGTAAAAGATTTACTAGGAAGCCTGAGGATTTTTTTTTTTTTTTTTTTTTTTTTTGGCGGGGGGGGGGGGGGGGGGCTTGTAACTATTAAATTACTCTTCAAACAAAAGATTTTTTCAAATTAATTTTAAATTTTCCAGGATATGAAAATCAGTCATACTTTTATTTAAAACAAAATGGATTTTGAATTTCTTTTCTTTATTTCATGGAAATCTTTCACTTTTTAATCACAACATTTTGAGTTAGTATCTAGTAGTTAATGCCTTTAAAAGATTTTTTTTTTAATTTATAATATTATAAAATTAATTAAATTCATAATTATTAATATTTTCAAAAATTTATAATATTATTCAATTACAATATTTTATTCTTTCTGCAGTTTAAACATTGATATGAACAGGGATGTGTTTAAGAAAAAATTTGGTTCTTTAAAGGACCTTTCACAATTTTTTAAATCTTAAAACAGAACCCTTCACAATTTTTTTTATCCTAAAAGAGGACGTTTCTCAAAATTCATTGACTTAAAAATAAAACTTTCCCCTCTACAAACTTAAACTTTAACAAATTTGATAATTTAAAAAAAATTTAACTTGCCCAAAATAGCTGAAGTTACCAAAGTGTCTATTCATAGCTTTTTTAGACACAAATAATCTTGTTAAAAAGGTAAACAGGAACCTATATATAACAATAAATTCAAATTCATGAAATTGTGATTTTCAAAAATATTAAAAACAATTCACAATTTCACCATGTAAGAAAATCGTAGACAGACTCCTGATGAATAATTATTTAAAAATAAGTACTAGTATTTACTAATAAGTAACCTTTTTCTTATTTAATCACATGTAAGAAAACATAAATATCTTGATAAGTAATGAAGTTTTGTTTATTTAATAAAGATATATAATAAGTAATATTTATCTCTTCCATTTCATTATGAAATGTAAAAATAAATCATATTATTCTAATACAGGATTAATAATAATCTATTTTTTTTTTCTTTTCTTTCTTTTTTTTTATGAGAAGCCTGAAATTAAAATATATGACTGCATTCACACATATGTTTTAGTTTCATCAGATACAGAAAAGTAAAATTTCCGAAAATTTTGAAGTGGTGGAAAACAATTTTATCGTTTTTCCCCGTGGAAAAGTTGATTTATTATATTTCTTCCTTATAGTTATATTTCAATTAAATATAAATCATTTAAAAAAAATATGCAATAATAAGTATCTACAACATTTAAAAATTAGATTTAAAGTTTTTATTTTATTTTTTACTTTAGATGAATGTAATTAAATATTTTTTCATGATTTTTTTTATTATTACAAATTTAACTTTTCACCTACATAATTAATTTCAACAGTATATATTACATACCATCCATATCCTTTAAACCATAAAAGATGTGAGTACAATAAGCAATACACTTTTGTTTATATAAAAGAGATATAAAAGAAGTAATATTTTTCTCAACCTTAATTACTTCATTATGAATTTTAAAAAAATAAGAACATTTGATAGATGATAAGGATAATCCGTTCTTTTTAAATTAAAAGCTTGAAATTAAAATATTGCTCACATTCACAGATATGCTTTACCATATATTTTATTTTTATCATATATATAGGAGTAGAATTTCAGAAAATTTTGAAAGGATGAAAAAAACAATTTATTTTTCTGAGAGAATATATTTTCTTGCGGTTATATTACAATAAAATATTATATCATTTCAATAAAATATAAAATAGTAAATACCTTTAACATTGATACATACTAAATTTTATTTCATGTCATTTCATTTTACTTATTTATTTATTTTTTACATTAGATGAATATATTATTAAATAATTTTTCATGATTTTTATGACAACTTCACATTTTAACCACATAATTTGACGTCAATAATTCAGCAATTACTGCTATTAAAATAATTCTATTGCTTTGATTTTATAATATCAACTTTTGATTACCAACATTTTATTATTTCAATGAAACAAATACAGGTCAAACATTAATGAAATTATTTAAAAATAAGTATCCAACAAAGAATAATTCGTCAGTAACATTTTTACTAAATCTTGTACTTAAAATTTTCATTTTTAAGACTAATGATGAATAGTTTTCAAACCAAAGTTTTTTCAAACTTTTAATTTTTTTAGATATATATAAAAAGTATTCATAGTTTTATTTAAAACAAATTGTATTTTGGTTTTTTATCATAGGTATATTTGACATTTTAACCACTTAATTCGAAGTTAATATTCAGTAATTAAAGCCTTTTAAAAAGCTCTTATTTTATTTATAAAATAAATTTTCAATTACAAAATTTTATTCTTTCAGTAAAATAAAATACAATTTAAGTATAAGTAGTTATTTAAAAATAAAATGAACATGTTTCTTCACAAAAACAATCAACACAGATTAGACTTTTTTAACGGGTAGGAAAAATTCAAAAAATATTAAATCTTTAATTACTTACTCTTTCGCTTTTATCTTTGTACATCCAAAAAGATGCAGTATGAAATCTAGCTAGTCTGGCTATAGAACTGGAATTCAATTTTACATTCAGCTCTATAACCATCCCAGCTGGCATATTTGTATTACATGAAGCTGTATCTAATCCTTACAAAAACTCTCAGAGACATTGGATGATCCTCTTCACGAATAGAAAAAGTTTTTACTTATAATAAGTAATAAAATAGTTTAAAAACAAACAATGAAACGTATTTCCAATCCATTCAGAAAAGCGTCACACACAAGACACAACGGAAAACATTTGAAACAAGCGCGGGATTCGGGAATCGGGAATTCCCACTAGATTTGAGGGGTTGAGAGAGAAAATGTTGGAACTACATCTGTGACGTCACGGGCTACTTTTTATGACCGTCGGAAGGCATGTCTATAATATCGAGACGGTGTTGACAGTGTCGGTGAGCAGAGACTAGCAAATGTGGTAGGACCCTATCCATAAATTGAGTGAGAGGTAGCCTGAGATGAGAGAACGGGCCTTGTTGAACTGGATCTTGGTGCTCACTAGTGACGACGGGACTCTCTGGACCGCCATGCAGGGTCTCCCGGAGCCACCGAAGCGTGAGGGCACGAACAGCTGCTAATGTACTTTTTGTGTCAAGTGGCTCATTCCTCCACGATTCCAGTAACTAACGGAATTGTGAGGCGACCCTAAGCTGTGTGGGGAGCGGAGGTACCCCCGTGGACCAGAGGGCGGTTGCGGAGGGAGGCCAGTGTGCCACTGGTTGCCCGACGCGACGGGTGCAGTATCCCCGGTCTAATTCCGGAATACACCCTCAGGGAACCAGGCCGCAGGCTCACTGACTAATTTGGTGGTGCTTTGAATGTCGGACCAACTCTCGGCCCGACCCAGATCCTGCGTGTCTTTACACGGCTGGAGGTTTCCGCGCCCAGTGGTGAGGATCTAGCGGTGTCTCAACCTAACTTTCGAACGCTAACGGTAGCGATCGCCATTGCACGGTGTCGTGAGCTCTCGTGCTCAGGTACCCTCGGCGGCCGTGAGGTAAGGTAGCAGGAGCCGGGCTTTCGTCGATCTCCCGCAGCTTCTCAGTCTCCGGGTGGGGCCAAGTTGTGGGGGTCCGGCGGGGCTCACCGACTCCCTAGCGAGGCGGGGTGTAGTCCATCTAGGAGGAAGTTTCCGTGCTTTCCTGCGGTTACAAAAGGCACCTAGTCCGATCACTCATGTCATCTGGCGTTGAGCCGCGAGGGGTTCCGCCTATGGTAGCGCAGAGATCGGGAGAAAATCAATAGCGAGGCGATGTCTTTGTCGTGAGGAGAGGCTTTTCCTTGTCTCTCCGGGGTCCGCTAGAAGCACCTTAATGATTCCCTGAGCGAGGCGTTGTCGGTGGCACAAGGAGGAGTTTTCCCCGTCCCTCCGGAGCTTCCGGCTAGGGGCAACTCCCTCTCCTATCGGTTGTCTCTCAAAAATATCTCGGAAAATAACCGGAAAATGGTATCTGATCTTGAGAGACTTCCGTAAAGAAGCCCCTGCTCGGGAATCCTTGGCTTTGGCTCATGGGTTTGACTCCTTTGTAGGAGATTCCTGTTGTTCGATTCCTGTGGGTCGGTTGGGGTAAACCAGGTAGAAGTGAAGGAACCACTTAGCTCTGATCGTGCTGGGTGGTGAGGTCTGTCGCAGTCGAATGTTCATCCTTGCTTTTGGAGACAATCATGCGTGGCGTGCGCTGGAAAGCGCATGTTTTAGACCGGCGCGAAGGGGAGTGGTGGTCTGCGGGTCGATGCTGATGGCGGCCTTCGAGTCGTCGCGGGCGGTGACTTTATGGTCATTGTGAACCGGAGCTACAAGGGCCTGTCGGGGTCCAGGAGTGCGAGGTGGTACCCCCGCTTTGCCGTGTATTTTAATGACATTACAGTAGTTTAAACTAGGGATGGGCATTATTTAACATATTAGGATAAAAAAACCATGTTACTATGCTGGAACCTAATATTGAATTACTATGTTACTGAAAAGTCCCTGTTAATTAAATAACATATGGTTTTAAATGGCAGTGCCTTTATTCATTTGCCTTAATCAAGAAATCAATTCCGTGCCTTTAAAATAGAACAATATTCACAAAAAACGTCCTCCATCGTTTCTTTTCTGACGTGCGTCCATCTTCCCCCTCTAGTTATGGGCAACTCTGTTAGGTGTGTGGTGCTAAAAATTTATTGTGCATTTCATCAATCTTTAATGCATGAATAGTAGTGACTTGCAGGACTAATTAAACGCTTTTTTCGACTTGGTGCCTGATGCTGGGTCATCAGCATCATCACATACTTTCACCGATTCTGATTGCGCAAAGTAGAGCATAAACCTAACACTGGCACAAATAGAAAATCAGGAAAACATCTGAAAATTTCTAAGAAAAAAGCTCATGCTTGACATGTTTTGTACTTATGAATCGTATATATTGTCTTCATTTAGCATTTCCATACCAAAAAGTCAAATTTGACTTATAAAACCCAGCAAAGTTTTGTCTAATTTTTGATCTGAACAATTTTTTTTCAACTAAAAATTTGTTTTCGTGCTTTTTAATTTTCAACGAGTGATTTTTGTTGAATTTTGCAATGTATTTCATTTATGTTATGTAAATGAAAAAAAGCATTGATTCCCCCACCCCCTTTAAAAAATGCGGCGAAACAGGACTTCAGGTTCCTTAAATTTATAAAAAGTACCTTTTTTCAACATTTAAGTAAAATACATTTATTTACAATTTTATCTCTTAAAAATTTTAATTCTCGATTTTGAATAGAAAATCTATTTCCAAAAATAACAAAACATTGTTTATCTACATTCAAATAAAATCCATGAATTTATAATGTTTTAATTGATTACGCATTTAAAACGGATACATTAAAACTTCAATTGATTTCAACTGAAAGCAGCTGAAACGTGTTGGAAACCAACCACAGATAATTTCTTAATTCATTCTGAGTCACGCTATCAGTAAATGTGTTCTTAAGCTATAAAAGTATATTTTTATTGCTTGATAAGCTTATGAATAAAAAGAGATAAAAGAACTCTTTGCATTTATATATTGGTTAAAATTTTCTGCGATCAATATAATATTTGCTTATTTCGAAACATTTGGTACAACATTCTTTTAAATAAAAAAATACGCTGAAGGATATATTTATCTGAATGCACATTTTTATCCGAGTGAAATGACTTTTGATTAAGAATGATTTATTTACTCTTCCTGTTTTTGTAAAGGAATGGAGCGTTGTTGGCGGTTTATCTGAATATTTAAAGGCTTTTTACTCCGTACTCATGGAGTTTTTCTTTTTAGGGGTTGGGGGTATGGGCGAGGGGGATTCCTGCACTATAAATTTCGTTTTTTGGCATTTTTTTTTATTATTTTTGTTTTGCCATTGTTTTAATTTGCTGAAAAAAAGAAAGAAAATAGCCTCCTATAATTTGTGAGAAAACTTAATTTTAGTACAGTTGTAATTAATTTGAAAAACTTATTTGTACGAACGAAATTTGTTTGGATGAATTGCATTTCATTAAAATTATATAAATGATATTTTTGTGTTCTTGTGAAATTAGCTTTGAATATGCGTTGATAGATATATATAGTTGCTATGAAGTCGGGGATCAAATTTCTCTTTTTTAATACTTTCCAACGTAGTTGAAAAGTATTAAAAGTGGGAGTGTGTGGAAATACCTGGTACGAAGTAAGTGTGTTTTATAAAACTGTTACATGTTATTATACATATAGATATATTTGATTTATCGGGTGCTTATTTGGCCGCCCCTCCGGGTGGTTCCGACCCGACCCCTTGAGTGGGGGAGGCAACCGGAAGCCCGGTCGAGATTGTTGTGTACGAATGCGAGGGAGCCGGATGGGGACGAATCGCCACCTCCTCGAGAGACTTGCGGTCGACAGGACAAGAGTCCGGTGGCCACGGGTAACGGACGTCGTGCATGGGTGGAAACGGTTTTTGATGTTGACGTGCATCCGCCCCACCTAGGTTCTCTGGGCAAGCCGGATAGCGACGCTCCATAGGTCGATCCCGGTGCCGGTCTTAGGGCCGGACGGTGTCGCCGGGCAAAGACTAGCTAAGGCGATAGGACCCCATCCACCAATAGACTAAGAGGGAGCCTGAGGTGAGAGAGCGGGCTATGTAGTGGAAAGTCCTTGGTGCTCGCTAGTGACGACGAGGCTCGCGGGAACGCCATGCAGGGACTCCCGGAGCAACCGAAAAGCGAGGGTTTCGGACAGCGCCCAAGTTACTTTTTGACTCGGGTAGCTCATCCCTACAAGGACCGCAGCTGTAGCAGTTGTGAGCCGACCCTAAGGTGGGTAGGGTTTGGCGGTGCCCCCGTTGACCAAGGAGCGCACAGTGGTGCAAAATCCCGAAAAGCTGGCCAAAATATTAAAATGTTATTCAAATTGCACGAAACTTCGTAAACGTGTGTTTTTCAGGATGCTGATTACGATTCTAAAGTTAAAATTCCAAAAAAAAAATGTTGGATCCAATATGGCGAATCCAATATGGCGGACTAAAAATTAAAATTCTCTGAAAGTTACTCAATTTCTATGAAATTTCGTTTACAGGTGCGTTTGAGGATGCTAAGTACGATTCAAAAGTTAAAATAAAAAAATGGCGTATTAATTCTAAAAATATTTAGATTTAAATAAAATGTGAAGTTTCGAGACTAAACGTTACAAAGAATTTTCAAGGAGCTAAGATATGTTTAATCGAAATTACACGTTGAATCTTTATTCATGAAGCACAATTAAGTACATTAATGGAAAGTAAAATGTTAAAAGGTTTAATTTTTATATTATTAAAATAAAACGAAAGGATATTCTGAAATTCGTCTTCTGAATCATCTATAGTATAATAAGTAGATTTTTCAGAAAGGGAGTTGTCGAAATATTTTACAGCACTTGTTATGCCTCTAAGGACAAGGATCTTAATTTCTTCTACGGTAATTTATGTAATCTTTAAATGATGGGATCTGATCACATTCAAATCCGATAAAAGCCCCATCTTCCATTGTTTTCGTCCTACTGCATTTTAGCGAGAAATATTCTTGGTACCATTTGATCAATTTGTTCCACGATTCTTGAGAGTCTTCCGACATTATCCCAATTGGTAATATTGAGGAAGCTATTATTTCTTTGCCATGAATAAGTATTCTGGGCACTGAAGTTGGCATATAGAACTAGGAATACAATTCAACGAATTTACAAGCTGTTTGTGAGCAATAATCCACGAAATTGATCAAATGAATGTTAAGAAATCACTTTTAATATGACGTGGAATCGTTTGATCAAATCTTCGTCTACTCTCTTTATGAAAGCAGAAGTAGTTGCGTTTTCAAAGAATCGACGAGCTGTACTGTCATCATTTGTGCTTCCAAATCCGGCTTTTGGTTTATCGACGAGAACTCCTAATTGTAAACGAAATCCTTTTTGTAAATTTTGTTTTGCAATTTATTTTTTTTTCTTTTTGTCAGGAGTGCGCGCTTACCATTCCTTTATATCCCGTTTGTATGCCAAATGCAAGCTACACTCAAAACATCTTATATAGGCACGTAACGTGGTCATCCCGAATCGTAAATAACCTTCATTCACTTTTAGTTTGAAAATGTCATCAAGGTTATTAAACTGTCTTGAAGTTGCCTGACATAGTTACCAACGTTAAGTTGACAAATTACTAGTAAAGGCATTAAAATTTTTTCAAGTAATTATCCTTAAATATAGTTTGTAATTAACACCTACTTATTTTCTACCAATGATTGCTTTAAAAGGAATAAGTTTACTCTCCTGATCTGCAACATAATCCATTTCACTGACAGTAGCTTCCATATTTTCGAGAAAAAATTGATTCTGATGGGCCTAAAAAAATCGAGGAGATGAATGTCTCGAATTTTTCCAGATAACGATTTCTGAATTATTCGCAACACTTAAAAGTTCTAGTGGCACTAGAAAAGTGCAAAAGGTATTTGAACCTGCTTTCTATCATCATCATCGCTAAATTTTTGTTTAAAGGTACTTTGACCATAGATGTGCCATCACATCCCCACTTGCAAATCAAATTCAGATTGCTAATGCTCTCGGAAGTCAGATTCTTAATCATTTCCGTTTTCATTAATAAAACACGTTTAGCAGTATGATCTAGCAAAGATTGCAATTAAAAAGATATTTATTCTAATTACATTAGAATAAACAGAATTATTAGCTATAAAGATAAGATAACGTATTTCTATCGGATCGATGATAGAGAATTATTTTAAATTTTTTTTTACTAATATTGCTTATGAAATTCATTTATGCTTATGATTATAATACTTATTTGTAATATAATACATAATAATCTATCACAAAACTGATTAATCTGAAAATTTCAAAAATGTTTGCCAGCTCAATTACTGTGACAAATAATAAATTTCAGAGTTTTTGAAGCGACTAAAAAAGTGACATTTTTACTTGTGGTTACAAAAACCTGCACAGAATGCAGAATGGCAGTTTATGGCAGCTGGTTTTTTACTATACATTAGATAATAGTTCAGGCTACTATTTCCATTATAAGCGGAACCGTTGCGGAACACTGTGGAACTTTTAAACTTTTTTATGTTTAAAAACAAAAAAAAATAAGATATTTTTTCAAAATTTTTATCAAAAATAATCATGAAATTATTAATTTTTATGTGCTTAATAAAAATTTTTGTAACAGGCGCAAGTAATTTACACTCTATCATCGTGTGAATTATGTTTAAAGCATTAAAATCGGATGATATGGGAAAATGTAGCGCGTGTTTAGAGGAACCATTGTTTTGCTCTTTTTGTTCACCTCAGATGATGATCCTCAAAGCGTCAATTTTGAAATGATACAGGTTGTCAAGCCAAAACGAAAACCTTTTTATAAATATAGATTCTGACCCTCCAAACGTTATTCTAGCCATCTGTATAGTCAAAATTCCCTAAATAGTAACTATATTTTTCGATTCTTGGCCAGCTTTTCGGGATTTTGCCCCACTGTGGAGCGGTCGCGTGGGGAGGCCAGTATGGCTCTGGTTGCTCCATGTCGTGCCGTGACCCTTGGGAGGGGGTCGGCCGGCAGGTCCACCATCGAACGCTGTCCCCGCGGGGAAACGGGCCGGAGGCTCGCCGGTAACGCGGCGGCGCTTCTAGCCCCAGAGGAACTCTTGGTCCGATCCAGGTCCTTCGTATCTATGCGATACTGGAGTTTTCCTCGCCCAGTGATGAGGACCTAGAGGTGTCTACACCAAATTTTCGAACGCATTAACAAAGGTAGCGGTCGGTCACTGCACGGGGTCAGGGGCATTCGTGCCTGGGTACCCTCGACGACCGTGAGGTAAGGTAGTGGTGGGCGGGCTTCTGCCGGCCTCCGCTGGCTTCTCCGTCTTCGGGCGGAGTCGAGTCGGCGGGGGCGGGCGGGACTCTGTTCCATCCAACCCCCTCATAGTCTAGTATGTAGATCATTCCGGAGTCTATTCCGTCTAGGTGGAGCTTTCCGTTCCCGCCTGGAGTCGCTAACGGCACCTAGTCTGGGCTTTCTGGTTCCCGGCGAGATCCGCGAGGGGTTCCGTCGGTTGAGCCGGGGAGTCTGGGCGAAAAGCCAGGAGCTGGGTCGCTTTACGGCCGGAGGGATTTTCCTCGTCCTCCCGGGTCTTCAAGTTAGGGGCTTCTAAATAACTTTCTTATCGGCTGGCCCGCATAAATGTCTTTGCCGGAAAATGGTATTTGATCTTGTGGGCCTTCCGTAAAGCATCTCCGGGTCGGGAAGCCTCGGTTCAGTTTCGTGGGCCCAACGTCTTTATAGGCGTCTGGTTCCTGCGGGCTTGCGGGGTCTACTGGCTCGGGTAACAAAGTTTAGGGACCACTTGGTTTTTCAGCTGGGTGGTGAGGACTGCCGCATGCGGCCGTTCGTCTCTTCTTGGGGAATAGCGTCGTTGCATGCGCTGGGCAGCGCGTCGGCTTGGCCGGAGTTTGCGTGGGGTTCCGTTGTGTCGGGGCTTTTCTGGCGGCAACCTTCGGTACGCGCCGCGGGGCTTGTCTTGCGGGTGGTTCCCTGCGTGGACGAATGGGCTTGTAAGAGCCTGGAACCGGAAGGCGGTCCCCTTTCTTGCGGGAACCCATCGTCTTATCGGGTGCTTATATATTATTAATTTATATTAAGATATTTTATTTATGTGTTAATTGGTTAGATATAATTACGGCACACTTAATAAGGTCAAAAAAGATCGATCTGGTTACTGCGGTAATCGAGTTAGGTTTAGTTCCTCCAGATGGTGCTAATAAAAGTCAACTGACTGAATTAATTGTAAAATCCGAAGGGTATAATGAGGATCTAGTAAAACATTTGCTAGCGGGAATTGTAATTGAACGTGAAGTGAATGAAAAATTGTTGCACCAAAAAGAAATTGAAAATCGCGATTTTGAGTTAAGAAAATTACAATTGGAAAAGACACAAAATACCCAATTGCATAATACGGTATCTACAATCTCCGGAAAGGGTTCCGATGTTCTAAAATTGTTAAATAGATATAATAATGAGGAAGAAATTAGCATTTACTTAACCCTTTTCGAACGCCAAGCAAAGCGTCTAGGGATAGAAAAAAATGAATGGGTTACATATCTGCTTGCATTGTTACCGCTTGACGTCGTTAGTCTAATAAATCGTGAAAGTGAAGAACTATCCTGTGATTACGACTGTGTAAAGAAAATACTTTTAAGACGTTTCAAACTTACACCAGAGCAATTTAGGCAAAAAAGTTTTTTACATAGAAAACAAAATTCAGCGTCATGGAAAGATTTCTCATTTGAAATCGCAAATTTTCTGAATGAATGGTTATCGGGATTACATATATCAACGATCGAAGAATTAAAAAATATTTTAATTATTGACCAGATTAGGCGGAAATTGTCCCTAGAAATGAAGGAACATTTTTGTGATGAACTACCGAAAATTACGAGTGTAGAAGAATTGACTAATAAATTGGATGATTTTGAAACCGCCAGAATTAACTGACGGAAAACTGAAATTAAGCCCCCGAACACGGAATTTAGAAAACGTCAAGGTAGTGAAAATAATAGAATGTTCCATCGAAATGACATTAGTCGCGTACCATATGAAAAAAATTATACACATACTCCCCAAAACAATTTAAATAGAAAAATCCGTTGTTTCAGTTGCTATAACTTTTCTCACCGTTGGAGAGATTGCCTCCGAAAAAAAGAATGTCCGGTCTGCTGGAAGTTAAAATTCCTGGCCACAGGTCTGATCCGTGTACAAATAATTCTCCTAAAAATGCAAACGCTGCCGTAAGTAATAACTCAAATCCGGTTGATAAAATAATAAAAAGCGTGGGGATTTTAGGGAAAATTATGGATGCTTTAATCGATACAGGAAGTGATGTCAATATGTGTAGTAACGATACTTATACTTCCCTGGGATGCCCTAAATTGCATGAAAATGACTTGGTTTTATCAGGTATTGGTGGTAGTCAAATTACAGGATTTACGACCATAAAAATTGAAATAAATGGATACACAGTGAATGCAGATTTATACGTCGTAAAAAATTTGAGCCATTCTATAATTTTAGGAGACAACTTTTTGAAAAAGGTAAATTTCAATATGTCAGAAAAAGGATTGTAAATTACAGAGAAACGGATATTGAAGGAAGTTAGGGTGAATTACGTCACTGCTTTCCCACAAGAAACAGTCATGACAAAAACAGACGCGTCATCTATGTCACACCCAGATTTCATGCGATGTTGCGGTCAGAAAAGCAAAACAATCCCACGATAGGAAAAATGAGTGCGACAGCTGAATTGGTGAGAAAGGAACAAACTAGTCAAAATGAAACAGCTTGCAACTTTAGTGAAAAAATAAACATGCAATTAAGCTCTGATAAAAGTTGTTTGTTAGAAAGTGAACAGTGTTTAATCCCACAGTTAGACTTAGCGAAAACCACAGATATTTATTTAGCTGAGACAGCTAATTCTATTAATTTTCAGGAAGTTGAGCTAAATCATATTACAATCAATACTATTAAAAAAGAGTTAACGGAATTGATCACTAATTATAAGCCAAACAAGGTTAAGGACACAGAGTTAAAAGTAAATATAATATTAACTGATGATGTTCCGATTGCGCAATGACCGCGTAGATTAGCATATCCAGAACAGGAATTTGTAGACAAACAAATACAAGAATGGTTGGAAATGGGAATTATAACGGAGAGTAACTTTAATTATGCATCGCCTATAGTAATAGCGAAAAAGAAAGATAATTCCTGGAGATTGTGTGTAGACTATAGACCCTTAAATAAAAAAAAATAA
This sequence comes from Maratus speciosus, assembly GCA_963932465.1. NCBI lineage: Eukaryota > Metazoa > Arthropoda > Arachnida > Araneae > Salticidae > Maratus > Maratus speciosus. The sequence continues at coordinate 140,271,677 of OZ010787.1, read as the reverse complement.
TTAGAGATAATTTTCCATTGCCAAGAATAGAAGACGTTTTAGATAACATTGAGGAAGCGAAGGTTTTCACTCACTACATTGGATTTAAAAAATGGTTTTTTTCATATAGACGTAGCAGAGGAGAGTAGGAAATATACAGCATTTGTCACGCATAACTCCCAGTACGAATATTTAAAGCTTCCATTCGGATTATCGATTGGCCCCCAGAATTTTCAGAGTTATATTCAAGATGTTTTTAAACAGTTAATTAAAGAAAAAGTAATATTAATTTACTTAGACGATGTCATAGCACTTGCGGAGACTGAGGAAGAAGCCCATTTAAAACTGAAACGCGTCCTAGAAGTTGCATCGGATTACGGACTTGAATTTAATTTTGCAAAATGCCAATTCCTTAAACAGAAAATTGAATTTTTAGGCTATATTATTGAAAACGGAACTACTAGGCCCTCGGAAGCCAAAACTTTGGCAGTAAAGAATTTTCCTGAACCCCGCACCCTTAAACAATTACACAGTTTTTTGGGTCTAACTTCTTATTTCAGAAAATACATCCCACATTATGCAACTATAGCGAGACCTTTAAGTGATTTACTAAAAGCGGGAAATACATTTAAATTTGGAATCCCCGAAAAACAAGCTTTTGAGACTCTTAAAGAAAAATTAGTTAACCGCCCAGTATTGCATACATTCCGACGAGGCGCTAGACTAGAATTGCACACCGATGCAAGCGCCATAGGTTTTGGTAGTGTCCTCCTACAAGAAGATGAAAACAAAAACTTACATCCTAGTCATTACATGAGCCGTAAAACCACACCTACTCATGCAAAATATTCGAGTTACGAATTGGAAACACTCGCGGTAATAGAATCGGTTAAAAAATTCCGAAACTATTTATTAGGCACGAAATTTAAAATTGTGACAGATTGTTCAAAAGACAATGGACAAAAGAGACATTACGCCAAAAGTAGCCAGGCCCTATTCTTACAGGAATTTGATTATGAAATTGCCCACCGATCAGGATCCCAAATGAAACATGTAGACGCATTGAGTAGAAATACAGTTCTAATAGTTACCCGATCGAATGATGAATTAACTTTAAAAATAAAGAACGCACAACAAGAGGACGAACACATACAAGCGATAAAAAAGTTAATTGAAAAAAAATGAAAGTTCAGAATATTTTATAAGAAACGACATCGTATACAAATATGAAAATGATAGAGAACTTCTGATGATTCCTACCAATATGCAAAAGGCAATAATACGCAACGTTCATAACAAAGGTCATTACGCAGTGGCTAAAATTGAAATTATTTTAAAAGAAAATTATTTTATACCCCAATTAAGAAAGCAAATTGAAAGTGTCATTGCAAACTGCATAGAGTGTATACTTTGCAATAAAAAGCAAGGAAAAGGAGAAGGTCTGTTAAACCCGATCCTCAAACAAAATATGTCCCTCGAGACCTATCACATAGATCACATTGGTCCCATGCCTTCTACAAATAAAAATCACATTCATATTTTTACTGTTGTGGACGCATTTACTAAATTTGTTTGTCTATACCCCGTTAAAACTACAGCCGCTAAAGATGTCATCGATAAGTTAACCCGACAACATGATATCTTCGGAAATCCATCGTGAATTATTACCGTTAAAGGACCAGCATTTACCTCTGCTGATTTTGAGAAATATTGTAAGGAAGAGAACATAGAGCATATTCCCATAACAACAGGGATACCCAGAGGAAACGGGCAAATAGAGCGAATGCACCGAATTCTTATCCCAATTTTAGCAAAACATAGCGTAGAAGACCCCCACTAAATGGTAAAAATTTGTCGCGCCCGTGCAACGTATCTTAAATAGTACCGTATCGAGGAGTACAAAATTTAAACCTTTTGAATTTCTGACAGGAACGAAACGGCGGCAGAAAACTGACATGCAAATCAAAACGCTGTTAGATGATGAGGAATTAAATTCGTTCATATCGGAAAGAAATTCGAATAGAGAAATAGCTAAGCAAAACATATTAAAAATACAACAAGGAAAACATGAAAACGTATAACAAAAAGCGAAAAAAGGCCAACTCCTATAAACTCGGTGATTTGGTGGCCATGCAAAAAACACAGTTTGGGACAGGTACCAAACTAAAGCCTAAGTTGTAAGGTATCGTTACTCCGTTATAGAGGCACTTTATTTGAATGAGAACGTGACGCCAATGTTTTAACATTTGTAGCGTGAAGAGCGACATCTGTACTTCATTTTTCCGAAGAATGATTGTTGTCCCTGGGGTCTACAGTTAGCTGCGTCCGCGAGTGCTTATGCAAATTTTTAGGGCATTTGGCTCAGTCTGCAAGAGTATAAAAGGCGAAGTCCGGATGAGTGAAGTCAGTTCCTTGGAGACGGTGTAGACTGGAGGGACAAATCCACATAGCGAGTTTTGAAGTCAGAGGGAGAGTGCCGTTGGGTAAGAACTATTTTTAAGTCAAGCTTAGTGAGTTTGCCCTGTTCATGTGAATAAAATATGTTGGCTGCCACGGGCGGCATTTCAGGCTAGCTGGTGTGCATGACCGTTTAGGAAAAATCTGAATCTGCTTCATTAGACCACTCACCCTATTTTAGTTTCAATAAAAGGATTTTATCCTATAAGGCTTGTGTAATGACTATGACGACACGTGGCGGTACTGCCGGGTCCGTGACAAATGGCGCCCAACAAATTTTCGAACCTAAGTTTGAGTTAAAACCATGTGAAATTGTGTCCAGAGTTTACCGGGGAAGGTGATGTAGAAGAATTTTTGGCTAAATTACAAGAGTATATTTCATTTAATAATATTGCGGAAAAAAACAAATGTATAGTGCTGAAATGCTCGATACACTTTTGTGGTTAGAGAATATTGGTAAATTTCTAGTGACTGATGATGCGAAACGATTTGAACAAACAGTGGCTGAGTTAAAAAAAAGCTTTTCCCGGTCTTAAAGATGAAAGTGTACTAAGAAGAGAATTTTATTGTAATAAGCAAAATATCTATGAGCAGGCTTCAAAATTTTTCTTACGCAAACTTGAATTAAAAAATAAAATTGGATTAGAGGCATCATTTGAAGAAGTATTAGATATAATTTAACCTTTATTTAATGTGCATGTACAGGACTATATCGAATTAAAGGCACCTAAGAATTCTTCTGAACTTTATCAAATTCTTCTGAAGTATGAGGCTCGGCACAGCTCGGGCCAAAGGGAGTCTCCTAGCCCTCGACAGAGACCTATTGAAAACTACCGGTATAGAAATGAAGGGGATAGAAATTTGAGAGGGGGACAGCCTGTAGTCAATTATAGATATAGTAGAAATGTTAATAATGGTGTTAGTAGAAATGTGTCGAATGTTAATGGTAATAGAAATTTCAGTAATTCTGGTAATTTTAGAGGACAGGAAAGGAATGATGGTGGTAATAAGCAGAATAGTGGTTTAAGTCAAAGAGGGGGAAATGTCCGCGATAGGAATGTACCTCCTTCACGTTTAAGGCAATTATCTGTGGAAAATTCTGGGGGCAGGTCAATAGAAAGGGAAAGTTTGGAAAAATCTGGTCATTTAAACTGGTAGGGGGCTGTATTTCAGGGGGTATGCAGTCACAGGTGAAAAAAGAAAAGCCTTCTGTTTCTTTAAATAGTGTAACGATTAATCCTGTGGAATTGCCTAAATTGTTAATAATTTTAGATGAAATTGTGGTTAGAAGTCTCTTCGATACAGGAGCGGAGAGATCTTTCATTTCTTACGACTTTTATCGGAAGTATTTTTCTTATAAAAGGTTGAAAAAGTCTAGTTTAGTGGTTCACTCGGCGCAAGGAGCAACATGTGTTAATAAAGGTGTAATAGATTTACAAGTGGAAATTTGTGCAGTAAAAACATGTTGGGAATTTTTTGTTGTAGATGGTTTAACAGTGCATTGTATTGTGGGCATAGATTACATGAGGTATAGAGGTATCAGTTTAGATTTCTTTCAAAAGTCTTTAATTCTGAATAATGATAGCGAAGCTAGGGAAGAGAAAGCAGTTTGTGTGTCAGTAGATTTGGGGGAGTCTGGTTTAACTGAAGTGCAGAAAGAGGAGTTTAATAAGTTTTTGATGGATTTTGGAGAAGTATTTTCTGATAAACCGGGGTTAACGCATGTAGCATGGCATGAGATCAATATAGGTTCAGCGGCACCAGTGGCCAGTAAACCTTATCGGTATGATAAAGTAAAGCAAGAAATAATTGATTACCATATACAGAAAATGTTCGCCGATGATATTATCATACCCATTGAGTCCCCTTTTGCATCTCCAGTAGTACTATCTCGTAAGAATAATGGTAAAAATATAGATGATCCTGAAGCATGGAGGTTTGCCATTGATTACAGAAAATTGAACGCCATAACCCAATATCCTCAATATCCCATACCAGTAATTGATGATATCCTGGCTAACATAAATAGCACCAATTACATGTCTACCTTAGACCTCACATCTGGTTATTTTCAGATTGCCATGAAACCTGAAGATATTGCTGAAACTGCGTTTATAACTAGGGATGGTTGTTTTGCCTTTAAGAGAATGAGTTTCGGACTGTCAGGGGCTCCTGCGACATTCCAGAAGGCCATGAATACCATCCTTAAACCTTTAATTGGTAAGGGTGTCTTGGTCTACCTGGACGATATAATTTTGATGTCAGCTACCTTTGACGAACATATAAGATTGCTAAGAGAAGTATTTACATTATTAAGGAATGCGGGTTTAACCGTGAACCTCGAAAAGTGTGCATTTTTAAGAAAAGAAATCAAATACTTGGGTGTGAAAATTACACGTGAAGGTATCAAAATTAATAATGAGGAAATTGAAGCAATTACAGCTATGGCTCCCCCCAAGAATGGCAAACGAGTACCAACATTTTTAGGAATGGTAGCTTGGTTTGCCAAATTCATTCCTCAGTTTTCTGAATTATGCGAACCATTATATAATCTGAAGCGGAAGAGAGTAAAGTTTGTGTGGTCAGCGGCGGCTCAAAGATCTTTCGAATTGTTGAAAGAGGCACTGGTATCGCGACCTGTTTTAGCTCATCCTGATTATTCTTCTCAGTTTGAAATTTATTGTGATGCGAGTGCAGTGGGGATTGGAGCGATGTTAGCACAAAAAGGTCGACCGATCGCATTTGCTTCTAGAATTTTAAACGCGGCTGAACGGAATTATTCTATTACAGAGAGGGAGTGTCTTGCTGTAATCTGGTCTTTGAATAAGTTTCGTTGTTTCTTTACACATCTTCCTGTTAAAGTTATTACGGATCACTCGGCGTTAACTAAGTTGACTAATGGAAAAGGTTTGTCTTCTCGCATGGTTAGATGGTGTTTAAAGTTGGCGGAGTATAATGTGGTTATAGAGCATAGGGCAGGCAAGGAGAATGCGGTAGCCGATGCTTTGTCTCGCAACCCGCATGGTAGCTCAGAGGTCATTGAGAAGGTTAAGTGTTATGCATTATCTTCTTTGGTGTTGAGATCACGGGAACAATTAATACGGGAACAGAAACAAGATGAGGAGTTTGGGGAGTTGTATCGTTATTTAGAGAATCCAGATGATGTTCCTAGTTCAAGTGTGCCTATTTTAGAAAAATGGTCCCAATCTTTCAAACTTATTGATGGTCTTCTTTTCTATTCTAAAATTGTAAATTCACGAGGTGAATTGAGAGTTTTTATTCCGGCTACTCTTCGTAAGGCCATCTTAAAGGAATTCCATGACAATCCATTAGCAGGACACCTAGGAATCAGGAAAACGTATGCACGAATTTGTGAATCCTGCTATTTCCCTAAAATGCGGGAAACAGTGCGCGCTTATGTCTCCAGCTGTAGCACTTGCCAGCGTTATAATTATAAAAATGTAAGTCCGGCCAGCAAATTAATTCCAATTAAAGTAAATTTTCCTAATGAATGTGTAGGTGTAGATTTAATTGGCCCTTATCCTTTATCTAACCCTAAAAGATATAGATTTGTATTAGTAATTGTAGATTATTTTAGTAAGTGGGTGGAGTTAGTCCCCCTCAGAAAGGCTTCTGCTCCAGCAGTCGCCGATGCTTTTTTTGATAATTATATATCTAAATATGGTGCACCAATTAGGGTAGTTAGTGATCATGGCCCTTGTTTTATATCAGATATATTCAAGGCTCTGTGTGAGAAGTTGGAAATTTATCATTCTATTACTGTTCCTTATCGGCCTCAGTCTAATATGGCGGAAAGAGTCAATAGAACTCTCATTCAAATGATCTCTTCGTATGTTGGTTCACATCATTCAAACTGGGACCAGTTTCTTCAGCACTTTGCGTATGCTCTTCGTACGGCAATTCACGAGTCGACAGGTAAAACGCCTACTGAGTTATTTTTGGGTAGAAAGATAATTACTCCATTTCAGAGATTAATTATGGTATCAGATGCTGAGAATAATTATATGTGTCAGGATATTGAGAAGTTGGTTAAGGAAGCACAGGTTCAAATGGGTAAGGCACAGGAGAAGCAAGCTCAGTATTATAACATGCGTAGAAGGGAGTTAGAGGTTAAAGTTGGTGATTTTGTTTTAGTTGGAAAGCATTGGTTAAGTTCAAGTCGACAAAAGAGAGTGGCTAAGTTCGGTCCAAAGAGTTTGCAAAGTCTAGTTCCTCTTCATCTAATAATCTTCCTTATAGTGGCGATTCCCAACAAAGATCTCGAAATGTAACACAAAAAACTGTTACTGATAGAAAAACTGTACAATCTCAACCAAAGTATCAGCGGAAACCTAAGAGGGCAGTTTCAACCACGTCAGAGTCAGTTGGTCATAAAAGACCGAATATAGTCAATAGACCAGTTCCTCCGATTTTTCGACCCCCAGCAAGAAAACATGAACTCTCTAACAGTTCGACATCGTCAATGCATAGATCACCAAAAAAAATTTCTGGGACTCAGGTGCACATAATAAAAGAACTTTTAATCCGAATATTAATTTTCCAGCATTTAAAAAACAGCGCAGGTCTGGACAAAAACGCGACCTAGCTTCAACAGTAACTTCTGGTGCCCCTAGTAAAAGGAGAGAACCATTTCAAGGACAGTTCCCACAATCTACAGTCTTTGATCAAAAGGAGCCTAGACATGGAGTGTCCCCAAGGAATCAACCTAGACCGAGTCGTCGAGTGGAATCTACAGCCGTCCCACGACACCCGTTCAGGACCCGACTTCAGGCAAAGCAGTCGACGGTACGAGCCGTTAATTCCCAAATTGGCTCAGCCGAGCATAGCAATCTGATTGGCTAAAACTGATATTTATATAGTAGAAAATTATACTTATTTTCTTATGAAGAAGTGTAATGTAAAATAGAATGCAATTATAATGACTTAAATTGATTTCTTTTGTTAAATTTGATCAAAATCACAGTAAAGTAATCCAAAATATTAATATTAACGAACAATCAAATTGCTGAGTTCGGCTGAGCCAATTTGGGAATTAACGGCTCGTGTCGACGGTAGCCTCGCCTTACAGTTCTGACGACGAGAGATCCTTTGTCCAAGGATTCTGGAACCAGAGGAAAGCCTTCCGGTAGTATGCAGCCGGCAAGCAGCGAGTCATCTCTTTAAACGGGTGATGATGTTTCTTATTATTTCTGTGAGAAGTGCATTTATAATGTAGCAATGTGAAGGAATGAAAAGCAGGTGGACTGTTTTTGAATTTTATTTTGGCCATGTTTGGAATTTTTTCGGTCTCACGAGTTGTGCTTCTTTAAAATTTGTTGTGAAAATTGTTAAAATATTGTATTTTTTCATTTTATGCTTTTAAATATTCTGGGACTATTGTTAATTGTTATATGTATATAAATATTGTTATATATCTAAATATATTGTATTATGTATGTTTAATATGTTTTAAGTCTCAGATATCGTTGATAGTTTGGATCATTTTGCACACGCGCCGCGGATTTAGGCAACGCGTGTTTCGCGGCCAAGATGTCCTTGACACGCGTTTCTGTCTCTTTTACTAACATTGTAATTCAATAACTTTCTTCTTATCGTGTCGGTTCATTGCGTTGCGTTTTTACGTTAGTTGGGAGTAGTTTCCGCAAGTTGCAAAGTTTTGTTTCACCTGAATTGGAAATTGTATTGGTTAAATATTGAATGTTAATATGATTTTATTTCAGGAAAATGCATCTTGATACGTTTTGGCAGTACTTTTCCTTTTTAGCTCATACAGATGAAGATTGATGTATGATGACGTCATTTTTGTGTTGTGAATTTTATCGATTTACTGAAATTGCACAGCGATGTGATGCTGTTCGTATGTGCCCCATTATTTGTACGGTGAAGCTGATTCACTGAATTTCTGGGAGTTAGACTTTTGGCCTTTGGAGTCTTGATTTTTTTTTTTTTTTTTTTTTTTTTGTGAGGAAAATTTTGCGCATGGGGTTCTTTGGACTTTGTGCGAATTCATGCGTTAGGAAAATTCTGCGATGGTGATTTTGGCAAAACTTAGTTAGCAAGTTATTTTTGCATTTCAAGGAAAATTTTGTAACTTTTATTGGAAGTTTTCGGCACTCAGGTTAAGTTTGAAAAGTTTAGTTTAGGAGCCGTTGAGAGTTTCCAGTGTAGGAATTGTTGCAAGTTTAGAAGAAGGTTTGTTTGATTATGAGTGTGAAGCATTTTGCAGACTGATTTCTTTCGTGATGGATTAAAAGTGAATTTATTTTAAACGTTTACTTTTCGGCACAAAATTTGAATTTATCCATCACTTGTGTTCTTGTATTTCGGCTCAAAATTTATTTCAAGAAAAAGGCCAGGGCATGCATTTTGCCCAGCCCCTTTTCTCTGTAAACTCGAGGGGGGGGGGGTTGTAAGGTATCGTTACTCCGTTATAGAGGCACTTTATTTGAATGAGAACGTGACGCCAATGTTTTAACATTTGTAGCGTGAAGAGCGACATCTGTACTTTATTTTTCCGAAGTATGATTGTTGTCCCTGGGGTCTACAGTTAGCTGCGTCCGCGAGTGCTTATGCAAATTTTTAGGGCATTTGGCTCAGTCTGAAAGAGTATAAAAGGCGAAGTCCGGATGAGTGAAGTCAGTTCCTTGGAGACGGTTTAGACTGGAGGGACAAATCCACATAGCGAGTTTTGAAGTCAGAGGGAGAGTGCCGTTGGGTAAGAACTATTTTTAAGTCAAGCTTAGTGAGTTTGCCCTGTTCATGTGAATAAAATATGTTGGCTGCCACGGGCGGCATTTCAGGCTAGCTGGTGTGCATGATCGTTTAGGAAAAATCTGAATCTGCTTCATCAGACCACTCACCCTATTTTAGTTTCAATAAAAGGATTTTATCCTATAAGGCTTGTGTAATGACTATGACGACACGTGGCGGTACTGCCGGGTCCGTCACAAAGTTTCTTGGTCCCTATGAGATTACTAAGGTAAAAAGAAACGATCGCTACAACATGAGCAAAATTGGACACCATGAGGGTCCGAATACCACCTCAACGGCTGCAGATCACATGAAGCCTTGGACTTCTACTGTCTAAGACGAAATATTTATGCTTTAAGTGATTTTTGTGTTTTTTTTATGTATTTTTTAAACTGTGTGCTATTGATATCTTTTTTTTTATTACTATTATGAACAAACTGTGAAAAGAACTGCTTCCAAGTGACAAGCAGAAAAACTTTATTATTTTTCTAACTCTAAAAATATTGGTCAAGGACTGAAAACTTTTAAACAGCAGTATTTAGTGGTTGATTTTACTCTTATTTTGTTTTATATATTGTTTGTGATTTTTTTTGTGTGTATATTATACGTTCTGGAAAAAGTAGTCAAGAACATATAATACGTCGGCATACGTCTGGCATATAAAGGAGATGGGTGACTGGGAGGACCCAGACCTGTCAGGTAGGTCGAATTGTGGTGACAGAATTTGAACTCTACACTCCAAAGACTTGCAAATTCTTAGTTGAGGCTCTGGATGGCCCACCCCAACCTCTGAGTCTATGAAAAACTGCTGAACCTACAAAAACTATTGTGAGAAAGAGAGATGACTGTTGATTGCTCTCGTGAACGGACGTGTGAAACGTCGCTGTTCAACCGAATACCGGGTCAGCGGACCTCGGTTTTAAAGCAGAATGTCACCGGCCAGTTATATTTATCATGGTTAAATTCAAATGTAAATACCCCATATGTAAATACCTCATCCATATATTCAAGAACATTAAAGTTTAAGATTTAGTTAGAAATCTGCCTGCTATTCCTTCTAGCCACCGACCAGTAGAAGTACATTTATTCGACAATGTGAATGTACATTAAATTTCTACATATATGTATATGAAAACATTACAACTTACCTTAGTTTTAAAATATTCACTTACGTTTAGTAGGAAAAAAGTAGATCAAAACAGCTAACTTTAGGTTTTTTAAATTGTCTGAAAACAACACGTGGTAGGCGGCTGCTTCTTCTAATCATGAGTGACGTAATTTTGATGAGTTGGATTTCAGCGGTAGATGGAGTCTCTTCCTGTAATTAACGGCAGAATGGCAACGGTCCATTTAAAGCGGCGGTCCAAAAGTGGCTAGTCTCCCCTATAAGCCTAAATTGGGTATATTGCCGAAAGGCAACACCCGGCATTTAAGGGTTAATTCTGATACATATGTATATTATGTTTTTATGTATTCATCACAAGGGATCAAAACGCGTATAGTTTTTTGAATCATGTGAATATGTGCTTCATAATCTTATTTTCTGATAGCTTTTTAAAAATATTCTATTTAATTAAAAAGATAATTCTTCAATCATTTTTTATTGAATAAATAAAATAAGTAAAATGAAAAAAAGGAATAAATATTGTTCAGAATATTATATTGGTTATTTACATTGCAAGGTTATTTACATTGAAAATGTTGTAAAAACGTACCACAAAAATTTTTCTTCGAAAATACTGGTAAAATTGGACCAGTGGAAATACTGAATACATTAAAAAGTAATGTGTGAATAATACGATATCATTCGGACATCATGAATACATGCCCCATAGACGTAGACTGTTAACAATTTAATGCGAACTAAACATTTTATTGGAGCACTTAACGTTCTACGTGGATGCGACACGTGTTTTTGATGTTCAAATGAGCTCAAATTTTGCACGCATCATCTTTAAATGCATTGAAAAAATATAAGAGGATGCTGCAATTTAATTGAAAAAAAAAAACTTTTCTATGTAAATAACAATCACCTTAAAGTGCACATTTAAAATCTGCCTAGAGAATTGATTGCTACAATCGTAAAAGTTTGTTATAAAACGCAAACATTTTTAACACATTAAAACATAGTTTAAAAGGTTATGATTTCGGTTTGTCTGTCTGCCGCACTGTAAAAAAAAATACTGCCAGTTTTCCGGTAGCATTCGGAAAAATAGTTGCCCTTATCGTACCGGAATAATTTCCGACCCATCTCGGAATAAAATCCGTAAGAATAAGGAAATAGTCAGTAAAACGGTATTTTACGGATTTTATTCCGATTTTACGAATTTTATTCCGAGCTGAGTTGGAAATTATTACGGTACGATAAGGGCAACTATTTTTCCGATTCCTACCGGAAAACTGGCATTATTTTTTTTACAGTGCGTCATTCCGTGCTCTACCTCCCATAAATATACTCAAATCGTCATCTAAATAGCTCATGTTTTTGAAGAGATATTAAGTTCTATATAGAAATCGAAGTATGTAGAATTTATAGTCCTTTTACAGGGGCACTCAAAAAAATTCAGTTTGATTATGGTCTATGGAATTCTTCAGGAGTGGGTGATCATTTGCGATGTATTTTAATATTACACTATTTGAAGCAGAATGAAATTGATATGCATATTAAAGCTGCAATAAAACATGTTTTTCGTAGAATATGGAGTGCAAAGTATTTATCATTAATTTACAGGCTCACACAAAAGATTTCGGTTACATAATTGTCTACGAGAAAAAACTGTTTGTAGCATATTTTAATGACGTTCAAACATAATAATTTATATACGTTATTGAGTTCGACGCTGCATATTTGCTGTAGAATACGACGCTCATAGCATTTATAGTTCATTATAGGGAAACACAAAACATTTCCGTCACAGTATTGTCCACGAGCTATAGTCGCAGAAAGTGCATTTTCAGTTAAGGTATGCTTTTTTAAGTTTAACTAAATTTTTTCATGTTACGTGGCATGTACTGTAGATCGCAGGGTTACACACAAGAATTTGCAAATATTACTGAGTTTGGACATGAATTCCTTAAATGAGGTTTTTAATTGAGTTATGCATTTTCCAGTTGAACTAGTATACCAACAGATGTTTGTAGGATATAAATAAATTCATATATATATACCTACGCAAAGAACTGGATACATTGCTGTCTATGGGCGGTAATTTTTGGATGTGTGATTTAGCAGTGTTATGCGTTTTTTTTGTATGAATTAAAATTTAACTTAATATGCAGCGTGTAAAATAATGTAGACAATATATAGGCCTGGGTATAAGAATTCTAGTACATTTCCGTTTATTGGAAGAGAATTTTCAACTGTGTTATAATTTTTTTAACTGCACTAAATTTTCTATATAGAATATACACAGATCTATAGATTATATACACTGTTGTACAAAAGAGTTTATGTGCCTTTCTAGCTATGGACTGTAATTATTGATATCTAGTTTTTAAATAAGTTATACGCTTTCTAAATCGTTTAATTAAATATTTTCTTTCACCTTATTAAATGGTGAAGTTTTGTTAAAGTACTCTGAAAATGATCAAAAGTGTTTCATAATCTATTCTTGACACATGATTAGTCTTTGTTGTTTAATTAATTATGATTTGTTTTTAAACACGCTCTGAGTAGTTTAAGTTTCAATAATTATGCGATTTCTAAACTGATATTTTTCATGTAATTCATGTAACATACATTTTAATATACATTTAAGAATAAATGAAATAATAATAGTTTGTGATACGCTATTATAAATAGGATAATATTGATTGGTTATACATGCTGGAGAAAAGATAATTCAGAAAGATAACTACATTTTCTTCTAAAGAATTCACAACTATAGTTTCGAGATGAATTAATTAGCTGTTTTTTTATTAGATGTAGCAGAGAAGAGTTACTACAGCAAAAGTCTCTGCCTCTTCTCATTCTTCTTTGCCTGATGAACAAAACCACTATTTAATTTATTATTAGCAATATTGATTTGGTCTGCTTTGAATATATACACTTAGTTATCACAATGGACGTTTATTTTAAGTTCAATTACGGCTACTTAAAAAAAGTCTTATTGAAGTAGATTTGTGAAAGAATAAGTAGTTCAACTTCGTTGAAGTTTTTCATGATGTTAGAAAGCAAATTATCGCACAATGCATACATTTTCCTCCCTCTTTTGTTGATAGCTTCTCACAGGTTATTTTTCAGGATTATTAAGGATTATTTTTCATTATTTGAAAATCCAAAAATTTTCTTAAGTTTTAAACCGTAATTGTTTTTGTTTTTCTGAAATAACCTACTCTGAATTGTTTATATAAATGCGACACATATGTAAGTATACTTTAGATAATAAAGAACATAAATCTAAAGCTTTACAAATAGTCAATGTGCACGTGTGTTTACGAAGCAGCCAGTTTTTGGTATGACTTAGGCGTTAAATGGTTAGAAACTAACCACTAATTCTGCCGTGCCTGAATATTTTGCTGCTTTCATTGGAAAAACGCGATTTCAATCAAAACAAAGCATTAATATATGCAGGAAGATTGGAAGTATACAAAAGTAAAATCTTTTTTCTCTCCTTTCCCCCTCATCTGTACTAATAAAAGACCAAACCGCTCTCTCTGTGTGTGTGTCTGTCTGTCTGCAATGGCTAGCAAAATCTACGGCACGTACGAGGCCCAAAATTTTTGTGATTAAAGTCAAAGGCCTCTCCTGGTGTACTCGAGCTTCAGAATTTTAAATTTCTAATAATTAGTTGAGAAAATAAATAAACCCCCCAAATTAAAAGAATGGAAAAGTATTCATAAATCTACAAAAGCATAGATTTTTATGAAACCGCAGAATAAATTCTCACTCAGATGTTCGCAGCCAGTGAGATGCGTTCTTCGAGCGGGGCTTAAAATTATTTCAAAGCAACACGTGACTAATGAGACTAGGCAATACTATAGAAATCTGCAGCACTATAGAATTTTTTTTTTTTAATATTGCATTTATCAATTTGAAATTAACACATTTATGTGTATTTTTTAACGTTCAATCCAAATATGTAATTTTCTTTGACACCCGGCTGCAATTAACGAATATACATTAATTAACAGTTTTAAATTATCGGGCGATTTTATCTGAAAACATGCGGTATTAGAAGGCAGATACACATTTATTTATAAAAATGATACATGAAAGGAAGGTTGGATTTATTTTAATAAGAAAATTAAGTTAAGTATGCTAAACGTGTCCACCATTCTTAGGAGTGCACTGTAACAACTTCAATGTTGCATCAAGAGGTAGCGATGTGTCGATAAATAACAGCTAACTTCGAAAACAAATAGCAAACAATTTACTTGAAAATAAGTAAAGTTGTTTTTCTTGATAATTTAAAATGTCTACAGAGCTATCTATTACATAGGAAATTATATGCAATTGAAAAATTAAAAAGCTCCATTCAGTTAAATACTAACAAGGAGAGGGTCCGAGGTTGGTCTCACGGAATCCCGCGGCCCTTTGTGCATTGATAGTCAATAGATAAACATATCGATAGGATAAAGTGCAATATTCAGGGGGGGCGTAAAAAACGGACCCTAAAGTTGACCCATTATTGACTCTTTAGTAAATAATCGGATAAATTACACTCAATTACGGGAACCTGGACAGCACAGTTGGCAGCGCGCCAGACACCTAATTTTCTTCTTCGTGGATCTCTGCGTGTTCGAATCTGCGACACTGTTTTTTTTTTTTTTTTTTTTTTTCCAGACAAAATAATGATACGTTATTTTCAAACCACAATTAAAAAATATATATATATAATTATTTAAACGTAAGACAAATATAAATATAGGCGTATTCACAAATATTTATTTATTTACAGAGAGAGATAGAGTTTTATTGCAACGTTATGGATATAATGAAAAGAAGAAAAAAAAATCTTTTGCAGTAGGTATGTATTTTTTTTATATTAAACATTTTGCATTTTTGTAAATTTTATATTTAGTTTCATTTAGAATTACTTATATTTATTTTAGAATTACTTACATATATTTCACAATTACATACACTTATTTACATTTATTTTACATTTATGTCTATACTATGTACTTAAAAATTAAATATGTGCTATTAAAATTGAGGTTCTGATTACGGGCAGGAACCGGGGTGATAATTATCATAAAAACATATGATACAGAAACTTTTGCGACAACGTGCACAAATAATAAAAGAAATGTTTTTACAGGAAGAAGGTGTTTTAAGAAATTCGTTTCGAAAACACACTTCATTGACATTCATAAATATTGTTCTTTTATGTGAAAGTTTCGACTCATGCCAGGCGTATTTTATCATGTTACAAAATATAGGTGAAGAGTGATGGTGCAGAATTGAATGTATTTTATACAACCCTCGCGAGAATTAATTTCTCTTTTCTGTTCAATTAAACAATTACAATTTTGTAATCGCTTAATCATATTTTTTACCTGCCTATAAAAATAAACGTCGCATGGTTGAACAAAAGCTGTGTATTTTGGAGGAATGACTTTAATTGTACAAGTAATTTGTTTATCTTTATTCTGGAAGGTTTCGTCGAATATTTCTGGTCGTGTTTGTCCTGCCCAGGAGTCGATGATCAACAAAATATTTTCTTGCCCAACGTAATTTTTTAAACAATTGTTAAGAAATTCACTGTATAAATGTGAGGTAAGTTTACCGAATTTCGATGACAGGAAAAATACATTCGTACATTGTTTTGCATGTTGATTTCTCAATATTTGTATCTTAGGACCAATTGTACCTCTTATTTCCTGTAAACACAAAAAGACACGAGGCAGCACTTTTCCAGACAAAGTTATGCCATACTGCGCTGTATATAAATAAGAAAGTTTATTCATATCTCGTTTTTTTTTTTTTTTTTTTTTTTTTTAACAAATACAGTTTTAATTACTTTTTTTGGCGAGAGTTCTATTGTATGCTGATTGGTATTAGCACCCTGAAATTAAATCTTTTAGTCTCAATTTTTTTGATTAGCTATGAATTCTGTCTCCTGAAATTCACTCTTCAATATTTGTAAATTTAGAAGCTTCTTCACTAGACATTTTTTACAAAATAACTTTTTTCATTTTAATTATGACACTATGATAAAGAACAACGTCTAATCACGGCAAAACATTAAAAACAAAATGCCGTACTCATTCGCTCTGCAGCAGATGGCTGCTGAAACTTAAAAAAAAATAAAAAGAGTAAACATTCTAAACCCACCTTGTTTATTTTCTATAGTGTACTTGTTTTGCTTAAAAACCACCTGCAAATCTACGCAATAAAATTTTTCTCAAAAGATTTTTTACCGCAAACAGCTGTTCTTATTCCAAAGATGAGATCCCATGATAAAAAAATAATTATGTTTTAAAAATTAAAAAAAGAAAAAAAAATGAATAATTATAACCTTTTAAATTGACAAGATAAAAATAAAATAGCATATTTTAATTTTATGTAGCGTATTTTAATTTACTTCGCTGAGAACAACAGTGATCTATTCATAGAAAAGTCTATAAATAAATGTGAATAAAATTAAAATTTCGTCGATTGAATAATTCAGTTTTTTTACTTTTTTTTCTCCATTAGATCCATAAAACTGCTATCCCTCTGTAAATAAGTATATATATATATGTGTGTGTGCGTGCAGAAGCATGTTTTTATGAATATTTGTCTTACATTTAAATAATTAGATATATATTTTTTAATTGTGGTTCGAAAATAACTGATCATTATTTTGTTTGGGGGAAAAAAAACCTCGTCAGAGTACCGAACCCGCAGAGATCCACGAAAAAGAAAAATAGGAGTCTGACGCGCTGCCAACTGTGCTACCCAGGCTCTCGCAGTTGAGTGTAATTTATCCAATTATATACTAAAGAGTCAATGGGTCAGCTTTGGGGCTTGTTTTTTACGCCCCCCCCCTTGAATATTGCACTTTATCCTGTTGATATTTTTATGTATTGACTATACTCTATCAATGTACAAAGGGTCGTTGGATTTCGTGAGACCAACCTCGGACCCTCTCCTTGTAAGACAATGTTCATCAGATGCTGCTGAATATTTACAGTTAATGACAAAACCTAGTGCTCTACGATAATTTAAGTCCATCACCCTACAAGAATCGGAGTGAGCTGTAGAATACCGTGTCGATCAGCAAGACCGCTCCAAAAATTTCACTTTCTCAGAGCCGGCCAAGTCGACCTCATAGACTGAATCAAAATCACAGATTTTATTTACTTTTTTCTTTATCTCGCTTTTGGGTGCAAAAATTATCCTGTCCAGTGTCACTGTTTCTAGGGCTCCAAGGGTTGTTCCTTTTAAACAGAACTCCCTATTATCTTTTCGTCCGGTGATCAGTTTGCTTTCCTATATCTGTGGGGGCTCCCTTTGCTGCATATCTCTGCAACTATCACCTGTCCTCTTTTTAAATGGGCTCCCGTCATTGCTCTGCAGCTATCATATGCAGCTTACCTGCCACTTTATTGGTGGGCTTCTACTTTGGAACGCCACTATCCACGCTCTCGCGGGAACAGGAAACGTCCCCACTCCTAGCTGTAAGAAGATTTCTCTTTGAGCCGTAAGAGGAATTTCTCTCTTAGCTGTAAGAGAATGTCATAAAAAGTACTCTCACATGCATACACATAAATTCCTGCTGAAGAAGGACTGATAGACACATTATGTATACTTAACTTGATTTTCTTATAAAAATAAATTGTATCGTGCTTCCATGTGTTAGTTTTATTAATAAGTGTGCCTCTACCTTAGAATGCCACACTTCTTTATGTGCTTAGTGATAAACGTAAAGAGTTGGTAATTGGGTATAGATAAAATTACATTTCAGGGCTGCTAATAAAATTATTTTTACATGAAAAATATTACTACATACTAAATCTAAGACACTCTACACTTTTACCTTTGACTTATTTCACTCTATCTCATCATGGCTTTTGATATGGGATTTTTGCCACTAGAGGCGCCAATGTGGGTTGCATTAGGTCGATCATAGCCACTTTATTCTATTCATATCGCACTTGCATAGATTTATCTTTCTTCGTTTGCAAGATTTTTTAAGATAATGGAATTTTCCTGTGTACTCGTTATAGCAGTCAAAATAGTCCTAAAATCTATCTCCTCAAGACATTTTCCACTTCCCTCTATAAGTTGATATGATACGTAAATTTACTATAATGTAAAAATTAAATAAAGTTGGTTATTATATGTTTTAATTAAATTTTACATTTTTGTTGTTGTTCTCTTATTTATTTGTTCCTTTTTTTCTTTTCATATTCAGTTACAGAAATTTCCCGAACTAGGCATTTTAATATATTTAAGAATTTAGAAAGGGCTAAAGATGAAAATTAATTTAAATCATACAAATGGTAGTATTCTCTAAACTGTTTTTCTTTCAGAAATAAATGTATAAAAACAGCTTTTAGTTAACTCTAATAATGAGATTAAAATATATCCAAAGAAAATATTTCGTACTTAATATTTTCATTATTTTTAAAGAATTATAAAAGTATGCGTCTATCTGACTAAAAGCCAAATAAAAACCAGCAGAGTGGAGATTTTGAGTTTTCAAAACTTAATTTCACCCCTACTTACTGGATCTCTCATAATACTATCCAAATGCACTTAGCGAGTTTTCTAACTTTTTTTAAATATAATACGCTTGTCATTCCTGGAGAAATATAAAAGTTAAAGCGCAAAAATATTTCCCGTATGCAGATAAGTTTACCGAAAAATGCATTATTTATTTTAGCCATTATATAATAAGTCTACCAGCAACTTTATAGGTTTTCTATGCTAAGAAAAGGAAATGAAAAGTTAATACATGATTATGCAACTGAATGTGTCTGTCTATTATTTTTATTTGAATGTAACTGTTAAAACAGTAAAATTAAAAACAATTTTCTTAATTATCATACTTTCGCGTGCAATAGCGTCAGTCAACATTCCTTCCACCTAACATCATTTAACCCTTTTGGTCCTGAATTTTTTTTCCATTTTGTGATAAAATTACTTTTACGCCAATAAAATTAAAAGTAGCTATCCAAATCGCAGACATTAAGGTTTACTGAAATATATTGAAACCTAGCGAATGTAGTTATTTTGCGTATTTTTCGTATGAAAATAGACTGAGGAAGAACTTTTTATGACATTTTGAAAATGGGTAATCTTTGTATTTCTTTTGACATTTGGAAAATGTCGTATTACAAAAGAATTAAACATACATAAAAACTTACTAGTATTTTTTATGTTTTATCGCAATTTATTAGTTTGGAAAAGTAGTCCCAAGTTTAAATTTAACTCTTTCGGCCCTGACTTTTTTCTTAAGGTCCAAAAAATTTTAAACTTTTGTCAACTTTTTTTTTCTTTTTCTTTTTCTTATTATTATTTCAAAGCTAGCTGGCGCTACTTGTCCACTAAAAAGTCAAAATATAGAATGCACACATGTGATTATGAGGTTTTTACGTATCTGCAAGGCGTTAATTATAGTTTAAAGCATTTTAAAAGTAAGGAACACATTTATGATCGCCAGTGCCGAAAAAGTTAAGTAATTTTTGGTTTCTGAAAATATATGAATAATTTATTAACAAATTTATTTGACATGTTTAGGAGATTAAATGAAGTTTGAGATACGCTAACCATCAGCGTAATTTTTTGCTTCTAAGACCATTTTTCGCTTCATTTAAAATCTATATTGCTCCTATGTTACTGCACACATACTATCTTCTTTCTTTGGTGTTATGTTTGTTTTCCACGTTACCCTAAAAATACAAAGATTTCAAAATTTTGCATTGCTAAAGCATAGATTAATGAATGATCTATCTATTTTTCAGATACAATAAATAAATAAATAAAACACCTAATAATAGATTTAAAATGGAGTTATTATTATTATTATTATTATTATTATTATGGCTGGGGAAGAGGAATAAATGCAAAGAAAAGTTGATTGACCCCAAAATACCATGATATTGGTAGATTTTAAGAATGAGTGAATGTGAAACTGACATTCTTTTTTAGGCATTTAAATTACTTATTGTGCAGTAAAGTAGTTATAGTGTGTAAAATCTAATGAATCCTCAGTATTCTTTATTTCGAAAATTTTGTCAATTTCCTTCAGGAAAACAAATTCACTGACTGTTAGGATGACCAGAGAAAGTAATCGGGGATCTTTTTGACACTCCCGATGAAAAATGCTTTAATTTCTAAAGACAGTCTATTTTATTCACAATTGATTCCAGATCAATTATTGAATAAAACCAGAAGGGGGAATAGATAATCCTTGATTTTGTAATATTTTTAGTACATTTAGCGTAGAACTTTTCGATATTATGTAATTTGGCGGGAATTGCCATGTCTGCATATGCAGAAAATACGATAGATTATTTCAGGTCTCGCACCGTTCCTAAAATTTTCGCATTGTGCTACCAGTAATTTAAATAACAATTCTTCCTCGTAGATTCCTTTAACATATGTAATAAAATTATTCATGAAAGATTATTGTTTTAATTTACTGGTAGCAAAGTGCGAAAATTTTAGGAACGGTGCGAGCCCTATTATTTGGGTAGTTCCATTTTTTAATATATCGCATAACAAATTACTTTCAGTAATTGTGCCTCACTTTAACATAGATAATTTAACTATTATATTGATCTACTTAACACAGATCTATATTCAACTAAATAATACTTGTATATCATATTTTTTTTTGTTTTAAATACACCCAGGCCCAAAAAGTAAGGGTAAGTGACCGGGCGCTTTCGATTTTACACGTTTTGGCGAATATCTATTGAAATTCTCGACGAATTTTCGTTGAACTTCTAGGATGTAAAGAACATGTTTGACTTCATATTTTCTAGTGAATATTTAGTCGCGAGTACATCTAGGGGGCTAATAATAAATTTAATCATAAAATAACATTTACGATCACCCATGTGACAGAAAATGCTCAAAATGGTCTGTCATTGTATTAAAAGACTATGTGGGTCCAGTTAAACGTTTGTATGCATTTGCGTACACATATCATACATAATGATAAAGATGTTAAGGTTTAAGGTGAAAAATTGAACAGTTTTTTTTTTGTTTATAGCATACAGAGTTTTCAACTAAATTTCTTCCGAAAACTTGACAAAGAACAACAGTATACTGCAAATAAAACATGAATATAATGATTAATTGATGATATATGGGCATTTGTATGAAGTAATGCTTAACTTGATTCCGATTTTTTTTATAACTTGGTAGTCAGCTATTTAGGGAACCTTATATAAGACCTTCTGTCAAATATCGCGAAAATTCAGAAAGATTCTGGCGATACAGTGAGTTGCTTTCCAAAAGTATCTGACTGATCTACCACTGACGACTATTTTTATATTTTATTAGTATCCCTATTTTAAAAAGTAAATTTTATACTATGTTTCTGCTGCTTATGTCGTAAAAAAAATTTTGTTTCGAGAAACGGTGCCAATGAAATATAAAAATAGTTGCCAATGGCAACACTGTTATTTACTTTTAGAAGGAAACTAATTATATCACCAGAATCTTTCTAAGTTTTCGCGATATTTGGATGGAGTTTTTATATAAGTTGCCCTAAATAGCTGACTACCAAATTATGAAATAAAAGTTTTGGAATCTTCCACGCATGTGCAGTTAAAAATTATTTCATACAAATGACCATATCTCATCAATATATCCAATATATTCATGTTTTAATTGCAGTATACTGTTTCTACTCTTCTTTGTCAAATTTTAGTAAAGCTGTGTTAAACTTGGTTGAAAACTCTGTACACTATAAACAAAATACTTCTGAATTTTTCACAGAAACATTAACATCTTTATGATTACGTGTACTATGCGTGATCAAATGATCACAAACGTTGAACCGGACCCACATAGTCATTTACTACAGTGACAGACGACTTTGAGTATTTTCTGTCACATGGGATGATCGCAAATATTTTTTTATTAAATTTATTATTAGCCTCTTAATTTCACTCCCGAGTAAATCTTCACTGAAAAATATGTAGTAAGACAAGTTCTTCACATCCTAGAATTTCACGCACAATTCGTAGAGAATTTCAGTAGATATTCGAAAAAACATGTAAAATCGAAAGCGTCCGGTCACTTACCCTTAATTTTTGGACATGAGTGTAATTTAACAAATAGGGATCTGCTTCCATAGATATCCACTCGCTGTACAAGAAATTATACGCAATGCTATGAGGTACAGACAGAAAAAAATCGGTCGTTCTATAGGCATTTAAACTCCGAAATTTCTTCGGATGCAAAGGGTACACTGTAAATAAAAATCCGGAACGTTCCTGGGAAAAAATGGGCAGCTGAGTTGCCCATCATTTCCAAGAAACATTTCTTGAAAATGACTGGAACTTTACTGTATATCTTAAACACTTTCCACAGACATGCCAGTAAGCTTCCTGCGAAATACCAGGAATGTTTCTGTTGACAGCAAAACATTGCTGACATTTCACAAAAAGCTTATCTTATTTTCTATGGAACGTTTCAGAAGTGTTCAAAAGGGTTCTGTTATTTTCCAGAAATTTTTCGTATAAATAATGGGCAACCCAACTGCTCATTATTTTCAAGGAACATTTCTGGATTGCTTCTGGATTTAGCTCACTAAGCTAAAATAAATAAAACTGTACAACTGCATGTCATATAGATAGAGTGAAAATGAAAAAAAAAAAAAAAAAAGAAAACAATAGCGTAAATGTGGTTTAACAAATTTTAAATCTTAGACATAAATATATAATTCTTAAATGGAAACCCATTAAAACATAAATAATATTAAGGCACATATTTGTGAAAAACAAATTTCACAAAATAATATAGCATATTATATTATATTATTTATTTTATTTTATTTTATTACATTATTTATTTATATTTATAGCCTTTTAGAAACAAATTTCTAAAAATAATATAGCATATAAAAAATATTAGCGAAACAAGATAGAATATTATATTTATAGCAACTTACTCTTTTACGATGATCTTTTTCTTTTAATTTATAATCCTTTAAATGGGAGAAAAAACTTTTTATGTCCAACAAGGATGTTCTAGATAATTGATTAATTTCTTTTTCATTTAAATTAACCAAGCTCACATAGAATCCCTAGTTAGACTAAAGTTTTAGAATTAATATGCAGTCTTACAAGGGTACCACCAAAAATGATGCTCACCAATTTTTATGAATTCAAAGTATATTCTAGAGCTCTTACCCCTAATTATTCTAGTAGAAGTATTTCTTCAAATGGGTCTTAGATTCCCAGAAATTGGGGAGGGGGGTTAGAAGTTCAGCATACGTTTCAAATACTGATTAGTTTGCAACTTTCAACGAGTATTACGTGGAATGATTTCAGAGTGTTCACCCGCCAACCAGAGGAACCGAGTTCGATGCTGCCTCCTAACTCTTTATTTTTTATATTAATTTCATATGTTTGACATTTTACAAATTTTAATCAAAGCTGTGAATTTTTACAGCTTCGAAAGTTTGATATTTTCAAAATCGATTTATGTTTTTGATTTTTCACGAAAACTTCTATTTTTTTCTGTAATTTTTAAATTAACCTTTCTGTTGACGGAAATACAAATTAATATGTGCAGAAAGTTTATTTTCAAAATATTATTATTATTTACCTTTTTTATATTTTAAATACAAGTCTCAAATAAAGCACAATAATTTATTAAAAAAAAAAATCAAAATAAATATCTTTTTAATATTTGGTTTGTTCAATATATTAAAATATGACAAATGATGAAATACAAAATTGTTTGCTATTACTGACTTTGACATTTAAGTTTAGTAAATATACAATTAATCGAGTGACATATATCGTAGAAAGATTCAAAACGGAATATTTATACGAAAAATTTTCCTATAATAGAGCATAACTTCTTACCGAGTACTTGTATTCAAAAGAACATAAAATATATCAATATTTTTTTTTAATTTATTCTGATATTATTATGAAATGCTATCTGACGATTTCTTAAAAAATATATATATCATAAGTTATATGTCATGTGGGATCCGCAGACGATTTTTACATTTCCAGTTGACAATTTTTGCTTTATTATCATTATTTGTTAGAATGAAAAAATACTTTGAAATATAATTTGTCCATTTTTATTCATTTAAAGATAAACACATTTGGACATTTGACATCAAAATTATTATATATAATTTACTCAAAAAAATAAATGTTCAGTTAAAATTCAATAAAGTAAATATATATATGATATATTGTTTCTGAACTTTGCTTAAAATATATAAATGTAAATAATAATGAAAAAAAATCTAGACATAAAATATTTTGGATTTTCCTTAGTAAAGATGTTAGTTTACAAGTGAGATAAAACGCATATAAATTTTCGTGAAAAAAAATCATTGTATATTTTTTACGAAGATATATAAAATAATTCAAATTTGCAGCAATTCAAAATGTAAAATATATATCAAATATAAATCAAATTGTAAAGTGTCAAAATATAAAATTAATTAAAAAAGGAAAAAAAAGGTCAAGCGGTAGCATCGAACTCGGGCCGTCCGGGTGGCGAGCGAGCCTTCTGCGTCCACACCACGAAAAACACGTTGAAAGCTGCAAACTAATGGGTATTTGAAACGTATGCTAAACTTCGGTACCCAATTTCTGAAAATCTAAGGCCCATTTGAAGAAATCGGTGAGCATCATGTTTGGTGGTCCCCTGGTTAATGGAAATCCAAATAATAGGCGTATTTTTTACACGGGCTGCTCGTTAAACATTCCACAGACAGGTACGAGGGATAATATCTTAGCGATGTCACAGAGGTATTGAATTTTCATCTGAATGGTCTTGACAATAGAGACGTAAAGGATTATGTCGTCTATTGATTTATTCGCATTCCATATTGATTTTTTGACATTCATATAAGGAATTCGTTTTCGACACTCTCGCGCGAGCAACGGATTACAGCAACAAAATAATAAAATGGCGGCCGCAGTGTTTTGCTATTTCCAAATTTTGTTCAGGAGCGTTTCAGATATGAAAACCAGAATTTCACAGGAGGCTAATGCCATGAAATCCCTTCATGTCTGTCACACAGCTGAAAAAGCTATGCTTGTTGGCCACCGTTATTTTCGAAAAGTTTGCTTCACGTTATTCAATTGATGAGATATCTCCGATAAAATAAGTTACATTTTTTCCGTTCTAAAATACTGGTAGCCAACAAGCATAGCGATTTTCAGCTGTGTGACAGACATGACAAGTTTTCATGGAATTAGCCAGGAAAGAGCTAAAATATTCTGAAAACCTGAGAAAAGGCGAAACGTTCCTTGATTTTACATGGAACGTTATCACTTTTTTTGTACAGTGTAAATATTCTTTGAAACAAAATTCTAAAAACTTAATTTTTTACAACGCCGTTTCATACACACAAAATTATTTAAACGAAAGTTATTTATTAATTTTTTAAGCAGTAGAATCCCGTTAGGACGAATTACACATAGCTACAAAAAATCGATTAGCTGTAATGAAATGTCTTTAAAGTGGACTCAATTTTCATGTATAAGAATTTTTCCGGGGAACGCTTAACATTTCGTTATAACAGAAATTTCATTGTATTGAGTTCGACCTAGTAGAACATGAGTGTAATTTATTTAAATATATGATTTTAGATTGATTCAGTGTTAAATAAAGTTTCGTTAAATAACGTTGTTATATTAAAAATAATCTCTACCAAATAATCATACAATATCGAATTTTTGAATAAATTTTACACCACTTGGAAAGGGGTATAAATAGATTATGAGCGTTAAAAGTGATTCGATGTAAAGTTCAGCATCTATTACTGTCTCTAAAGTAGTTTATTGATTTTAAATACATAAGAGGAATAAAAGGAAAATATGTTAACTAAATACTGTAACCATATTTAGTAAAATTATAAAAACCGTTATCGATTTTATCTTTAATCTGTAGCTGCAGGAATACGTAACTGAAATGTATTTATTTTAGATCGACTGTTTCTTGCACATTAATTTTACATCTAAACTTCTAAAAAACACTTGCACGTAAGTGTTTTATTTGATTTTAATTTTTGAAAGCAGTGTGTGGAATCAGAGTGTATCTTTGCCTTGGACAAAAAATTATAAATATATAAAATAAGTTGTTATTCTGGATCGTTTTAAATGCACGCTACGTTTCTTTAAAAAATAAAAAAATTTCGGTGTAAAGTAACAGAGTATCTAAATTCACACTAATTACGCCATGTTATAGGTGTATAAATATGACTCCGCTCTTTTTTGAGTGAAGAAATTACACTTGATTTTGTGAAGATGAAAGAAAGTTTTATTCAACGTATATCCCACCAGAAACTACAACATTCGTTCCTTTTTCTATTAACAAACTGATTCCACAATGGAAGAAGTGTTGTTGTTTTGAAGCAATCAAGTCATCCAGTAAATATTCGCTTTCTGGAAAAGAACTGAATTGTCCTTGTGAATTGGCACTTTGCATAGAGAGAAATAAATGACTGAAATATCAACATCTGGTGAAGACAATGGGTGCACTACTAATCCCAGAAAAGAGCTTTTATAATTTTCTTGACTATTTTTAATCAATGTTAGGGAATATTGTCTTTTTGAAAAAGAAAACCTTGTCGATCCTTTGACATATTCTGGACGTTTCTACTTCATAGTTTCGTTTAAATTGATAAATATTTACTTGTAACATTCATCATTGGTTGTCTGACGGAGTTGCAGCAGTTACTTGCGCACGCATTACAAGACAAGTCAAGAAAATTCTAGAAGCACTTCTTTGTGATGTGTATTCCACCCGCTGTATTCCTCGAATGTTGCTCCTTTAAATTGCAATTTGTTTCACCCTATGCAGAGTGCTTTTTCTGTAGAGCGGTTCAGTTATTATACAGAAATCAAAGATTGGCTTGATGACTGGATTGCTTCAAAACAACCAAGCTTCTTCAATTGCGAATTCGCTTGTTGCATGACAGATGTACGAATGAAGTAGCTTCTTCATTGAATACATTTTGTATTAATCTTTTTTTTATATATTGACAAGAAATACGCTTCTTTTCTTTACTCGAAAACACCTAATGTAATACTACCATAAAATAAAAACAGTACATAGGACGAGTTTCGAGCTAAAAATATTAACAGCTCGTCATCAGCTGCAGTAAACACGGGTCCGTAAGGGGACAAGGTCAAACATGAACTGAAAGGTAGAGAGTAGAGCTAGTAAAGAATGCGACAGATGGCGCTAGCTAAAAGGAGCACATGCAGGAGACGACAGTGTTGCCAAAATGATAGAAGAGAAATTGATAAGGAAAAATGGAAATAAAAGAAATAAACAAAATTAGAATAAAATAAAAGAAGTAAATTAAAATATAAATATAAATAATAATACTGCATAAAGAAATATAAAAGAATAAAACAAGAAAAACCCAAAAGATCTTTTTTTTATAACAAAATAAAAAGGAAAGAAACAAGAGAAGAGGGAAAAGAATTACAAAAGTAATTTCCACGCTGGAGAGAGGAAAGGAGATGATGAGAGATCATTGACAAGATTATCAGAATTTTTAGAAATAAAATTTGCTTCATGAAAATCCAAATGAGAGGTAGAGGCAGGGGAAGAAATAATTTTGGGCATGGAGAAATTGAAAGAATGACTGGAAGACCAACAGTGAGAAGCAATTGAAGATTTAGAGATTTCGTGATTTGAAATATACCTCTGATGCTCGCCTAATCTGAATTTTAAAGCTCTTTTTAACAAAATAAAAAGAAAAGAAACAAGAGAAGAGGGAAAAGAATTACAACAGTAATTTCTACGCTGGAGAGAGGAAAGGAGATGATGAGAGAGCATGGACAAGATTATCAGAATTTTTAGAAATAAAATAAGCTTCATGAAAATCTTTCTTGATTATTTCTTTTATTTCCATTTTTACTTATCAATTTATCTTCTATCACTTTGGCAACACTTTCGTCTCCTGCATGTGCTCCTTTCAGCTAGCGCCATCTGTCGCATTCTTTACAAGCTCTACTCTCTACCTTTCAGTTTATTTTTGACCTTGTCCCCTTACGGACACGTGTCTACTGTAGCTGATGACGAGCTGTTAATATTTTTAGCTCGAAACGCGTCCCATGTACTGTTTTTATTTTACGGTGATTTTTTACAAAGATTTATTATTTTAATTGTTTCATATCGCCAGTTTTCGGTGCTGTTTCGCTAATGCAATACTGTTATATCAAACATTAGTTATTCAGTTTATAACTTCTGTATTTATCAATTTTCCTTTGACCATAATCGTTTAAATATATATCACAAGTGCTTCAGTATATTATAACAGCAGAAAGTTCCAAAAGTCCTCAAACATAAACTTATTGATTCATATCCTTGTAATTGAGAATAAAATTTAAATGAAAATTTTAAAAGCAATAATGTAAGAATGTTCTGCAATAATTTTATTTTTCCGTTGTAATTCCTGTTTTCACATTTAAAAAGACATCAAGACATCACTAAATTTTTTTATAAATGGATACCACCCTCTTTTAATAAAAAAAACGTTCAAAACAACAAAAAGTAGTATAGGAAATTATGTTACAGTAATAAGTCATTTCACACACTGGAATTCAAAGTTCCATTTTTGCTCCGTAATATGTCACTACGAAAGACATCAGTTCATATATCTGAATTCAGGTGCACCTTAACAAAGCATTCGTTAAATCTGCGTGAGAGGAATCCCGTCATACCTTCTTCAATCTCCCCGTTCCAGCTATCATTAGAATATCTCCCCAAATCAAGAAGTATTCATCTCTAGATATCCCTCTTCTGAATCAGGAAATATTGGTGCTATCATCGTTCAAAGGGTTGAAATTTCATTATTTTACGGATTTGGAAAGGGTTCGTTAGGCTTTTCTTCATCCAATTTGTGTTAATATTTAATCATGCAAATCACTATTCTTATTTCGCTATTGG
This sequence comes from Maratus speciosus, assembly GCA_963932465.1. Lineage (NCBI taxonomy): Eukaryota > Metazoa > Arthropoda > Arachnida > Araneae > Salticidae > Maratus > Maratus speciosus. Next base: position 140,242,420 of record OZ010787.1, on the reverse strand, counting down.
AAGTAAGGGAAGAAATGCATGGGAAAATAAATATTTGGAAGGGATAAATCTTGCTGGAAATCGATTTCCCAATATCCCTTCAACTATCATTTGTTTTTGTTGTTTTAAGAGTGTTGTATGAAGTTCCGAAAACATGAGAAATTCAATATTAAGTTTTGAATTCTTTGACTAAAAGATTTATATTCAAATTTGTTTATTATTATTATTATTATTATTGCGAGCAATACGTTCAAAGCTATATAAAGTCATGTTTTTACTTTTGAAAATTTTCTATTATCCGTTTCGTCTCCCGCAGTTATCATTTACTTATCTATAAATTTATTATATTTATTTTATTCTCTAATTTTAGTAAACTTCCTGATAGTTTTAACGGTAGATAGCAAAGAATATCTTCGATTATTATTGTTATGAGTCTTTGACGATTTTTCAAAAATTAGCAAACATATTTGTCGGTAAATGTTTTTATGACTTAGAAAACGTTGGTATTTTAAACTAAACTATAATTTTAGAAGTCTTTCAGAAATTTTCTAGTTCTTTATACGATTTTTATCACATTTAGTTTTTTTAAGTGCAATTCTTTTTTGATAATTTTTATTGAATTTTGGCTGATATTTTATGACTGATTATTTTTTCGCCGACTGTCCTTTGACTGATATTTTATGACTTTTTAAACTCTCAGCTACATCTACCAAGGCATTATTTTTCATGGTTTTCAACATATCCGTTTAAATTAATTTTGTTTTGACATTTCAAACGTTAAACTTATCTTTAAAATAATTTTTGTGACTACTACGAGTAGTCTTTTGATCGCAATTCATTCCAGGCTCATTCCAATTAAAATTTCTTTTATTTTTTGTATATCTTTTATCTATTTTTTTCCTGTCACATGCTTTTTGTAACTTAATCAGAGTTTTTCTTCTTGGGTAATTTCCTTTAAAGCATTTGGCAGTTTCTATCTTTTTCTGCTGGTTTGTATAGATCAATGATATATTTCTGACCCCATAACATTTATTCTAAGAGTAGAAAAGTCAACTAACAATCTGTTTTGAAATTTAGTGCGCAAATATATTTTATAATGGAAAACTATATCACGCTGCATAAAAATATTTTTGCTGTTAATTATATTTATGGGATACTACTCATAGATTATTTTGTTGATGAAGTTCATAAAATAATGTTCGCAAGCATTTTTCAGCCCAATAAAACATTATTAATTCAAAATGGTACTGTTTTATTATGTAAAAAACATTGAGTTTCATAATTAAACCTAGCATTTTGACGAAAACTGGGACGAGATTAGGATTTACTGTTGATTTTTTTAAAGGTAGATGAGTGATTTTTATCTTAAATCCAACCCAAACCTAATCCGCATAAATAAGCAAAAATATGCTGGGCCTGAACCAACCTGGTCATCGAGGATGATGCAAGTAAATTGGGTTATTCAACTCAAAATTCAACTCCATAAAATGTTATTAAACTATATTTATTTCATTCAAGTTATAAAAATCAGAATTTTCTGTTTAAAAGTGCGTACTAATATTTAAACTGTTTCCTAACAGACAGGCCTTTAAAATGCTTGATTATTAAAATAAACAAGCAATACTATTGGAGACTGAGATTGCATGATTATACATAGTTTCCCTTGTGTCTTAATATTAGAGGAAGGAAATATGAACAGTTTCGCAAGCTGACGGTATTAAAATGGAACATGCAGAAACTTTTCCATTTTGATGTGGTTTAACAAGTTCATAATTTAATTTAACAACATTTTATATTTAATCCTATTTTTAAATTAAGTAGACTATAAAAATTAGCATAAATTAAATTATAATTATATTTAGCAATTATTCGTACATAATAAACTAAAAGTTGTTACTTTGATAACCATTAAATGAAATAATTATGATTGTTCGAGTTCGAATTTATTTAATTCTGTGACCTTCTGGCAATATTAATTCAGTTCTAAAAGGTAGTGATACCTAGAAATATAAAATATAAAAGAGGTACTTCAAGAAGAATGAATAAACTAAATGTTGCTGCTATTTTCATAACCTTTAATGAATTTATGAATGCCCAGGAAATATTTTTCATAGAGAGTACTGTAACTGAATTATTTTGTGTGTCCCTGTATATGAACTATGAATGCTGTATTTATGAATGTTATAATTAACCGGGTTTATTGGTTATAGATAAAGATCTGTTTAACCTCCAGGAAAAATGTGAGCGTGTTTACAGTTGATAAACATAAAAAAATTCATTCGTGATCTTCAATCATGATCGTGTGGCTTCGAATTTATTTAATTCCGTGACTTTCTGATAATTCACTCAGTTCTAAAAGGCAGTGATACACAGAAATACAAAATATAAAAGGGTTACTTTAAGAAGAATGAATGAACGTACAAAAATAAATTTACCTTGTTTTAAGCAAGATATTTATCCCGTTACAAAAAATTTCTTCCTACTGGTTTTAACGGGATGATAAATAAACTTAAATTAAAATTTGGTAACAAATTAAGTAACCGGGTTCATTGATTATAAATCAAGATCTGTTTAATCCTCAAGTAAAATATCAGTGCGTTTACATATGTTAAACATAAGAAATTTTAGTTATATTTTCAGCAGAGATTTTCCCCTTTCCCTTGCTTACCCAAAAGAGTTCAACACAGAGTTCTCATCTGAGATTCAACAGTTCCACTCATGTGTGCACCACAAGAACAGTTGAACAAAATATCTAGAAAAAAGGTTGAAGCATTTTGAGATTTACAAAATTATTCTAAAAGACATTAGACATACATAATCTCAATGTCTTTTGTACATACACTGGTGTCCAAAATTAAGGACCAGTCACAAAATGCTAATTTTCAAGTAAGCGAATATTCAAAAGGAAATAATATACTTCAAATAATTACTATCCTTACAGCACAGCTAGTCCATATACCATCTCATTTATGTCACACATGGTCACAAGTGTCACAGTCACTACGGTGAAACAAAAAATAGGAAATTCCACACGTCTCATTATGAGTCTCAAATGATCACTATATGCGACTCCACTGAGACGGCAATATGACTGCTGCTTTGTGACGAGTCACCAGGTGACTTTACAATGTAGTTACATTGTGTCTCTCATGTGACTGTCATTTTTAGACTCAATTTCAAAGTCATCATGAACGTTGCATTATGATAAGTCACCAAATAATATCACATTATAGTCACATGGTGACTTTTTATAAAAGAGCACAATGGTGACTTCACAGTAGTCTCTGTCTCCTGAAAGTCATCATGTGACTTTAATGTGACATTATTTCGTAATATCACAATGCAGCGTTCACGATTACTTTGAAATTGAGTCTGCAGATGACAGTCACATGAGAGTCACAATGTAACTACATTGTAAAGTCACATGGTGACTTGTCATAAAGTAGCAGTCACAGTGACGTCTCAGTGGAGTCACATATAGTGATCATTTGAGACTCATAATGAGATGTATCGAATTTCCTATTTTTTGCTTCACCGTAGTGACTGTGAAACTTGTGACCATGTGTGACATGAATGAGATGTTATATGGATTACTTGTGCTGTAGAGATAGTAATTATTCGAATTATATTATTTCGTTTTGAGTATTCGCGTACTTGAAAATTAGCATTTTGAGATTGGTCCTTAATTTTGGACACCAGTGTATTTTAGCGTTTAATGATCTTAATGGGTTTGTCGGAGTTCCCTCTTAGTCTGCAAACTTTGAAGAAATCCTTTGCTATTTATATGCTGCCACCACCGATATAATTACGTGATGTCGGTCACGCTCCGAGAGGATTCTTTAAATGAAAACCAACTCTTTCAATTAACTAAATTAACAATTTATTTACACACTATTTACAAATCACAAAACACTATTTACACTTAAAAACTCGGATGTAGGTGATCCGGTTCAACATTAAATTAAATACAGTAAATGCTGGTTGTGTACTGTTAAACTACGTTATATCACTCTCACTCTACACTCGTTAAATTAGCTTTACCGGAGATTACTCTTAATCTCGCAATACATTGGCTCTAAACTCTGAGAGCTTCACTCAACTCTACGCTCGTTACAAGAGCTATACCCAGGAACAACTTCGCACCCTGCGCTCCAGGCTTCAACACACTCTCTCCCAGCAAAAGCGACTTCCTCCTAGCAACACTCTCTTTTTCTGAACTCCTCCTCTTCCACCAACATAAATCCGGGGTTTCCACTCTGACCACATTCTCAGCTCTTTCCCTCGTTCGTGCAATTCTTTTGTCTGCCCATCTCCAGCAGACATCTCAAAAGGTAGGCAAACCCCTCTCCCTCCATGACTTTATCCCTTCATCCATGCTGTACAATTCACCGGCTCGGATCCAATTTCAGATAAGGAAAGAATGTTACTTTGAAATTCCCAGTACACAGACCATACAATATATAATATAGTAAGACAAAATAATACAGAACCATAGTTCTAATAGCAGATGTTTCTCAGAACCTGACATCCCCCACCTTAGCGGAAAATATGCCATTTAGGGGCTAATATTCCCCGAACATATAGTAATATCACAGAAGAGTTCAATAGTCTCTTTGCAGGTTTCTTCATTATTATTATTACATATATATTTCAAGGCGTCTGAACATTATCTACTGACATCTCTAATGAACCGTATACTCAGTGGCGCATCCAGAAATCCGCTCTAGAGGGGGGGGGGGGTGTTGAGATGTTGATAATGGTGATCGCCGGTTACTTGAATCACTGGTTAATTGAATCAGTCTAGTTAATGAATGAAATCAAGATGCTTTTTTTCTCGGTTAGTAGAATCACTTGTTACGTTGGTTATGATTCATTTAAACAGCGTTTACAATATTACAGTTGCAAAACATAAAATACACCAATGAAATACATACTATACTATTACTATGTTAGATTTATATAAAGTGTTTAAAAAATGATGGGGAAAACTTTAAGAAATGGAAGAGCAAAAAATTTTTGTACGGAAAATCAAGAACCCATTGTTCAATCAAAAATACACACGGGATTTTACTCCAAGACAATCCCGAATTGTTGTTCTTAACTTAAAAATTAATTAAACAATTTTAGCAAAATTTTCAATAGACATACCTTGCATTGTGTCAGATGTAACAATATCACGAGAATTGGTGGAGTTTATCATCATCCGTGTCCAAACAGTGCTGAATTTTAGAATGTAGTTGGCATTATTATATATGCGTGCAAAAATTAGTAAAATTTCGCCTGGATCAACAACTGTTTCAAAACTTGCATATATTTTACTTACCCATGATACGTAGTATAGGGTAATTCTTGTAATTGTTTTTTAAATTTCCATTGCTCTACAATTAAAATTTTCAATTTATTATTTTTAAAGAATTTTCATTTTCTAGGCAATAAATGTTATAGACGAGAACAATTTCTAGGCAATAAAAATAAATATAACATTTGAAAAAGAATGAGCATGTGACGAAATCCTGTCTTAAACGGAAAAAATGTGTTGATCCATACAAAATGAATATAATAATACGTGTGAAAAGAATATAATACATTTACAACAGACGCGGTGCACCTGCTAAGAAGGGAACTTGTCTATAATGAACATTTCTGCTCTCTTATGCGATTCCGTCTTAGAAAATTTTACGACATAGCCAGGGGTGATTCTGTTCTGAATTTTCAGAAAAATTAAAAAAAAAACGGTCATCATTCCGAAAATTCGGACATAAAAATATCGTGGATTTTGACAAATGGTCACCGTAAAAAATCAATTTCGTCAATCGTTCGCAGAAAAAGATCGCCAAAGGATCGTGGAGAAAACGCAAATTTCGTCAAAGGATCGCGAAAAAAGAAGAAAAATTTCACCAAATGATCGCGAAAAAACACTAATTTCGTCTAAAGATCGTGAAAAAACGAAAATTTCGTCAAAAGATCGAGAAAACGCAAATTTCGTCAAAGGACCGCGGTAAACGTAAATTTCGTCTAAAGATCGCGGAAAAACGCAAATTTTGTCTAAAGATCGCGAAAAAACACAAATTTCGTCAAAAGATAGCAGAAAAAACGCAAATCTCGTCAATGGATCGCGGAAAAAACGCAAATTTCGTCAAAGGATTGCGAAAAAAGCCCGTAAATTTCGTCAAAAGAACGCGAAAAAAAGCAAATTCCGTCAATGGATCGCAGAAAAAAGCGCAAATTTCATGAAATCATCGCGAAAAAACCCCTCAAATTTCATCAAAGGATCACGAAAAAACCGCAAATTTCGTCAAAGGACCGCAGAAAAACGCTAATTTCGTCAAAGGAACGTAGAAAAAACACAAATTTCGTGAAAGGGCCGTGGAAAAACACATAGTTAATGCCGGGAGGGAATTTTCCCCCTCTGCTGTAATCTTTCAGAAAATTTGCTGTGAATTTCAAGATAACAAAATGAATATCGCAGCCCAAGTCATTTTTTTTAAATAAAGAATACAAACATGAAAAACGCTAAAATAAGTATTTTTTTTTGTCAGAACTCCTCTTACAAGACAATTTTTAACCGTAATGGCGTAAAAATCTCTATTTTGTAGAATTCAGTTGGGCAGGGTAGGGCTTATTGAGTTTTGGTATGAGCCAGGCCGAAATTTTAGATTTTATACCTTGCCAATAATTTTCTTTGTGGAAAAAATGGAATAACGGGCAGGACCGGGCTCGGGCCGAAATTTTCGCTTTTTATACAGGGTCGAAATTCTTTTCTACGGATCGGTTCGCGTTCGGGTGCAGAAATTTCGGCCTGTACGGACTTCTAACAAGATGTTTGAAACTGAAAGATACCTATAAAGCGTATGTTTTATGTTTTTGTCTGGAAGTCGATGGTCCATCATAGTTTTGAACGGAGCAAAGACAGAAATACAATTAAAAAACTGTACACTGTACAATACTTAAACTTAAAGCGTCTATATGGCAGGAAATGATCATTCTCTTAGCATGAGACATCTCGAAAATGTGATCACTGACCTTTTCAAAACAAATGACTAGTTCTCACTTAACCAATGTAATATACGCTATGTAAAAATGCTAAAGCATGTAATATACGCTTTCATAGTTTTAAATACAATATTCGCCGTCTAATTGGATCACTTTGTTGAATTTAATTTCATTCAGCAAAGTCACAGATTCCTGTTAAGCCAAAAAACGTTAATATTAATTTTCATTGTCGCTTATATGAATTAACTAGTGATTCATATAAGCGGCAATTATAGTAATTTTTGTAGCTCTTGGAGAGGTGTCAACCCTGAATTCTCCCCGCCCCCCTTCACTGCGTCAGTGAATTAGTTATTGAGTTATAAGCGATTTTGATCTCGTTACGACCGGTTTTTTCGCCTTTTTGTCGCTATTATGTCGTAAATTCGGTACAAAACATTCAATGTGACAATATCTTCTGAAAGATCTATTGCGTTTATCAAAGAATGGAAAACGTCTTTCAGTTACATAGTTTTTGAATGACAAAACTTGCCTATTTCATGCGCTTCTGAACAAGAATTAATTAAATAAAGTGTCTGAAAGTCCCTTTGGATTTGAGAACAGAGCATTAACAATAGGACAATATACACGAACTGTAAAGCACCAAGAGCGCCCATATGATTAATTTAAGGGGGGGGGGGGGGCTGAGAAAGATCTCAAATTCCTCCAAAGCTACCATACATGTTTGTAAATATTTAAGGTACATTACGTTTTTTCTGCGATCTTTTGACGAAATTTGCATTTTGTCGCGATCCGTTGATTAAATTTGCATTTTTTCTACGATTCTTTGACGAAATTCACGTTTTACCGTGATCCTTGAACGAAATTTCATTTTTTCCGCGATTCTTTCACGAAATTCGCGTTTTCCTTTCGATTGTTGAACGAAATTTGCGTTTTTTTTGCGATTCTTTCACGAAATTTGCGTTATTCCTTGATCTTTTGACAAAATTTGAGTTTTTTATCGCGAACCTATGATGAAATTTGTGTTTTTTTTGCGATTCTTTGACGAAATTTGTGTTTTTAGTGTTCCGTACTTAAAAAGTAAAAACGGAACCATTATAAGATCACTCCTGTGTCTGTCTGTCTGTCACAGCCATTTTACTCGTAAACTATGGAACGTGGAAAGTTCAAATTCGGGGAAGTAATAAAGACCATTGACCCATATATTTTCAGATTAATAAACATTCATAAATATATTTAGTAAAAATGTAGAGGGCTAATTATGCTACTAGAAAAAAAAAATCTTCTCTTTGTATATCATGTGGGGTATCCTGTGAAAGCTATCGTAACGCTGAACTCAAAAATGCATTCCTTTTAATTTTAGGTATTATATTTTCAAAGATATTGTCGAAAATGTAACGCAAAAGTAGCCACCCCCCCCCCCTTCTAAATCCGAATCTACTGAAACTAAAATTATGAAAAAATTAGAGGTAGTAGACGTTAATATAAACCTTGCCGGAAAATTATAACGATCAACCTAGGTCACATAGTTTTTGAGAAATTAGCATTTTTAACACAAATTTCGATTTACGGGCATTCAGAAAAATTGTTGAACATCAGTGGATATACCTGTCGTTGCAGAGGTATAAAAGCATTGTTGATAATGATTTTCGAAAAAAATCATGGGTAATTAGCCAAGATATTAACCTTTAAAGATACAGCCAGTTTGGACAGACAAAAGGCCAGGAGCGGCGTACTCTATGCCTAGTTAACAACTTTTAATGATATATATGTGTAATGTAATGTCCAGTAACAGTATAAAAGCAATAAACGTCAAATTGTTAAAAACATACCAATTTAAGGGGTCTCGGGACTGAAAAAAAAGACCATTTTCAACATTTAATGTCTTAAAATGTATATTATTTTAAAACACAATTTTAATTGGGATGAAAGATATAAGTATGTTCTTTCGTTTCATGTATTTAAAAAATTGCAAGATACAGAATTAGTACAGTCGAGTCTCTATATAACGAAATCCATTGTTCCAGTAAAAAATTCGTTATATAGAGAAATTCCTTATATAGAGAATGAGTAAAAATCCTATTTAATGTGTAAATTTTGAACAAAAATTATTTTTGAAATGCTTAATTACAAATTTGAAATGTTTAACTATAAATATTAACCTAATATTGTATTTCGTAATTATTTAATCAGTTTCAAAAAAGAGAAGAGACATTTATTTGACGCATAATAAAAATCAAATAAGAAAAACTTTAGACGAAGAATTCGGTAATTTTTCGCTGTTTTGATTTCAAAATTGTTGCACTCTCTAAAAAAATTTCACACTTTATTAAAGAATGAAAAATTGTATCGGGAACATTTTCCTTCATTTAAAGTCCTCTCCTTATAAGATCAAAAGAACTCATCATTTCACTGCGAGATTGTTTTTTCTCTTGTTGTACGCTTTCGTTTTCATGCTCATTGTCACTCTCACCATCATTGTTCATAACTCTGCTTAAAATATCACTATCCGTAGGGTACTGCGCAATAGTGAGATTGTCATCCATTTCTAAAAAATCAGAGAGAGTGACATTTTCTTCAACATTTCCGCGTTCCTTAATTAATTTCCATTTATCTTTTAAACTCCTAAACACACATCTTCTTCGTCCTCAGAATCCGCATTAGTCTTCAGTTTAGAAAAGCCGGCCGTTTTAAAGCAATTGTAAATTGTTTTTTTCAGTTACATCAAATCTCCAAGCTTTATAAAGTTCTGCAATACACTTTCTAAGACTAATAATGTCTTGGGTGGAATAATTCTTTTTAGTAGATATGATCAGTTCTTTAAGGATTCTTTTCTTATAATGCACATTTAGATTTTTTATTATTCCCAAGTCCATGGGCTGCAGTTTTGATGTGCAATTGGGGGGTAAAAAAATAACTTCAAATTTTGCAGTTTTTCTCAACAGTTTTGTGAGCGAGCTGGACAGTTATCAATAAGCAAAGCAATTTTTCAGCCTTGTTTTCTCATTTGATTGTTAGGCGCTTTTAACCATTTGTCAAAAATTTCAGTGGTCATCCAGGACTTTTTATTAAAATCACTTCGCGTCTTTAAAACACCGAGGAGATTTATTTTTTCCAATGACTAGCATCTTTAATATTTCTTTCCCTGTCATTTTAGCACACAACAGAATAGTAATTCTTTGTTTGCCGCCAAAACATTTATCTTCTGTATACGCCAGAGTCTTGTTTGGGAGACACTTGTAAAAGGGACCTGTTTCGTCAACATTGAAAATGTTCTCAGGAGCAAATTCTTTTAGAATTTCTGCTACTTTAAGACTCCATTTCTCCCATGCTGTCACCGGCGCATCCGCACTTTCACCCCAGATATTTTTCTGGAATACCCATGTCTCTTCTTGAACTTTTTTAGACAACCAATGCTGGCTTGGAAGTCAGAGTGCCTAAGAGATGAAGCATATTTTAGAGCCTATTCGAAAATTATTGGTCCCGAAAGTGGTAGATTCCGGTCCCTTATCAGTTTAATCAACTTAAACATTGCTTCGTCTAAGTCCTCACATTGACACGTCCTCTTTCTTTTTCGCGCCAAACCAAGATCCGGATTCTGCTCGGTGATTGACTCTCTACTTTTTATGATTGTTGACAGAGTGCTTGCCGGAATCCAAACTTTTTTGCCAAATCTTTTTTTTTCCAATCCCTAATCGATTTCTTTCAAAATCTTCACTTTATCACAGAGAGTTATGCAGTTTCTAGGAGTCATTTTTTGCAGAAGTAGTAAAACAACGCAATAGATTAAGTTTTGTGAATCTTTCACACTAAAGAAAGCCATAAACAATAAACATTTACTCTAACTGTAAGGGTTGAGAGTTTTAGTTTGGATAGATAAAAACGTGTTCTAAATGATGACAGTGATTTGCTCTCGCGGCTGCAGCTGTCGAGAGAGAATTTTCCATTCTACCAATAGTGTGCTTGCGCCTTCTTTCTTGTCCACTTTTTTGTGGAGTGCATCAGGTCACGTGTCATGCCAGTGGATCTCGGGAGCTTTCTAGCAGTGAATATTACGAATATCGAATTGTTGTGCTTGATTAAAAGAGAGTTTATTTTTCTAATTTAACCTTCTGAGTGATTTTCGATCTCATAGACCTTAAACTTCAATTACCTCTCTGATCACGTTCTTATATGTGTAACAATCCAATCGAAACTGTTTTAAGAAGGACGTTGTAAGGTGTGTGGGAGGGGGGGAGATGAATTCGTTGGACATAAAGGACAAGGAGGTTCAAGGTAGAAAAGTAAGATAAAAAACTCAGTACTGAACGATAAATCAGGAATCTGTGATGGAAAATTGATTCCATGTAATTATGGAAGCTTTTTTAATACTGAATAAATAAAGAAAATTTTATGACAAAATTCGTTATATGGAGATAGATATTTCGCTATATGGAGACTGTTTTTAATGAGGTCATGGGAAAAGGGGACCGTTCCTACTAAAAATTCGTTATATAGAGAAATTCGATGTATGGAGTTTCGTTATAGAAAGACTCGAATGTATTTATAGGGGGCTCGAAACTGTTAGACATTTGTCGAGCAAAAATTGGCATAACAGTTTACGCGCAGGATTACAAAATAAATATTGCAACTAGAATGAAAATGTTGGTGCTTACATATACTTCAGATTGTAACAATTCCTCTGAACTTAAATAAATTTGTATTTAAAGTATTTTTATATTTTTAATGCAATGTTACATTTAGCTAATACAAAATTTTGAAAATTACAACAGTAAAATCATCTTAAAAAATATTTTTTTGAACAATAAAAAGGTTGGTTGATTGGTTGATTTTTTGACGGCCGATTATCTACTCTAGAGATATAGGCCCGAGGGGGGAGTGCCTTTCGTGGGGGGTCTTTGTAAGGGAACCTAAACCGTATTTATGCATGGAAATCCATGGCTCGAAGAAAACCACGAAAATTCCGAACGATTAGGCCGACGGGCGCAATTGAGTTCGAACCCAGCACCTCCCGTCTACAGGCTTCGCGAGCAGAACCTCTCAGCCACTGGTGGGGCGAAAAATAAAAAGGAAATTTTAGGTTCAGTTTATACAGACTAACATGAAATATATGTTTTGAAAATTTCATGAAAAAATATTCATAAGTTTTTGAGGTATCCTGCGCGTTATGCCCAAAAAACGCCATTTGGAAAATAATGATTTTAAAGTTTCGGAAACGCCGCTTCAGCTATTGAGCGGGTATAATTCTAAAAGCCAAAACTTCTGTTCTAATGGGAATTTCAAGGAAACAATATCAAAATATTCAGAAAAGATAGGAGTTTAACATCTAAAAAAAAATTAAAATTTCTTAAATTTTGAAGCTTTAAAAGTCCTGCGACCACTTAATCCTTTCCAGCACGGAGTAATTCTATTTATAAACTTACGAAATAATGAACTGACACCAGAATTTATGAACGAATTTATTAGAAAATGCAAAATTGCTTATTTTCAAGTACAGGATAAAAGGAAAATTTTAATTAAATATTCTTGGTGCCGTTCGTCTGTTTTGGAATTAAAATTAGGTGTCCTTTTTCTAAGGGCACTGCCCTCGGAAGGTTTAATTACAATGAATCGCATAAATACTGTGGGATTCGCGATAGTTTGCATTGAGTGTATCTCTCAATACGCCTCGAGTGACTTTAAAAGTTAATTAAAAACCTATCTGGAAAAACGCGGCACTGACCAAGGCGGCGTTGCAAATTTGAGACCTCCTTTCGAAGCGCGCTTTCGATTGCGCTTACCACAACGCTAAATTTAAACTTTGAACAAAGATTTTGTTTTAGCTACACTTTAGAAATAAAGGTTATTACTACGCTGAATTTAGTTTTATGAACTGCCAAATGAAGTTTAACTATGCACTGCATGTATTGTCAATACCGAATTAAGTTCATCATAAAGAGATTAGGATAATATAGAGAAAAAAGAGTTATACGAATAGCTATATTTGATATTATTTAGGTTCCATATCACTTTGAACTTTCATGGTGTAATATTTACACTTTTCTAATATATACAGTTATACCCAACACTGTTAAAAATTTTGCAGCATTCTGGCAGGTCATTCGACCGTTTATTGAAAAAAGGGTTTCATAACCATAAATTAACGGTATTCTGACCATAAAATGGCCAATAATATGGTCAGAATAGTGTTAAATTAGCTGTTGTGTAACCGTTTTCGGAAAAAACGGTCAAATAACCGTTCCAAAAAAAGAATACTGCAAATTTTTAACAGTGAACCCTACGTTGTATAGTTTTTTACAAAGACTTAGTATTTTTATGGCAACGGATTTTTTTTATAATACAATTACAAATTCATATATTTATTCTACGGAACCCTCTGTACGCGAGTAATACTCGCACTTGACTGTTTATTTCCATCATTCTGTGACGAAATTTGTGTTTTTTTCCATGATTCTTTCACGAAATTTACATTTTTCCTGCTATTCTTTAACTAAATTCTCGTTTTTTCCGTGATTGTTGAACGAAATTCACGTCTTTTGTGATCCTTTGACGAAATTTGCGATTCTTTGACTAATTTTGCGTTTTCCCCGTGATTATTGAATGAAATTCGTTTTTTTTTTCTTTTTCAATCCTTTGACGAAATTTGCTTTTTTCGCGATCTTTTGACAAAATTCCTACCTTTTCCGCGATCCTTTGACGAAATGGTGTTTTTTCCTGGAAACTATTGGCGAAAAGGATTTTTTTCGACGACCATTTTTCAAAATTTGCGATATTCTTCTGTGAAATGTTTTATGTTTGAATTTTCGGATTGATGACCGATTATTGTTAAATCTGTCTCTAATTTCTCAGCGTTTTATTTACGCAGAATCAGTTTTACTTGTGAAAATGGATCCTGTCTACAACGGAATCCTAGCTCAGAAAAACTGTTATTGCCTTGTAGAAAAAAACTCACACAGTAACACCTGCTAAGATAAAAATTGTCTAAAATGGAGTTTGTTTCCTATCTTGTGTTTTTTCTTTTTGTAAGAAGCAGCCTATTCGAAAGCACTAATTAAAAACTCAAGAAAACAGAACCTGTCTAAAACAGAATCCAGCTTAAAAAAAAAATCATGGTATGACAAAATGAAATCCCAACAATTATACCTGCTAAGACGGAAGCCCATCTAAAACGCAAAATTGTTCCGGTGCCTTCTGATCTTGTCGATGCAGGTTTTATTCTGCTTTGTCTTTACAAGATAAAGTTAAAATTTTCATATCTTGCAACTGATTTATAAAAAATCTAGGGGGATCAAGCCCCACCTTGCCCCTCCCCCCCCACATGGGTGCAATTTTAAAGCATGCGCGTTTATATCTTTCCGGAAACATAAATATAAAAGAATTATATACTTTCCGAACATATTTGAATTAATGAAAGCTTGGAGGAAGTCAAAGACTTAAAAAAATGTTTTCTTACCATCTTTTTCATAATTTTCTTCTCTGCTCTGAAGAGGGTTTAATATCAATATATAGTACATTAGCACATCAGCAATTGATAACAGAACATGTGTGGAGTCTACTTTTCAAAGCATGCATTTTGTGTTTTTCCTGGAATTCGATGGCCCAGTCCCGTTTCGAAAAAAAAAAGAGCAAGAAACAGATGCAATTAATTAAGACTCCCAATGGTGCAGTTTTGAAGGCGGCATTCACAGGGACAGGAAATGACCATTCCTTTTAGCCTATGGCTGATTTCCAGTAGTGCGAAGGAATGCTGTCCTCGAAATGAGTGACCAGTTTTCGTTAAAAGCCGATATCTGTTACCATGTGCTTTCCCCATTTTTAAAATAAAATACATTACCACCGTTTAAACGAATCAAACTTTTGAGCAGGATTTGATTCGATAAAGCGGCGAATTTTGAACAAAATAAATATAATTCTAACTTTAGTTTTGTTTTAAATTATTTGATTCATAAAAAATGGAAATTTCTGTATTTTTGTCTTGGCTCTGGGGGAGGGGGGTTAACCCCGAACCCCCACCCCTCGCTGCGCAACTGGTATACTAATATGATTATTACAGAAAAACTACACATGCTACTACACTATTATAAACACAAGATTCAAATACAATTACACATGCACAAAAAAAATTTAAAACGTGATGACACCCCTTTAAGGTTTGTCCACTATTTAGTCATTGATGCCGATGGACTAGCAACTGGCTGTTCTTCCCAGCTCTTCCTATGTAGCCTAGAAATTGCATCAGCATTCAAATGTTGCGCTCCTGGACGATGAGAAATACTCAGGTTCCAGCGTTGCAAGGCCAGAGCCCATCTAGTGAGTTTGGGGGACTTTGAGGATGTTTCAGTGAGAAATTTTAATGGATTATGATTCGTTATGATCTCAATTTGAGATCCATATGTCCATTTTTCAAACTTACGCAACCCGAAGAGAACACTCCAAGCCTCTTTCTCTATACTCGTATAAGCACGCTGAGCCCCTGATAATTTCTGACTGGCAAAAGCTATCGGCTTAAACTGACCCTTTTCATCTTTTTGAGTAAGACAACATCCTACTACAGGTGTAAAGCATCGGCGTGAAGCTGATATTCCCGGCCTACGGTAGGTGTAGCCAAACGCGTCACGTTACATAACTCATCATTAAATGCTTCTTCTGCCCTTTTATCCCATGGTACAGTATTTTTAACCTTCCCTTTAGTTAATTCAGTTAAAGGTATAGCAATTTCTGCATAATTTGGAATATAAGATCGGTAAAATCCCATTCATCCCAAAACAGATCTAACTTCCTTTTTAGTTTTCGGTCTCTTTAAGTCCCTTATTGCTCCTATTTTCTCCTCATTAGGTGCATGCGTTCCACCCCCCATTACATGACCTAAAAACTTAGTCAATTTCTCTCCAAATTTACATTTATCCAGCCTAATCGTAAAATTTCTATTTTTAAGTTCTTCTATGACATCCCTAACATGATCACAATGCTCTTCCCAAGTGTCGGAGAAAATGATGACATCATCAATATATGCTTGTGCATACCTCCGATGAGCTTGAAGAACCTCATTCATATCCTTTTGGAAAGTTTCGAACCATGGATTTCCATGCGTTAATATGGTTTAGGTTCCCTTAGAAAGACCCCCACGAAGGGCACTCCCCCTCGGACCTATATCCCTAGTGTAGATAATCGGCAGTCACAAAATAAACCATAAACCAAACCTTTTGGAAAGTAGCAGTCGCCCCTGATAAACCAAAAGGCATAGTACGCCACTGATAAATCCCATTATGAGTTGTAAAAGCTGTTAAATGTTTACATTCCTCAGCCATTTTAATCTGCCAATAACCCTTCAATAAGTCAATCGAAGATAAATATTTAACTGCCCCCGCAGTATACATGATTTCTTGCGAATCTTTCATAGGAAATGTTGGGATCTGCGTTACTGAATTTAAAGCTCTATAATCTATACAAAGCCTAACGGTTGCATCTTTTTCGCCACGCAAACTATTGGATGACTAATTTCTGCATTTGACACTTCGATTAGATTTAATTCAAATAACTCCTGAATCTATCTACTTCCTCTTTATAAGCAAAAGGTACACTATATAACTTTGGCTTTTTCCTTGCCACACCCGGTTTCAAATCAATACGGTGCTCCCCTACTTCCGCTGGTCGCACAGAACCCATAAATACCTCTTTATTCTCCCTCAAAATGGACTTTATATCCTTGACTTGACTATTAGATAACTCTTTTATTTCAAACCTTTCTATGTCCCGTTCTACCTCTGGTTCCCGGTTTAAAATAGGAATTTCCCACTTCTCCAAATTCCCCATCACTTTCAAAAACAATATTAACTATATTACACTTAGCAATAAATTCCCCTTTATTTTGATACAAATACTTTTTGCTACCATCCTCCAACTCAACTAAGACTCTGTCACTCACTTTCAATTTTCTAGACAATTGACATTCTAGACATGATTTACAGAATTTTTTAGCTTCTTTAGCCATACCTTCCCAATAAAAAGCTTGCCTAATCCTCTCTAAGGTTTTCTTTGCCGCGTGATGCTCTCCCCCATTAGAAGCATGCGCTGACTTTAAGATTCCTTCTCTTTTGACATTCGGCCCTACTAATTTAGCTATAGCTTCTCCTACAAATTGATCTTTATGATACAATAACTCCTTTTCAATATAATAACAACCTTTATCAATTTTAGCTAATTCCCAAGCTCTCTCTAACTCTTTACATTCCAATTGGGATTTCTTAAATATATCTGAATTGCATATCGTAACATTACCATTTTCCTCTACTTCCGTCTTTTCGTCATTCTGACTTTGTAAATTTCCCGATATCGTTTCTATTGCAGCTATCGCTACTCATATCTTCCTTTTCGCCCGAATTATCAATACTAATTTCCGAACTTTCTAGTTCTTGGGACTCTAGCAATGGCTCCTCACGATTGACACCTGACAACTCATTAATCACTTCGGGATGTAAAATTACCTGCTTATTAATATTATCGGACACCGCGCAAAGTACTTCATGATGAATTATATTAGTTTGTCCGAATTGCGGAATAGCTAATGCTAATTTAACCAGCGGTGGTTTAACTGCTTCACCAAATAATCCTTGTAAATAAATACTACCCGCTCCTTTTAATTTCTCCTCCGGTACCAAATCTTTATGCATGACAATAATTTCACATCCAGAATCAAACAATTCTTTCGCTTTCTGCCCATTTACACTAACTTCAATTTTCTCGAGTTTATTTAATTTCTCACCAATAACATTAGTTCTCTGTTCGGCCTTTGCCGATATCCTCGCCACAATAGCCCCTTTAGGCCATTCTTTGTTTCCTTTCACGACAATCTTATTTACACTCGATTTCTGTTTTCGACATTCGCTATTATTATTTCCCTCATTACTCAATTTATTACAAAAACGTTGGTAATGACCTCTTATACCACATTTGAAGCATCTAGGGCTATATCTCTTAAACTCAGTTTTTCTATCCGAAAAAGAATTAATCTCATTACTCCCGTTTTGTCGCCAATTACCACTAAATTTACTATCCTCCCTCGGTCTCAATTTTTCACTGTTTACATATACCTGTCTTTACCCTTAAATCTTTTATACGTAAACGCATAAGACTTGTGTTTAGCATCAAAATAATTGTCACATTCTTTAGCAATTTTAGAAGCTTCTAGCCATTTACTCTGCTGAGTTAACCCAATATATGATGCGGTTTCCTCATCTAACGCATTTAATAACTTATCAGTAATTATTAACTGATTGTCCTTTTCATATGAGTCCGCACCCCTAATCTTACAATAATTTTCCCATGTTGCTATTAAGCGCGATACAAATAATACATGAGTTTCATTCTGGTTTCTCCTAGCCTTCTTAAAATTTTTCAAACACGCCTTCGGTGTTCGCTCGTGTTCCCTTAGAACTAACTCCTTTAATTCCTCATAACTCTCAAATTGTTCCCTAGTGGTAGAAATTAACAAATTATCCGCCTTATCTCCTAACATATTTAGTAGAATTTCGGCCTGCTGGTTTTCCGGTACATTTTTAGTTTTGAATGCCTTTTCTAAACTGTTGAAAAATAAATTCCATCCCTCAGTCCCTTCTGGTACTTTGATAGACAGAGTTTTAACACTTTTGATGAATTTTTCTATGCTACTTTCATTATTAGGTTCCCTAGACCCATTAGAGTTATTTGCCGAACCTTGCATCCTTAGCCTCTCCATTTCTAAACCATGTTCCATCCTAAAATTTTTAGACCTCTCTTCTCTTTCTATCTTTTCCCACTCTAACTTTTCCTGTTTTTCTGACTCTTCGCGCTCTAATTTTTCCTGTTTTTCTAACTTTCCGAGTTCTAGTCGTTCCGCAACAATAGTGTTAGATAATTCCATAATAATCCCCTCGTCATAGTGATCGCTGTCCATTATATTTTCCCTAAACTGAATTCTGGTATCATCTTTCGTGAATTCATCCACCAATTCTTCGGCTATTATCTGAAGATCCACCCTTTTTTATTTCAATAAAAAGCCATACCTTCCACCGATTAATATTACGACTCTACAATAATATTTAAACCTACTAAATTAATATTTCCTAAATTTCTACTTCAGTACAGTTACCTCCCCTTATTATACTAATTAATACCTTTCAGATAATCGATGTATTCTATTTCTAATTTAACATACTGTATAACCTGATTTTCCTGATACATTGATGTCACACAATTTACTTCCAATAAAAAAAATGGTAAAAACAATAATTTCGATTTGATTACTATGCAATACAGATACCAATTTATACAATTAGATAATAACATACGATTTACATAATAATTACTGATACGTTGCAAATTGAATAAAAGTATTGATGCCAATAGAAACATCCACATAAAGAAAAATTGTATAACATACACATATAAATTCCTACAATTATACTCAATGAAATATTTCCAAATTCAACACTGGTTCTCACACTTAAAACAAATGAAATCCAAAACTTTCACTTTTTTTTTTCTCTTGTGAGCCTTTTTTTTTTTCACTGTGAGCCTTTTCTTTTCGAAATTTACTTCCAGCCAATTAGAATTCTAAGCAAATATTCATTGCTCGTTTGTTATCAACTCTTCAAACTTAAAACAGTAGTATTGCTTCATTTAAATATTACTTTAATAATAATTTAAATTTAAGTAAATTCAATTATTCCTTCCAAATATTATTAACTCAATGCATTAATTTTGTTCACTACCATTATTAGTAAAAAAAAAAAAAAAAAAAAAAAAAAAAAATAGAAAATCAATTTCAGCACAAGCTATTATGACCTTTTCTTAAAACAATAGTAAATATGGCTGATAATATCTCCTACCTATCTGAACACAATTATTTGATTGCACATAAATTATCAAGATTTAGACAATTTATCTTAAATTACTATTTTTTATACAACAACAAATACATTTGGTTCTAGAATGTCAGCAGAAAGAAATGATCAAAACACCTTACCATATATTTTATCTGCTGGAGTACTCAACTGCTCACACGTAGTTCCACGATGAACTCAATATTTCACACTTTAAAGTCACTTTGATGATATTCAACACTCGGGCTGTAACACACTGTAATTTGATTCACTGTAGCGATTATAGGGCACAAACACTAGTTCGGTTAGCTGTAGCGACGATAGGACACAAACATTCTCGTTCGGCTCACTGTAACGACGATTGTGCACAACCTTTTAGTTCGGTTCGCTGTAACGACGATAGGACACAAACACTCTCGTTCTGTTCACTGTAACGACGATAGGGCACGCACACTCTGTACTTCCACTCGACTCTTGGTTGTTATCTCTCTAAAATTCCGCTCAACGATCCGGCATTACCACGCAAAAATTCCACTGGGTGCTCCGGCACTAACACACTACAACACGGCTCGCTGGTCACTGGTCTCAGACGATTCTATCCCGTCGCTGCCAACAATTTGTCGGAGTTTCCTCTTAGTCCGCACAGCTTTGAAGAAATCCTTTGCTATTTATATGCTGCCACCACCGATATGATTACGTGATATCGGTCACGCTCTGAGAGGATTGTTTAAATGAAAACCAACTGTTTCAATTAACTAAATTAACAGTTTATTTACACACTATTTACAAATCACAAAACACTATTACACTTAAAAACTGGGATGTAGGTGATCCGGTTCAACATTAAATTAAATACAGTAAATGCTGGCTGTGTACTGTTAAACTAAGTTATATCACTCTCACTCTACACTCGTTAAATTAGCTTTACCGGAGATTACTCTTAATCTCCCAACGCATTGGCTCTAAACTCAGCGAGCTTCACTCAACTATACGCTCGTTAGAAGAGCTATACCCAGGAACAACCTCGCACCCTGCGCTCTAGGCTTCAACTCACTCTCTGCGAGCAAAAGCGACTGCCTCCTAGCAACACCCTCTTTTTCTGAACTCCTCCTCTTCCACCAACATAAATCCGGGGTTTCCACTCTGACCACATTCTCAGCTCTTTACCTCGTTCGTGCAATTCTTTTGTCTGCCCATTTTCAGCAGACATCTCAAAAGGTAGGCAAACCCCTCTCCCTCCATGACTTTATCCCTTCATCCACGCTGTACAATTCACCGGCTCGGATCCAATTTCAGATAAGGAAAGAATGTTACTTTGAAATTTCCAGTACACAGACCATACAATATATAATATAGTAAGACAAAATAATATAGAACCATAGTTCTAATAGCAGATGTTTCTCAGAACCTGACAGGGTTTATCTAAGCATACCTTTTTTTTAGTTACAATAGAATATTAAATTGAATGCCTTATCTATTCTAAGTTTAGAGGCAGATGTATTGCATTCGATTATATTTTCTAGATATAATCAAAGGCTTTGCAAGTAAAACAAGAACGTAAAATCATGCGTCAAACATAGATTATGAAATACTTTCCAACACATTCAGAATGTTATAATAAAACTTCACAGTTTAATAAAGTAAAAAATAATGTCTAAATTAACAATTTGTAAAACGTATGATACATTTGAAAACACAATTTAGCAATTATTATCAATAGTCGGTAAAATATCTGAATTGTTTATGCAGCCCTGTATATGATCTAGAGATTTATCATAAGTATGCTAAATCATAGGCTGCTAAAACTTAGTTCAGTTTGAAAACACATAGTATATTTACATTTCCTCCTTCATAAGTTTTCATCAATAAACGGAGCTTTTGTGCTGCGCTGTTTATCATCTATAGAATTTATACACACCAAATAATAAAGAAAACATTTATTGCATTTAAAATTTTTTACCAAAAATTAAATATTTCTCATTGGGAGTACTGTAACCGAATTATTTTGTGTGCCCCTGTATATGAACGATGATTGCTATGCACACCATATTCTATAGTAAGCATCTTGCAGTTCACCTTAGATATATATATCAATTTCAATACATTTTAAATAGTGAAACATAAATTAAATACACCAATAACGATTTTTCCCATAGACCGTCGTGTAACAGAATTCTTTCGGGTGTCCCTGTAAACGGAAGAAGAATGCTTTGCATATAGATACTCTATAATTAGCATCTTCTACTGAACCTCAGTGATATATATACATTTTAATATGTTTGAAATTGTGAAACATTATTAAAAACCACCGCAAACGATCCCCCCCCCCCCGTATAGACCATAATGCAACGGAATTCTTTTGAGTGCCCCTGTAAATTTACTATTAACGCTGCATATTTCATTTTCAATACCGAACATGCCATAGTAAACATTAATAATATACATAAATTGTTTGGCAATCTGGGTATATTTACGCGAGTTAGAGCACAGACAGACAGACAAGCAAACCGAATTCATTAACACTTTTCAATTTTGTTGGAAAGTGTTAAAAACATGCTTTTATAAGTAGTCATTGTTTATCTTAAAAATCATGACTGCAATTCATGTTGCTTCAAAACATTTTCATTACAGTACTTGAAGACGACGTGGGTCACGATTATGGTAAAGTTCCCACTTTTATTTATGCTTATTAGAAAAGGCGAACTAGTGAATTTATTTATCCGCTTTCCTTACCAATTTTTTAGAAAAAAATTGCAAAAATCATCATATTTTTTGAATCACATCATTCATTTCCTCATTTGCATTCCACATCAACAAATTTTAAAAACTGCCAATCAAATATTATGTGCAAGTTATTATAATGTATAATTTATTATATTATATAAGATTATTTTTCTTTTTAAGCTTTAAGCAGAGTAAAAATGTGATAAAACAAATCTTAGGGACAAATCATGCCACGCAGGAGTTTTCTCGGGACAATAATTAATTGTAAGACACTATATGGCCAATGATGACCGGTCACTTGCGATTTTAGACGTTTTGTTAAATATCTAAAAAAATACATGAGGGGTTATCCTGAATTTTCAGTTGTGTAAACAGCATGGCAGACGTCATATATTTCCGCGAAGATTTTTTACCTAAACCCCATAGGGGACCGTCAACAAATTCAAGAAAAACGAATATCTTTTGGATTACCCTCTAAAAACTAATGTCGCAAAAGCATTGTAACAGTAGCACATGATTAAGAGGCTTCTTGTAATAAAATACAGTAAACTCCCGACTATCCGGCCTAATGTGGCGAAAGAGTAGGCCTGATAACAAAAAAGCCAGATAGGCCGGGGTTCTATAAATATTTACTCACTTCCTGGACCCCCCCCCCCCCCCATCATATTAAAAACACAATCCACGCATTTTAAGATAAATTTTATATCTACATTACACACAGTTTCAAAATAAAGAAAAACATTAACTTAAAACTTAAGTCTAATTCGTAAAAAAATGAGTAAGTCTTATTTTACTGTTTATTAATAAATGGTTTCACAAATATGAAGAGTTATACATAAGTAAAAGAGTCAAAGCTTAGTTTTCAGTTTTTGAAAAAGTGGTTCATAGATGACTGTCTCTGCTATTGCATTTTGTAATACCTTCTTGCTCCTTCTTATCGTGTGTTAGCACTTTCTTACGGACAAGAACCTGCCTGTCCCGGCCGCACGCAACATGCCTCATCTTTTTTACTAGGCCGGGTAGTGCGGGGGGGCCGGATAGTCGCGAGCCGGATAGTCGGGAGTTTACTGTATGTTCATTTTTATGAGGATAGTACGAATACGCGATAAGAAATTAAGGTTTTTATAAAAACAATCCCAAATTTTGCCGAGCTTTTTCCTTATAATTTGGAGAGTTCTTAATAAAAAAGAATGTTATTTTTAGGAACCATGTCAAACAATATTGTACACAATACCCTGAAATCAGAATGAAAAAATAATAAAAATTGGAGGAAAAATGAGCAGGTTCACTAAATAATGTTTTATATCGCATGCGTGAATACAATCAAAATATAATGTGCATAATGTATTAGCTAAATGTATAGTGCAACTTTTGTGAGAGTATCAGTACTATTCTCATAAAAATATCACAATACTTACAAGAAGCCTCCTAATCATTTGCTGCAGTTTCAACGGTTTTGCGACATTAGTTTTTACAGGGAAATTTCAATTTGTTTACGGTCCCCGATGGGATTTTGGTAAAAAATCTTCGTGGAAATATATGAGGTCTACTATGCTGTTTGCACACCTTAAGTTTCAGGATTATTCCTGCATAACTTTTCTAGATATTCAACAAAACAGATATGGCATCAGAAAAGAATAATAAATTGAAAAGTGCCCAGTTAAATTGATGGCATTGAGCTCACTGGCTATTCACACTAATTGTATATTATACTCTTATTTCAAAGAACAATGCCCTCGAAAAATAAATTAAAGGGGATTAGCCCCACCCCTCAGTTTCCCATTTTTATACTTAACAAATGAACCTCCAAATCTCATCAGGGAAGCGCCTTATCAGAATAAACCGGGATACTAAATTTCAAGCAAATCGGACAGAAAAACAAATTTATCTAAATTAAGGGGGGATTATCCCCCGTTTCCCCTTTATACTTAACCAATGAGCCCCCATATGTAATCAGAGAACAGCCTTATCAGAATTAACCTATTTACAAATTTTGATGCAAATCGGATAATTCTGCCTGAAAAACCCATTTATCTAAATTAAGGGGGGGTATTAGCCCCCGTTCCCCCTTTATACTTAACCAACGAATCACCCAAAAGCATTCAAAGAAGAGCCTTATCAAAATGAACTTATTAACAAATTTTGATACAAATCGGAAAATTCTGCCTGAAAAACCAACTTATCCAAATTAAGGGGGGTAGTCCCCGTTCCCCCCGTTTATACTTAACTAATGAACCCCTAAAAGTAATCGGAGAAGCACCTTATCAGAATGAACCTATTTACAAAATTTGATGCAAATCGGAAAATTCTGCCTGAAAAACCCATTTATCTAAATTAAGGCGGTATTTGCCCCCCCGTTCCCCCCCTTTGTACTTAAACAATGAATCCCCAAAACTAATCAGGGAAGGGCCTTATCAGAATGAAAAAAAAAATTAAAGCAAATCGGATATTTCTATCAAGACTTATCGCGTTCCGTACGTACATACAGAACCTGCGGGCACATTAGCTCTCAGGCTTTGATAGCCTGTGAGCTAAAAAGCATTATTCAATCTGTCTATTTTTTATTTATAAATTGTTTTCTCAAAAAATAATCAAAAGTAATTAAATATTAAATTATTAACAGATAATTAAATTTTGAATTAATAAATATATTCTATTGTCATCGGAAACACACAACTGTATACAATTTCTAGTACTCTAGCACATCGGAAAGTGGAGAAAAAATTACCGTATATACTCGCGTATAGGTCGGCTCGCGTATAAGTCGACTCCCTAACTTTCGAATGCAAATTTTGCAAAAAATCAAAAACTCGCGTATAAGTCGACCCCCTAACTTTTTACTTCAATTTTGCGCAAAATCAAACCAGATATTTCACTTGCCTATACGAAAAAGTAGTAAGTAAATAAAAATAAGCCATTGAAATTTTTTTTAATGATAAAGTATTATTATTTGTATATTTTCTGTAATATTTTATTATTCATACACATAAAAAGTCAGAATTTTGCAGTATTCGAAGTTTTATTTTTTATTTTTTAATTTACTCGGGTATAAGTCGACCGAGTAAATTTGCTTGCCAAAAATTGTCAGAAATTCCTCGACTTATACGCGAGTATATACGGTAATTACAAAATTCCATCTTTACATCCATGCACCAAATTAAGATGATAAAAAGAAAGAAAAATCATGCGTCAAGCAGAGATTATTGAGCACTTTCCAGTATTTCTAGAATACTTTATCAAAATTTTGCCGTTTAATAAAGTAAAGAAAATACCTAAATAAATGTTTTAGAAAACGTATTACACATTTGAAAACCAGACTTCAACAATTACTCCCACAGCCAGGAAGGTACACCAATTATTTTGTGCAGTTTTGTATATATGATCAATAGATTTGTACAGATTTACGTAATATGCTAAATTTTATTTTACTAAGAACGCGCATAACACAGCTAAAATTACCTTCAGCAATTTCTACCAATAGACGGAAGCGTACCTGAATTCTTTTTTACAATCATGTATATTGCATTCAGATTTTTCTACACGCCACATATTAATCTGAAATTTAATTCAGGCAAAAAATGCTTAAAACTACTGAAATCACACTTCCAAGAATGACTTTCCATAGGCTGTCATGCATCCAGTTCTTTGCATAGTCCTGTATAAGATTTTATTTATATGCTACAAGCGTCTCTTAGTATACTGAATGTAGTTGAACTTGAAAATGTATCACTCAAATGAAACACCTTTAAGCAATTCGCACTCATTCTCAGTAATGGCTACGAACTCTTTTGGATAGCCCTGTATATGGTATGTAAAATTTATGGACACCAAGTATGCAAAAATATAGTTAAACTTAAAAACGCATTCCGTAACTGAAAACTCACTTTCAGCAATCATCCCAAATAGACAAAACTTCGGATACTATATTGTATCCGAAATCTTTTATGTGTCCCTGTAAATGAACGATAAATACAATGCACATCATATTCTATCCTATTCTATTGTAAGCATCTTGTTTTAGATCTTATTAAATATATATAAATTTCATAATGTTTGAAATAGTGCAACATGATTGAAATACTTCTGTGAGCAGTTCTTCTCCGTAGACCATTCTATAACCGAACACTTTTGTGTGACTCTGTAAATGATTGATAAATGCTTTGCACCCAATATTCTACAGAATGTATGTATTAATGTACCTCAGAAATTCGTATAAATTCCATCATGTTTGTATCAGAGTAACATCTTTAAAATACTCCGCAAACGATTTCTCTATATAGATTATAATATAACGGGAAATTTTTGAGTTCCCCCTGTACGCGTACTGTAAATGCTACACATCACACATTCAACAGTAACCATCTTCTTGTACCCCTCAATAATGTATATAAATTTCATTATGTTTAAAGGCAGTTGGAAGTCCCTATACCTACCATGTTAAATTAATGTACCTTTTCTCAGAAACTACCAAAGATATTCACTTGTAATTCTTTACATACATAATATAAATAATTCCTAATAAAGTGAAGTCAACTTTATAAACAGATATGCTTTAGGTTTTTTTTTTATTATTATTAATAAAAACCACTTTTAAATAACAAAAATCTTGGATTTTTCTAACGAAAATCTTTTTTATAAAAATTTTGTACAAATGTTTGTAAAAAAAGTTCACTTCAGATTGATTAGAGATATGTGAGAAATATTCTGTCACGATTGCAAATAATAATATGTAGTAGTTTCTATAAAAAGGTACATCGAAGTTCAAAAAGCAACATTTTGAGAAAATTCAGTTTAAAATTTACGCATGTAATGTTTATGTATGATGTTAACAAATTGAATTACGTAAATTTCTTTAACTTCTTGTTGTCATAGTAACAAAATTAATATGCCATTCAAAAGGGGGGAAATAAAAGACTCAAAATATTAAAAGAATAAAAAAAAAACGACTTTTTTCAAAAATTTTACTTCCAACTGCCCTTAAAATGTTGTTACACTAGTATAAAAAAAACTTTTCAAAAAATAAATAAATAAATAAATAAAAATAGTAACCTACTTAAAAAAAAAGCGCTAAAAAGAATTAAATAATTCTTTAAAATTCTCTAATGACGAAACGTTATCCAATAACCACACATCGGATATCATATATCGGCATAAAAGTCTTAAATTTAATATGTAGAATTTAATATCCACCAAACATGTATTTTCTAGAGAATATTTTTTACAAGAGATTAATTTACATATTTATGATTTAATTTACGAATATATACGTATAAAAAGTAATCAATTACTTTTTGAAGTTGGTGCCAATCTATCTTAAGTATAGTAAAATTGTGAATATATCGTACCTATTACCATGAATAAAGTGATAATGGAAAATATGATACAAAGTAAAAAGAAATGTTCTATTTCTTGAGAAAATTATTTGTTTAACCATTATCGATTGCGAATGTTTGGCACCAACTTCAAAAAGTAATTGATTACTTTTTATATGCATATATTCGTAAATTAAATCATAAATATGTAAACTAATCTCTTGTAAAAAATATTCTCTAGAAAATACATGTTATGGTGGATATTAAATTCTACATATTAAATTTAAGGCTTTTATGCCGATATATGATATCCGATGTGTGGTTATTGGATAACGTTTCGTCATTAGAGAATTTTTAAGAATTATTTAATTCTTTTTAGCGCTTTTTTTGAAGTAAGTTACTATTTTTTTTTTTTGAAAAGTTTATTTTATTTCCTACATTTTAGTTATTCATACCGTAATACAGAATTAACCTGATTTCATTCAATATCTGCTGAATAAATAATTAATTTGTCATAGAAATTATAATTTACAAAAAATATTTATTAAACAAATAGTTTTTAATTAATTTTTTGTAATTTCATTCGAAGTATTGATTTTATTAGCATTTAATACTTATTAAAGTTTTTAAACAAGTACAGTCGTGGAAAAAAAGTAAACACCCCGTACTAACTCCTAAACAAATTACCGTAGGTGAAAGTTAATAGTACCGAACGATTGGAAATAAAGTCTACTTTTAAATGACGTATATAAAATTTGCTTAGGGGGCCATCTACATATTAAAACGAATCGAAACTTAATTTTTTTCAATGGAAATACCCAATTTTAACGAGATATTTCCAATCTTTGGTTCAAACTATGCCTAGACACCAAATTTCAAGTCATTTGAATGATAAGATTTTGAATTATAAACATTCAAAATTTAGTGCTTCTAATGTTAAATTACATTTTCCTATTTTTATTTATAACTTATGAAATTATTTTCCTAATGTTCTAATTTTTCGTGTAGCAATAATACTAATTTATCCAAACATAAATACGTTGAATTTGCAATTTTTATAATTTTCTGATATGAATTATGAATTATCAAATTAATATTAAAAAAATATGAATTGCAACCTACAATTTTTTTGAGGGATTCAGATTTATTAAGTCCTGCTTTATGGAAATCCAAAATTTCACATTTTTCCTACAAGTAGTTTTCAAATTATGCTTAAAAAATGGCAAAATGATGGTTTAAGGGGCTGTTTATGATAGAAGTGAAATTTCTTATGCTATTCTGTAATCTAACACGCTT
Source organism: Maratus speciosus (assembly GCA_963932465.1). Classification (NCBI taxonomy): domain Eukaryota; kingdom Metazoa; phylum Arthropoda; class Arachnida; order Araneae; family Salticidae; genus Maratus; species Maratus speciosus. The sequence goes on along the minus strand of OZ010787.1, from coordinate 140,213,259 downwards.
AAATTGACTGTTTAAGGTGCCTTGATCAAGAAGGGAGCTCTCTTGGTTAACAATCGAGTACCGAACTTCAATTTGGATACAGCCCTTAAAATACGCTCGTTATAAAATAATGAATTTCTCGAAAACTTATGGTACGAATTGCATAAAAATTTGTTTTTAGACTAACTGAAGGGTGTAGAGTTCATTTATGCTGTCAGAATTGTGTACTGCTATTAAAAAAAAACAAAGTTATGATTCGTTTTAATATGTAGATGGCCCCCTAAGTCAATTTTATATATGTCATTTAAAAGTACACTTTATCCCCAATCGTTCGTACCAGTAACTTTCTTCTACGATAATTTGTTGAGGAGTTATTAGGGGGTGTTTACTTTTTTTTAACCACGACTGTACATTGTATTCCAACAATCTACATACATTTGGCATTTTATTAACATACATCTGACCTGTGCGCTTGGTGTCAAGAGCCCGCTTATAAGTCATCGTCAATATATGCGGACGAGACAGCGCACTCAAGGAAATTTAGAACACAGAGAAATACAGCAGGGAGCTTCACAAAGAGTGTGCAACTGAGCCAGCGGCATACTCGCAAGCGATTAGCCGTGTAATTGCTTGACCACTCAGCCATGGTGAGCCCGTCTACATTCAAGAATTATTTTTTGTAGGACTCCGTTGTCAAGAAGCAAAATGAAAACTATGTATTAAAATTTGCATTGACACTTCATGTATGTTGGCCAGGATTCAGGCAGAATTTTCGCTGCTAGAGAAATGAGATCGACCAATCAGAAGCCTGTATTTTTGCGAACATTTCTCTGTTTACCTCAAATCGGCAAAATGCAGGCAATTGATTGGTCAATCTCGTCTCGCTAACAGCAAAAAATCTATCTGGATCTCGACCTAAAGAGCAGAGTTGCCAAGCCTCTGGCTTTTTTGATACCTGTAATTTTCATAGAATATGTCTTTTTGAATGGAGGATATTCCATCCGCGTTTTGATCACGTGATCAAGGTAAAAACGTCTAGCGTAAAGAAGGGAAGGCTCCGTAGAGTGTAATGTAAATCCCCGCTAGCCAATGAAACAATTCATCAGGCAAAGCAGTAGCATCTTCCCTTCTTATCAGTTCGAAGTTCCTTGGGTAAATTACCGGTATCGCGTGACTTTTTTCAGCCTCGAACCCATATTTGGAATATCCTCCATTGGAAAAATTCTTCTATCAAATAAAACAAAATTTTCCGTACTACAATACTGGCATTCAAAAAGCTGTAGACTTGTCAGGTTTGAAAATGTGGTCCAGAATGGAGGATATTCCATCTACATTTTGATCACGTGGTCAAGGTAAAAACTTCTATCGTAAAGAAGGAAAGGCTCCGTAGACGTGCAATGTAAATCCCTGCTAGCCAATGAAATGGTTCATGAGGCAAAGTAGTAGTATCTTCCCTTCTTATCACATAGAAGTTCCTTGGGTAAATTACCGGTATCACGTGACTTTTTTCAGCCTCGAACCCATATTTGGAATATCTTCCATTCTACATTATTATTTTCTGATAATCTCCATCAATTGTTTCCTCATGTAAGATACCTATATATGAGAGTAGTGACAGACAATGCTCAGACTCCGTTTATACATACGTGTTTTTCTAAACTTTGGCAAAAATAGACATTTTTTATTCCAGAACTTGGCGCCTCTGATATATGGAGTGACTTTTTGTCTCCAGCACAATAGGCACCTTCGTACACAGGCACTAGTGCTGTGATATATGCAGGTATTTTACCGGTGCATTTTAAGCTTTCGACACCTACTTCCGATGCCGGGTGGTATCGATGTGGGGCTTCCAGTTTGGTAGATGCGAGAACTTGTCCAGTTAAGGCTTCGCACTTTGGGAAGATCATTCACTTCGGAAAGTTACCACATCCAGCAAACTTTAGAGTGCGCATCGATACACTGTTAAAAAATCTGTAGCTTTTGGTACATAGTCGCTCCACCGCTTTTATAGAAAGCAATTACTTGACGATATTATGGAGCATTCTCATTGCTCAGAATAGAGATATTCTATAAAAGCGGTGAAGTGACTATGGACCAAAAGTTGCAGATTTTTAACAATGTATCTAACGACATCGGAATTGGTTGCTTACAATCCATCTCTAAAGTGCCCTTACACATCAGAGCGCGACTAAGTTCTTCCATGTGTCAGTGCACAGCAAAGTGACTCCATATGTCAGTGCACAGTACTTTCTTATGTGTAGTCAAAAGTACTCCCTTTCAAAAAAAAAAAAAAAAAAAAAAAAAAAACTGAAAAGGAAAATGCTAGCAAAAACCGCGCCATGCTTCAGTAAATAAACTGAAGCTATCTAATATCCATAAAAGGAGTAATGGCATCGGAAATGAATGGTGATGTTTGGATGTTTAGTCCGAATCTGGAAACCTGAACCTGACAGCCTCTATGTGAGAGTGGCATAACATTCTATGCGCAGATTGTGCTTTGACAGATGCTTTTGTCAAACTATATCATTCCTGGAAATTTTCTCTTCCAGAACTTGAAGATGGTTGCCTGAACGAGTTAGGGCATACGAATGAGACTCTCTTTCAAAAGGGAAAAAAAACTGAAAAGAAAAATGCTAGCAAAAACCGCACCATACTTCAGTAAATAAACTGAAGCTATCTAATATCCATAGAAGTAGTAATGGCATCGGAAATGAGTGGTGATGTTTGGATGTTTAGTCCGAAACTGGAAACCTGAACCTGACAGCCTCTATGTGAGAGTGGCATAACATTCTATGCGCAGATTGTGCTTTGACAGATGCTTTTGTCCAAACTATATCAATCCTGGAAATTTTCTATTCCAGAACTTGACGATGGTTGCCTGAACGAGTTAGGGCATACGAATGAGAAAATTTAACAAGCTTGTCGGTAATGGCAGGCTCACTAATGTGGTTTGTAATGACAAAAAAAAATGATTTTGATGACGAAAAAATTAAATGAAAAATGCTTCATGATGACGAAAAAGCAAAAATTAAAATCGCATTTGTCTAGATTCATCTCAACCAATCAAATAACTCTGTATGACGCCACTTTCCTATCGAGGAATCCCCACTGAAAAAAAATCTGAAATCATTCTGATATCTAATTCGATAACCGAATCTGAATCTAAAGACAGTTTTGCTATAGCGCCTAGAATATATAGTGTGGAAATTGGCTATCCCTGTAATACTTAAAAAAGGGATAAAATATTGTATCCCTTAAATGTGCAACGATGCTGCTGAAATATACAGATCGCAGCGACATCTGCAGGATATTTTCTACAACTGCAAGATATTGTTAGTCTATACAATGTAATACGAAAATCCCTCAGATGTCGCTGCGATCGACACTTGGAATTTTAGCAGTATCGTCGCACATTTAATGGATACAAATTTTTAGCGTTGTTTGGATAGCATATTTCCACACTAGGTGTTCTAGACGCTGTAGTTTCGCTACACATAGCAATGCACTCTACTGTGTATTGACATTTCAAGGCACATTGAGCGCGTTCACGGACCGCACTCTGGGTTCCCCAGGTTTCCCAGTGGGGGAACCCGAAGCGTTCAGAGCCGGCATCACGTGACTTTTTCCGAGTTTCCCGCAACGTTCAGAGCCGGAGATTACCCAGATTTTGGGGAACCCACATTACCTGAAAAATTTTGTTGGGTAAAGTGATCACGTGGTTGGGAAATCTGATTTGTTTACCATTTTATAGCTTAACTGTGACTGTAAATCGGAATCACTGTTTTGATTAGAGTTTTAGGGGAGCGGTTGTTGCCGCACACGGGAGCCACAAAATGGGCGCATGCGCATTTGAGTTCTGGTTTGTCGTCTGCTCGAAAACATAGCTGACGTAAAAGTTGCTAGTATCTCGCTATACTCTATGCCGTCTGTCTCTGTTTATACATCAATGTTTAGATCTGATAAAATTTTGAAAGTATTTATTCTAAATACTATTGATACGTGTTTCTAAATCCTTGATCACGGATTACATCGTGTACGGAGAAGTTTCTAGCGCAGTAAATCATTATTTTACTTCCAAAAAGATCATCAGTTTAAGTCTAACTGTTGTATTGTTGAAGAAAGTAATGTGAGTTCATATATAATTATATTTCTCTTTTTATTTTATATGTATGTTTAAAATGTGTTTTTGTAAGCACTTATAATTGAAGTTTGATGTATATATATTTTTAATTAATGCAGTACTGTGGTATCAGCTCAGTGGTGGTATCTAGAAAAAAGTGTTAAAAAAAAAGTTTAGTATTGTTCTCAGTGTATAATCAGTAAGTGTAAGCCTGCTTTATATATTATGGAGAATAGAACTCATTTTCTAAGATATTATAAAAGTGAACCAAAGACTAACTAACACCTTACACCCCCCCCCCCCCCCCACCTTCTTTAAAAATTTAAATACTCTTTTTCAAGTATCTTATTTTTTGAGAATACTCTCTCTTTCCAGCTCTAGGTTGTGAGGTGGTCTTTCTGTGAGAGTAGTTCTCAATTTTTATATAAAACAAAAGTATTTATTTTTAAACAGCAAAATTAAATATATTCAATTTAAAAATGTATGTATATTTGTTTTAAACAATGAAAATGATAGTACTCATTATAGTACTGGTTATTTAATTGTCGTACACATTTGATTAACTTCATTTTAATTTAGCAATTATAGATTGCTCTGTTTACGTTTATAATTTCTTGTATATAAAACTTTTCTTATACTGGTATAAGTGAGAATATTTACTGAAAACAGAACATTTTAATACTGTTATTATCCAAACATGTACAATTAAAATAACTTTCCAAATCCCAAATGAACTTCAAATATTAACTTAATATGTATAAACTAATGCAGTTATTGAAGATGTCATCTTTCGGAGGTGAAGGGGATGAGTCAAGAAGGATCATTTTGGATTTTGATGACAGCTGGGTACACTTGCGAGGCAGGATTTTCTTTTGATTTTCTGTCAGTGAGTGTAACTTGCTAGTTCATACTGGATGTTCTTCCATATTACAAGAATATATATCAAACTTGTTGTCAAAGTCGTACTTGCTGTTTCCAACACAACGTCCACACCACTCTGGCTGATGATCTGGTTTCATTTACAGTTTGTTAATATTAAGTTCATTTGGGATTTGAAAGTTATTTTATCTGTGCACTTTTGGATAACAGTTCTATTAAAAAGTTCTTTATTTTTATTTAGTGTATTTTTATTAAAATGCAATAAGAATTCTAAAATTTGTAGCAACTAAATTAAAATGAAGTGATTCATATGAGTTTAATATTTTCAATGTTTAATAAAGGAATAATGCACATGTTCTGACTACCATAAGAAAGTATTTTTATTTATTTATTTTTATCTTCTCTAACTATCACTAAATAGCAAATTTTATGTATGAAGTTAGTCTTCCTACATTAAAAGTTTTATTATCCCCCCCCCCCCACACACACACACATTTTTTAATCCTCATTCATTTTTTATTACAGCAAGTGAAAACATCAATTTTAGTATTGTTGCTTTTTAACCCCTTGATGGGCAGTAAGGCAGTGATGGCATCAACTAATTTTAATCCCTAATTGTCACATTGTCATTTGATTTCTTGATAGCGTTGTCATTTTTGATCCAAACAAAATATTCTCTTTTTATTTGTAATTTGTTCTTTACATTAAATTTTTTTCTTTTTATTTGTAACTTGCTCTTTTCATATTTTTATGAAAATACAAAGTTATTAAAATCATTAAATAATTTGAAATTGTAGCGAAAGTAGTTTTTGTATGTTAGAGAGAACATATAATTTGTTGCAGGGAGGTCCAATCCTCTCAATATGAAAAATATAAATTTTAATTATATTTAACAGTCATATTTTAATTATATTTAACAATCATACAAAATTTATATTTTAGCCTTACTTAATTTATTTAACTATCAGAAAAAACAGAATTCCTGTACTGAAAATTAAATAAATACCTGAATTCAGGTATATTACCTGAACACAATCACCCCTGATGATTATTAAAATGTTTAATTCCGAAATATGTCAATGTTTGGCATTACTATTCTTTAGTCATATGTGTATGCGCATATATGATGCGCTGTTCGAAAAACCAGGTGTGAAATATGTTTGAAATGATAATTGTGTTTGTGTCAGCTGATTGCAACTTCCCTATAGCTCTGTCTCAAAAACTAATGTATGGATGTTCATCAAACTTCAGATTCAATTAGTCCTTGATATTAAATGGTGCTGATTACGTTTTGGTGTAGATTGCCCAACAGGTGGCGCTTCTATGTTGCATTTCTCATGATTTTCATAATAGCTGTATCCTAAAAACAAATAAACCTATTTTCATCAAACTTCAGATTCAGTTAGACATTGACATAAGTTAGTCAATTTACACCAAAACCTAATCAGCAACACAGGTGGCACTGCTATGCTGCTTTTGCAAAATTTACATGATTGTAGCAATAGTCATATCTCAAGAACTATTGCACAGAATTTCATATATTCAGAATTTCACATGTTATGATGGGCATAGATTGCCATTTGATTTTGGCACACTAGTGAATTTTAAAGTATTAACGTGTATGAAATAGAAGAATGTTTAGGGATTGGTACATTCGATTATTTGTTATTTTAAAATTTTCCAAATTTCTACTTCCCCACCCTGAAATTCACCCACCCCCTTTCCTGGCCATTTGAATGTTTAAAACTTGTACTTAAAAAATGAAAGCCTTAAAAAAATGCATAATATCATTAGTTTATTTAATTATATATATTAATTTAATTATATTTATTAGTTTATTTAATTTGTAGGTCGTTAACAGCATTCAAAATCCTTGGCAGAGACCATTAAAAATTCAATCGGACCACTAATTTGAAAAATTGAGTGGTTCGCAGGACCCGTAGGTAACACCCCCCCCCCCCCTCTCTGACAAGTAAATCAAACAATCTTATTTTATTAAAATAATAATAATAATAATATTAATATTAAATTTGCATTAAATCTTACAGCAAGTTGAAATAAATAATTGGAAATAAAATATCTAATTAATAATTTTACAGTTTTTGTTTATGTAGTTTATTTAATTTTTAGAAAATTATAATCTTACATTTTACTATGCTGAAAATTTTGGATAACTGCAAAGGAAGTTTGTTTTATATTCTATGAGGTAGAGTGGGGGATCACTCAAAGGATTAAGTGGAGTCTTCACTCACTTGAAAATACCCACTGTAATGTTGGGCAGATTGTTTTCGAATTTATCATTTAAATTTGAATATTTTTAATTTTTTTGCACCTTTATTGAAAAAATCTGCAACCGAAATCTAAAGAGTAAAAAATAGTCATATTAAAGATCAAGCTCAGCTCTCATATGCAAAAAAAATCATTTAAAAATATTCAAATTTAACCGAGAAATTCAAAAACAACCTGCCCATTGGTTTAATATTAGGTAGCAGGCGTTCTCAAGCGAGTGAAGAATCCCCTTATAGGGACATAATAGAATCTTATGTAGTCGGCCAGGGATGATGACTGTGGAGCAGTGACTTTCCTTTTTTATCAATTCTACTGTTGCTTCAATTTTTTTGTTTTGGGCCAATGACAGTCCTTGATTTTTAATTTAAAGATTTGTGTAGAATTTTCGTTTTCTATATTTTTGGATTTTTTAGTAAAAAATCTCATGTAGAATATCAATAAAACCTATTGTTTACAATTTTAAAGAATTATTTAAACAAAAATTCTGCACCATTCAATGGTAACAATGAATAAATAAAAAAATAAAATTGGTAAGTAATTGGAATATTTTTTCAATAACAATCTTTAACTGTTGATATTTGTCACACATTTGGTCATGTTTACAAGGTAAATTTAATGATGTGTGAAACGTGATCCACATAATGCAAAATTTTTACACTGTCTGCAAAAACTTTATATTTATAACCAATAAAAATTTCAGAGTTTGGACAACAAGATTTATTTATTTTATTTTAAATTATGAAACAACCAAACATGAAAAAACAATTATAATCAACAAACCTTTCAAAAAGAATGGACAACAAGGACTATTTATTTATTTATTATGAAACAATCAAACATGAAAAAACAGACCAATAAAAATTTCAAAAAGTTTGGACACCAAGAACTAAAATTTACTTTTTAATAATGAAATGAAACAATTATGAATATTTATGAATAATTAATTATAAAAGAAGAAGAAAATGTCATCAACAATTTTCACGATTTTTTCACAGAAAAATATAAATTCAGACAAAATGGAGTTAAATATATAAAATTTAGGGTGTAAAAAAAACATGATTTTTTTTTCAATAATACAAATAGGATTTTTTTTTAAATTTAAATCGGATTTTTATGATTTTTTTCCCAGCATTCAAATACTGAATAGCTACCAAGAGTTTTAGGTTTCCAAAACAATGAACCACTAATTGCTAACATAATCTATGTTTTTACACTTTAATTAATAAAATTATAATTATCAGTAATTACAAAAATTATAAAAACTGCAAATTAATAGTTTCATGCATAGGAAGATAGTTTTGACATTTGTGGAGGTTTTCTTGAACCTAACCAGGGCTCGAAATGGAAAAATCCACGAACTGGAACGCTATTTCAAAATTATTGTTGACTAATTTTATTTATTTTGAAAGTACAGTAAAGTCCCGATTATCCGAGATCCCGCTTAACCGAATTTCCGCTTTAACCGAGTTATTTTATTCTGATGGACTGATAGCTTCCATTATTATGAAGCAGCCATTGTAAGTCAAGTGTTAGGTGAAGATGAAAGAGCAGCCGTAAAAAGTTAGAACTCTGATTTTCTGGTCAGAATGGGGGGGGGGGGGGATGGCCATAATCTCTTTTAACACTTCATTTATAATGGCTGTTTCATAATAATGAACACTGTAAATTAAAATGTCTGACATTCAAACACTTAAGTGTCTGAAACGGAGTTTTCAGTTTTCAGACATTTTAAAATGTCTGAATTTTTTCAGACACTTCAAACGTCTTAATAGCATCCATTTTTTTGTAAGCATCATACGTAGCCATGTTTGACCACGTTGAATCCTGGAGAAATATTTGGCTGGTGTCCTGCCCCCCCCCCCCCTACAACCTGATTTTTTTGGTGCTCCCAATTTTGGTACGCAATTTTTGTTAAGCTGATAATTTAAATCTTTTACGACATTTTACTGATTATAATCAATATTTTGAACTTCGGGAGTAGAACAAGATTAAAACAAAAAATATTTATCTAAGTATTAGATTTTTAAAATTTGTTTTATTTTTAATCTTATTTTACTTTAAAAGTTCAAAATATTGATTATAATCAATACAATTTCGAAACAGATTTAAAATATAAGCTTTACAAATATTGCACATCAAATTTGTGGACACTAAAATCTTAGGGGGGCGGGGCACAGCCCAGTATGCCCATTCTTTAATCAAGAAGTTCTTTTGCAAAAAATGCAATCCTGCATTATTGTTATCTCAATTGAGATGTCCGGTATTCGGGAGTATCCGTTGTGGAGGTTAAGGGACATTCCCGAATAGCTATTCTGAAACCTCTATTTAGCGAATACTTTTTTAATCCGCATGGCATACATATTTGTATATTTTTACCTCACAAAAGCAGACATTTCCGATTATCGGACAAATTCAGCGGCAAGGGCTATTGAGGGCTTTTAAAGTACATGGATAAATATATATATTTCTTATAATCTTGTCCTACTCTACTTCATATAATTTAAAAATAGATTTTTTAAAAATTTATATTGCCACATAGGCAATTTTACATATATATCAGATGATAATCACAACAGCTATTTAACTATGAATAAATAAATAAATATTCTACTTTACCCTTTGCACTCGAGGGCTCCGGAGCGGAGCCATTTAAAATTTGTCTTCAAACTCGAGGGCTCCGCTACGGAGACAATGCAAATAATTTTGTGATACCTGTCTAGAAAAGCCAAGATTACATGGTATCACAAAATTATTTGCATTGTCTCCGTAGCGGAGACCTCGAGTTTGAAGACAAATTTTAAATGGCTCCGCTCCGGAGCCCTCGAGTGCAAAGGGTTAATATATTGAGAAAAAAAATTACTTCGGTATTTTGTTAATTTATATTTTGTGTTTTTTAATCTTGTCCTACTCTAAAAGTTCAAAACTTTCATAGTGCAAGATTTAAGGTATCAACTTTACGAAAATTTCCTACAAAATCCCCCCCCCCCCTCCCCGAAAAAAAATAAATAAAAATCCTTATCATTTAAAAATTAGATTTTTTAAAAATTTATATTGCCACATGGGCTTATTGTTATCATTCCTATGAACTACTTAACAAGACATCTTTAAAGCAAAATAAAGCCGCAAAAAAAAAAAAAAATAAAAAAAAAATAAAAAAAATAAGTTAGCACATGATATCACTATGATACAAACTTGCGATGCTTATCAGTAAAGTCTAATTGGAAAATGACCTTCGAATCCACACATGCAGTGAAATCTAAATAAACAAATGATTTCCTTTTTCCTGACTGGCTTACTTCTATGTTTCAAGTCAAAAGTTTTCACAAATTAAAAGATTTAATAGCTTTAGAAATATATCTAAGAAATACTTGAGATAAACATTCATTTTCAATTATATATAAATTTCATGAAAATCAATTTATTTTTTTTTCCAAAAGCGAAAGTTTATAAATATATCTTTAATTTCAGCTGAATATTGTTCAATGGGGAAAAAAAAGTGCAATCCCGAAAATCCTGGCATTTTCCAGTAAAAATTCCGGGATTTTCGGGGTTAAAATTAAAGCGGGATCCTGGGATCTCAATCCGGGATTGTAATCCCTAGCTAGGAAGTAAGAAAACTTTAGAAGATCTTTCAAACTTTTTTTTTTTCTATTTCCTTGTGGTCGTTTAGTATGAGATAAGCATTAGCCTTTGAAACTAAGAACTGCCATATTGAAAACAAAACAAAACAAGAGAATGAACTTAACTTTTAAATATGTCTGTTTTTTAGTGATGTTATTACTTTAAATTTGAGAAAAAAGATGAGAATAAATAACACATAATTTGTAATAAAAGACAACGTCATAAATTTAAAAATATATACTTCTAGAATTAGTGTTTTGTTTTTTTTTGCAAAAAGATTCAAAACTAATTAAATTTCATGTAAGATTTTGTTTACTACAATAAATAAAATCATAAAAGACACTAATTTTAGTACTATAAAGAAATTATAACACTTACTTCAATCGCTGTTTTCAAGAGGTAAGAAATATTCCTCGATTTGAAATTTTAAAAACTACCACAACCACAGTGAGGGAGAAAGACTTTCATCAGTTTTAAAGGTAATCCCATAATACATCCGACTAGCCATATTTAAAGAATGAGATGTTTCATCCTCAAAACAGGACCCGCCAGACAAAAGTTTCTTTTTTTTTTTGCCAGCTTCGACAGGACGAAGATGAATAACACAATATTATTGATATAAATTGATACGAGTTAACACTAAGCCCATTGCACACGCTTTGTAGAATTTCCGGCTGTAATCTTCAACCGTCGTCTACTTCTGTTCTGTGTCTATCCCGCCCTTATATCGACGACAGCTTCTAAGAGACATTTGATGTCGAGCACACACGTCAGATGTATGCATTCAATAAATAAATAATCCAAGTTAATACGAATTAAAATCACAGTACTTCACATTTCGCAAAAAACGAATTAAAATACACGCGTACATAAAAACAAACTTTGTTTGAATTACAACGTATACCACTTCGAACGAAGACATCTAAAACGCATACGCAACTGGGAGTGCTAGTGCCCCCTGGTGGTTATTGCGTCGGAAGAATCAAAACGTCTTAAATTAAGACACGTTTAAAGCAATGATGTGTCTTAAAATAAGACGTTTGCGGATATTTTAGACATTATTCTCAGTTCGTTTACACCATGGTCATAGTAAGACACTTATGTATCTTAAATTAAGACATCTATAATGTCTGAATTTTCAGATTAAGACACTTAAGTGTCTAAAATTCTTTTTCAGTCACATATGTGTCTAAATTTAAGACGCTTCTATTTGTAGTGAAAGCCTTCAGTCCATCAGAAGAATCCATTCCAAAGGTAAAGTCCGATTGAAAAAAATATTTTATATTTTGAGCAGAAAGAAGTGGCTACACATGCAATTTTCATGACACTAATAGAATCATATAGATGCCAATTTGTATGGTTTAGTTACCTCGAAAATTGAATACGAATTTTTTCGATGTTTAATCGCTGACAATTGTTAGATTTCGGTGATAATACTGCAAGGAAAAAAAATGCAGCAAAATTGACATTCAACAAACAAAATCTATGAAGGGCTTTTCAAATAAACAATTTCATACCTCGTATTTCTTAAAAGTAAAGGAAATGTACATCAAAGAAATGTTACTAGTACCACAAAAATTAAGGAATTAAGTCAAAATTTATGTTTCATCTCCTTACTTGGTGTTGATTTGTGTAAATCCGGTTTATAATCCGAGTTTTTTGCTTATCCGAGGTGAACTTGGTCTATATTTTGTAGCAAATTTATATGTAACCGTAGAAAAACCAATTTTAAAAAATGCATTCAAGATTTTAAATAATTAGAAAAAAAACGTTACAGAGAGCATAGTAAGCTATATGTATGAAACTGTAATAATATTTTTTAATAATTCCACGAACCAGAACAATATTTTCCATACTTTCACGAACCGGAACAATATTTGTCACAATTTCACAAACCGGAACATTGTTCCGGTTTGCTCTGGTACATTTCGAGCCCTGAACCTAACCCTCGCGAATGTTAAGGGATTACTGTACATTATAATGACTAATCTAGAGTAAAAGATAGCAAATATTATATAGGTCAAAACTTAAATCATGCTATGTACACTATATGGTCATTAATGACCGGCAATTTTCAATTTTAGACATTTTGTCTAATATTTAAAAATATACTTGTCAGATTCTTCTGGAATTTTAGGATTAAAAAGGAAAGGTTTGACTTCATATTTATCAATGTCGATTTGATAAGGAGGACAATTAGGGGGCCAAAAAAAAATCAAAGAAAAAGAAATAATACTTGTATCACCCTGTAAAATAAAATGCACGAAATGATCTATCGCTACTGAATATAAATAAACAGACATTGTGTAGTATGTGTATTCTTTTGTGTAAGAATAGCACGTATATTAATAGAGGTATAGCGATTTATTTTAAAAATTAAAAAAATTCTTGCATGTTTTTTGCTTATAACATGCAGGATTTTTAACCAAATTTAACGCTAATTTCAGAAAAATTGACAAAATGTAGTAGAAAAAATTGTGCAACTGAAATATAAATATATTAAATAGTTAAGGAAATATGGGCAGTTGTATAAAATAATTTTTATCTGTGCAAGCACGAAAGATAACAATTTACTTTTGCATAACTTAATAGTTAACTCTATGGAAACTACTAGCTACTATATAACTACTGGCTCCGAACGTTGTCAGGTAACTTAAAAATAAAAATTTATGGATAATCCCTTATCATTCAGAGAGTTTTAGCGAAAAATTAAAAATCAGCTCACTTTAACGCCGACATCTCTCTGAATTTTTACGATATTTGACTGAATTTTTTAAATAAGTTGCCAAAATTAAATGGCAATCTATGCCCATCATAACATGTGAAATTCTGAATATATAAAATTCTGTGCATTAGTTCTTGAGATATGACTATTGCTACAATCATGTAAATCTTGCAAAATGCAGCATAGCAGTGCCACCTGTGTTGCTGATTAGGTTTTGGTGTAAATTGACTAACTTATGTCAATGTCTAACTGAATCTGAAGTTTGATGAAAATAGGTTTATTTGTTTTTAGGATACAGCTATTATGAAAATCATGAAAAATGCAACATAGCAGCGCCACCTGTTGGGCAATCTACACCAAAACGTAATCAGCACCATTTAATATCAAGGACTAATTGAATCTGAAGTTTGATGAACATCCATACATTAGTTCTTGAGACAGAGCTATAGGGAAGTTGCAATCAGCTGACACAAACACAATTATCATTTCAAACATATTTCACACCTGGTTTTTCGAACAGCGGATTATATATGCGCATACACATATGATTAAAGAATAGTAATGCCAAAAATTGACATATTTCGGAATTAAACATTTTAATAATCATCAGGGGTGATTGTGTTCAGGTAATATACCTGAATTCAGGTATTTATTTAATTTTCAGTACAGGAATTCTGTTTTTTCTGATAGTTAAATAAATTAAGTAAGGCTAAAATATAAATTTTGTATGATTGTTAAATATAATTAAAATATGACTGTTAAATATAATTAAAATTTATATTTTTCATATTGAGAGGATTGGACCTCCCTGCAATAAATTATATGTTCTCTCTAATATACAAAAACTATTTTCGCTACAATTTCAAATTATTTAATGATTTTAATAACTTTGTATTTTCATAAAAATATGAAAAGAGCAAGTTACAAATAAAAAGAAAAAAATTTAATGTAAAGAACAAATTACAAATAAAAAGAGAATATTTTGTTTGGATCAAAAATGACAACGCTATCAAGAAATCAAATGACAATGTGACAATTAGGGATTAAAATTAGTTGATGCCATCACTGCCTTACTGCCCATCAAGGGGTTAAAAAGCAACAATACTAAAATTGATGTTTTCACTTGCTGTAATAAAAAATGAATGAGGATTAAAAAATGTGTGTGTGTGGGGGGGGGGGATAATAAAACTTTTAATGTAGGAAGACTAACTTCATACATAAAATTTGCTATTTAGTGATAGTTAGAGAAGATAAAAATAAATAAATAAAAATACTTTCTTATGGTAGTCACAACATGTGCATTATTCCTTTATTAAACATTGAAAATATTAAACTCATATGAATCACTTCATTTTAATTTAGTTGCTACAAATTTTAGAATTCTTATTGCATTTTAATAAAAATACACTAAATAAAAATAAAGAACTTTTTAATAGAACTGTTATCCAAAAGTGCACAGATAAAATAACTTTCAAATCCCAAATGAACTTAATATTAACAAACTGTAAATGAAACCAGATCATCAGCCAGAGTGGTGTGGACGTTGTGTTGGAAACAGCAAGTACGACTTTGACAACAAGTTTGATATATATTCTTGTAATATGGAAGAACATCCAGTATGAACTAGCAAGTTACACTCACTGACAGAAAATCAAAAGAAAATCCTGCCTCGCAAGTGTACCCAGCTGTCATCAAAATCCAAAATGATCCTTCTTGACTCATCCCCTTCACCTCCGAAAGATGACATCTTCAATAACTGCATTAGTTTATACATATTAAGTTAATATTTGGAGTTCATTTGGTATTTGGAAAGTTATTTTAATTGTACATGTTTGGATAATAACAGTATTAAAATGTTCTGTTTTCAGTAAATATTCTCACTTATACCAGTATCAGAAAAGTTTTATATACAAGAAATTATAAACGTAAACAGAGCAATCTATAATTGCTAAATTAAAATGAAATTAATCAAATGTGTACGACAATTAAATAACCAGTACTATAATGAGTACTATCATTTTCATTGTTTAAAACAAATATACATACATTTTTAAATTGAATATATTTAATTTTGCTGTTTAAAAATAAATACTTTTGTTTTATATAAAAATTGAGAACTACTCTCACAGAAAGACCACCTCACAACCTAGAGCTGGAAAGAGAGAGTATTCTAAAAAAATAAGATACTTTAAAAAGAGTATTTAAATTTTTAAAGAAGGTGGGGGGGGGGGGGTGTAAGGTGTTAGTTAGTCTTTGGTTCACTTTTATAATATCTTAGAAAATGAGTTCTATTCTCCATAATATATAAAGCAGGCTTACACTTACTGATTATACACTGAGAACAATACTAAACTTTTTTTTTAACACTTTTTTCTAGATACCACCGCTGAGCTGATACCACAGTACTGCATTAATAAAAAAAATATATACATCAAACTTCAATTATAAGTGCTTACAAAAACACATTTTAAACATACAAATAAAATAAAAAGAGAAATATAATTATATATGAACTCACATTACTTTCGTCAATAATACAACAGTTAGACTTAAACTGGTGAGCTTTTTGGCAGTAAAATAATGATTTACTGCGCTAGAAACTTCTACATACACGATGTAATCCGTGATCAAGGATTTAAAATCACGTATCAATAGTATTTAGAATTAATACTTTCAAAATTTTATCAGATCTAAACACTGATGTATAAACAGAGACAGACGGCATAGAGTATAGCGAGATACTAGCAACTTGTTACATAATAATTTGAACGTACCATATTTTCCATCAAATGAATGAATCTCCGATTCAGCCTAAAATGGCTAGCAAAATCTGTGATACTTATTTGTTGCGATAGTATTCCACATAAAAATTAACTTTTGGAACAGTTTCCCATCTAAAAAAAGTGATAATTGAATCTATTTGCACTGTCGAAAGAGCAGCTGCTGCCATGTTTGTAAATCTAAATAAAAAAATCCCGCAACTTTACCCGAAAGCGTTCAGAGCCGTTTTTACCCAACCTTACACCGAGAAACCCGAAGCTAACGAGAAAGACAGGCTACCGCGGTGGGTCCGATTCTTCTTTTTTTTTACAGACCGCTGGAGTCACGTGATGCTCTTTTCGCACACCTTCATTGGTGCATTCGAGCATCACGTGACTCCAGCGGTCTGTAAAAAAAGAAGAATTGGACCCACCGCGCTAGCCTGTCTTTTTCGTTAGCCTCGCGAGAAACCAATATGACGTCATTCCCCAATTTTCCGAGTTACCCGTGTTTCGGTCTCTGAACGCGCTCTTTGTGACTTGAACACAACAGTTACACTCATAGTACAGCGACTAGAATATATTGTATGGAAATCTGCTATCCAAACAGCACAAAAAGTTGTATTAAATGTGCGACGATACTGCTGAAATCCAAAGAGTCGACAGCAGCGACATCTGCGGGATTTTCGTATTACATTGTATAGACCAAAGACTTTTAAGATACATAGACCGGCAAACTGTCAGTTTAACTGAGGATTTTTGATCACAGCTGTTGTACGGCAGTTTATATGTTTTATATTTTAATTTACCTAAGAAAATGCTTTTATTAGCGTATTTTTGCATTGCGGTTCATTAAGTATTAGTCTACCCTATTTCATTAAGGCCTTAAAAAAAAAAAAAAAAAAAAAAAAACCTTATTATTCATCAATTTTTTTGTTCTTTTCGTATAGCAAGTAAGTATTTCAAAAAACATCCTCCAAGGATAAAAATATAGTGTTATTTTCGATAATATGCGTTTTTTTAATTACCTTTTTGCATAAAAATTAATTTAAAAAACGTAAATTTCTTTACAAGTAATTTAAAATTTTGTAAATTACTATATTATGTTACATTTGCAACCTTTAATCTAAACATCCTTTCCAGTTACTTTTGTAAGTCAAACTTAAAAAAAGGTGGAATTAAAATATTTAACAATCTGGTTCCATACAAATTTCGCCTTTATTTAGGTTTATAAGGCATGTTAAAACAAGATACTCTTTTTTAAACATACCATCCATAAAAGTATAAATAAATCGCCTTTTTTAACTTTATTTCTGAAAATTCAATATTTATAACGCATATTTAGATATAAAAAATAGATTCATGTAAAAAAAATATGCCATAAACTTCATATATATTGATAAAAATTACTCTTTAAGCTCATTCTAGCCATAACACTTAATGGTAAATAACCACAGCTGACGTACAAACCTCGCGGTTCAGGTGTTTCAATTTACTTCAGATGGCTACCATGATTTCGCATGCTTTTGAATGGAAATTGCCGGTCTATGTATCTTAAATGTCTTTGGTATAGACTGGCAATATTCTTGTAGTTTTCGAAAATATCCTGCAGATCTCGCTGCAATCTTTATATTTCAACAGCATCGTTGCACATTTAAGGGATACAATATTTTAGCGCTTTTTTAAGTATCACAGGATAGCCGATTTCCACACTATATGTTCTAGTTGCTATACTTGCGCTCTGATACATGAGGAAACCTCTTGATTTTAAACTTTTCGACTCCTATTTCCAATATCATTTTGTATCTTCCGGTTTGGTGGATGACAGAACTTGGGCCGGGATCCAGATAGTTTTTTCGCTCTTAGCGAAACGAGATCGACCAATCAGAAGCCTGCATTTTTGCAAACAGCGAAAAGTTCGCAAAAATGCAGGTATCTGATTGGTCAATCTCACTTCTCTCACAGCGAAATATCTGTCTGTATCTCGGCTCTTGTCCAGCTAAGTTTTCGCACTTTGAAAAGATCTCGTATCTCTGTAAAAGTAACAGCATGAAAGATGAACGCTTATAATTAGGCGATTGATTCAAAAAGGATTTAAATTTTGAAGTTTTTATTTTTTTAAACGTTATAATCATCAGATTTTGATGAAATTGAAATGGGACCAAATGGGTGACTTACACTTTCAAACAAAAAAAGAATTATCAAAATCGGTTCATATTTGCGGAAGTTGTGCGTGAACAAGGCCAAAACATACATACAGGTCGAATTGATAACCTCCTTCTTTTTGAAGTCGGTTAAAAATACATCGCAAATGATTTTGCCCCATTGACCTTAATATAATGGAGTACTTTTGAGTGCCACTGTAAATGAACAGTGTATGGTACACACTTCATTTTCAATACTGAACATGCCATGGTGTACCTCAATAATGTATATCAATTACATAGCAATTCTAGTATATTTACCCGAGTTGGTTATTTGGTTATTTAAGCTATGAGATATTCGCTACGGCTTTTGCCGGCATGACCTCAAATGATCACAAAAATGACGTTATTTCCTTGGGACAACCACAAATTCAACCTTCCTCCACGAGGAAAAAAGGCAGAACCTACCCGAGTTAGAGCCGGTACTGGCAAACCGAATTCAAAAACACTTTTCAACTGTATTGGAAAATCTACTAAAAAACAACTTTTCAAAAGTAAAAAATAAGCCAAGCAAAAAAAAAAAAGAAAAGAAAAGAAAAAAGGTGAAAGTTGTGGCTAAAAAATAGTGTGATATCAAATTTCCAAGCTTATATTGCGGTACTTATTTAACATTTTTTGATAAAAATTTATCATATGTAAGTCGAGTACCTAAGTATGCGTTGATAGAAAGCCTTTTCTCCTTTACTAAATACATCATAACGTGTTTCTGAAAATTAATTTTTTTTAAATTATGCATGATGGGCTTGGCGGCCATCTTTCCATATTTTACACAAATTTCTAAGCACACAAGTTCATTGTTAAGATTGGAAGTTCGAAATTGTTACTAAAGCAAACATTTTATTCTTTTAATTTATGGAAATGAGTGCCTAAAAATTTGTGTCTAAAAATAAAGCTGAAGTAACTTCAGGTTTCATCTTATGATTCTCTTTTTTCGGAGGGGGATTAATTAATTAGTTAAAGCAGTAAAAATCAATTTGTTTTTTCAAAATAAAAAACTTTCTTAATTTATCTGTCTGTAGCTAAAACTATAAGTTCGAAATTCTTAATAATGCAAATATGTTACGAGCTTGAGTGCTTAGAAATTTGTGTAAAATATGGAAAGATGGCCGCCAAGCCCATCATGCATAATTTAAAAAAAATTAATTTTCAGAAACACGTTATGATGTATTTAGTAAAGGAGAAAAGGCTTTCTATCAACGCATACTTAGGTACTCGACTTACATATGATAAATTTTTATCAAAAAATGTTAAATAAGTACCGCAATATAAGCTTGGAAATTTGATATCACACTATTTTTTAGCCACAACTTTCACCTTTTTTCTTTTCTTTTCTTTTTTTTTTGCTTGGCTTATTTTTTACTTTTGAAAAGTTGTTTTTTAGTAGATATCAGTTCTTTTTTTAAAACAAATTATATATAACTGAAATAATTCTACTAGCTCAAATTAAAATTAGTCCTTGTATAGCCTTTATAAGCAGGGAGCAAACACAATATTATACATTTTGTTTACCTATCATTCATTTTTTATAGTGATTAATAATTTAAAAGTAAGGAAAGTCAATTTCTTCTTTCAAAGTATCAGTCTTTCTCAATTTATATCTCCTTAAAATTTTCTACGAAAGATGAAAATTTAGTAAAAAACAGAGTCGAAATAAAATATATATTTACAGTTAGTCTGTCAGTTAATTGTTTTTTCTAACTTTTTTTGCTGACGATTTTGCAAAATAAATTTACCTTTACAAATACCTACGGTTAATCCGAGAATGAAAACCCGCAGGCATCTAAAGAATCGAAGATCTGTAAATCTAGCAATTCTAGACATAATAAAGGAACATTTTTGATAAAAAATATCTAAAAATTTAAAGATATAAACTGTACATATAACTTCATCTTCATTTAGATCGTGTTATAGAGAAGAAAGAATAAATATGTAATTTTACTCAAGTCTGTTTATACATACCTATTTGCATAAATGTGAGGATATTAATTTACTATAAAATTTCCCCTAAATTGATTATCTTTAATACTCTATTATTAAAGCCGCATATACATTAGAATTAAATATTTTTCGGTTAAAAATTGCCTGAAATCTATAGTCTTATCGTTCGTTAAATTTGTTTTTTTTTTTATGCCCAGACTCTTTTTCTGAACTCTGACAAAAGATCACAGACACATTGGCATCTAAAGAATCGAAGATCTGTAAATCTAGCAATTCTAGACATAATAAAGGAACATTTTTGATAAAAAATATCTAAAAATTTAAAGATATAAACTGTACATATAACTTCATCTTCATTTAGATCGTGTTATAGAGAAGAAAGAATAAATATGTAATTTTACTCAAGCCTGTTTATACATACCTATTTGCATAAATGTGAGGATATTAATTTACTATAAAATTTCCCCTAAATTGATTATCTTTAATACTATATTATTAAAGCCGGATATACATTAGAATTAAATATTTTTCGGTTAAAAATTGCCTAAAATCTATAGTCTTATCGTTCGTTAAATTTGTTTTTTTTTATGCCCAGACTCTTTTTCTGAACTCTGACAAAAGATCACAGACATATTGAAGCTATCCAAATTCTTAAATCTTTCTATCGTATTTCCTTTTTTGAGGGGGGTGTGAGGAAGAGCCTTAAGAACTACGTTTTGTTCTCAGAATTCTGAATTATTCATTCAAAAGATCTACCTACATAAGTCTTGTTGCAGAATTTTCATTAGTTAAGAGTTGCATCAAGTTATACATCATGTGAATCTATTAAATTAATTTTGTGAAATACTAGATGGGAGCCATTGATATTTCCAGACCATTTGCCTACATTTTAAACTTGAGTCATTTACTACTATTCATTAATTTTCTATACGAATTAAAGAAGTCGTTGTTTCCATGCCAACTGTACCTTTCACTATTGCTTGCTTGTTTGTTTGTTTGATTTACTGAACACATACATCATATCACATGCGGATCACGGCGGGATTCGAATCTGCTTCCACCTACGCTCTCAAGCGATTAGCGGCATTGTGTCTTATCCACTCAGCCACAGTGGGCCACTATTGCTTTCTCTAATGCCCAGATACTCAAATTTAACCAACTGCACTTAGAATCATGGTCATAACACAGAACATTTATATGTTAGAGCAGTGTTGCCAGTGGGCTACTTTTTTTTAATTCAGATTTCTTGATTGCCAGCACTTAGTATAAACGGTAAAATTCCCATTGTTTTCGCCTTAATTAATATGTCATTAAATAAGGCACATTTTACAATTTCAAAAAAGTGGTACCAATCAAGTATCTGAGTTAAAAAAAAAGTAGCCCATCTGGCAACACTGTGTTAGAGTGGTGACATATGCACAAGTCGTGTACTCATATTCAATTTTTTGTCCAAAGTACGGTAACTCAAATTTCAGTAATAGACGAGGAAGATTTCAATTAAACTAACCAGAAAAGTTAACAAACATTGGCTTCCTGATTTGATTTTATTCAAAATTGTTTTAACCAACCAAAGTTAATGTCCGTGATCCAGATAAATTTTTCTCTGTTAGTAAAATTACATTGACCAATTAGTAGCCTTTATCCTTGCAGGCTTTTCGGTGTTTACTGCAAACATCAAAAAGTTCGGAAAAATGCAGACGTCTGATTGATCAATCCCATCCCGCTAATAGCGAAATATCTATCTTGATCCCGGCCTATTCAATGCCCTTTAAATATTGGAGAAAGCCTTGACACGTGTCAGAAAAACGTCACACAAAGCAGGCAAAACAAAGAAGAAAAATCATTCATTGGCTCGTTCATATTCACGAGCCGATGAATGATTTTGTTTCTTTGCTCTGCCTGCTTTGTGTGATGTTTTCGTAACGCGAGTCAAGACTTTCTCAGATATTTAGGATGCTTTGGCGTATTTCACCACCATGAAGTTATGAAACGAGAGGAACAGACATGTCAATCTTCCCGTGTGGAAAACTAGTTACCAAAAAAAAAACGAGTTATTTCCCTCTCTTCTGCCCTTTTCTCTCTTGAATTTGACCGATAGCAGCCCATTTAGCAGTCTCCAGTACAAGATGCCGCTATATACGGTGGGCGCAGGAGGGAGGGTGTTAGCGCGACCAATGACATAATAGGCCAGTTCATGATGTTTAAAAGTCACATGCAGTTGGATCGAGGCTAACGAAAAAGACAGGCTACCGCGTTGGGTCCGATTCTTCTTTTTTTACAAACCGCTGGAGTCACGTGATGCTCTTTTCACGCACCTTCTTTGGTGCATTCGAGCATCACGTGACTCCAGCGGTCTGTAAAAAAAGAAGAATCGGACCCACCGCGGTATCCTGTCTTTTTCGTTAGTCTCAGAGTTGGATCATCTTTACACGATGATTAGTACAAAGCTGCGAGTCGATTTTTTTGTGTCCATTGCCGTGTACAGATAATCAACTCCGTGTGACGTTATGAACTGGCCTTATATGTTGTTGGCCACAGTTTAGGAACAGCTACAAATGACTTCATCTATATCTACTCAGAGGTAAACGAAAAAGACAGGCTACCACGGTGCTACAGCGCCTAGAATATATAATGTGGAAATCGGCTATCCCAGTAATACTTTAAAAAGTGCTAATATATTGGATCTCTTAAATTTCAAATGATGCTGAAATCCAATGAGTCGATCACAGCGATATCTGCAGGATATTTCCTAAAACTTCATGACGATTTCGTAACAGCGTCTAGAATACCTAGTGTGGAAATATTTTATTAAACAACGCTAAAAATTTGTATCCCGTAAATGATCGACGATACTGCTAAAATTCCAAGTGTCGATCGCAGTGAAATCTGCGGGATTTTCATATTACATTGTATAGACTAGCAATATCTTTCAGTTATAGAAAATATCCTGCAGATGTTGCTGCGATTTGTATATTTCAGCAGCATCGTTGCACATTTAAGGATACAATATTTTACCACTTTTTTAAGTATTACAGGGATCGCCAATTTCCACACTATATATTCTAGGCACTATAATTTGGTCTAGACGCTGTAGCATTTTTTTTTTTTTACATTTTATTAACATACATCTGACCTGTGTGCTTGGCGTCAAGCCCGCTGTAATATTACGATGTTTACATTGAAAGTTTATCACAGATGTTGCTGCGATCAGCTCCCTGGATTTCAGCGCCAGTTCACATTTATGGGATACAACTTTTTAGCGCTGCTTGGATAGCAAAATTCCACAGTATGTATTCTAGACGCTATAGCGGTGCATTACACGTGTCTCTTTCTTCTTTAAAAAATATCCTGCAGATGTCGCTGTAAATGGCTGTTTGGAATTCAACATCGTTGTACATTTAAGGGATTCACTATTTCCGCGCTTTTTTAAGTACTGCTGGGATAGTCGATTTCTACAACATATAATCTAGGCCTATAACGTAGCTATAGTATAGCGCCTAGAAGGTACAGTGTGGAAAACGGCTATCCCTATAATGTTTTAAAAAATGCTAAAAACTTGTATCCCATAAATCTCCAACAATGCTCAGCGGCAATATGCTGATACGAGCGCCATCTCGTAACTCTTTTCAATATAAACACTGAGTTTTCAAAAATTATAGAATATTAAATATCGGAAACTATAAATATAAGATATTTTGGTCTGTTATAAGCTAATTTAGTTAAGGAATGACGTGAAATAGGTAAAAGAGTCTCTTTTAGAATGACTATCCTTTTTAAATCACTACAATGGCGCTACTATCGACATCTTGTTATTCAGCATCGTTGTACATTTATGGGATTCAATTTTTCAGCACTATTTTTTAGCCGTTTTCCACACTGTATCTTCTAGGCGCTGTATATATAGTGTGGAAATTGGCTATCCCTGTAATACTTTAAAAAGTGCTAAAATATTGTATCCCTTAACTGTGCAATGATGCTGCTGAAATATACAGATCACATCTGCAGGATATTTTCTCAAACTGCAAGATATTGCTAGTCTATACAATGCAATGCTAAATCCCGCAGATGTCGCTGTGATCGATACTTGGGATTTTAGCAGTATCGTCGCACATTTAAGGGATACAAATTTTTAGCGTTGTTTGGATAGCATATTTCCACACAAGGTATTCTAGACGCTGTAGCCATACTTTCTGCAAAAACTTGAAATGAGCATGCTTCCTGTGCATATATCACCACTCTTATGTATGAAGGCTCTCTGTTATGGTGTTGATTCTGAGCGCTCTTTGTTAAATTTCTATATTTGTGTTTTAGAGAAAGCAATACAGAAAAGTACTGTTACTATGGAAACAACAACTTCTTTAATATTGAAAGGTATAGCAAAGGAGTTCAGAATCAGTGCCTTAAATAGTTTCGAATATGTATTGTTGTTATGACAATTAATACCCTACCTGGATGTGGAAATGCAAAATTGTGTTCAACATAATGGAGGATATTCCATCTACATTTTGATCACGTGGTCAGGGTAAAAACTTCTATCGTAAAGAAGGGAAGGCTCCGTAGACGTGTAATGTAAATCCCCGCTAGCCAATGAAACGGTTCATGAGGCAAAGTAGTAGTATCTTCCCTTCTTATCAGATAGAAGTTCCTTCGATAAATTACCGGTATCACGTGACTTTTTCAGCCTCGAACCCATATTTGGAATATCCTCCATTGTGCGCAATCTAGATAGATTTTTGACTGTCAGAGAAACGAGATTCATCAATCAGAAGCCTGCATTTTTGTGAACTTTTCGCTGTTTGCAGAAATGCAGGCTATTGATTGGCGATTCTCGTTTCGCTAACAGCGAAAAATCTATCTGGATCCTAACCTACATTTCTACAAATATTGCACTTCATCCACGGCACAAAAAAAATGACTCAAAACTTTCATGACATAGGCCGGGATCCACAAACAGCAAATATTCTCAAACTTGCAGGCTTCTGATTGGTCAAACTCATTTCGCTAACAGCGAAAAATCTATCTGAATCTCAGCCATAGTTATCTTCGATGAAATCAATGCAAAAGGATAATATAAAAGAAAAGTATAAGATTTCTAAAATATTTTGGCGGGTTTATCGCTATTTGGCATAATTTGTAAACTTTAGAACTAATTAACAGTTTTTCGCTAATTATGAATAGAAAATTAATGTTTTTAAAGCTGAATTTTATAAAAGCACGTAGATTGAGTAAATATCTATCCAAAAATTCAATCCTTACTTTTTTCTGTCCATTATTTAAGTCTCTACCTCGATTTAAACAAAAGTTGTGACGAAGAAAAGAAATCTGTCATTTTCAGTATCTCGACGTTATTTTAAAAAATCTATATCTCTGTTTATAGTTAATTTATGAGGATGCATTTGATCTCAAATTGAAGATCTTCTTTATTAGGTCCTTCTAGTGTTGGTTTTATTTTTCTGCGATGATTGCTTCTTTTGATATGGGAAATTTTACGCTGGCATATTTCGTTCATTTAACATGGAGAAGTTGTCATCAGTATAATAAGCAGTTACGGTCTCTTGCCTTATTCTTGGCGTTTGTTTGTTTGGCGGGGTTAGCATTTTTTTTCAGCTTGGCTTGGCAGAACGACCGTCCTGCTTGATATATAAAAGGAGAAAATTTCTTTATCTTAAAGTGGAAGTATACAAAAATAAACTTTATTTTCCATCCTACTCCAAATTCTATTTTATTTTAACAAACACATATCCTATCATTTATTACTGTTTAGATTTCAATTATTTATGTATACTTGCTCACAAAAACGTAAGTACTTAAAGCTTCATAACCTCAAAATATGACTCAACTTAAAATATGTAAGAGAGAGAAGGCAGGAAGGGGAAAATTTTCATCAAAACATTTCTTACTCTATATATTTACCCCAGTTTTGGATACAATTGTATTATAATAAATATAATCTGAAATTAAAAAAAAGTACGAGATGGCAAACTATTCGAAAATTTTAATTTCTAGACAGTTTGAAAATTATGATCACTTTGTTTCACCCATTTTTCGTGTACTTAAAGGATTGAAAGATATATGTAAAATAGAGCAAAATTATGATGAATTTATATTTGAACGAATATCATTACTTTCGCAGATCTAATGTATATGAAAAGCATGATTTGACTACTATTTCATTTTACTACGCTTTCTGCAAATTTTAAAGCTGCAAGATTAGAAACATTTCTAATTGAAAATTATTCTTTTATAGATCAAAGTATGTTAATTCTATTTTCAAAATGATTTTGACATTTATTTAAAATCAAACATTACAAAAATTGTTCAATAATACAAAAAATATTTAAAAGTGTGAAACTATATTTTATATTTGCAGATTTTTTATTAACATATTTTATACTCTCTACATTATATTTATAGATTTTATATTTGTAGCTGTTTAAGAACGCAGAAGGAAGAAATGGAATATGTTTCGTTACTATTCTCCCTCTCAGTTCTGATCCTCTCTTGAAGTTAATTAGTTACTTGTTAACACAGGATATATGAATTATGGTAACAATTCATTAATTTTGTTTTACAAATTTAATATGTTTCAACTATTTTCAAAATAGAATTAACATTTACTTTTGATCTACAAAAATGAGACTTTTCCACTTAAGATATTTATTACTGTTTATTTAGAAATGTAAAGTTTGTAGCGTAATGCGTTTCGATGTACTCCATCTTGTGTAGATATAAAAATAAATAATAGTATTGAGCTGAAGCAAAATTAGTGTTGTCTCACACTTACGTTGACCGGTACAGTCCACACCCATGTCTCCACTGCCTAATTTTTAGTGGCATATTATCTGCAATTTATTTTTGCTACATTATCACGTACAAACGTACCAATTTCAAAAGAAGTTAACAGACATTAGGGAAAATAATAAATAATTATAGTAACATAGTTTAGTGTGGAAATGCCGCTTTTTAAAGATTTCTCTGTGGAATATAGATCTAAAATTATTTTATATCCCGTAAAAGTTTCTTCCAAGTTATTGTAAAGAAATTAAGATTCCCTTAATAAATAAAGAATCACTAGAATTTCGTTTAGAGCTTTTCAAAAGTTTAAAAGTTATGTATTGCATTAGGGTAAAATATTTCTTCCGATAATAATCTTCCAATTTGAACTTTTATTTGGTGTCAAACATATAAAAATAATTTTGATTAATGTATGTCACTTATCAATTTTAAAACTAGTTAATTATCGAATCAAAATGTGTGAGGAAATAAAAAGTGACCATCAAAAATATGATACATGTTTAAATTATTGATCCAATCTAAGAAATATTTTTCATCAGATTCAAAATGATTATTTTTGCAGTTACTGATTTTGTCAGAAGGCATGTATCTTTGAATAGAGAAAAAAAAATATTTTGTTCATCGTCGCGAAAAAAAATCTGAACAATGACTAAAGCAAAGGTGTGCAAAGTAAATTTTTTCTCCTAGAAACTATTATTTAAGAAGGTTTGAAACAAAAAGTAAGATTTAAAAGTATACTTTATTTCCAATCGTTCGGTTCCAGTTACTTTCTTCTACGATAATTTGTTGAGGAGTTAGTAGGGGGTGTTTACTTTTTTTTCCCACGCCTGTACAGTTGCATAAAATTGCCAAGTGGGATTTTTTATTTTTTGCATTTCAAGACATTTATTTAGGAAGTTTTTAGAAAATAACTTTAGGTACGCAAGAGAACTGCTTGTAAATATATGAAAATGTATTTCATTTGTTGAGAAATAATCTTTTTAATTTCATTCATCGTTTGGTATCATCAAAATATAATTACATGCCATATTTAAATAAGAGATTCGGTGATTCTTATTATTGGAATTTGTAAGTTATTTTTTGATTTCAAAGGTATATTATATATATATATTTCCTTAAATGCATGAAATTCAAAATATATTAAGATTAGAAAGCAAGTGTATATAACTTACTAAACAAAATATTGAACAAATTAATTATAAATCTCAAAACAATAAATTTAAATTTTGAAACCATTACAATATATTACAATAAATACATCTTAAGTCACTATACATACATACATTCTTTTTTTACTCTTAATAGGCCAATAACAGAATTCTGCATTAAAATTGACAAAAGATGTTAAAAGCATAAGCAGTGAGATTTTAAAATAGCAACTTTCAAGTATTTTTAACATGTTAGCAATATATAAATTCTTGAAATTATGACAATAATAAACATTTTAAAATGTAAATATAATGTTTAAAAAAATTGCTTACTAGACCAGGCTAATTTTTGTTGCTCACATTTTCTCCTCGGTTTAGTATGTTCTAGCTATTATGATACCGTAGTTTAGTTCCATGAGTACTTGTAGTGTAAGTCACATAGGTGCAAATTGCTACGATTTTCGAATACCGGTATTTTAGAACGGAAAATGTGATTTATTTTATCGGAGATATTTCATTAATTGTATAAGGCGAAGAAAAGTTTTCGTAAATAACGGTGGCAAAAAGCACAGCAGTTTTCACAAAAAAACCATACAACTAGCCTGTAATATTACTTGTTATCCTGAAGTTTGAAGGAATATCGTTGACAGGTAAACATCGTGGAGGTTTCTTAATCGTAGCAATTCATATATGCTGGAAGCAGATTTATAGTAAATATAGATCCGCCTGTTTATTTTTGGCAGTGAATTTGTGCAGCAGTCGAAGAATTAGGTTTAACCCTTTCGCCCCTGACTTTTTTCTTAAAGTCCACAAAAATTAAAACTTTTGTCTACTTTTTTTGCTTTTTTACTATTTTAAAGCTAGATGGCGCTACTTGTCCACTAAAAAGTCAAAATATAGAATGCACACATGTGATTATGAGGTTTTTACGTATCTGCAAGGCGTTATTTATAGTTTAAAGCATTTTAAAAGTAAGGAACATGTTTGTGACCGCCAGTGCCGAAAGGTTTAAAGTTGGATTTGAATAGACGATTAGGATATATCAGCCATCCAACTAAAAAATGTCTTAGTAAAAATGCAGCATTTAACAATTAGATTGGCAGTCGCATGATTAGAGCAGTGTAGTCTAGGATTTTTATCCGGAAAAGGTTCCTCTTAGTTTAAAAATTAACCAGTAGTTAAGTTCAATGTTTTTTTTAACGGTAGAGACATCTTACAGTTCTAAGAAATGCTTCAGAATCTTAAGAATATAAGGCGTCAAGACATCTAAATTTAACAAGGAAATACCAAGACATTTTTTAGTTAAATGTCATTAAATTAGGTTAACCTCTTGCGCTCTGTGACGCACGCAACGTACGCATGCTACTTTGGTCATTTCCGACAATGGGGTACGCGTCATGGTATTTGGCTGATTTTTTAATTAGACATGCCGAATTCTCACCAGAAAGTTTTAACGCTTAGTTTTGCTTTATAAGATGATTGATATCCCATAAATAAAGTAAAAGAAAATTACCAATTAAATTTCTGTGATGTGAATTAAATATTAAAAAGAAAAAAGAAATCTGCCAGATGCGGCAACACTGGTGGCTAGTGACCGCTAACAACGCCAGCGCGCAAGGGGCTAAGATGTAATTAAACTCCTTGATAACACAAATATTCCAGAAAGCAATTTAAACTCAGAAAGCACCTAACTTTAAACATAGGAATCAGCGAAAACGCTTTCTTCCTAGAGTGTCTATTTTATTTTATTGGTCGGTGCATATGAACACAGTGCGCCACTGGACGCCAGCCAATCGGTGAACATGGTTGCATTATTTAACGGCGTATAAAAAAGTGTAATAAGATGCTGGGAAACAACTCGGAAATTATTAAAATGTGTACTTTGTAAAATAAAAAATAGGCATCTGAACGAAAAAATATCTTAAAATGGAAAGAATTTTGATTCGGAAAAACTTAGATACCTGGCATAAAATAGTGTAATTTTTAGATGAAGAAAGTAGAGAAAAACAATTTAATCCCTTAACTGTTTTTCCCGAGTGCCGCCTGGTCAAAACGTTTGCTATCTTCGATAATAAAAGCTTTTGGATACTACTTAATTTTAACTGTAATCTTTGTTTTGTTAAATGTATACCTTTTTCGATTGTACAAAGCCACATATTTTAGTAAAAAAAAGTGGTGTCGGGTCCTTATTTTTAATTTATTATGACAAAAAAAGAAGAAACAGTTAAGGGGTTAAGGTGAAAATAAGTAAGTTAAAGGGGAAGACTATAAATTTAACACACACATATATATATGTGTGTGTGAATGTGTGTGTGCGTGAAAGAGAGAGAGAGAGAGAGAGAGAGAGAGAGAATTATACAGGGTGTCCGGTCTCAACGGTGTCCAATGGCTAATTCCTAAACCGTTAGTCATAGACATATAGTTCCAATTACAAAAATGTTTTAAATCAGGTAAAGAAATATTTTAAAAGCGATTTGGGTCAATAAAAACATTTCTTAAAAAATTACGAAATTTAAATTTTTATACGGTCCCCCGGTCCTATAAGTTATATTTAGTGAAATTTTCCGTTTACACTGACAAGTAATACACAAAAAGTCCCGTTATTCTACGATTAAAATTGACCTAGTAATATCTATTTAAAGTTGGAGCATATTTTTTGCTGCAAATTGGGGGTCATTCACAAATTTAGTCGAAATATAATTTCGTCAGATATAAAAAATGTTTGGGAGTAAAATTAACATTGCAATATAAATTTGAAATCTTTAATCATTCTGGAATATTAATGGAAAATATACAATTTGTAATAAACATTTAAGAAGAAAGAAAAAACAGATATTTGTTAAATAAAATGATTCTAAATTAACAGCCTCAATACATTACAAAATGATACGTATTTTAAAATATTATTAGATTGCACAAACCTTCAAAAGTTGGGTTATGTCATGTTTTTTAGCTTTTGATAATTGATTCTTACAAATTTTGTACCACTGAACCCGAAATTGACCTTCATTTTTAACTATCATATCAAGATTTTTCGAAAATTGCAAATTTCAAAGTTAAGAAAATCAATGTTAAAATTGAATTTCCTCCCCCATCTCATCGGACCACTCAGCTGTTTAGCTGTAAGAATCCCAGGATAAGCAAAAATATCGAATAAATTTTTTAATAAAATAAAATAAAATAAAATAAAAAATGTTTTACATATGTTTTATAGTATGGGATTTTCGCTATATTTTAACTTAAACATTTGCGATTTGCAAAAAAATTCTAACGTGATGGTTAAAAATGAAGGTCATTTTCAGATTCAGTGCTAAAAAGTGCGTAAAAATCAATTATCAAAAGTTAAAAAACACAACCATCTCCTCTACTTTATAGTATTCGATTTTTGTTATTCTTTAAATTTGAAAATTTATGACTTGCGAAATATACTGACATGATGGTTAAAAATTAAGGTAATTTTCGGATTCAGTGGTAAAAAATACATAAAAGTTAAAAATCCCAACAATCTCAGTCTTGTATTATCTAATATAAAACTTTTTCTTAAACTCCTTGGCAGAAATCAATCGAAATTTTTTGTGTTATCCTGTAAAATAAGTATAAATGGTAACCACCGAAAATCATAATAATATAAGATTGTTATTGTATTTGCGCCAGTATCTAAAATGCAATCTCGATCGGATATTTAAAAGTGGGTTAAAGTTCGAGTACAAATTTTGAACTGGAAAAATATACATACGATTGTTGAAGTAACATAAAAACTTATAAAAAAAAACATAATTTTTGTTAAAAGAAATCATAAGAGAAACAGTCTCAAATCCTGACAAAATAAAATATATGTTATTTTAGCCAATTTGAGAATTAATCATAATACTTGTAGGATATTTTTTCAAAGCGCAGATACACATGAAGTAAGATCTTTGAACACTTTAAACACTTGATATATGATCCCTCAAAGCCAAGCCGAGCTCATTTGTTTTCAGAGTAGAAAAGTGGCATAAGTCATGCATTTTTAAAGTTTCATAACTCGCTCAATTTTAGCGGTAAATGAATGGGACTTTTTTTGTCTTACTTGTCAGTGTAATAGGAAAAAATTACTAAATATAACTTATAGGACCGGGGGACCGTATAAAAATTTAAATTTCGTAATTTTTTAAGAAATGTTTTTATTGACCCAAATCGCTTTTAAAATGTTTCTTTACCTGATTTAAATCATTTTTGTAGTTGGAGCTATATGTCTATGACTAACGGTTTAGGAATTAGCCATTGGACACCGTTGAGACCGGACACCCTGTATAGGCCCTGGCAAAAATAGCCTTTGTTTTACAAATCAGATATTCATTTTAGCTCCCATAAATTAAAATATAAGGAGTATGGAAACTAATAGAAAGTGCTTTAAGGGATACATTATGCCCAGCTCCTTTCAATAAAAAGGACTCGATTTGGTAAAGAACTGTTTATATTTTTTATGATTATTTTACTGCCAACTGATTATAATAGAAATTATTTTCCTGTACCTAAATGATTTAAAAAACAGTTTTAAGTTATTATTATTTTTTTATTCAATTCGATTATGTTATACTAATTGTATTTCAAATATAAAATATTTCGGAAGGATTCAACGAAAATAATTGGCTCTTTTGATGAAGGTCTTCTATATATATCTTTTATACAAAATGTATTTAAAAATGAAATTCATGACATAACATTAATTAAAAGTGAATTTTTGAATTTTTCAGATAAGTTGTTTCTTTCGTTAAAACTAAACTAGAGAATGGTGCATAATGAACTTCATTGTGAATTTCAAGTATCAGTGTTCTTTTAGGTAGATTTCGTATGAAATACTACCTATTGGGATCGTTCCCATGTTGGAATTTCTGAAAAATTTTTGCAGATCTACACCGATCATGACCCCTAGAACCCAAAACCACCCTCAGTAAAAAACTTTATATATCTATCTATCTATCTATCTATCTATCTATCTATATATATATATCACTTTCTTCTGGACACGATAACTTTCGTAATTCTGCACCAATCTCTTCCAAACTAATACATAAAATCAATGGGCATAAAATCTCGGTCAAGTTCGTTAATGGGCAAAATCGGACCAAGGGGATGGAAATAGGGAGGGGTTTTGCAAAAACCGAAAACCTCCCCATAACTTCTTAATTTTTATACATATCAAATCAGTTTAAAGTTTTTATTACTTCTAAAAATAGGGCAAAAATTTTATGTATCACAGATTTTTGATAACGTTAAAAATGGGCTCAAGGGGCGCAAAAAATAGGGTTTTGGAGAGAAAAAAATTCATAACTTCGTCAATTCTTAAGATATCAATTCCAATTAATTTTATTATAAATCTCCTTAATAGTATCTACAACTTTTATATTCACAAGTTTTTGATAGGACCAATTCGTACCGCAAAAAAAATTAAAAACGAAAACAAAAAGGGGGTTTGAAGAAGTAAAAAATAAATAACTCCGTCAATTCAAAAGATATAAAATCCCCATGAATTTATCATATATCTTCTTAATATTGTCTACAACATCTGTATAGACAAGTTTTGAATAGGATCAATTCTTACAGCAAAAAAAAAAAATAAAAAATACATAGCGATTGAAGAAAAAAATCATCTAAGTAAGGGTGTATTCAAATCCAAACTGCTTATTTTCTGACTCATTTTACAAGTCATTTTTGCCCTCAAAGGCTTCCAATTGTTAGGTTTTCTTACTCAGAAACAATATAATGTACCGAAATGGTCGATGTTTTGATAGAGGCAGAATATATTTAAAAAAGTGCTGTTAAAGTGGGCATTTTGTACCGAATTTCCCGAAGCGGATTGTGTTGGAAAAATCATTGCATTAAGGATGCACTCAAATCCAAACTGCTTATTTTGTTACTCATTTTTAAATTAATTTTTGCTCTCAAACGCATCCAATTGCTAGATTCTCTTATTCAGAAACTATATAATGTAAAGTAATGATCGATTTTTTGATAGAGGCAGAATATATTTCAAAAAAAGATGTCAAAATTGGCATTTTGAACGGAATTTCCCGAAGCAATTGTGTTATCACTTTCTTCTGGACACGATAACTTCCCCAATTCTGCACAATTCTTCTCTTTCAAACTGATACATAAAATCAAGGGACATAAAATCTCGCTCAAGTTCGTTAATGGGCAAAAGCGGACAAAGGGGATGGAAATAGGGAGGGGTTTTGTGAAAACCGAAAAAACCCCATAACTTCTTAATTTTTGTACATATCAAATCAGTTTAAAGTTTTTATTACTTCTAAAAATAGCGCCAAAAATTCATGCATCACAGATTTTTGATAAAATTTAAAATAGACTCAAGGAGCTCAAAAATAGGGTTTTTGGGAAAAAAAAATTCCTTACTTCGTCAGTTCTCAAGATATCAAATCCAATAATTTTACTATACATCTCCTTAATATTATCTACAACTTTTATATTCACAAGTTTTTAATAGGACCAATTCGTACCGAAAAAAAATTAAAAACGAAAACATAAAAGGGGGGTTGAAGAAGAAAATTTTTAATAACTCCGTCAATTCACAAGATATAAAATCTCCATGAATTTATCATATATCTTCTTAATATTGTCTTCAATATTTATGTAGAGAAGTTTTTGATAGGGCCAATTCTTACAGCAAAAACAAATTAAAAATACATAGCGATTGAAGAAAAAAATCATCTTATTAAGGGTGCATTCAAATCCAAACTCTCTGTTTTCTTACTTATTTTTAAATTCATTTTTGCTCTCAAACGCATCCAATTGCTAGATTCTCTTATTCAGAAACTATATAATGTACAGTAATGATCGATTTTTTGATAGAGGCAGAATATATTTCAAAAAAGGATGTCAAAGTGGGCATTTTGAACAGAATTTCCCGAAGCGATTGTTAGAAACGAAAAATATTGCCCACTGAGGAAATAATTGTTTATTAATCAAGTTTTAATTAATTGAAAGAAAAATAAAAACACAGGTCGCTTATAAATCTTTTCAAAAATCACGTCAGCATGTTTCATATTTTTTTTAATTAAAAATGAATCTGAAAATGTGCCAGAAAATTTCGAGTTGTTGAGTATGGAAAAATATTTTTTTTAATATCGCCTTAACATGATTCTGATAAAACCAGCTATTTTATAAAAAGGAAATAAAAACTCGTCAAAAACAGACAGATGTTAAAGTGGATTTATATATAATAATGATTTTGTTTTTGATGGTGAAATTAGTATACGTAACTTCGAAATCTACCTCTGCCTGTAGGCCAGGCCGGCAGGGATTTTTATAAAATTACTTTGCATTTTAACTTTAATTCTCATAAATAACATTTCCAAAATGTCACTGAATATTCAAACGAATTTTACTTATGTTATTTATACCGGAACAAAGGCTGTCACAACATGTTAATAATGCGGTCTGTCCCAAACCTATTATTTTATGATAAACATTTCAGCAAACGTTAAAACAGTCTATGTCACTTGTCGTCAACTATTTAAATAGGAAGCTTGTGGAAACAAATGCTTATTTCCCAGAATCGTTTTAACACTACGACGGTTTTGAATTTTACTCAAATTTTAAAAAAAAAATGTTTATATTTCACACCAGAATTTTTATTTCAAACTATTTAACTTGTTTATTTAACCTATTTCTGTGTTGTATGTATTTAACTTATTTTAAGAAAAAAAATTCTGATTCAAATCGATATATATTTATTTAATACTGATCGAATTGACCTTCACGGCCGTTCTTGTGTTAAATTTTCTATGGGAAAAATGATGTTTTATCTAATTACAAAAACAATATATCAAATGGATTTTCAAGAGTGAGTATTTTTCGTAAATCATTCTTTCGAATTTATATCTCTGATATGTAACCTATTTAAAAAAGTATTAGTTTTTAATTTTAAAATGGATGAAAACCTAAATATTGTTAATTTTATACATCTATCGTAAACATCGTTACAAAATCAGAAAACATTTCTAGCTGGGAAAAAATATCATTCTATAAAAAACAAATGGGAAACTTTAGTAGCTTCTTAAATATTTTTATTAGAAATATTTATACATTTTAATTATGCAATAATTATGAATAAATATTTTTATTAAAACCTGTAAAACTATATTTAAAATATTGTTTGCTAGTTACAAAAAAAAAAAAAAATAAATAAATCACTTAAAGAATATCTTGTTAATTGAATCTACATATGTATTTTCAGTTATTTTTCTATAGGCATTTTTCAGTATGAGTAAACACATACACATAGTCCAGGCAATAGGGAATTTTACCTAGTAAAATAAATGGTAGTTCTGGAAATCGGCTTAATTTATGTTTTTTGGGTCGCTGAATCCGAATTTGTAACTTCCCACCAAAATTTCCCCCGGCAACCCCCCCCCCTCAAATTTTGTTAAAAAGCCCCCCAAAAAAGGTTTTTATTAAAAAATCAATTTTCTTATTGTTTTAGGGTCTACTGTTTTAAAGTATCTAGAAATTCAGAAAGTAGACAAAATTTGCAACAAATTAGATATATGACATTATGACTTAGGATGAAGGGGAAGGGGGGGGGGGAACTGCCTCGGAATATGCGCGCGGTGCTGCGTGGACTAAGTTGCGCAATTCCCCTTAACCACTCATACGTTTATATTCGCCCTCCCATCTCTCATCCGAACTTTCCTTATAAGGTTTGCTTTAATTTTTTTGGGGTCGCTGAATCCGAATTTTTAACTTACACCCAAAATTTCCCCCCCGAAAACCCCCCAAAATAGTTGTTATTAACTTAAATTTCTTATTGTTTTAGGGGAAAAGCATTACGAAATTCAGAAACTAGACAAAATTTGCAACAAATAGGATATATGGCATTATGACGTAGGATAAACAGGGAGAAAGGGGGCTGCCTCGGAACATTCCCCGAGCGCTTTTCTCAAAAACCAAATTTTTTCAAAAAATCAATTTTTTGGTGGGCTTGTCGGGTGAAATTTTGGTGAGAAGTTACAAATTCGGGTTCAGCGACCCAAAAAACATAAAGTGAGTCGAAATCCAGAACTAGTGTTAATTTTTCCAGGTAAAATCCCCTATTGCCTGGTCTTCATAACTTAGTGCACGTAGCGCCGTAGTGCATGTTCCGAGGCAGCCCTCCCCCTCCCCGTTCATCCTACGTCATAATGTCATACATCCTATTTGTTGCAAATTTTGTCTAGTTTCTGAATTTCGTAATGCTTTTCCCGTAAAACAATAAAAAATTTAAGTTAAAATAAACTATTTCGGGTGTGTGTGTGTGTGTGGGGGGGGGGGGGTCGTGAGGGAGAAATTTTGGGGGGAAGTTAAAAATTCGGATTCAGCGACCCAAAAAACTTAAAGTAAACCTTCTAGAGAAAGTTCGGAGGGGAGATGGGAGGGAGAATGTAAACGTGTGAGTGGTTAAGTGGAATTGCGCAACTTAGTTCACGCAGCACCGCGCGCATGTTCCGAGGCAGATCCCCCTTCCCCTTCATCCTAAGTCATAATGTCAAATATCTGATTTTTTAAATAAAAACCTTTTTTTGGGGGGGGGGGGGCATTTTACCAAAATTTGGGGGGGTAGCCAGGGGAAATTTTGGTGGGAAGTTAAAAATTCGGATTCAGCGACCCAAAAAACGTATAGTAAGCCTTTTTCCAGAAGTACCATGAATTTTGCTTGGTAGACCCCTATACGGTCTCTATTGCCTGGACTAACAATATAATATTGATTATTTGGCATCCGGCAAATCAACATTTCGTAAGATACACAACTGGTACGTTTTATTAAAAAAATCATTACTGCGACACCCGTTACAGGCAGAGCCGGATCGTAATTAAAACTGATAGAAGTCCTGCTTTAAGAAAATGTGAAACTTTTTTATATAGTTTATAAAAGATTCGTACATTTCTCAAGAAAAATGCACTACAACTATTAAAACTAGTATCCGTCAGGCCGAAATGTCGGAGCATGGAGTCGTATAAACTTAACACATAACATTTTAAAATTAAAAAAAAAGTTTAATTTTTATGATTACTGTTTAATAGTACAAAATTAAATTGAAATAACACCCGTTGAATCCCCATTTTCTAGTGTTTAATTCAGTCATCAGTTGCCTCAGGTAATGCTCAAATGCTAATTTGTGGCATGATAATCAACAAAATGAACCATTATAGCCTGTGGCAAGCTTGAGGGTTGAAATTTTGGGTCTTAGACAGTATCTTTTACTGTACTCAATACACCGCTTATCAATCTCCACTCCATCTAAATATTGGTATGTAACATAACTCTGCATCCAACTGCTGAAAAAAGTCCAGCCTGAAGTCCAAACACGTGATCATCTTCACTATATCTTACTTTTAATTATTGTGGGCTGCTAACATTCTTATCATTGACCACTTTGATTTAAGAAGTACTTCTTGATTATGTTCTTTCGCGTGCTTGTTTTTGGAAAAAGACATGTAGCGTCTTGAAATCATTCAATTTGAGCCGGAAGCAGTGTAGCTTTCCACCGTTGCATAAGGGATGAGAGTAGTCTGAAACTTGATCCACGCAAAACGAATATAGTCTTTCGATACTGTCTTTGATGATCGTCATTTTGTCTGAATGAGTTTGTTAACGTGAAACAATTTTCTAAAGCTCTATGCATTTTTTGTCTGCGAAGAGCCAAAATGTCTTTTATATAGAGGAATGTCTTTTACGCGATGTAACTACCTAATACTTCCAAGGATTTAAACAAAGTACCTTTGCGAGATCTTTGTTCAAGTTCAGCCATAAGACGACAATTGAAAATTCGTCAATAAAGATAAATAATACTGTATCCATGCTGAGCTGTAAATTTCTTTCTGCCTGACTTTTTAAATCAGCGAACTATTTAAAACGCAGTGTTTTTTTAAGCACTGAGTGAATTAACTTTCCTTCGACATTAAGCGCAGCAGTACCTGTTGGTGCCAAAAGAATGACAGCTTCTGATCCTAACTGCTCTTTGATTGTTTTACTAATTTCTTTGATTATCCTACCTTTTCCAGCTCTTGCTTTTCCAATAATAAAAGTTGACTTAGGGAAAATTGTAACTTTTGTTTGCAATGACGAAAGCTGTCCTGTGCATAACTAAAGTATTTTCTGCTGCTCATCTGTAAATCTGATGTCAGAATTATCAAAATGTTCATGCCGCGTGATTTGTTGTTCTTTAAAATAATTCAGAAATGTTAAAAGTAAAGAGAATTCATTGAATAAGAGAGTCTATGGTAAAGAGAAAGAATAACCACCGGGGATGTGTTGAGCGATTTTGATTTGTTTAATGTAGCTCCGATCTTTGAGACAATCAAAAATTGGAACTGGATCCATCGAGCTAACGGCAGAAAACTTCAAGCCCCTTCAAAAACTTGCATGTCTGGCATAGCCCACTTATTTAATATGGTATAAGGGAAAGGTTTGTAACACGTATATAACACACACACATGGGTAATCTGCTATACTCCTCTATCAAACTTGATACTTTTGTTCATCTGAGTTATTGTTATATCGTTATTCGCGCAATTACTCGTAGGCAGCTGGGTTATTTTTATGTGACTTTTCCACATAGAATTACGCTGAATAACTCTTTTCATCTCAATTGCTTTCTTTTAACCGGCATTTTCGAAACTTTTGTGTATAATGTTACACATATAAAAATATGTACATTTCTTAAAATGTACACTACATCTAGGCAACAGGTTAAAAAAAATCACGGAAAGATTTATGACTTTTAGTGAAGTTGATTTCTCACGAATTATCTTTCATTGTTGTATCCATTTTCCGATTATAAGCATAAAACTATATATTCATATACATTAACGTCAAAAATTTCGCCAAGCTTGGAGACGTTTCGCGAAATTTCGCCAAATTTGGCGACCAAAAATATGTTGATATAAATGCAGCGAATTTGGCTGTAGCTGTCAAATTTGGCGAAATTTCCACTGAAATTCAGCACTGATGATTCTTCTCTAATCGGGTTCTTCACATTTTAGCTTAGTGTTTTACCGTAAAATTAGCTAAAATCTTAAAATCGAGAAATAAGTAAGCTACCCTTTCTTTACGGTTTTAGGGCTTTTTTATTTTGTTATCTACATATTTCTGTTTTCAAGTGTACATCTAGGCCAAAAAGGCTTATCTCATTCACTTCAGAACGTTCCCTCGCATTTCATTTGCAACAAATTCACTTACAGTGAATTAAAAGAAAATGAGTAACCTTCTGTAATTGGGACCACTACCAAATGGTTACATTTGCGCATAAAACAGCGCTCACTAAATTATGAAATTTTCGACCAACCCGAATACGGAAATTTTCTAATACAAACATACATTTCTCTGAATAAAAACATACACAAGAATACATACATATAAGTAATACATAAATAACATTATATTTTTCTCGACTTTTCTTATTATCATTCGTTGCCACGCGGTTAATACTGAATCTGTTATCATGCAACTAACATTCAAAATCGTATTCTCCGTATTCGATTTCTTTTTATTTCTCTTAATTTAAAATTAAAAGTGAATCGCATCGATTTGGTAGGTTACGGAAAATGTTTACTTGCATTTCAGTTGTAGCACATTCACTTACGGTGAATTAAAAAGAAAAATTAATAAACTTCTAAAATTGTGACCGCTACCAAATAGTTAAATTTGCACATCAAACACCGCTCACTAAATTATGAAATCGTCTACAAACCCGATTACGTAATTTCCCAATACAAACATATATACATTTTAATACAACCATATATATATATATATGTAAGAATACATACATATAAGTTAATACATACATGACATTATATTTTTCTTGATTTCTTTGATTATCATTCGTAGCCATACGGCTAATACTGAAATCGTTACCATGCGGCTAATAAACGAAATCGTATTCTCCGTATTCCATTTCTTTTCATTTCTCTTAATTTAAAATTCAAAATGAATTGCACCGATTTGGAAGGTTACGGATAATGTCCATGTGCATTTCAGTTGCAGCACATTCACTTAGAGTGAATAAAAAAAATGATTAACCTTCTGTAATTGGGACCGCCACCAAACGGTTAAATTTGCGCATCAAACAACGCTCGCTAAATTTTGAAATTGTGTACAAACCCGATTGCGAAAATTTCCTAATACAAACATGCATACGTCTGAATATAAACATAAATACATAAGAATACATACATATAAGTAATACATAGATGACATTATATCAGGGTTCGTACGACTCTTGGAATTTTGCGACCAGGAAATTCTTCTGCACCGCTATTTTCTTACAGAAAATCTCTCCTTATAAGAATGCGAAATTTCACCAGTTTAGCCTAGATTTCTTTTTCTGTAAAAAAATACTGGAAACTCTCCTAGAAAATACCCTGATCCGTACAAAACCCTGTTATGTTTTCTCGATTTCTTTGATTTATCACTCGTAGCCATGCGGCTAATACGAAATCCGTTACCATGCGGCTAATACGAAATCCGTTACCATGCGGCTAAGACTCAAAATCGTATTCCTCGTATTCGATTTCTTTTCATTTCTCTTAATTTAAAATTCAAAATGAATTGCATCGATTTGGTAGGTTATGGAGAATAAAAGGTTCGCACTGAAAAAAAAGAAAAAGTGACCGTTACGGACGTAGAAAGTAAAACTTCTGAAAGTCAATCTATATCTCACAAGGAGAGGGCCAACCTTGTTAATCGCAGATTTTGATTATTTTAATATATGTTGTACAGTAGAGACCCCTTAATGTCAGGTTCAACGGATTTTATCCAACGCTCCTTAGTTCTTGAGAAACCCGGGGGGGGGGGTGTCTAATAATGGTACACAACTTAAATACTTAATTTTCAACCGCAATGATAGGTTGGTCGTAGCTCAGTTGGTATGGCGTTTGCCGGCTGATCCGCGGGCCCGGGTTCGATACTTGAATGCGCTACATTTGTTTTTCTCATTTTTTGTTTTATAAATATACTTGTAAGTATAATAATAATCTCATTGTCAATTTATAATATCTTATATCAATTATAATTTTAACATATTTAATTTTTTACTTTTAACTAAATAGTTGTATAAAACATCATAAAACTGTTAATTTTTTAAAAATTACTTTTAAAATGTATTTGATGTATTCTTTATCGATGCAATTATATTGAGCAATTGTGTCAATTCGTGATTTTAAAGAAACATCATTTACACATTGCTTTAACAAAGGAAGTCAATGCGATAACACTGTTATTCTGTTTTTAAAGTAAGAAGCATAATTATATTAAAGATTAGCATCAGAATTAAATTACAACAGATTTTTTGCATATTAAGGATTTTTAAATTTGTAATATGCATGCGCTTTCAATTATTTTGCTTTCACCTTTATCTTCTTTCTGCTTTAATTTTTATTTTATTTGAATATTCTTTTATTTTATCATAACTAGATAGCACCACAACAGATTTTGTCACGATTTTGGAATTTTTATCATTCAATAATAGATCCAATTTCTTTTTAAACCTCTTTAAAGGATGAGAAATAATAGTTTAAAAATTAAAAAAAATGATAAATTTAAGTTTGTTAACATTATAATTAATGTATGATATTAAAATTTGTAATTGAAATTATTAAATTATAATTACAAGTATATTTATAAAACAAAAAATGAGAAAAACAAATGTAACGCGTTCGGGTACCGAACCCGGCCCGCAGATCAGCCAGTGAACGCCGTACTAACTGAGCTACGACCAACCTATCATTGCGGTTGCAATGTAAGTATTTAAGTTGTGTACAAATTAGCCCCCCCCCCCCCGGTTTCTCAAGAACTAAGGAGCGTAGGATAAAATCCTTTGAACCTGACACTAAGGGGTCTCTACCCTACAACATATATTAAAATAATTAAAATCTGTGATTAACAAGGTTGGCTCTCTCCTTGTCAGGTCACAAATATTGATGACGGCATAACGATTCGGATGAGGTTAAAATGCATAATTTACAACAATGGAGCTAATGTTTTGTTTAATAACGAGATAAAACGCGTCGTATTTACACGAAAGAAATTGTTTAAAAATGAAATCATACATTAGTTAATACTTACTCTCAACAAATATTATTTTTAATTTAAAGTTACCAAAATACTAATTCCATAAACTTCGACTGTTCAACGTATTAAATTAAAATGTATTATTATACCTAACCAAGATAAGTAATTATGATGAAATTACCCATTGAGGCTCTT
This sequence comes from Maratus speciosus, assembly GCA_963932465.1. Taxonomy (NCBI): domain Eukaryota; kingdom Metazoa; phylum Arthropoda; class Arachnida; order Araneae; family Salticidae; genus Maratus; species Maratus speciosus. The sequence goes on along the minus strand of OZ010787.1, from coordinate 140,169,558 downwards.
ATGTTTGAAATTACCGATTGAAAATCAGCAAAAATGATTTTACCATGAGCTAATCATAGAATTATTTTTCGCGTGAAACCTAAACTTAACGTCATTTTCATCGTCTCAAAATTTACATACGCATCTCCCAAATTTACATTCACCATTTCAAAAATATCGCAGTACGCAATAAGTTATTAATACATATATTTCCAAACTTGAAATCAAGTTTGCTAACTACGACTTTGCATGTGAACATTCGCACTCTTGTCTTGTGATTCTAATCTGGATATCGACGAGTAAAATTCCAGAAATTTATATCTTTTAGAGGCGTTCGTAGTAAAATATTTCTTTTATCTAAAAAAATGATGGTTTAAATATGATGCCACTTTACCTCATTGAAGCATTTCACATAGAGTCTCAAACTCAGTGGTGTGAAAAATATTGAATTGTAATAACTTTTTGAGGAAAAAATTAGTGTTTTTTTAAAGCGTGACGTCATTTTCTGTTCCCCTTTTAATTTTGAATTTTATTAGAAATTGGCATCAATAAAGATAAACATACTTTATTAATTTTCTTTTCTTTACAGCAATGGAAGTAATCCAATTGCTACCATTTTGAAAAAAAAATCATAGAAAATTTTTAAATTTAAATATAAAAATTGGAATATTTAAAAAAATAGCTAGTGATGCAAATCTACAAAGAAACGGCTTCCATTTAAAAAAAGGAATTATTAAAATTTGTTCAGAAAAAGCTCAATGTAGATGTCTAAAAAAAAGGCCTTATCTTTCAAATATATAAATTTAAACCCGCAATGTTATCTCTATGGGAAAATTTTGAGCAGACATTTCATGCCGTTAGGGTTGACGAATATTTATGATTTTCAATACGCACCGAGATTTTGGCACTACAAACGTCCATTTAATTTTTTGTGTCGATACGACAAATATTTTGGACGCTATCGTGTTAACAATAAGTGTAATTTTTGCAGGGAAGCCGGAGCTGTGCTCCGACAATAATTCAGTCATCGTCTAGACTTTAAGATGGCCTAAAAATTAAAAGTTTGATCACCTCTGATTAAATAAATATCAACGAAGAATGTATTCAACAGTTTAAAAAGAAATCTTTCAAAATTAAAAGAAATAAGAAAATATATGTTTTGAAAGAAATTTTAAATTAACGCCTTATGAAAACACCTTTTCATTCAAATTTACAATACATATGGAGGATTAAAACAATTAGAAATTGGACATATAGGACTAGAGCTTCTTTTTTCTTCCTATAATAAGTAGATGTCACAACTATAGTTTCGAGAAAAATTAATAGCCAGCTTTTTTCGTCAGGTTATTAATAGCATAGATTAGTTAACCAGTCAACGGCATAATTTTTAAATCTATGTTCTAAAAAGCAAAAGAGGGTTAGGGATAGAGGATGAATAAAGTAATAAAAAATGCCAATGGAAAGAGTGTTGATAAAAATGCGCGTGATGGAAAAATTGCCATTTACGCACAGGAATTTTACGCATAAGCACACGATGGAAGTAGAAGAGAGGCCACAAAAATTCCTAGGACCCAAATTGAAAGATCGAAGAAAGTATTTTTAAAGCAATAAAGTAGCTAAAATAATGTTAAAAAATATATAAACAAATAAAATAATAAATATGTATATGTGTATATATATACAGGGTGTCCCATAAATATTGAGAAAAATTTTAAGGGGAGGTGGGCACATTAAAAGGATTGAGAATTACATATCAAACCATGACTGGCAACGTCATCGTACGCCACTAACGCCACTAAGTGGTGCTGTTCACGAGAGCACTGGAGGGGAAATATCTGCTTTATCACAGTCATTCGAAGAGTAGTCGCCTTGAGAAGAACGTGCAACATTTTACGGACAGGGAGTTGACAGACATTTGCTTCGTGCGCGGATTGGCTGAGGGCGGTACACGAGCAACTTCAGGCTGTATCAAGAACGGTTTCCCCAGAGTTCCGGACCGACGTATGTTTACGAATGTGCATCACAATTTGTGTTAATATGCGTTCTTAAGAGGTAGTAGGAATAGCGAAGGCAGGCCACGTGTGACTCGTACGCCCTCCATGAAACAGACTGTGTTAGATGCCGTAGAGAGGAATTCGAGTACCAGTACACGTGTCGTCGCTGCCGCAAAAGGAGGATCTTGGAATAGTGTACATCGTGTTTTGGAAGACGAAGCCTTTCACCCATATCATTTCCATAGAGTACAGACTCTTCTCCCAACAGATGCACGTGTGCATTTTGCACGGTGGTATCTCAACCAATGGGACCAAGATGTTAATTTCCCATCTTACGTTTTGTTTACGGATGAGGCGTACTTCACGCGAGATGGCGTATTCAACCAACACAATGCGCATTTATGAGCTCGCGGAAACTCCCGCGGAGTGAGACCACATGCTGCCCAATATCGCTTCTCAGTGAATGTTTGGGCTGGTTTGGTCGGCGACTTCTTATTCGGGCTTACTTGTTTGTCATCATCTCTGACAGCAGCAAATTATCTCATCTTTTTTAAACAGATACTACCAAGCATATTTCATCCTGTGCAACAAAATGTAAGGTGCAAAATGGGGTTTCAAGAAGATGGAGCGCCTCCAATTATGAAGAGATGTGTTTGGATACATTTGTGTGTGTCGTTTGGTCAACGATCGATTGGACTTGGTGGACCGGTTCCCACGCTATCCTGATTTAAGCAGGTAGGATTTCTTTCTTTGGGGAACACTTAAAGCTGTTGTGTATGCAACACCTGTCGAGCCCGAAATGTATCTGGTTGCAAGAGTCGTCTGCGTTGCTGCGGCTATTCAAGAAAATCTACGTGTGATCGTCCGTGTACACCGATCCATGGTCCGTCAATGGTGTAACGCATGCATTGCTTCCTATGGTAGAAACTTTGAATATGTTTTGTAACATTTCATCTACTACATCACATCTAACATTTCTGAGCAATAAATATTTCAGGTAATCTCTGTTTTCTGCCCCTTCATTTCTTGAAGGGGAGATGGGGGATGAATGGGGCATTTTCACAAAAATATTTTTTTTTTTAAATTTAAGTTATAATCAATATTATATATCACATTTTATATATTAGGTATTTGACAACATATTTGAACAATATTTATTCTAGATTATGATTTATTCAGAAAATATTATGAAATCAAAAAAGTCCCTCCCTGTCCCAATCATCCCCGCAGCAGGGATGAATGGGGCACTATAGGGATGGATGGGACATAAAGATTTTTCTCCCTGTATTCAATTTTACCAAATTAAAATTTATAATTATAACCTTATATGTAATTATATTTGTAATATATGATTTTACAGCACGAATCGATATGTTTTTTTTTTTCAATAACTTCTTTTTTTTTGCAGTTTTAACTTTTAATGCAGACTTCGGCTATCAATCTGTTCTTTTTTCCCACTTATGAGGCATTTTAGATTTGAAATGAAAGTGCAAAATGTCTTTTAAATATGACATAGCTAATAATTTTCAATCATAACATATTAATTAATATTAATTAAATGTATCTTAGAAACATGCAGAACGGAAATTATTGGGTCAATCAGAAAGTCGTGTCGTGTTGGGAAAATCAATTCGTACCGGAAAATTCTGCCCGGTAATTATTAGATATCGGAATCAATGTCTAATAATTAAATGATAGAATTTTCCGGTACGAATTGATTTTCCCAACACGACACGACTTTCCGACCGATCCAATATGTTAGGGGTGGGGATTTATTTGTGCAACATTTCAAAATTCAATATAATTTCCCCCACTTGATCAATAAACATATACTATTTTTAACAATTTTATCTATTTTGATTAAGTTTTAGTACCAATTTTTTGATAATCCATTAATAATTATTACAATACAATCAATAACACTCAGAAATTTTAAACAATAACAACTCATATAATGCTATTTAATACTATTAATTAACGTAAATTATTAATTTATCAGCCTATATAATACTATTTAGTTAAAAAATAAAATTTTCAACATCTCTAGGGATGAATGAGAATGTCCCATTCATCCCCATTTGAAATGTCCCAATCATCCCCATGATGAATATATTCCCTTCTCAGCCATTATGCATGAAAAATTATTTTGTCACAATGGTTACTATTCATTCATTTTAATTATCGATAGTGAACTTATAAATAAATAACTAAAACATAGCTTAATTTTTTTATATTGTATAAGATATCTCACATCTTCAATTGTAAAAAAAAAACTTACTTTTAACCCCTTGAGGGGCACCGGAATATATTATATACCACCTACGATTAAAGAAGTTTTACACTAGAAAAATTTTATTAAATTTTACTTTTCTAACTTTGGTGGAAAAAAGCCGTAAAATTGCTTTTACTTATTTTAAAATAGAATTTTTCAAAGATTCCGGTGGGAATTCAGCATTTCACAAACGTAATTGCTTGCCCCTCAAGGGGTTAAGCAGAAGTTTCAGAAAATGCAACTTTGAAGGAAAATGAAAACAGCAATGTGGTCCTACTTTTAGTTCTGAAGCACACTGTGGTAAAGCCTTATATGAGGATAGAAAGCAATTTAAAATAAATGTTTATTGTCTGAAATATTGAGAATGCCCCATCCATCACTTGTCCCATTCATCCCCTAGCTCCCCTACCTCGGATATCACTTTCCCATGGCGTTTCTGGTCACGAGTTTCTATGCAATTCTCAATCCTTTTGATGTGCAATAACTTAAAGTTTGTCCCAATATTTATAGGACACCCTGTATATATACACTGTATGGAAAATGATGACTGGTCACTCGCAATTTTAGACGTTTTGTTAAATATCTAGAAAAGTACATGAGGAATTATCCTGAAACTCCAGGTCTGTAAACAAAATAGTATAGGTCATATATTCTGCGAAGATTTTTTCCCGAAACCCCATAGGGGGCTGTCAACAAATTGAAAAATAACGGATATCTTTTGGATAACCCTGTATAAACTAATGTAGCAAAAGCGTTCAAACTGTAGAACATGATTAAGAGGGTTATTGTAATACACTGTGTTCCTTTTTATGAGGATAACATGTATACGAGTAGAAAAATTAAGGTTTTTATAAAAACAGTCCCAAAGTTTTTTGCTTATAATTTTCAAAGTTCTTAATATAAAAAAATGTTCTTTTCAGAAATTATGACAAACAACATTGTACACAATAACCTGTAATCAGAATTTAAAAAATAATAAATACTAAATAATGTTTCAATGCGCATGCGTGGATGCAATTAAAATATAATGTGCATAATGTATTAGCTAAGTGTATAGAGCAACTTTTGTGAAAATCTCAAAAACATAGCTTGAAAATTTTGAAAATTATCGTCTTTAGAATAATCTCGAAATTCGTTGTTCCAAAATGAAGCAGAAAGATGAGGGGTTGTATCCAAATGCAATATTGTGTACGCTATATTGGCACTAATCAACGGATATTTGGATACAGCTCCTCATCTTTTTTCTTTCTTTTGGGAACAACGGATTTTGAGTTTATTCTATTGACGATAATTTTCAGAATTTCGAAGCTATGTTTTTGAGACATTGACAAAAGTTGCTCTGTATACTTAGCTAATACACTCATTGCCATAAAAATTTGCGCACCAAGAAAAAGACGTCCAAATGAAACGAAATTTTACACGTGTAAGTACGACTATGATATAAGAAAGTGATTAGAAAACGAAAGAAAAAGGATCATTTATTGCAGAAAAAAGTACAAATGAACGGAAATTTTAGTACTCTGTTGGACCTCCTCTAGCGCGAATGCACGATGCGATACAAGCGGAAATTGAGGCATACAAGTTCTGTATGATGTCCTGAGACATCTCGTTCCACAGTTGCTGTAAACACGCCTCGAGTTCAACCAAACTCGTAGGGTGTCCAACTTGCCGTCCCAAATGATCCCAGATATGCTCGATTGGTAACAAATCTGGCGATCGAGCAGGCCAGGGAAGGTTGGTAATGTGGCGGAGGTAGGCTTGTGATATCCTTGCTGTGTGTGGCCGAGCATTGTCTTGCTGAAAAATGGCTCCTGGGAGCCCTGCCATGAATGGCAACACATGTGGCTGAAGGATGTCCTGGACGTACCGCTAGGCTGTCATTGTGCCACGGATCAATATTAGGGGTGACCGTGTATCGTAAGCAATGGCACCACATACCATCACACCAGCTGTAAGAGCGGTGTGTCGCTGTAAAGCGAAGGCAGGATTGAAGCGTTCACCACGGGGCCTCCACACACGAACAAGTTTCTCATCGCTGCTCAAATTGAATAGTCATGTCACTGAAGACGACCTGGTTCCATTCCGTTGCAGCCCAATCCCGTCGTGCGCGACAAAACCTCCAAACGGAGGCGTCGGTGGGTGGGTGTCATTGGCAGCACACGTAATGTGCGCCGCGATACCAGATGTCCTTCAGCCAAGCGCCTTGCGATGGTTCGGGAAGACACAGGGGTTCCTAGTGAAGGTGCTGCCTGCGTCTGGATAGCGGCTAATGAGGCAGTTGGCTCTACGCTTGCGTTTCGTATGATGTGATGGTCTTCTCGACGACTGGCCTGTCGAGGGCGACCCGAGCCTGTCCGCCGTGTAAATGACATCTTTTCAGTCCACTGGTCTAAACACCTCCTCACAGTAAAATCCGAACGGCCTACTTGACGAGCTACTCGCCAAGCTGATCACCCAGCTTCCATCATCCCGATGATTCTTCCCCTCTCGAACTCTGACAGCTGCTCATATTGTCTTCGATGGCTACGTAACGGCATGTCTACCTCAGTGTTTCCTTTGAAAAAGAAAAGGTACACTCAGACAAGTTCTGCTTACCAGTTTTATACTCCAAGGAGGACGAAGTTCAACGCCTTCTAGTGGTATTACGCGATGCGCAATCACGCTGCATTTCTAATCATTTGCATATCTGCCTGATATGTACCTTCATGCCAAGTTTCGTTACGATCCCACAATTATTTCTTGGTGCGCAAATTTTTATGGCAATGAGTGTACATTATCCACATTATATTTTGATTGCATTCGCCGATGCGCAGTGAAACGTTAGTTAGTAAACCTGCTCATTTTTCACTCAATTTTTACTATTTTTTAATTCTGATTGCAGTGTATTGTGTACAATGTTCTATATCATATTTTGTGAAAAGAACATTTATTTATACTAAGAACTCTGCAAATTATAAGCAAAAAACTTGGCGAAATTTTGGACTGTTTTTATAAAAAACCTTAATTTCTCTACTAGTATGCATGCTAACTTCATAAAAATTAACACAGTTTATTACAATAAGCCTTTTAATCATGTTCTAGAGTTTTAACTTTTGCTACATTAGTTTTTACAGGGCTATCGAAAAGATATTCGTTCTTTTTCAATTTGTTGACGGTCCTCTACTGGGTTTCGCGAAAAAATCTTCGCAGAAATGTATGACCTATATTATTCTGTTTACAGACCTTGAGTTTCAGGATAATTCCTGATGTATTTTTCTAGATATTTAACAAAACGTCTAAATCATCATTGGCCATATAGTACATATAAATTTAAAATTACTTAAACCTGTTAAAATTTTTTTAATTGTTAAAAATTTTCGAATTGTTAAAAATTCAAAAAGATGTGCAATAAATTTAGAAGTTGAAAACGTTTTTCCCTTGCCATTAACTGTGGAACCACTAGAGTGGGGTCGCCGGTGACCCCAGAAGGGAATATTTTGTGTGGAGGTTGTTAGCCATGTTCACTTGCCCCAAGAGGTCGGTCTATTTTTCATTGCAGTATTTGTGAAGTCTTCAATGCCACTAAGACGTTTACCTTGTCTTTCTCGGTCTTCCAAAAACAGGTAAGAGAAGAAAAAAAGTGAAAAACGTGGGGTCATTAATGACCCCACCTTATGATTATTGTCTGTCGTATAAGAGCCTTGTGATTCCACTGTTAAGTGTTTGGCCTTCTTGCAAGGTTTTTGGAGCATTTTTTGTTTTGCTGTTATCTTAAAAAATGTCTGAAATATATCAGTTCAAAATTCTAGGGCGGCTGATAACAAACGATGTGATTTTTGTAATACGATAGCACTCGTATTTATGAGCCTATTTATAAATGACTGAGCAAGTGTACAGGACATACCAAGATCTCGACCAAGTTTACTGGTCAGCTTCATCCGTCATCTTTTTTCAAAATGGCGGCTACTTAAAAAAATATGATTTTTTTAAATTCAAAATGATGTACAAGAAAATTAGAAATAGAAAAGGCTTTTTCCTTTAAGTGGTCGATCTTGATACAAGGATTCCGGAGCATTTTTTTTTTTTCATCTCTATCCTAAAAAATGTATGAGATATATTAGTTTGAATTTGTAGGGTGGCTGGCATTTTGATACGATCTGATTTTCGTCATGCGACAGAAATCGTATTTATTAATCGATCTGAATGTGGCTGAGCATACAGGCCTCACCAAGGTCTCGAAGTTCTAGAGTGGATGATTTTTCCATCATTAGGTTTTATTTATGAGCTTTAGAAAGTGTCTTTTCTCACAAATTTTCTTTCATTGTTGTAACCATTCACTGTCTTACGTTTAACGTTTAAAAGTATGTAGTCATATGCGCCAGCGTTAAGGTCTGAGCAAGCTTGTTGATACTTGGCGAAATATCGCTAAATTTGGCGACTAAAAATAAATCACCATAAATGAAGCCAACTTGCATATATATGACTAATTTTGTGAAATTCTCATTTAAATTCAGTATTGACGAAAACCGAGATTGAATGTTCTATAAAAGGCTTCCACACATTTTAGTATCGTGTGCTTCAGTAAATTTTGCTAATTTTTTAAAATTAGGGGATAGAGAAGCTACCTTTCCTCCCCGGTACAGGCAGGAAGGACTTTTTAACCCCTTTCCGGCGCGGTGTCCTTAAAAAAGGACACCTAATTTTAATTCCAAAACTGACAAACGGCACCAAGAATATTTAACTAAAATTTTCCTATTATAATGTACATGAAAATAAGCAAGTTCGTATTTGCTAATAAATTCGTTTATAAATTGCGGTGTCAGTCCAATATTTCATCAGTTTATAAACAGAATTACTCCGGGCTGGTGAGGGTTAAATCATTTTTGTTTCCAAACTCATCAAATTGTTAGGTGCTCTTATTAAGAAACTGTATAATCGAGCTGTTTTTTCGTTTTTCGGTAAAAGTACAATATTTTTCAGAAAATGTTGTCGAAGTTTGAATTTTGTACCGAATTTCTGGCAGCGACACCGCAAAAAAGAGGAGAAACTGCCAGCTTGAGACCACAGTCGGTCATAACTCAACATATAACTCATTAATTGAAAAACGAAAAACATTGTTTATGATTACATGTCAATTTAATAATCATGTCTGCAAGTTTCATGCTTTTATGTTGGAGGGGGGGGGGGATACTTTTTTAAGAACCGCCTTAAATTGTACTAGTGGTTACAATTTTTCAAACAAAACCTTCCTTTCACTTCAATGTGGCCCAAGCCTAATAAATGACTTGATGTCAGGAGGACGGCGTTGCAAGGATTGAATCGGGGACTATAGAACAGAAGGCGAATTCCATAGCGCTGAATAAAAAGCTAACCCGTTCCTCTTTACTAGAAACACGTCTATGCAGCTCTCATGCGAGATGTATACTCCCAATGTACGTTTCGTCGATGTCCGACGAGCCATGTCTGCTCATGTTGCATGTCGGTTGCCAGAGTGATGGTGTTTCATTTATGTTCGTGAGTGCGTGACTCCGAAGCGACAGGTTTTGTACTAGCGTTTGTCAAACTTTCTGTGCTGTGCATGTTTTCAATGCTACCATCTCTTGGTCCCGGTAGGGTATGGGTGAAGCTGTGTGTTCATTTGTCCAATATCACCACAGAGGTGAGGAGGGGAGGCGTTGTCAAGGATCGAACCAGGGATATCCGATACAGTAGCTGAGTTTTATATTGCCACGCAAAAGGCTACCTTGGTTGTTCGCTGCTAGAAACGCGTCATATATTGCCTGTGCGGGATAGCGTCGCCACACAAAAAAAATTTACTTCAGCAGGTTAACTGTAACATTAAACGGGGAAAAAGTTTTATAAAATAAATATATTTATTTTTAAGTATTTGAATATTATGCAGCGCAACTAACATTTTTGCTATTAACTAATTCTACAATTTATATTCAATGATATTTGAAAATATTTCCATAATATTTGCATAAAAAATAATCTGTTTTGAACTTTAAAAAAGCCTTGAACATGCTGAGCATTTACTTAGAATGACATTTCTTATTTTACTCGTATTTTAATTTTTATATTTCAATCAAAATTGAAATCTTTCAAATCGCATTTTTATTTTTGAAACATTTTCTCTTATTTTTGCCCCAAAAAAGTGTTATCCTTTTCTCGATTTTTATTTACCTTTTATTACTAATATTTGCTTTCCATCATTCTACTTGCATATGTATATTTTTTCTTTTGAAAAATCTCTACAGAGATCCAAATTCTTTTTTATGATATTTGCAAGGTTTGAATATTTTAAGCACATTTATTAAATTTTGAAAGTACTTTTTAAATATCGAAAATTATTTTTTATCTCCACTTTCAGCTTTTAACACGCATCGATATTTCAAATTATATTTTACATTATGAATTTTTAATATTTTTATGGTGCTGGATTGAAATATTTTTTTACGTGCTAAATAATCCGTGATTCATATTTTCAAACTGTGTTTGAACTTTTCTTTTTCCTCTTCTTGTGTATTCATTACTGTTGCATCTTCAGCAAAAATGAATTTGTTTAACGTGATATCTTAATTATTTTCAGCCTAAAGGTATTCATGCGTTATAATACCCATGCGTTTCTTTTATCGTCTCCATTTAGTTTCTTTATCGTGTCTGCTGATTTAGCATATCTTCTGTCTTAAGGTGAAAACATTTTCTAATTACTATGTTCCTTTACCATGGGTTTATTTTCCGTGCTTAATTTCTGCAGAAGTTTACTCTTATTCTTATCTTTTCACTAATTTTTCTGCTTCGCTTACCATTTTGTTTTGTCAAATTAATCTGTTCTTATGGATCATATTTTTTGTGACTTTCTGTATCTTTCTCACACTCTAAGGCATTTATCTTTCAGAAGAAGTTCTTCTGTAGTTTTGTTGGGTATTTTTGCCTCGTGAACACAATAATAATGATATTAGTAATAATAAACTTACATTTAATTTAAGAATCCATTAGATAAGTTTATCTTAGTTCAAAAAATATTACGTTAGTAAATTTTACACACACAATCGAAAGCTGTTTGAAGCTAGAATCGGTCATTCTGTTTTATGTGTTCTTAACACTAGAACTACCAAGACCGTCATTTTGACAGTTTTCATATTTCATGCTTAAAAAATTTATATAACTTCTGTATCGTTCTAGAATTTTATGATACGAGTTTTAATGAAATGTAAGAGTGGTTAAATATTCATATTCAATTTCCACTCACCCACTTTGATTTCTAGAATCAGTATGACCGATACCTATTTATAACAAGACCCGTCAAAATGACGGCTTTGGCAGGGCTGCTACAGGCGACTATTTTTTAATTCTACCTTGCACCAACTTTTCAAAACAAAAACCTTTGATATACCGTTTGACAACATTTGCAAGAGAAATATAGTACAAAATTTATTTTCTTAAAATAGTGGTCTGAATAGAATAGAAAAATAGTCGCCTGTGCAGCCCTGCTTTGGCAATTTTAAAGTTGGAGGATCCAAAGTGTTCGGCAACCGTTATAACGGGATCTATTTTGCTCCGATTACGATTCAGTTTAGAACGGTCTGACTCGTAAATGTAATCAGGACGCAATCATTATCAGTTTTACTTCTAACGTGATAAAGTTCTTCGTGAAAAGTGCAATTTGTGTTAAGTGTAATTGTAAAAAGTCGAATCTCGGAAAATAGTATTGTAGAAAGGCTAATTGCAGTGTTGCTAGATTGGGTACTTTTTTGTCCCCAGATTGTTGATTGTCACCGCTTTTTTTAAATAGAAATATTCGGCCTATTTAAAAATAGATTAAAAATTCTCAGAAATAAGGCGATTTATACTAATTTAAAAAGTGGTGACAGTCAAATAATCTGAATTAAAAAAGTCCTCAATCTGGCAACACTGGCTAACTGCTTTCCATGAAGTCATGCACAGCTTGATTTGCGACAGCCGATGTCACTCACTAATGGAAGAACCCTACAATCCGTCGGAATACCAGAAGGAGTGACTTATAACAAAAGGCGTGACTTATCAAATGTGCTATACTATAAATGCAAATAGAAATTGTTTTTGGTTGTTTTTTATTAATAATTAATAAATTATTATATTAAATGTTGTTTTTGTTAAATTATATTCTTCTATTTACATTAACTAAGTCAAAAGTTACAATGAAAGCATGATCAAAAATCCGTCAATTTGACGGGTGCGGTAAAACTAGGTATATATTTAACATCGGTAGTTCTAGTGTTAAATATATTTTCTGAGGCATTGCAAATGTGAATAAAATTGACGTAACCTTTTTAATATTTTCAGAGTAATTGTGAATTTTAATCTAATTATCATAAAATGTCGTAAAATTCAATGGCTCCCAATATTTTCTACATTAATCCTTCCCAGACAAGAATAACTCACAATATCACATAACTCACCCCCCCCCCCCCGCCTCCTGCTAACACTTAGATGTTTATTGCTTACCAATCAATAGTTGTTCCCTTTTTTGTGTGTGTGTTTCACAAATAATAAAACAGGTAGATCTTGGTTGGGCATATTAAGCAAAAATATACTGCGCAAACTTAAAGTAAAAGTTGACTTACTAGCATCCTTTTGTGCAAATAAAACAGATCTAAATAGAAATATCTAAACGGGGTTGTTCCACAGGAATTCATTTATACTTAGTAGTTATAATAAAATATATTGAAGGATTTTTGCGAAGTTTTAAAAACTGTATATCATTTAGTGTGAAACCTGAGCTTGTTTAACAATGCACAAGTGTGATCGATGTTTGGTTTTAACTTCTCCAGTCTTACTCGCAAATTGTTCTACAAATTTAGGCGATTTCTTTGATGACATTTCTCTTCTATTCATTTTTTTCTTGTGGTACATCGATGTTCTGGCTATGAATATTTTATATTTCTGGTGAGTCATAATAAATTAGATGCACTTTTAAAAATTTACTAAGTCAACACTTGCTCATTGAAAATCTGCGCTTCTTTTTTCTCTAAATATGTTGCAACACCATTGCTATTTGCCATTGCCATTAATTAATTTACCACAAGTTAAATTAATTAATCTCAAATGTCTGCTGTCTCCTATTGTCACGTTTAGTGAGACTGACAAGAATGCCATCGATTCGTGCCTCCTATGAAAGCGTCCACGCCCCACAAGGGAGATAGTGGCGTAGCGTTATGGGGGGGGGGTCGATAACTTTACTACCAGCTCTATTATTAAAAAAATGGCCCTTATTTAATAATTGAACGTCATACGATTAATCAAAGCAAAATTTAGCATACTATGATACTGGTGAAAAATTATTGAGCCCTCCCCCTAACGCTACGCCACTGAAGAGAGGTGCCCCTCACCTCAGTTGGGATCCATTGGTGTGCATACTGCTGTATTAATCCTAATTACATACACTTTTTCATGAGTGAGGTAAAGATAAGTAAATCACAATTCATGCTGATATGAGAAGTTTATTTGCTGTGATCTGTGGCAATCAATTATGTATTTAAAAAGAAAAAAAATGCAACCATAAAGATCAATATGCATGTTAGAATCAGTAACGAATAATAGTTGTAATGTAAAATTTTCTAAAACTAATATTTTATTTTATTTCACATCCTTTTGCTTTGGTAGCAAGTTTAATCAATGTTTCGTGCTCTTATTTTAGATCTAAAGCATGAAACCAATTAAGACTTTATGAAAATTTCCATAAAATATCATATTATATTCATTAAACTATAAAAAGTAGGTTCACAATTTTAAAGATACGTACATGCGCATATAAGAATATTTATGCATAATTTTGGAAAAGGTCAACAGATTTGAATTTAGTTTGTTTACCTTCAAAGTCAGTATTATAAGACATACATGAAAATGTTCATATGGTCTCAGGAATATTTTCTTGTATATGTTACCTAGAACTTAGGATGAAAAAAAATATCTATAGTAAAAAATAAATACATAAATATTGCTTTGAAAGTAATCTCTGAAATTAATAATATTTTATTAAAAATGAGACGCATTTCTCGTCTAGCACTTTCTTCTAACAGGAAGCACCCGATACCTAGTTGTCAATGATATTTTTTCCCTACAAAATATTCAAAATGAAAAACAGTTACTTATTAGGCCATTTTATGGCGTATGATATAATACTGATATCAATGTTTGAAAATTTGAATATTAGCAGCATGAACTACTAAAAACTAGTTCTTATTTTTTTTAAGTAAGTATATCTTACCCATTCTGACGTAGCCAAAGCATGATCTTGGTTCAAATTTGTTATTCACATCATTTAAGGACCAGGTAACATTGCTAATGAAGTCAATTAAGTTCATTGATAATCATATGGCTTGAATGGTATGAGTGTTTTCGGCAATTTAATCCCCTGTTAAATATTTCATGCTCGTTTAAGTTAGATATTCCACATGCTGTCTTCAGAGAGGGATATAAACTGATTATTTTATCCGTCATAAATAACAAAAGCAACAAAATCAGGGATGAGATTTCACCTTTTTTCCACACCAGTATATTCTTCGAGAAAATATTGTTCTCTTAAATCGCAAAAATGTTCCGATTAAATGAAATAACACTTTCTCTAACCAAATACTGGTGTGCAAAAAAGCGGAAATCTCATCCCTGGAAAATACATTTTTTAAATGTCAAGAATATTTTCATTTTAAACAGCTTCAGTACCTTAAAAAATTATTCTTACATTTTACATTTTTAGTAAGTATATGCTAAAAATAATTCATTTATCGAAACAATTTTCAAAACTGATTTTCTTTTTTCTTCACATATTGAAAACAAACTATTCCTATTTGTTATTTTTAGATTATCTTTAGTTTTAGTATCAGATTTGTTTGAATGGCAATAGTTTACCCGAAAAACATAAAATTAATTATTAGTCCATTTTATAGCGTACATTATAATACTGGTATCAATGTTTCAAAATTTGAATACTAGCAGCATATACTACTAAAAACATCTATTTTTTTTTTAAA
Source organism: Maratus speciosus (assembly GCA_963932465.1). Taxonomy (NCBI): domain Eukaryota; kingdom Metazoa; phylum Arthropoda; class Arachnida; order Araneae; family Salticidae; genus Maratus; species Maratus speciosus. The sequence continues at coordinate 140,154,322 of OZ010787.1, read as the reverse complement.
GTAAGTATATCCATGTCCAATCTCGATTCGATCGCCTGCCTTATACGGCCTTCACAATTCCACTTAGTTTCGGAATCATTAATGTTCTACTCCCTCCGGCAGATGGCGTGAATACAAACTCTAAATAGATTTTCTCTACTGTAAATAATGCTTATTAAATGTTACTTTTACATATAAAAATACGAAAAACCGCGCTCTATATGCGTTATAAAACATATATATATATATATATATATTATGTATACTTTCCCTCGGCATTCTTTATACTATAAACAGGAAAAACTAAAAGATTTATAGATAAATAAATCCAATGCTTTAAGCAATTAAAAATATTTTAATTAACATTCTACTATAACATCAAAAACAAAAATTATAAGTAAATTTTTATTTTTTTTTTTACATTTAAATTCTTGATTATTTGAAACATTGAGAATTCTGACCGTAAAATACACAGTAAAAAGAATTTTTAATAATATTTATTATTTTCAAAATAGAAAATTAACCAAAACTTTTTCAAAAAACCAAACTCTACTCAAATCAGCATAACTTTTTAAAACATATTTTTACACCATACTTCGAATGGAAAATATAGGTATATAAAGTTGATTGCGGGCAATTGTTTCAATAATTTTAAACATTGGAAGTACAGAAGATGAAGTGTATTAAGAAATAGAAAAATAATAATTATTATAGATATTATGTTTAGGAAATAAAATAAAATAATAATTTTATTTTAAGTGAAATTGTAAAATCAAATATTCGAATTCTGGACAGTCATATTATAAAAAATATAACACTTTTTTTTTTAATATCTACACAATATTCAGTACATCGATTATTTTGCACGATTCTTAATTATTTAAAAAATATAGATATATGTATTTTCAAACAATTTTCAATAATTTTGGCTATTATATGTGTTGATGTGAAATATACAAGCATATAGAAAAATAACAAACGTACATATAAAATTAAATATTTTAACTCTGCACAGTAATTGTATTAAAGTATACGATAAAAATATATTTACATGTTTCATAATATAAACAAAGTAAGCAAACCTTTTCGCCAATATCCGGCAAGAAATCATATCATTTTTTTTTATGGAAAATTACACGACTCTTAATTATTTAAAAAATATAGATATTTGTACTTTGCAAATAATATTCAATAAATTTGGCATTTGCCATTATATGTGTTGATTGAAATTACAAGCATATAGATATAGAAAATCAACTCACGTACATATAAAATTAAATATTTTAACTTCGGACAGACATGGTATTAAAGTATACGATAAAAATAAAAATATATTTACATGCTTCATAATATCAACAAAATAATCAAGCCTTTTCGCCAATATCCGGCAATCAACTTATATGGATTTTTTTGTTCCAAAACATGGATATTTACATAATTTATATACTTAATTTTTAACAATATATATATATCTGTACGTTGCGAATGATTTTCAGTAAATTGTGGGTGGTGATCATGAAATACAAGGAAACAAAATAAATAAATAAATAAATAATAATAATTTTTACAGGTTTCATTATTTTAGAGAATCAATAAGTCGTTTTTTTCTTCTTTTAATATTATATACTCCATTCATCCCAGAATAGCTTTTGCAGAAGGTTTAGAACACTGATTAGAAATTACAGAATATTTTTTTCAGAATTTAAAAATATTAATTCGTAAATCTATTTACTATACACATATAAATAAATGTATCTGTAGATATATGCACGTTCAATTTCTTGGTTATATTTCAAACATTGAGAATTTTTACAATAATATATACAATATAAATTATAAAATTAAAATTAAGTAAACTTTAAAAAATTTCTTGATAAATAATTCTTATATGAAGATGAATTTGCCTCATTTGTAAAGTTCTTTGCCATATTTTTTGAAATAATGGGCAAAAATTTTGCACATATTGATGTTAACGGGCATATATTTATTATATGCTCGTTTAAGTCACATTCCCACAAAGGGTTTTTTATTAGTCTCGGATATATCAATTCATATGGAACACAGCAATGAACCATTTTTTAATAAATAAATAAATCAAAAATCGCACTTTCATTGAAGTTATACCTAAAAAAAAAACACAAGAGTAGAGTAAGGAGAGTAGAGCAAGATAAGGAAATTCCCCATTAGACGCAGTTGTTAAAAGCGCCCCCTACAATTCTCCGAAGCGAAAGTATGATTCCCCGAAAACAAAGGGATTTCGACTTTTTGTTACGGCCGTATAAGGAATCGAGTTTGGCCGTGGTATATTTTACCCATTCTGACGTATCCAAAGCATGATGTTGGTTTTACTTTGTTATTCACCTCATTTAAAGGCCAGGTGACATTGTCAATGAAGCCAACTAAGTTCATTGATAATCCTATAGTTTGTACGGAATGAGTATTTTCGGCAAATTCGTCCCTTGTTAAATAGTCCATGCTTGTTTTAATCCCTAAGATACAGGTTAGATATACACACATGCTCCCTTCAGAGAGGGATATAAAATGTTTATTATCTGCCATAAATAACAAAAGCAACAAAATACATTTTTAAAATACCAAGAATATTTTCAGCATTTATATATTAAACAGCTTCAGTATCTTAAAAAAAAAGAATAAAAAAGAATTCTTAAATTTTACATTTTTAGTAAGTAAATTCTAAAAAATAATTCATTTATCGAAAAAAAAAAAAAAAAAAAAATTAAAAGCAATTTTCTTTCTTAAAAATCCCATATTAAAAAAAGGCTATTCTTAATTGTTAATTTAAGACTTTTTCTTCAGTTTTAGTATCTGATTTAGTTTAATCGCAACAGTTTACCTGGAAAAACATTTAAACTACATAAAAATTTAAAAAATCACGAAAATTTACGAAAATCCACACATTATTTAAAAATGGATTTTACAAAATATTTTACACTCATTACTTTATCTCATACCTATGATATATTTAAATAGAATAAAAGTTACAAGTAATTCTATAAATACTCGCCAAAGTCTTGTTAATCAACAGGAACAGTTGTAGCTCGCATTTTATTAACATAGATACCAATCTTTCGGTTTTTCACGAATCAACTGACACCAAAATTTTTATTAGGTAAAAAGGTTAAGAATAAACCTCATAGAAACAAGAAAGAGCTCATTAAATATTTTTTCTGTTTGAAATTATGCTTATTTCACATTAAAAGTCCGGACGGTTGCAGAACATTTGCAGAGACATGTTTTTCAGCGTTGCAAGTTTGGCCTCCATATTTATACCGATTTTCCGAATTCTGACAGAAGAATTTTTTCTTTATGTAATCACGAAATGGCAGTCATTAAATAAAGAAAAAAATTACGATTTATAATTTTACATATGAATTATTCAGAATTTTTGAATAAAACAAGAAGATCAAACTGGTAATCCGACTTTAAGTATCTATCACACGAACTATTATTTTAACACAATCAAACTGATTGGTAAAGTTATCATACGAATTGAATATTTCCAACTGAGCGAAAAAATGCCCAGACTGGGAATCCAACCCAGATCCTTGGCTCACAAGGCCAATGCTTTACCATTTAAGCTAACTGGGCCGACAACCAGCCAGCATATTACGCTCAGATAACCTTATTGGTAGTAACATCTGGTCTATCATTTAGACAGCTCCACAGAATAAACCGCAGAGAAAGGAACTCCATATAAACGATGGATACGTAGATGAAAACTATTATTTTTACACAATCAAACTGATTGGGAAGGTTATTATACGAATTGAATATTTCCAACTGAGCGAAAAAATGCCCAGGCTAAGAACCGAACCCAGATCCTTGGTTCGCTGAGATAACCTTATTTGTAGTAACATCTGGTCTGTCATTTAGACAGCTCAGCAGAATAAACCGCAGGTAAAGGAACTCCATATAAACGATGGATACGTAGATGAATTATTATTTTAGCACAATTAAACTGATTGGTAAAGTTATCATACGAATTTAATATTTCCAATTGAGCGAAACAATGCCCAGGCTAATAATCGAACGCAGATCCTTGGCTTACAAGGCCAATGCTTTACTATTTAAGCTAACTGGGCCGACAACCAGCCAGCATATTTCGCTCATATAAATGGTAAAGCATTGGCTTTGTAAGCCAAGGATCAGGGTTCGATTCCCAGTCTGGGCATTTTTTTGCTCAGTTGGAAATATTCAATTCGTATGTTAACTTTACCATTCAGTTTGATTGTGTTAAAATAATAGTTTTCATCTACGTATCCGTCGTTTATATAGAGTTCCTTTATACGCGATTTATTCTGTTGAGCTGTCTAAATGACATACCAGATGTTACTACCAATAAGGTTATCTGAGCGAAATATGCTGGCTGGTTGTCAGCCCAGTTAGCTTAAATGGTAAAGCATTGGCCTTGTTACTCAAGGATCTGGGTTCGATTCCCAGACTGGGAATTTTTTCGCTCAGTTGGAAATATTCAGTTTGTATCTACCACACGATCTGAAATACACTATCTGGCCAAAACTTGCCTAAAATTCTAATTTTTGATGTTTTGTCGAATATCTACAGTAGGGGTGCACAACCTTTTTAAGAGAAGGGCCACTTTCAAAATTTTCTGGGTTGTCGAGGGCCACATCAGTCATACAACAAAGAGAATTCTATTTCGGGGAGGGTGGGTGGGGGGGTTACACCTCCAGGTTCCACTACCCAGACAACATATCCAATTCAGTTATCAAGGGTATATCAACAGTTTACGTTTGTATATATAACAAGGATTAATTTGAAAGAGTGATAATATTCCTGGACTTTATTCGGGGGAGTAAATTTTGTTTTATTAAAAGTGCTAAAAAACAAACATAGCCATGAAAATGGCTGATGCCGAATAGAATGCGAACTTTATGAACGAAGGAGGCAGGAAGAGCCGTTCAACAGGATTTGAGATTTTTGCACGCCTGATCAACGAAATTTGTGATTTTTTTCTGTTCCCGATCAACAAAATTTGAAATTTTCCGCGCCTGATCGACAAAATTAGCGATTATTTCGCACCGGATCGACAAAATCCGCTATCTTACCGCACCTGGTCGACGAAATTCCTGTTATTCTGCACCCGATCGACGATGTTTGCGATTTTTCCGTGCCTGATCGACAAAATTCGCGATTTTTTTCGTGCCCGACCAACGAAATTCGCGATTTTTCGGATCTCGATGGACAAAAACTCTTGGGAGAACGACGAAATTTCCGATTTTCCACCCCTGGCTGACGAGATTCGCGATTTTTCCGCGAACGATCAACGAAATTCGGGATTCTTAACTGACTCTGGCGAAATTTACGATTTTTTCCAAACGGTAAATTGACGAAATTTGTGATTTATTCTCGCGATAATCTGACGAAACTCGCGATTTTCCCGCAGCCAATCAGCGAAATTTTCAATTTTTCCGCGCATCATCGAGAAAAGTCGCTATTTTTCTGTGCCTGACAGCGAAATTTGTGATTTTTCTGAGCCCGATTGACAAAACTCACGATTTTTCAGTGTCCGTTCGACGAAGCTTGCGATTTTTCCGAGCCCGATCAACGAAATTCGCGATTCTTCACTGACTGGCGAAATTTGCAATTTTTCCCGCGGCAAATTGACGAAATTCCAGATAAACAAACGAAACACACGATTTTTCCGCACCTAATTGACGAAATTCCCGATAAACAAACGAAACATACGATTTTTCCGCACCTAATTGACAAAATTCGCGACTTTTCACACCCGATAGACGAAATTTGCGATATTTACGAAACTCACGATTTTTCCGCAGTCGATCAAGAAAATTCACACTTTTTTCGCGCATCATCAACAAAATTGACGATTTTTTCGTGCCCGATCAAGAGAATTTGCGATTTTCCCGCGCTTGATCCACAAAATTCGCGATTTTTCCGTGCCCGACCAATGAAATTCGCGAGTTTTCCTAGCCCGACTTTTCCGTGCCCGATCGGCGAAATTTGCGATTTTTTTCCACGCAGCAACTATAAAATTTGCAATTCTTCGGTGACCGATGAAGAAATTTACGATTTTTCTGCGCCTGACCAAAAAATTTGCGATTTTTCCGCGTCCGATCTACGAAATTGCCAAATCTTAACTCACTGACGAAATCGGCAATTTTTTCCCGCAGCAAATTGACGAAATTCGCGATATTTTCTTGCGACTGACAAAACTCACGATTTTTCCGCAGTCGATCAAGAAAATTTGCAATTTTTCCTCGCATCATCAACAAAATTTATGATTTTTTCGTGCCCGATCAACGAAATTTGCGATTTTTCTGCTCCTGATCGACACAATTCGTGATTTTTCCGTGCCCGACAAATGAAATTCGGGATTTTTCCCTGCCCGACCTATGAAATTCGCGATTTTGCCGTGCCCGAACGACAAAACTCGCGATTTTTCCGTCCCGATCAGCGAAATTTGTAGTTTTTTCCGCGCTTCATCGACAAAATTCGCTATTTTTTCGTACCCGATCAAGGAAATTTGCGATTTTTCCACGCCCGATCAACGAAATTCGCGATTCTTATTTGACCAACAAAACTTTAAATTTTTTCCGCGGAAATTGACGAAATTGACGAATTTTTCCTGCGACTTTTGGACAAAAATTGCAATTTTTTCCAGTTATAAATTGGCGAAGTTCGCGGGCCACACGTTACTCCATCGCGGGCCACAGGTTGTGCATCCCTAATCTACAGAAATACTTGGCAAATTGTTTTTTAATTTTGGAGATGTAAATAACATGTTTAACATCACATTTTATCGGTGAAGGTTTCATCATGAGAGCAATTAGGGGACCAACAACAAATTGAATAAAAAAAAATATTTGCAATCATTTTGTATTATAAAATACTCAAAATGCTCACTATCTGTCACAAACCACTATGTGGCCCCTGACCAACGTTTATGTACATTCGTGTAGGAAAAGCATGCATATTCATGGCGATATAAACTTTTTTTTTCTTTATTCCACACATTTTATTGTTTTTGTTTATAGCAAGCAGGGTTTCATCCAAATTTGATGTCACTTTCGGAAAACTTTAGAAAGGGCAGTAAAAACATTATACTGCAATAAAATAAATAAATATCTTGAATATTTTATTAGATATGAGCATTTGTATCAAATAGTCGTTAGCTGCGCATGTGAGAGCGATATAAAAAAAATATATTTTCAATAATATTCTAGTAAACTATACAGGGAAACTTATAGAAAAATCCTGTCGAATATCTTAAAAATTCACAAAGATATCACCGATATAGCGAGCTGAATTGCTGTTGCTTTCTGAAAGTAGCTGAATGATGAGACCTTTTCCACAAATTTACCATTTTTGGTAAACATAACCTTTTGGGTTCCTGATTTAATGTATGTTGGAGATAATCTGAACGAGCCTATTCCAACAAAAATGACTTGTTAAAATAGAAACATATGTTCAAACATTAAGCATGTAATAAATCAAATAAATACTACTTTGTTCGAATTCAATTAATAAAAAATGTTAAGCGTGTAAATCCCGTATCAACCTGATGTTGTTAGAAAGCATCTGAAATTCAACTCGCTATATCGCAGGTATCTATTTTAAATTTCACAATGTTCGACTTGTATTTTATGTAAGTTGTTCTAGATAGTTGACTATCAAATTATTAAGAAAATATCTTTCTGTCGTTAGCGCATGCGCAGTTAAAAACCATTTCATACAAATTCTCATATCTCGTCAAATATTCAATATATTAATTTTCTAATTGCAGTATAATGGTTCTGTTGCATATTGTGAAGGTTTCTGAATCTAACGTTAATTTTGGTTGAAAACCTTGCAAGCAATAAACAAAAATTGTGATTTTTTTTTTTTTAATTTCCCAAAGAAACATTTATTTCTCCGTAAATATAGATCTCGAGGTTTGCAGACTTAATATTCACCGTGATAAAGGATCTTGTATGCATAAAAAATGGTTTGAAATCCCGACAGTAGAACACTAAGGCGCCGCTGTAGGTAATGCCATGAAAGAGAAGTATGAATATGACATACTAAGTGCAAAATTACGATTAATTAATCTTAATAACACTCCGGGTATGAGCTTAAGCTCATACCCGGAGTGTTATTTCTGGTTGCGTGGCTACCTAAGATCACGTATTTTTAGCAGAAATCACCATTTTTGACAATGTTCAACTAAAAGAATTATACTGCAGGAGGTAGCAGACATTTACGTTGATGTTCTGTTTTATACTACGCCAAGGGTAATACCACGCCTGTACTCAGTACTGATATGTGGCGGTGGACGCATAGAATATTTCTAGCCTGAAATTGAGTAGTAAAATAGCCTTTTTTTTCACATTTTATACCTTTCATACAGCATATTCTTTGCAACAGCACTTGTACTGTCGAAATTTTCGTTTTTTTCCAGCCGTGCAAAATCACCTATCATGTGAATAATAATCTGGAAACAACGAATCTCTCCAATCCACAGATCTTTTTTTTTTAAATCGTGTTTTACTTTTGGCTTGGACTTTCAAAGTACCCGATATTTAAGTTATACAAAGGCGAAAATGAAACGGTATATAATCTAATGAGCCTGAGAAATAATCACTTCAGAACAGACATTTGAAGGGACAGAAACCTAATTTATTGTTTCTGTGTAAGAAAAAATCCTCGAAATTTTTATGCAAGCACCCCACGCAATCTGTGTAGATATGAGCAGCTGAGCTTGGGTTGTATATATAAAGTGAACAGAAAAAACCCACAAAAAATAAAGCACAATAAAATTATTTTCAGTAAGAAAAACCTTTCGTTAGAGATCAGTTGCATTTATTATCACCAAATAAACAAAAATGCATGTTGTAATAACTTCTCAGTATAAAACTAGAAATACACAATTTTTATCTTTATTATTATTAAATATATTTTGATGTTTCTGAGAATAAGAGCACAAAATAAAGAAGCGTTCAGATTAAATGATAAAACAATAATTTTAGAGAGAAAAAACTGCGAAGTAAAGATTCAACAAAAAATGCCAGTGTTAAAACTTTATTTTTAAAGTCAACATACCATTACTATTTGCTGAATAAAATTGTGATCGACCAGCGCGCGGTAAGTCAGCTATTTAAACTTTATTGTCAAAAGATGTAATATATTGCGTATTGGCGTTTCTTCTAGAGAATTTCTCTCATTAAAACATCTGAAATATTCTTTGAATTACAATAACAGAACGTTGGTTTTGAAATTAACAATTGGTTCAACAATGTGTATCTGTATTTTTAAGCTTAAAAGTGCCAGATTTCTAATCTAAAAGGTAAAGGGAGAATTAAAAAAAAATTATTAAGTGTAAAATCATGTAGTAAATAAAATGTAAACTTTTAAAATAACGTAGTAAATTTGTTCAGCCTTGTACATTATAGCCTAAACGAAATATGCAAAAGACACCAAAATCTCGTTTGACTGAACAAATGTTGTCGATTCTCAAAGGTATTTCCTTTCCACAATGCTCGTGATTCATAAGCTTTGGTATACGCATTTGCTTCCCCATTCTGTCTTTTTTTCCCCCATAAGAGCCGCAAATCTTCAAAATTGAAAGTTAATGTATTGTTTAATTCTTTTCTTTTTCTTAGTAAACTATTGAAATCTAAACGGACAAGAAATGAAGCGAAAGTACATGTGATGGTACGCAGAAGCGAATGAGAGATTTCGCACTTGGACACATGGAAAAGTTTTAATTATTGAGGCCTCTTTTACACCAAACTAAAAAAAAAAAAAAAAAAAAAAAAAACGAAATCCGAGCCTATCAAGACATTTCCATCTACATGAAATACTTGATGCTATTTATCAAAGACAAGTATAGACACATGTTGATAGTTATCTTTGATGCTTCTCTGAGGAAATAGTCTTCATTTAAATGCCGAGCACATCTCAGAATATTTCTAGCGTATTTGAGGCTTTTAAAATTGTGGTTACGCTAATTGATAATGACTTAACACAAAATTAGAATTGAAATATATATTAGCAATTCATTTTTCAGCTGAAAAAATACTGTGTACCTATTTCTTTATTTTTATATCTGTATTATACAGCATGAATGAGAATTATCTTTTAAACTTTGACTTTGACACCGATAAAATATGAAAGAAATAAGATAGAAAAGTTATGTTGCTTGTACAGACATGAAAAAAAAAGTGATCACCTCCGGTAATTCTTTTGCAAATAACAGCATAAAAAAAGTATATAGTTGTGAAGTTAGAGTGTAAGGAGGGGGGGGGCGGTATTTAATCACAGCATCTTTTTTTAATACCATTGCCTTACTTAATGAGGGAATTCTGTGATAAAATGAGACTATGATTGCTATTGGAAATTTAGTGGTATACTTACCCTCTAAATAAAAAAGAGTGACTATTCACTCGGGAGGAGCGAATAGTCACTCTATCGCAGAGTCAAAATATGCCCAACCTCTTTAGAGTGACTATTCACTCTGAGCCAAAGTGAAATTTTTGACTCTCTGAAAGAGTGAATAGTCAATCCTTGAAAGTGAATATTAACTCTAAACAGTGGTGGATAATCACTCTTTCGGAGGAGTGACTATTCACTCTTGTTAAAGGAGTGCAGTTTTTCACCCCTTCTAGGAGTGAATAGTCACTCTTTCATAGGAGTGAATGTTCATTTTTTCTTGTAGTGGGTTGTTTTTTTTTTATTTTGCTTTTATGGTCATTTTAAAAGAATCGCATCTTTTACGGCATGCAGTGGAAATAGATAATAGCGTGGTAAAGATTGGAATAAAATACTTTATTAGCAATATCTAATTAATTCATAGTTTGTAACACTAATTGAACTTTTAAGGAAAAATTCAGTTAAAGTTACATACGAATTTAAATTAGATTACTGACAGAAATAAACTAAAATATTTTATTCCAATCTTATCCTTTGTGCTTGCTTTTATTGCATGCCCTATAAAGATATTACTTTTAAAGTTTTATTAATAACTTTTTAATAGGTGGATGTTATATGTTTAACAATGTTTGATCTCATTTTAATTTTTGTTTTAAATATAAAACCGTACTTTTTCCTTAAATTATTGCTATTTTTGCAAAGTGCTATTGTTCTAAAATATTTTTAATCTTTCCATTTAAACGCAATACTTATAAACTCCCTCCTTTTTTAAATAAGTTCTACACATGATTTAAATGTTAAGAATGTGTAATTTTTTTATCCTCTGTGATTTGCTTTTGTTTTATTTAATATGAACATGGAGTCTAAATTTTGAGTTCTCTGGAATATGTATATTTTTTTCTTTTAAACATATTCCTTAACTTAATCATGATTTTTAATTTTCGTCCGTTATTGCCATAACCCACGATGAGCCATATTTAATGTAAATGTTTTATAGGCGTAGATATTGTATTTTGTGACTATGAGCAAAATAGATTTTATATGTTTTATAGGAAAAGATTGACCTCGGAAATAGAAAAAAAGGAAACTTAAAAATAAAGTAAATGACTGCATTAGAAATATTCTTATTGTTTTTAAAACATTTTAGTGTAAAAAAGTGGTTATTAATCTCTTTAAAAAATATTCAGTCCTGTATTATGTAAGTAAATATGATCATTTAAAAAAATATACTAAAGCAGTCTTATGCATAAACTTCAAAACAGGCATAAAAAAAAAAAAACATTTTATTCCAATGCTTAAACATCATGTTTTATTGTTTAGCGCCAAAAATTACGTGTATCAAAAACGTAGAAAATGCTTTTATAATAGAAGGAAATTTAATAACTGATGCAGAATATCTATAATTAATTTTTTTTATGTTACTCAGTCTCGAAATTTTAAAATCATAACCCTCAGAAAAATGTTTACATACAATTTAAAAAAATTAATATACAGTAAAACCTCCCTAAGGCGACCACGTACCGTTCCAATAAAATTGGGTCATTCCGAGAGGTGGTCTCTTAATGGAGGTCATGTTTAAATCTAGATTTTAATTGTTTAAAAATGGTAACAATGTTACTAAAATTTATTTTTCACATTTGGAAAAAATATAAAAATTTAAGTATGAAAATAAAAGTTAATTACATAAGTTAATTACTGCAGAGTTTTAAAAATGAATACATTGAGCTTTGCTTTTATTTTACAGTTTTATATTTTATAATTTTTATCTCCAAGTCCTTTCGAAGTTCAGTAAATAAATGCATTTTTTTGTGGACGGGAACAAATAATGACGGTTTCATTACTTTTATCTATTTCTTTGAGAGTTTTCCGACAGAATAGGGCAGAGGAGTTTATTGACCGTCATTCTTAATTTGTAATGAGAGTTAAATTCATTGCCTAAAAAGGCACAAAGGGACTTAAAAACTCTTAAAATCACTTAAAAGTTACCGGGATAAAAAAAAAAAGGTCTAAACTTAGTTTAGAAGTTTGATGAATAATGCACTCTCCGGAATTATTTTTTTAATAAAACCTTTTTCAAGCGACCAGGAAAAAATGGAATTTCTTTCATTTTCTTCAAAGAAATCGATCTCTCATGGAGGGAGTTCAACTGGGATGGTCTCTGAATGGAGGTAAAATTAGTATTGAGCCTATGGGAATAAATTTCGTTGCATGAAAAAATGGTCGTACAGGGAGGTGGTCGCCTAATGGAGTTTGTCGCGCAGTGAGGTTTCACTGTACTAAACTTTTCGTAATAGCATAAACATCAAATATCATATTTAACTCCGAAACAATAATAAATACTCTTAACTGTATATAATCCGAAATCAGTAATTAAAAAAAAAAAAAAAAAAAAAATGTAACGGCAAATTAATGTTTTCAAATGTGCCTCCTACGAAATTAATTCTTCCAGATATCTTCTCTTATGAGTCAGTCACCCTTTCAAACGAAAGAGATAAAACTTTTTTGTTTTGATCGTCGGCAAAAATAATTTACAACACAGCATTGAAAGAGAAGAATAAAATATTTACTTTCATGTTTTTTTTTATTCACATTTCCCGAACTAATGATTTGCTAAGCATTGTGCGTATTAAAGGTCTGCACGGGCTGAAATTTCCATGTCCGGGCCCGGCCCGACTCATAGAAGAAAAAATTCGGCCCGGCCCGGCCCGTAGAAAAGAAAATTGGACCGACCTGGCCCGGTAAAAAACTTAAAAGTTTGGCCCGAGCCCGGCCCGGCACGGAAAAATAGTTAAAATCTTGGCCCGAGCCCGGCACGGCCCGAATGAATTTCAACAAAACATTGTTTTTTTTTTAAGTATTAAAAATCTGAAAAATGCTATACAGTAAGACGGAATTGCATAGAAAAGAAAAAAATTGCGTTATAAACAAGTTCCCTTCGTAGCGAGTGTAAATGTATTATTCTTTTCTTATGTATTAGTATATTAATTATGCATGGATCAACACGTTAGTGAGTTTAAAACTAGGTTCCGTCATAGGCAGGTTCTTTTTCACACGTTTTATTATGTTTTAATTTAGCTATATTTTAATAGACGCAGAAATCTAGTGTTCTTTAAAAAGAATAAATTTTAATGTTTAAGTGCAGAATAATAGCCATTTAAAATGTATGCATTTTTTGAAAAAATGTATGGGCCAGACCTAATTTTACTGACCTTTGAATGGACCAGACCACGTTGAGACAATGATTTTCATACGGGCTGGGTCAAAATTAGGACTGAAAATTTTGGGCCGTGAAGACTCGGAATGAACCAGTCCTGGCTTTGTACAGAAAAAGTAAGTTAGGCCCGGCCCGGCCCGAGCCTTCAGAAAAAAGTGTGGCCCGGGCCCAGCCCGAGTTCCGTGAGTGAAAATCGGCCCGAGCCCGAGCCGGCCTGTGCAGATCTCAAGTGCGTATTCAATTGTTAAAAGAATTATATTTCAAACCGCTACATGAAGAAATATAACAGACAATCACTTTTGAACACTCTAACGATTAATCTTTTTCTATACAACATACAACTACTTAGCCAATAATCATAACATTCCACATATCTACACGGATAATTGCTTAAAATTAAATAAGGCTTACCTTTATTTTATGTATTCCATAAAGAATAATTTTAATGATATCCTAATCTGTTAATCCTAAGATGGCGGAGGAAAAAAGTGATCCTATTTCTTATCTTTTAAGGGCGTCGTCGCCTTATTGCTCTGATTGGTTAATAAGCAATGCATACGTAAGTCTCTCTTTGTGAGACATTTCACTCCTTTCTATAGAGTGGAAAATTCCACTCTTTAAGGAGTGTATTTTTATAAAATTCACTCCAAAAAGAGTTAAAATGCCTGTCACTCTTTCAAAGAGTGAGCTTTTCACTCCTCCCAATTTTAGAGTGTAAGGCCCGTTTGGCTGCACCACAGAAGATATAGGTACCAATCGACTAGGATTAATATACGTATTTGAATCCGTTTGTCAATTTAGAAATAAACACCAAAATCTGTTTAAAAAAACTAAATAATGCATCTAAAACTAATCATAAGAAAGTGGGGAAAGATTGTGCTTTAACGTATAAAGACCGTACGTCAGCCGTATTTGTTAGCCGTATGTCGCATTTCGCCGTTGACAGTAGAGCTGTAAGGTACGCCTTTCTGGCTCTCTGCCCCCCCCCCCCTTTTATCAAGTGTTTTAATTTTACCTTTTATTTTTAAGCACTGATGATCAAAACTTAGATGTTTCGAAACAACTGTATGCTTTTTATACATATTCATATTTGTGTCTTTATACATTGTTTCTCTTTCTTAAGGGGTCTTGTACCTTTTAAACGCGTCGAAAATTAACGAAAAACTTCAAAGTTTCAATTAGTCTATCTTCAAAACCTATATATGTATAAACATGAAATTTTGGATGTTGATTAAATAGATTGTGCTTTGTAATATACTACCAACAGAAATTTATTAACCCTTTACAGAATTTGTGTATTGTTGAAATGAAAATAGCCCCTTTTTTACCCCAAAAGTCATTGCGCGCATGATATCTTGAGAATGTATGTATGGATTGTCATGAAATTTGGTAAATATACTAAACAAATATGTGTGTTTAAAATGATCTACTTTTAAGTATTTACACTGGTAATATTTTTAGTTATGACTATATTTATTCATTGAAAATACAAAATTTTAATTGTTTTTTACGAAAATATATTTTTTATATAGTTAATGAAATAATTTTAGCCTAAGAGTAGATCATTTTATACACACATATATGTTTAGTATCTTTACCAAATTTCATGCCAATCCATACATACTTTCTCAAGATATCATGCGCGCAATGACTTATGGGGTAAAAAAAGAGCTATTTTGATTTCAACAATACATAAATTCTGTAAATGGTTAATAAATTTCTAATGGTAGCATAGTACAAAGCATAATCTGTTTAATCAATATCGAAAATTTCATGTTTATACATAAAAAGGCTTTGAAGATAGACTAATTCAAACTTTGAAGTTTTTCGTTAATTTTCGACGCGTTTAAAAGGTACAAGACCCCTTAATAATCATAAGAATAATCATAAATATTTTTATTAAGACTGATTTAGTAGTTTAAATTTTTTCTATCTTGCTACAGGATCTTGCTGTTAAAACATTTTAAATTTGGGTTTAGTTTATGTTGGATATATGTCCTGAAACAAGTTTTTAAGATTTGAATTGATTTTAGATCTTATTTACAATCAATTTATTCCGGTACTATTTACCTCTTTTATCTTTCTTTCGATATTTTTGACAATATTTACAATTATAACTGAGAAGTATATGCATTATCCAGCAGCCTTTAAATTACTGGGTTGTAAATAAAGAAAAGAATTGTTGCTTCATCGTAAGCATTCAAGCGTAATGGACGATAATTTGAGAGGAAAGAAATAAACTTTATTTGGGTGATGATTAATGTATATGCCATGGATGATAGTGAAAATCTAAGGAAGGAGTATATAACATTAATCTTCGCATATTGGAAAGCTGTATAAATTGCTGAACTACAGAAATTGAATAAAATGTATTTAACGGTAAATATAAAAAATATATAAAAAAAATCCAAATTATCTTAACTAAATATTTTTAAAGTACTATTTTTCGGGACTTCTGCAATTTTCAAAGCAATTCGATAAAAAATTAACGGAATAATAATAATTTAATAATGACTCAATCAAAATACTTTAGAGGTAATGGGAGTTTTACGGCTAGAAAAAGAGAGAAAAGCCTATTTTGTAACGTTGTTTCCACGTCTAGGAACAAGGCAAAATATTTTACCAGTTTCGCAAAATAGTTTTTGCATAAAATAAAATATATTTTTAACTTTCAAAAACTATATCTTTATTTTAAAAATATGTCTTTTGGACTCATTTATCCTCGATATCGCGCGACATGGCACCAATCAAAACAAGCACAAACAATGAATTTGTTTTTAGTAGGATTTTCGTCTGTGACGGATGATATTTTTTAATCCGATCGTTTATTTATTTTTTATTTAGTTATCTAACGCGAAGAGAATATTTTCTGTGATTTTTAGTAGACCAGAATTAACTTGAGGTTTGCAAATTATTTAATCTTATATCGTACACGTGACATTATCGTTCTTCCTATGAAAATAACTTTACTGATTATTATATATATTTGTCATGAACACTGCTCATGCTGAGGACTCTGTAGCAGATTTACGAGGTTGGTTACTTTCCTTCTTAAGTAAGTGTAATTACCTTGTTATTACCGAATCAGTTAGTGTTTCCTCTTTTAATATAAAAGCATCGGACCTTTAAGATAACGGTATCAATTTTGTAATTTACGTTTATTTTCCTGTTCACGTCAATCACGGAAGACTGTTATGAGAAAGGAATCGATTATAGTTAAATATGTACATCTTTTATAGGAAATTGAAAAACGTTGTTCGATTCTTCAGCATACAAATAGTAATTTCTGCAAATTTCATGCCTTTCTAAACACATTTTTTTAACGTGTTCATCAAATTTGCGTGTTAAAAAAATATATATGAGTATCCTTTTAAGTATAAAGTATGTATATTTTTATTTGATACCGAACTGTTCCTTTGATAAGATTGTATTTAAATTTCCATTTAACAGTTATTTCTATGTAAGAAGTTTTAAAAAATGAGATATTACTTTCGAAACAATTTTTAAATATGATGCATTTTTTTATGTATATTTTTGACATCGGGCTCGGGCGGGCAAGGGCTCTGATGACAAAAAATCTTTCGGGTTCGGGCGGGCTCGGATTTAAAATCGTCGGGCTCGGGCGGTCCCGGGCTCCAAAAAAAAAGAGCCCGAACTCATCTCTAATATACAATGAAATACGTTTAACACGAAATTGAGGGGGCCGAAGATTCTTTTCGTGTTAAAAGAATCACAAAAAAAAAAAAGAACAAAACTCACAAATATTTTCGACGTCGTTAAATTTTATTTCGATTTCCTCTTAGACTATTAGTAGGTTGCATCCATTAGGATAAAAAACAATTTAAAATATATATATATATATATATATATATTTTTTTTTTTTTGAGAAAAATTTAGATATCTTTTTTTGAAGTGTCTTTTTCAGCATTCTAAAATCCAGCTTGTTCGAGTCAAAAAAGCAAAGCTGTCTCTAAATCTTCCTGCTTAGCGGTTCTCATGCGTTTTCTCTCTGACTTAAACATACTGCGCTAAAAAAACATTAACGTGATGGGATCCCTGCTTTTAATTATCATTGATAAAGTAGAATTGTCAATGCCAAATTCTTTGCAGATTTCTGTTTTCGTCCTTCTTTTTCATCAGCTGCATTAAGCAGTTTCATCTTCATTTGAAGCGAAATAGCAGTTTGTTTTCGGACCGATTTCTCAGCCATTGTGTTCATAAAACATAAACTAATTTACAAAAAAAACACGAAATTAACTGATTTTCACACAAATTTAGTGGTTTTAACACAAAATTCACCAATTTCAACTCAAACTAACTAGATCGAAAGCTAATTTTTTTCGTGTTAAACAATTTTTGTTTCGTGTTAAAAGAAAAAAAAAATGTATGTATTAAATTGCATTGTATAGTGTCCAGACCGCTATATCATTTCGTGTTATCCGACTTTTCATGTTAAGCGTTTTCGTGTTAAACGTATTTCACTGTAAAAAAGGGTTAGCGAAATTAAACTTCCGCTATTCAAATGGACCCGGAGGCCGTTCTACTAATCCGAAGAGAAAAATATTTGGAAAACAGACACTCCGGAGGATGTGCTCGAGATTTCCGAAAAAAAAAAAAAAAAAAATGTTTAAAAAATTTGTACCAGATGGCGCAGCGGGGCTGCACATAGCAGCAACATATGCAAATATCACGCACGATAAAAGGAAGAAGTTGTTCGTGCCACAATCAGATGAGTCTTGCAGAATGCCGACGTTGCCACAGAGAGAGCTATGTTAGTCAAACTTTACTACCGCAACAGTGGGAATGCAGCGTTAGCTTTGACAGAGTTCCGCCGTCTCAAGAAACAACGACGTGGCGTGCTATGAGAGACATAATGGTGAAATTCCAGCGAACAGGACGGCTAGACGTTATGGAAGCTAGACGTTTGGACGAGAGGAAGAAAAAGGGTAGCCACTGCCGCCGTTGAAGTTATTGCTACAGCGGCGGTGGTGGAAGCCAGCACTGAATCGCCACACGGAACTGTCAGTGTACCGACTATTTCACGTACCCTTAATATGCCCTACTCATCTGTCCGACATATCATGTGTAGAATAATGAACTTCTACCCGTATAAGATTCAAGCGGTTCAGCAATTGGATGGTGCGGGTACATTGCTGCATTCATTATCGGACCATATTTTTTGAAGAAATGGCAACTCAAGGACTTGTTATGTTAATCCGCAACGGTATCATGACATGTAACAGATCTACGTCATTCCTACTCTCCAGAAAAGAGGCTGCCTACAAGAAACCATATTCATGCAAGATGGAGCCCCACCGCACATCGTAAACCGAGCCCAACAATTGTTGAGGCGGACATTTACAGACGCACATGTGATCGGCCGATGTTTACCAACAACTTGCCCTCCCCGATCGCCTTGTGAATTATGGTTATGGGGATTTTTGAAAGACAACGTTTACCGGGAAAGTTTGACAACTGTGACCGAATTCAAGAACAGTACTTGTCGCCTTATTCAGAACATCCGTGTTGACACTCTCCGTTCAGTGGTAGAAAGCGAGATTTCAGAATGGAGTGCGTTGTCGAACATGATGGTTCACATATTGAACATGTTTTAAAACATTGATTAGCATGCTTTGTGATGTCATTTAGAGAGGTGTTTTTGTTGTAATAAATTGCAAGTGCGATATTGTAATTGTGTTGTGCCCCTTATTGTGTTCCTTTTGTGCAAGACCACTGATCCTTCAGTGTTTCAGGATCTCAGTTCGTCCTCTCTTCACATCATAACTCGTAGCGCCATCTAGTGGCGATATTTTAAACCATTTTTTATTAAAAAGCAGAAAAAACAACGTTGAAAAATGCACAAATAATACATAAAAAGCAGCAAATAGCTGTTTCGAATCTACTAGTGAGATTCTTCTTCAGTGCAAGATAGGGAAAAAGGAACAGCGTGCTTGGAAAACCAAGGCTGAGCAAAATGATAGACAGAGACGCGCTGGCTTATATACCGGATGCGGGTAGCGAAAGCATCAAAAACAACCAATGAGAGAGAAGCAGTGGAAACGACTGGGTAGACAAGTACCGACATCTACCGGAGAAGGAGAGAAAAAGAAACCAAAAAAGGGGGAAATTAAATTAATGCTATCCAAATACTTGGAAAATCAGGAGTACTGGATAAGTCACTGACTAAACAGTGAGAATTTTTAATGATGTGGTAAGCTTCCCAAAAATCAAGATCAAGGTTAGAAGAACATTTTTGGATAATGGTGGCTGAGGAAAAATCGAACCTATGTTGAGAAGACCAGGAATGTTGAGCAATAGAAGATCGTTTAAGCTCCTGATTTTTAACATAACCTTCATGCTCTTTTAAACGAAATCTAAGAGCACGTTTAGTCTGGCCAGTATAAGAAAGGCCACACTGGCAAGAGATTTGGTAAATACCCCAGTTATCTAGGCGATCAACGGGGTGTTTGAAATTTGAAAAAGAGATTTTATTAACAGGAGAAAAATAACATTAAAATCAAACCTGCTTAAGATTTAGCGACTTGCTGGCTGATTTTAGGAAAAAATGGTAACACAACAGAAGTAGGAATTAGAATGCTTTTCAGAATGGACGGATTTCGTCAATTTCTTATAAATAGAATCAATTATATTAGAGGAATAACCACGATCAACAGCAATAGCTTTGAGGTAATTAAGTTCAGCACTAAGTAACTAATGAGTGGAACGAATATGGTAGCCCGAAAAACAAAAGTATTGAATGCAGCGAATTTCTGGTTAGGGGGATGAGAAGAATACTTGTGAGGTGGGAGACTGACAGCAAAATGTTTACGAAAGACGGTAGTCTGAAAGCCATTTTCACAACGAATAACAAGGATATCCAAGAAAGAAAGACAGTTATTGGTCTCAATTTCAGAGGTAAATTGAATGCAGTGATCAATGAAATTCATAATAGAGAGAATATGATTAATATCCGAATTCATTTCAACCAGGACATAAACATCATCAACATAACGAACATAGAACGGAAATTTTAAAATTTCAAAAAGTTTGACCTCAAAATAGTGCATATAAATATCACATAAAATTGGACTAAGAGGATTACCCATAGCCAAACCGTCAATCATACGGAAGAAATTACCATTGAAAACAAAAGTATTTTGCGACAAGCAAGCGCGAGTGAGAATGATAAGCTCCTCGTTTTTAAAATAAGAGAAATGGAATTCACAAAGCCTTTTCTTGAGGCAATCTAAAGCCCCCTCAACCGGAACGTTTGTAAATAATGATTTAACATCAAAAGAAACCATCGTATGACCTAGCGTCATATGACGCTGTTTGCTGGATTGTTGCACAAAGGCTTTATTTGCTATTATTACATTTTTTTTATTTCGGAAATTTCGAGCGCATCCTCCGAAGTATCTGTTTTACAAATATTTTTCTCTTCGGACCAGTAGAACTGCTTCCAGAGTTCTTTGAGTAGCGGAAGTTTTATTTCGCTAACCCTGTATTAAAATTGTTTTCGCTGTAATTATAAACTGTAGCCTATAACATTTTTTTTTTTAACATAAATTAATTTTTAGGAGATTCAAATATTCGAATCCAGAATTGCAACTCATTTCGCTGAGTAGTTTTTGAGTTATGGTTAAAAATTATCCGTTTTTCAATGACTAAGAATGTCTTTAACATTAGGAGTTACATAATTTCTAACTTGATGAATGATTTTCCGTTTAGCATCCAAAGGAAAATTTACGGAAGAATCAAAATATGGTGTCAAAACTAGGCGTTCGTGTAGAAAATTTTAAAGTTTGTTACAATTTCTATATCTATACGACTTCCTAAGCAGTATAACATTAATGACTAGATGTTATTACAATTGATTGGTACTATACACATTTATACAGGGTGATCGGAAAAAACTAGCAAAATTTTAAAGTTTGTTAGAGGAAACTAAACAACCATTTTTTGTCATAGAATGTGCGTCCCGAAATAGCGCGCTTAATCGCTTGCGACGAAGAAAAATGTGAAAGGCTCAAAATGTGAAAGGCTCAGAAATGTGAAAAATGTGAAAGGCTCAGATGGCGTAAAAGCGCCAATAGATGGCACTTATAAGCGTCATTTCCGGACACACAGTCTATGACGAAAAATGCTTATTTTGATCCCATCTACCACAGTCTAAATTTTTGCCAGGTATTTTGACCGATCCAGTAATTGATCGAATAAACTCGGTGCTACGCGGGCTTTATTATATTTCTTTCCTTTTAAGTTTTAGAAGTAAACTAACATGATTGCTACAACCCTTAATGAATGTCCTATAATGGGCAAAAAGGAAATCTGCTGAAATTAAATAGCAACAAACTTATAAGTAAATAGTTTCTTTAATTGCCATTTTCCCAATTGTTGACAAATCGAAGAAATCGGTCGAAAAATCAAAAATTAATCTTTAAAATATCATGTTCGAGTTGTGATTAACAATAATTCATATAAAACTTTTATTTGAAATAAGCAAGATGAAATGGTTTATTTGAACTTACCGTAATTGTCTCCAACTAATCAAAAACTAAATTTTTACATTTTCTAAAAAAAAAAAAAAAAAAAATCATAAAATTGCTTCTCTTACAGCAGGCAGCTGACAATAATGTGACAATAGGTGCTACAACATTCAAGCTAAAATGTTTTCTCTAGTGCCGCGTGTAAAATTCATTTCCGCTTGAAATGGCGCAATGTTTCAAAAATTTGATCAACTACTGGAGGGCTATCAACTACTGGCGCGGTCATCCTAGTTTCCGATCACCCTGCATACAATGGTGTGTGGCATATTTAGTAGCAGTGATTACACAAAAGTAAGTATGCAGAACAATTGTGATGATATTCTTCAAGAAAAAGAATACGATCTTATTTCATTCGCAATAATAATTTATTTCAATAACAGCAAGTTTCATCTTTATTTTTAAACAAGAAACAACACAAAATACATATATTGGAAAATGAAGATGAGAATCACTGAAAGTTACATGTAAATTATATCCCAATTATGCAATGAACATTAAATGAAAAAAAAAAATAGTGTTTGTTACAAATTTGTTTCGTAGAAGCTAAACATTCTACGATAGTCGCTATATTTATCACTATTTTTATTGTTAATGCCTTTGAGGTTACTAAATTTAGAATGACAAAAGATGCATTTTTATTTTCACCTCTCTACTAGCACTCATCAAGCAGGACGGTCGTTCCGCCAAGCCAAGCTGAAAAAAAAAATGCTAATCTCGCCAAACAAACAAACGCCAAGAATAAAACGCAAGACACCGTAACTGCTTATTATACTGAAGACAGCTTCTCCATGTTAAATCGAACAAGCATGCCAGCGTAAAATTTCCCATATCAAAATAACCAATCATCGCAGAAAACTAAAACCAAAACCAGAAGGACCTAATGGAAAAGATCTTCAATTTGAGACCAAATGCATCCTCATAAATTAATTATAAACAGAGATATAGGTTTTTTAAAATAACGTCGAGATACTGAAAATGACAAATTTATTTTCTTCGTCACGCCTTATGCTTCAATCGAGATAGAGACTTAAATAATGGACATAAAAAAGTAAGGATTGCATTTTTGGACAGATATTTACTCAATCTACGTGCTTTTATAAAATTCAGCTTTAAAAACAAAAATTTTCTATTCTTAATTAGCGAAAAACTGTTAATTAATTATAAAGTTTATAAATTATGCCAAACAGCGATAAACCCGCCAAACCATTTTAGAAGTCTTATACTATTCTTTTATATTATCCTTTTGCATTGATTTCATAGAAGAAAACTATGGCCGAAATCCAGATAGATTTTTCGCTGTTAGCGAAATGAGTTTGACCAATCAGAAGCCAGAATGTTTGAGAATTTTTGCTGTTTCTGGATCCCGGCCTATGTCATAAAAGTTTTGAGTCATTTTCTTAGTGCCGTGGATGAAGTGCAATGTTTACTGAAATCTAGGCTGGGATCCAGATAGATTTTTCGCTGTTAGCGAAACGAGATTCACCAATCAATAGCCTGCATTACTGCAAACAGCGAAAAGTTCGCAAAAGTGCAAGCTTCTGATTGATGAAACTCGTTTCCCTAACAGCGAAAAATCTATCTAGATTGCGGCCAATTATGTTGAACACAATTTTGCATTTCCACATCCAGGAAGGGTATTGATGTCATAAAAACACTGCATATTCGAAACTATTTAAGGCATTGGTTCCAAAGACATTTAAGATACATAGACCGGCAATTTCCATTCAAAAGCATGCGAAATCATGGCAGCCATCTGAAGTAAATTGAAACACCTGAACCGCGAGGTTTGTACGTCAGCTGTGGTTATTTACCATTAAGTGTTATGGCTAGAATGAGCTTAAAGAGTAATTTTTATCAATATATATGAAATTTATGGCATATTTTTTTTTACATGAAGCTATTTTTTATATCTAAATATGCGTTATAAATATTGAATTTTCAGAAATAAAGTTAAAAAAGGCGATTTATTAATACTTTTATGGATGGTATGTTTAAAAAAGAGTATCTAGTTTTAACATGCCTTATAAACCTAAATAAAGGCGAAATTTATATGGAACCAGATTGTTAAATATTTTAATTCCACCTTTTTTTAAGTTTGACTTACAAAAGTAACTGGAAAGGATGTTTAGATTAAAGGTTGCAAATGTAACATAATATAGTAATTTACAAAATTTTAAATTACTTGTAAAGAAATTTACGTTTTTTAAACTAATTTTTATGCAAAAAGGTAATTAAAAAAACGCATATTATCGAAAATAACACTATATTTTTATCCTTGGAGGATGTTTTTTGAAATACTTACTTGCTATAAGAAAAAAAAAACTGATGAATAATAAGGTTTTTTATTTTTTTATTTTATTTTTTTTTTGAAGGCCTTAATGAAATAGGGTAGACTAATACTTAATGAACCGCAATGAAAAAATACGCTAATAAAAGCATTTTCTTAGGTAAATTAAAATATAAAACATATAAACTGCGTACAACAGCTGTGATCAAAAATCCTCAGTTAAACTGACAGTTTGCCGGTCTATGTATCTTAAAAGTCTTTGATTGGTTCTGAACTCCCTTGCTATACATTTCAATATTAAAGAAATTGTTGTTTCAATAGTTTTAGTACTTTTCTCTATTGCTTACTCTAAAACACAAATATCGAAATTTAGCCATTAGCGCTCAGAAACTATAGCGCCTAGAATATATAGTGTTGAAATCGGCTAACCTTGTAATACTTAAAAAATCGCTAAAATATTGTATCCCTTAAATGTGCAATAATGCTGCTGCAATATGCAGATCGCAGCGACATCTGCAGGATATTTTCTACAACTGCAAGAAATTGCTAGTCTATACAATTAAATAATAGTAATACGAAAATCCAGCAGATGTCGCTGCGACCGACAATTGAAAATTAGAAGTGTCGTCGCACATTTAAGGGATACAAATTTTTAGAACTGTTTGGATAGCATATTTCCACACTAGGTATTCTAGGCGCTGTATCAGAAACAACACCATAACCTTTATACATAAGAGAGGTGATATATGCACAGGAGGCATGCTCATTTCAAGTTTTTGTCGAAAGTACGGCAATCCGCTTTCTTGAATAGAGGATATTCAATCTACGTTATGATCACATGGTCAAGGCAAGAACGTCTAGCTTAAAGAAGGTTAGGCTCAGTCTACGTAATGTAAATCCCCGCTAGCCAATGAAATAGTTCATATGAGAAAGCAGTAGTACACTGTTAAAAATATCGTGAAAAATTACCTCTGTTTTTAAAGGCTATCTGTATTATGACCAATGAGAACGCTTCATAGGCGTTTATATAGCGTTCTCATTGGTCAGAAAATAGAGAACCTTTAAGAACAGAGGTAAATTTTCACTATATTTTTAACAGTGTAGTTTCCTGATTCCCTTCTTATCAGTTAGAAATTCTTTGGGTAAATTACCGGTACCGCGTGAATTTTTCAGCCTCGAACCCATATTTGGAATATCCTCCATTGGAAGATACGCGCATGGACGATCTCTATTAGACTAGGGAAATAATTCAACATGCATTAGCCTGACGATAATGGCATGCTCACAAAGAACTTTAACGATTTGTTTTTATCACTTTACCAATAAACATTTATTGGCCGTATGTCGCTACTTCGTTATAGAGACACACATGTTCCTAATTAGATCCCGGCCTTAATGTATCAAAATACGGAGTTTGCTTTCTGTACTATTCCTGAGCTCAGTTATAGCGGCTAGAAATATAGGCCGGGATCCAGGTACATTTTTGCAAACAGTGAAAAGTTAGCAAAAATTCTGGCTTCTGATTGGTCAATCTCGTTACGATAACAGAGAAAAATCCACCTAGATCACGGTCATAGTGTGGAAACAGGCTATTCCAGTAATGCTTTAAAAAGCGCTAAAAATTGAATCCCATAAATATTGAAAAATACTGAATGACAAATGTCGATAGGAGCAACATTTTCTAGATCTTCTCTGAGCGAAACGTTTTCTTTTGAAATAGTTGCGTTGGAATTACCATATGTCGCTGTAATCGACATTCGTCGTTCAGCCTCGTTCAACATTTATGGGATACAATTTTTTAATATCTTTTTAATAAGCCGATTTTTAAACTGTATCTTCTAGAAACTATAGCTCCGTTTTAGCGTCTACATTATATGTTGTAGAAATCGACTATCCCAGCAATACTTAAAAAGGCGCGGAAGTGTTGAATCCCTTAAATGTACAACGATGTCGAATTCCAAACAGACATTTGCATCGACATCTGCAGGATATTTTTTAAAGAAGAAAGAGACATGTGTAATGCACCGCTTCAGCGTCTAGAATACATAATGTGGAAATTTGCTATCCAAGAACCTCTAAGAAGTGTATCCCTTAAATGTGCACTGACGCGGAAATCCAGGGAGATGATCGCAGTGACATCTGCGATATATTTTCAAATTTCAAAGTAAACATGGTATTATTACAGCGGGTTTGACGCCAAGCACACAGGTCAGATGTATGTTAATAAAACGTAAAAAAAAAAAAAAGTTACAGCGTCTAGACCAAATTGTCTTGGAGTTTTGGGAAATATCCTGCAGATATCGCTGTGATCGACTGATTGGATTTCCACACTATATATTCCAGACGCTGTAGCACCGCGGTAGTCTGTCTTTTTCGTTTGCCTCGAAGTAGATATAGATGACGTCATTTGAAGCTGTTCCTAAGTGTGGACAGCTCATCACGTCACACGGAGTTGATTATCTGTACACGGCAATGGACACAAAAAAAATTGGCGCACCGCTTTGTACTAATCATCGTGTAAAGATGATCCAAATCCGTGAGACTTTTAAACGTCATGAACTGGCCTATTATGTCATTGGTCACGCTAACACACTCCCTGTTGCGTCCGCCATATATAGCGTCATCTTGCACTGGAGACTGCTAAATGGGCTATATCGGTCAAAATCAAGAGAGAAAATGGCAGAAGAGGGGGAAAGAACTCGTTTTTTTATGTAGTTTTTCACACAGGAAGATTGACATGTCTGCTCCTCTCCTTTCATATCTTCATGATGGTGAAATAAACCAACGCCCCCTAGATATTTGAGAAAAGTCTTGACACGCGTCACGAAAACATCACACAAAGCAGGTAAAGCAAAGGAACAAAATCATTCATTGGCTCGTGGATATGAACGAGCCAATGAATGATTTTTCTTCTTTGTTTTGCCTGCTTTGTGTGATATTTTCCTGACGCGTGTCAAGGCTTTCTCGAATATTTAAAGGGCTTTGAATAGGCCGGGATCAAGATAGATTTTACGCTATTAGCGAGATGAGATTGATCAATCAGAAGCCTGCATTTTTGAAAACTTTTTTATGTTTGCAGTAAACACCGAAAAGCCTGCAAGGATGGAGGCTACTGATTGGTCAATCTAATTTTACTAACAGAGAAAAATTTATCTGGATCCCGGACATTAACTTTGGTTGGTTGAGACGATTTTGAATAAAATCAAATCAGAAAGCCAATGTTTTTAAACTTTTCTGGTTAGTTTAATGGAAATTTTCCACGTCTATTACTGAAAACTGAGTTACTGTACTTTGGACAAAAACTTGAATATAAGTACACGACTTGTGCATATGTCACCACACTTACATATAAATGTACTCTGTTATGAGCATAATTATAAGCGCTGCTGGTTAAATTTGAGTATCTGGGTATTAGAGAAAGCAATTGGGGCCCACCGTGGCCGAGTGGATAAGACACCACGCCGCTAATCGCTTGAGAGCGTAGGTGAAGGCGGGTTCCGTGATCCCCACGTGATCTGATATATATGTGTTCAATAAAACAAACAAACAAACAAACAAGCAATAGTGAAAGGTACAGTTGCCATGAAAACAACGAATTCTTTACTTCGTATAAAAAATGAATGAATAGTTGTAAATGACTTAAGTTTAAAATGTAGGCAAATGCTCTGAAAATATCAATGGCTCCCATCTAGTATTTTACAAAAGTAATTTAATATATTCACATGATGTATAAGTTGATGCAACTCTTAGCTAATGAAAATTCTGCAACAAGACTTATGTAGGTAGATCGTTTCAATGATTAATTCAGAATTCTAAGAACAAAACGAAGTTCTTAAGCTCTCTTCCTCACCCCCCCTCTCAAAAAAGAAATACGATAGAAAGATATAAGTATTTGGATAACTTCAGTAATTCTGTGAACTTTTGTCAGAGTTTAGAAAAGGTGTCTGGGTATTAAAAAAACATAAAACAAATTTGACGAACGACGAGACTATAGATTTCAGGCAATTTTTAACTGGAAAAAATTTAATTCTAATGTTTATGCGGCTTTAATAATAGACTATTAAAGATAATCAATTTACGGGAATTTTTATACGAAATTATATTCTCACATTTATGCAAATAGATATGGATAAACAGACTTGAGTAAAATTACATATTTATTCTTTCTTCTCTATCACACGATCTAAATAAAGATGTACAGTATATATCTTTAAATTTTTAGATTTTTTTTATCAAAAATGTTTTCTCATCATGTCTAGAATTGCCAGATTTACTTCTTTAGACAGATCTTCGATTCTTTAGATGCCTGCGGAGCTTCATTCTCGGATTATCCGTAGGTATTTGTAAAGGTAAATTTATTTTGCAAAACCGTCAGCAAAAAAAAGTTAGAACCAACAATTAACTGACAGACTAACTGTAAATATATATTCTATTTTGACTCTATTTGATTTTTACTAAATTTTCATCCTTCATAGAAAATTTTAAGGAGATATAAATTGAGAAAGACTGATACTTTGAAAGAAGAAGTTGACTTTCCTTACTATTAAATTAGTAATTACTCTAAAAAATGAATGATAGGTAAACAAAATGTATACTATTGTGTTTGTTCCCTGCTGATAAAGGCTATACAAGGACTAATTTTATCGAGTAGAATTATTTCAATTATATATAATCTGTTTTAAAAAAAGGACTGATATCTACTAAAAAACAACTTTTAAAAAGTAAAAAAAAAAAAAAGCCAAGCCAAAAAAAAAAAAAAAAAAAAAAGAAATAAAAAAAGGGGAAAGTTGTGGCTAAAAAATAGTGTGATATCAAATTTCCAAGCTTATATTATGGTACTTATTTAACATTTTTTATTAAAAATTTACCATACGTAAGTCGAGTACCTAAGTATGCATTGATAGAAAGCCTTTTCTCCTTAACTAAATACATCATAACGTGTTTCTGAAATCTAATTTTTTTTAAATTATGCATGATGGGCTTGGCGGCCATCTTTCCATATTTTAC
Organism: Maratus speciosus; assembly: GCA_963932465.1. Classification (NCBI taxonomy): domain Eukaryota; kingdom Metazoa; phylum Arthropoda; class Arachnida; order Araneae; family Salticidae; genus Maratus; species Maratus speciosus. The sequence continues at coordinate 140,124,879 of OZ010787.1, read as the reverse complement.
ACAAATTTCTAAGCAGACAAGCTCGTAATATGTTTGCATTATTAAAAATTTTGAACTTCTAGTTTCGGCTACAGACAGATAAATTAAGATTGTCTTTTATTTTGAAAAAAAAAATTGATTTTTACTGCTTTAACTAATTAATGAACCCCCTCCGAAAAAAAAAAATCATAAGATGAAACCTGAAGTTACTTCAACTTTATTTTAAGACACAAATTTCTAGGCACTCATTTCCATAAATTAAAACCATAAAATGTTTGCTTTAGCAACAATTTCGAATTTCCGATCTTAACAATGTACTTGTGTGCTTAGAAATTTATGTAAAATATGGAAAGATGGCCGCCAGCCCATCATGCATAATTAAAAAAAAATTAATTTTCAGAAACACGTTATGATGTATTTAGTAAAGGAGAAAAGGCTTTCTATCAACGCATACTTAGGTACTCGACTTACGTATGGTAAATTTAAAAAAAAAATGTTAAATAAGTACCATAATATAAGCTTGGAAATTTGATATCACACTATTTTTTAACCACAACTTTCCCCTTTTTTCTTTTCTTTTTTTTTTTTTTTTTTTTTTTTTTTTGCTTGGATTTTTTTTTTACTTTTGAAAAGTTGTTTTTTAGTAGCTATAAGATAATTCTTATATTTAATGTTAAATATCTTTTCTTTTAGCCTATGTAGTCTATCAGTCAGTTAATGGAATTAATATTGAGTAATTGGGAGGCATTTTTGAGCACTTTATGAACACCATTCCTGTACAAATGGAGAAGTAAGTTTGGATCACTAGCTTGAAAGGTCTAAAGGTTTCCAAGTATGAATAGAAAAGTGCTTTGAAATAAATCATCTTTCAAAACACTGAAATCTCTGTTAATTTATTATTCTGTCAATTATTCCTGTATGGTCTGTTTCAGATACTCATATATACTTCTTAACTGAAATCAGTGCACTTTGTGTTTCTTAGTTCCTAACATAAAGTTTATTAATATTGATTTCTGAAAATTTTTGGTGTGCTATTCGGTCCATGAATATAGAATTTACTTTTAAATGGAAAAACACAGAAAATTTTATCCCATTTCTCCCTTTCTTTTGAAAATCTAAGCTTCTTATTATTATCATTTCTTAAAAACTCCTTTCTTTGTATATCCTAGCTGTGATATCCCGTTTCCATAACACAAATGACCATTTTCCAAGAATTAAATAAGCTGCCAAAAATTTTTTTCAAAATCAGTTTTGTAATTTTAGTGCACCAATTCTTATATTTTTCTTCCTTTTTCTCACATTTATCCAAATTTCTCTATACGTAAATATTCGTAGTCGCATAAATCTTGCCTTGCTAATATATTGTCTTGTTAAATATTGTTCTTAGGTGGAAGATGTTTGATGGCTTTTTGTGAGAATTTTGCAGATTATTTTAGCAATTTTCTATGAAGTCTTGCTCTTGTTACAGAATATTTTTATCAAATCCATCATATCTTATAAAACTTTCATTTCTTCGTCGAACCACCAGATTGTTATAGAATTATTAAAACCCTAACTTATGAATTATAGCAAAAATTATTAAAACTTTTAGAAATTAAAGCGAAATTTTCAAAACTACATCAGGATGTGTAAAGAAGATGTATTAGATTTTTTAACAGCTTATATCCTTTGAACTTTCAGAGATTGAATACTTACTTTGATATGTAAATTTCTCTGTCAGAGAAGAAAACGTACTTAAACATTTTAAAGAAAAGTAAGGCTGCGACAATAACATCCTGTACAAAATGGCTAGATTAATTAGATTAATTTTTAACACAATTACTCAATTGTTAAATAAATCATCATATCAGTTGTAAATTTTCAAATGAGTCAAAAAAGTCCGGACCAGGATTCGAACCAAGGATGTCTTGGCTGAAGCCGCAAATGCTCTACCAACTGAGACATCTCGGACAAATCTGGAGGACTAATTCACCCAGCTAACATTTAACGATCACAACAAAAAAAGGGTATTATATAGTGCATGATTTTTGCGTACCACCCCGGTTCCCCCTAATAACCCCGGGTAGATCGGACACTACAAGAGTGCTGAACCTGAGTCCTAACCCCTATGTTATCCGGGATTGCTTGCTTTATTAAAGTATAAAGGTATGGAAATTCAACAAAGAACAGCTACTTTCCCTTCAACAACGGATGGAATAAAAGGTACCTCTGGCGAGCCCGGAAGAAAGCGTGAAGGTTCTTTCTGAACATATAAACTCGCCCTCGTTAAGACTGCAGACTTCACTGTGCCAACCCCAGATGCTGACCAATCCTTCGTACCTTACCTTCCGTCTTCGGGTTCCGGATGCAAGCATCCTTCCCAGTGCAGGCAGTCGGTATCAGAGTGAATAATAAGCACCACTGATGGTCCCGGAGGACGTGGAAACTATCTCCATAGTGCATAGACACGGCCCAACTTTGGGATTTTAGCGTGAAAGTTAAAAGCCTGCTAGTCAACCGGCTGCGCAGAAAACGCCGCATGTGCATAGACACACCGAAGGTCAGAGTCTGGTCCGTATGCTATCATGTTGCAAATACCAGAAATCGCGATGTGCGCTACCCGCACAGAGCTTGACAATGGAGTGCCTGGCCCATCCTTTTCAGCTTAAGTCGATCCGAGAGTCCACCTATACCAACCTGCAACCTATACCATGACAAACTGAGATTTAAGAATTATTGTTCTTGTGTCTGAGATGGCAAGAGTAGGCGCACGTCACCATGTCGATGATTTGGACGGTGGAAAAAACAGTCAAGGGCGCAACCGCAGCACTCTCACACCTAACTAGACAGATCACCTCTGCCGAAGCTGAGGCGTTACATTCCGCCGTGTTGGCACAAAAAGAGGATTGTTACACACCGCCTCACGTTTGGTTCGCCAACAATATGGAACTGGACATCGGATCGTTATCGGCTCTATCTGGCCTACATATCAAATTCGCGGGTACAGTCTTATCTCTGCTACTCTTTGCCATAGAGCCATTTTCCGGCTTAAAACCAGGCACTGGGATCAAACCACGGTGGGCTATTTCGCTTTTGATACCCTATGTCTACGAGAAACGCAGTTATGAGTGAGCGCACATCGGTAAACCATGGACGCTGAGAGGAGAGCTCTCATTAACAGCGGAGCACCTCCATTGCGGAATTGAGATTCATCTGAATCCGACTCCAGTTTGTTAGAACTAGTGTGTACACTGCTTGGCTCCCCGTCATCTTTCTTGCTTAAGAGACCGAGTGAGGAAAAGCAGGATGAGCATCTCCGTTATTGAGAGGCGTATCAAATAAATGGGGATTAAAAATGCAGAACAGTGAGATTGGTGAATTAAATAAATATAAATAAGAAGCTATTGAAAATATATAAAATATCAATTTTTAGGGTAAATAAAAGCACATGGTCGGGTAAATGTCGCATTTCCATGTTACATTAATAAACGTCTAAAATGTCTACTTTATTTCTTAACATACCTAAATTTACCATTAGAAAGGTAACTTAAGCAGACTTAGGATATAAAACACACATTTCTTTGTTAATACACATTATACCTACATTTCCCCGCCCATGGGGTTATTTGAGTGTGGTTAAATATTTATTTATTTTGAGGTAATAAATGGAGAAGTAATTGTAATGATTACATAATTTTATTCTTGGAAAATACAACCGAAAAAGGTAAGAAATCCTGCCATTTGTAGTATCTGTAACATTTTAAAGTTACGAACATGAAATTTTTAATCCGCCAAAAGATAAATGTATTGTTAAACACTTAAGCAAAAAAAAAAAAAATCTAGATATTTTAAGAAAATTTTCAAATTTCTATCGGGCTACATACACTACGGATGTCAGCCGCGGGTTCGACAGCGCTGTTAGAATTTCATTGAGATTTGATATTTGCTTCTAAAATAATGCTTCGAGAATGTGAATCGTAATATTTTAACTTTCTTCTATATTCACAAGAAAAAATTATTAAATCCGAGAAAATTTTTGAATTTCTATTTCTGATGGATTTACATATTTGGTGCTTTCCTGATTATAACTTGCCTATCCTTGATGCCATGTCTGTCTATCTATGTATTGCACAAATTTTGTGGTTGCTGAAATTCATGGACTAATATGCGTACAATTGCAGCAAATTTCGCATTAAATTAGCCTTTGATATAAATTTGCATTTATTATTTGTTGTAGGGGAGACCGGACGCAGATTTCCCAACTTTTTAGAAATTTATTTTTGTATTTTTTATTTTTATATATTTTGAGGTCAACAGGATATCATTGTATTCCCTAAACCTTTATTTACAAACTGACATAATTGTTTTTCAAAAAACTAAATATAGTTTTTAACAGAAAATTGTTAACTCTGATCATGCAACGTTGGAAATGTGCCCCGTATGCGGGGCAAGTTTTCCAGCCTACTAAAAATGTACAGGGGCAAATTTTCCAACTATGCTTTAAATGGTAAAACACAGGAAATAAATCTTGCTTGTTAATTAATATGTATTTTTTATTGTAAACTAGAAAGACATAACAATAATATATATCAAAATTAAGTGACTATAGAAAAGAAATAATATTAAGGAATTTACAAAAACTGTCATTTAACAATTTTATAAAGACAGACATTTTTAAAACAAAAGTCGTCATCAATGTCTGAATAACAATAAACGCAAACAAAAAAAGAAACATCTTCTCTGTTAAAGACTTCAATGCGCCCGTTTCTTTTATCGCACCCACTTTTCATTCGCTTTTGATTCGGAGTAAAGTTCAAAGCAATAAATGCAAAGACAGTCTTCATCTTCTTCATCACTTGAATGCAATCTTTTTATACCTTTTTTAGGCTTTGATGTTTTAATGCATTTTACATTTGAAAATGAAGGCCCAAACTCCACATAGCTTCCTGGCCAGAATTAGATTCTGTTTTTTCGCGTCCCTTTTATCTGTTTCCTTTTGCAGTTCCGTTTTTTTTAGATTTTTTTTTTCATTTTCAGTTTATTTTTAACGGGAGACTCAGACAGTAAAGACAACTTCCTTTTCTTTCTTTCTACGGCGTGTTTTCCTCCTTTTTGAAGTTTTCTCAAAAAGTCTAACTTCTTCTAGTGTAGGGAAAGTTTGTTTGGATGTAGAAGGAACGCCTTCTTTTTAAGCAACATGGAATGTTTGAGTGGAACTTGAAAGAACAGCTTCTTTAGAAGAGCTAGCCTGGGTTAGTGTAGAAGGATTTGATGCTTTCGGTGGTTTTGAATTAAGGCTATGAACAGTCAAGGGTTCTGGCAATTTTGAAGTCTGTTCAGGATTGTGGGTGTTTTCAAGATTTGCCATGGCATAAACTGGCCTTTTGGAAAAGTAAGATGGCACAAAATCCGAGTCGAAATATTTCAGGATTCAGTGAGAAATTCTCGAAAATTTAAAAACCACCATAATATTGACTGGTTTTATCGCCACTGTAGCAGCTCTAATCAAAATGGACGGGGTGTCATAAATTGCCTTAGGCCTTTTATTTGTACATACCTTACCCAGGCATCAAAAGTAGTATTAATTTGTTTTTTGAGGGGCCATACACACTGCGATCTATAGTTTGTAGCTTATGACTACAGTGAGGTAGGAATGACAATAAAGGCATAATTAACATAAAATGGATTCATTAAATGAACCCATTTTAGAAAATAGTTAAAATTTTTTAATATATATTTGAGTTTGCCCTTCATTTTATATTGGTAGTTTTACTTAAAGGACTAAATGATCAAAAGGGTTCCTTTCACATACGGTTATTTGGCCGTTTTTTTTTTCACATTAAATAATAAGACTAACTGATTTAGGACGGGGTACGTTTTCCAACGATACACATGTTGGAATACATGCCCCGTATGCTGTTGGAAAACCTGCCCCGCAACCATATTGCAACTTTTACACTACCTCGACAAATAGCGGTGTAACTTAATTGCAAAGCAAACCCATAGTTACGTGAAGAAAGAATCCCTTTTTTAGTACATGCAATGTCAAAAGACTAAGTTTAACGCTAGTACGTTTATTTTACGTTTTAATAAAAACCTGAAATTTTACTCATTGTTGAAAAAAAAAAAAAAAAAAAAGCTCTCCAGACAAAGTGACAGCAGCTACTAAGTTATAACTTTTGTAGATGGTGTGTGAAGTGTTGCTACTTCAACCTGTTCACCCGCTGTCGTCAGCTAGCGGCTTATTTAAAAATTAAAGCTAGTTGGAAAACTTGGGAGGGTGACCACATGGAAAGCGCTGAAAGTTCAAATATTTCTATAGACATTTCTATTATAGACACTTCTACAGATATTTCTATAGCTCTTGCTGAAACTAGCTTATAGAAAAAAGAGCCAAAATACTTTTTTTTTTTTATAGAATTCTATGAGAAATTTTTGTAAGGGAAAGTGCTGGGCCAGCAAAGGAATATCAGTGGGATAGATGCTAGCACTGCAGGAAAAGTGCCGGATTGAAGTAATGTGATGGCATACCAATGCTGGCCTGCTGTTGGCCATCACTGATGGGCCAGCTGCATTCCGCACGTACACTTTTTTACGGGTTTAAGTAATGGCACCATTGCACTTTACCGCTGATGGCAGTGCTGGTTGCCATCTTTTTTCCTGCTGATGGCCCACTGTTTCTTTCTTTGCTGGGTGGTCACACGACGAGAATTAACGGATGAGTGTTTGTATTACACAGCTACTCCTCCTAGAATGTCGAATGCTGAGCACTTAAACTAACATCAGTTATTTGCATGGATTTCAGAATCCTTGAAATTTATAATTTTGAAATAATTTTTCAGATATTATTATTATCATGCTTTTTTTGTAATATTTTATGATATTTTAATCGTGGCAACGAAAGTACTCCATTGTTGAGAAGAAAGAAAGAAAAGAGAAATAATAGTATTATTATATCTTTTTGTTTTAAATTTTTTATTGAAACTGAAAATATAAAATCACGATTTTTGTTTGCAATCTAAACTGGGGAACATGTATCTTTTATTTTGCTTCGTTTGCATAAATCGATTTAAAGACTTTTTGTTTACCCTCTCTTTAAAAGATGCACTGAAACATTGTAATATTATTGATCGGTATTGAATACTATTTTCCAAATTCGAAAAAAAACTTAAATGAATGGCCTCTGAGATAACATGGAGCTATTTTTTAAATTATTCATCTTTCATTGCCGATATGATAGCATCTGGAAGAAGTATGTTTCCCGATTACCGAAGACAGTCGAAAAGGTACCACAACTACGAACTTTCCACTGGATAAATTTAAAATAAGCATTCCTTAAATAAAAACTACGTGAACAGAAGAACATGTCGTTCAATGTATGCGGTAGTACTGGAGCGGCTTCCAGCTCACTTGTTTCTCTCACTCTGCTATCTCACTTTGGTATGCAGTACAGATACAGATGATACAAACAAATTAAAGCATTAGCTATCCAATTGTTATACCGAGTTTCTTGAATAAACATACATTTTTGCGCTCGGTTTTCACACCACATTTTCTGTCGAATATCATTTGCATACTATCTATAGATTTCTTTTAACACTACATACCAACAATCGGACATTTGACCAGTGCCAAATGAAAATATTTTGATTCGAACCAGAAGTTTATTCATAAAATAGTTAAAATACAGTGTGTTTCTAAACGAATATCGGGGATTTAACGCTTGGTAGAATTTATTACATAAAGCTTAAAATTATAATTAATACATAAAATGTAAGAGCAACTCAAATAGTTTACCTACAAGCTTAGAAGTGTTCAATGTGAGCACCTTTCGTCACACGGCACACATCAAGTAGATAGCTCAGTTCTTCTTACACGTTGATTAGTGTTTGTGAGGTAATTGTAAAGGCAGCCGGTACTTTCAAATTGATGATACCATCTACGCACGTTATTATCCCTTGAGGGATCACATCTGAACTTAATATGGAACGCACGTTGCACAGTAACTACAGATTCAGTCTTTGCAAACTGAAGAACACAAATGCTTTCTGTTCACTAGTCGCCATTTTTGCTACTAGCGCTTTCTAACGGATGGCAGAGGAAGCATTGCGTGCGCATGCACAGGTACCAACAAACTGTTTGAGTTGCTCTTTCATTTTATGTATTAAGCATAATTTTAAGTTTTATATAATAGATACTACAAAGCGTTAAAACCCCGATAATCATCTAGAAACACCCTGTATAAATCACACAGAAATAAGATAAATAAAAAATTTAAATAATTTTAAATAAAAATTCTGTTTTGAAATATTTATATAAAACTTAAATAAAATTCCCGGTAGGTTTTGTGTTAAGATTGTTCTCCAGGATCCTAAAAGTGGAATGTTTTACTGGATAAAAATAGCATAGATTTAATATGAATCGTTTATTTTAAATATTAAAATTGAAATTTTTTTGTATGCATAAAAATGATGTCATTTTCATACCATCAGTTTCGAAATTTTTCAAAGGGCGAAATGTTTTGACAAATGTTATAACCCTTTAAAAAGTAATTGAAATAGGACACTGAGTTTTACTATAATTTAGAGTGCCATAATAAGAGAGAGGTGACACAAGTACCTGGCGCATATTCAAGATATACTGGCAAGATCTCCAGGTATTTATCCACAATACTTTCTACTATTCAAATTTTTGGTCTTCCTTAATTTGTATGTTGGCATTATATTTTATAAAGGCACTCTACTATAAATGCATCAAAAACACGTAATTTACTAAATGTAAATTTGACAATTTTCAGTTAAATAACATTTTAAATATTTTTTTACTTATACTAAGAAATTAAAAAAATGCTACTATTCTAAAGATTTTTTTTAATTTAGAAGAAAATTGGTTTTTTTCATCAAAAATGTCGAAAGATGTATTGCAATGCAAGTACAACGTAACGGGTTGCTATGCAGCTAGTTAGAAATGTGGGAGGTGAACGGAGACAGCTGGAAATATAAGTAAATCTGGAGGTGTAAACTGTCATGTAAATAGAAAAATAAGCCATAAGATAGTGATTCAAGTTATTTTTCTGAGAGCAGCCAAACATTTAAAAGTAGTAAAATTAGTAAAAATCATAAATTTTAATGTAAAATTCAGTAGTAAATATGAACAGTTGCCAAAACAATTCTTCCCGCTAAAATTTTTCAAAAAATTGCCAGACGGCACTAGTATTGCCTATTGCGACATGTGTTTCTAAGTCTCACAGAAAACTAATAGCATCCCTGGTAAGGAAATCTATTTTTGATGCTCAAAAATAGCTTTTCACAATCATTTTATGATGAGATTATTTTTAACTTGTTGAAAGTTATTGTACGGAACTTTTAAGAAAATGAACATACATATAATAAAGCTACTTTTACTATTCCAAAATATATCCTACCAAGTTCCACTAATTAGACTTAAAATGTTTTTTAAAAATTGGCCGTTAGGACCACACTGAAGGGAATGAATCACCAGGATGAAGAACAAGTGGGGTACATTGGGAATGAAGAACAAGCGGGGTATATTGGACAGTCCTAATGTGCCCCAGCATTTATTGACATATGTGACACGGAACCATTTTAAACATTTCTTTTCTTTTTGCCATTTATCACAGGTTTATCAACACGAAGTGGGCGGATGAATATTAGCACCTTTATAGAAACTATGAAACATTTCCAAAATCATGCCAAAAGCTCAAAAGGAAAAACCTCCTTTTAGTAATCCTCGCTGATAATGAGAGTCATTGTAATTTGCACGTAATTCTCTTTTGCAGAGAAAATGGCATTAATTTATTACCATTTCCTCCTCGTATTTCCCATCGGCTGCCTCTTGATGTAGGAGTTCTTGGCTCATTCAAATCACACACCAAAGAAGCTTTCAATGACTGGATGGTTTCAAATTCTAGGAAAATGATTTCTATATATGAAATTCCAGTTTTTGTAACACTTGCCAGATTATGATTATGACAGATTGCCAGACTATGATTTGCAACATTACAAGTGGATTTAAATTTACAGTAATTTGGCCATTTTATCAAAGCATTTTCAGTGCGGATGATTTCGTAGCTGTAGATTCTCACATTATAAAAACACTAAGACTTAACAATCTAGTTGATGAATGGATTCAAACGTGAAGTTTTGAATCAAGTTTTATTGCGATACTGGTGGTGTTTTGCCCTCACCAAACCATATAGCTCTACTCAAACTGTCATTAGCAATTGCTTTGTTACTGCATCAAAACATGAAGTAAATGTTTCTTCTCCAGTCACCGCAGAAGCCGTAAGACCTTATCCAAAAGTCGCCCGTAGAAAAACAAAACAATTAACCTGGAAAGTCTCGTATTCTAACTTCTACCAAGGAGAATAAAAAAATAGAAAGAAAAGTTGGTAAAACACAACAGAAGAAAAGAAAAAAATAACTAAAGGTAAAGCATCAGCTAAAAGAGTTAAAATGTCGAAAGTAAAAATTCCACTTCTCAATAACTCTGAATCTAGTTTTTTTTAAAGATAACCACTCTGATCCTGAACCTGACAGTGAAGTAAATTTTAATAAAGAGTTAAAATTGTTTGAACCTGCCACTGATGAATTAGAAATAAATGATTTTGTTTGTCCTTGTCAAATTTGTCAGAAAAGCCGTTGCTTGTTCTAAGCTTCTATATCACACGAGCCGCGTGTGGAATCAGTTGAAAGTGAACAAATATATATATATAGATATATATTTGCCATTTATTTTTTTAACACCTAAGTTTAATAAAAATCCGATTAAATTTAGGTTTATTTGCAGTACTTCTAAAAGTGTTAACAGAAATTTTAATATTGATTTACAAAATTTATTAAAAAAGATATATGTTTTTTTTAAATGTAAATTTAAGAAGTACAGTCATTTTTGGTCAATTGATAACAGTATCGAAATTTTGGACAAACTGTCATTGACTCATCAGAAAACGCAGGTTTCCGACTTTGAAAATCTGTCCACCAATATACCTATTGATTGACTTTATAACGTTTTAATGAACATTTTTGATTTATTTCGTTTAAATGAAGAATTGAATATTAATAGAGATTTATTTTTAAGTTTATGCCATTTTTGTTTTTATAATAATTACGTAACTTTCAACAATAATACTTTCAATCAGATCTATGGAATTGGGATGGGGACAAATTATTCTAGTACAGCTGCTATTTTTTTTTTTTTTTTTTTTTTTTTTTTGGTGGGTTTTACTATGAATTTAAGTATGCAATAAAATATGACTTAAAAGTCTTTAGGTATATTGATGATATTTTGATTTTACTAATGAATATGACATCATATATCCAAAATGTTTAAAGTTGAATAGAGCAAACGGTGATGATTACAATGCAGATCTTTTAGATATTTCTTTTAATATTTTTGATAATAAATTAATTTTGGATTTGTATGATAAATGAAATAGTTTTAAATTTTTTACAAGAAGTATGCCACATTGGTTTTCTAATTTACATTAAAAAAAACCGGTCAAGTGCGAGCATTACCCGCGCACAGAGGGTTCCGTAGAATAAATATATGAATTTGTAATTGTAATAATTAAAAAAAAGAAAAAAAAAGAAAGAAAAAAGTTGCTAAAAGAATATTAAGACATTGTAAAAAACTATACAACGTAGGGTTGGGTATAACTGTATATATTAGAAAAGTGTAATCGGGTATACCATGAAAGTTCAAAGAGATATGGAACCTAAATAATATCCAATATAAGTATTCGTATAACTCTTTTTTTAATATTATCCTAATCTGTTTATGATGAACTTAATTCGGTACTGACAATAAAAGCAGTGCATAGTTAAACTTCATTTGGCATTTCATGAAACTAAATTCAGCGTAGTAATAACCTTTATTTCTACAGTGTAGCTAAAACAAAACCTTTGTTCGAAGTTTAAATTTGGCATTGTGCTAAGCGCGCTTCGAATTGAGGCCTCAAAGTTGCAACACCGCCTTGGTCACTCGAGGCGTATTGAGAGATACAATCAATGCAAACTATCGCGAATCCCACAGTATTTATGCGATTCCTTCTAATTAAATTTTTCGAGGGCGATGCCCTTAAAAAACGGACACCTAATTTTAATTTCAAAACAGACAAACGGCACCAAGAATATTTAATTAAAATTTTCCTTTTATCATGTACGTGAAAATAAGCAAGTTCGCATTATCTAATAAATTCGTTTATAAATTCTGATGTCAGTTCATTATTTCATAAGTTTATAAATAGCTTACTCCGTGCTGGAAAGGATTAAGTGGTCGCAGGACTCTTAAAGCTTCAAAATTTAAGAAATTTAAAAATTTTTTTTAGATGTTAAACTCCTATCTTTTCTGAATATTTTGATATAATTGTTTCCTTGAAATTCCCATTAGAACAGAAGTTATGGCTTTTAGAATTATACCCGCTGAATAGCTGAAGCGGCGTTTCCGAAACTTTAAAGTCATTATTTTCCAAATGGCGTTTTTTGGGCATAACGCGCAGGATACCTCAAAAACTTCTGAATATTTTTTCATGAAATTTTCAAAACATATATTTCATGTTAGTCTGTATAAACTGAAAATAAAATTTCCTTTTTTTGTTCAAAAAAATATTTTTTAGGTGATTTTACTGTTGAAATTTTCAAAATTTTGTATTAGCTAAATGCAACATTGCATTAAAAATATAAAAATGCTTTAAATACAAATTTATTTAAGTTCAGGGAAATTATTACAATCTGAAGTATAAGTAAGCTCCAAAATTTTCATTCTAGTTGCAATATTTATTTTGCAATCCTGCGCGTAAACTGTTATGCCAATTTTTTGTTCGACAAATGTCCAACAGTTTCGAGCCCCCTATAAATACTAATTCTGTATCTTGCAATTTTTTAAATACATGAAACGAAAGAACATACTTATATATTTCATCCCAATTAAAATTGTGTTTTAAAATCATATACATTTTAAGACATTAAATGTTGAAAATGGTCTTTTTTTTCATTTTTTCCACATTTTAGAGTCCCGAGACACCTTACATTAGTATGTTTTTAACAATTTGACGTTTATTGCTTTTATACTGTTACTGGACATTACATCACACATATATATCATTAAAAGTTGTTACCTAGGCATAGAGTACGCCGCCCCTGTCCTTGTGTATGCCCAAACTGACCTTACCATTAAGGGTTAATATCTCGGCTAATTACCGATGATTTTTTTCGAAAATCATTATCAACAATGCTTTTATTCTTCTGCAACAATAGGTATATTCAGCGATGCTCAACAATTTTTCTAAATGCCCGTAAATCGAAATTCGCGTATAACAGAAAAATGCTAATTACTCAAAAACTATGTGACCTAGGGTAATATCTATAATTTTCCGGCAAGGTTTATATTAACTTCTACTACCTCTAATTTTTTTATAATTTTAGTTTCAATAGATTCGGAATTAGATGGGGGGGGGGACATATTTTTACATTTCAACAATATCTTTGAAAATATAATACCTAAAATTAAAAGGAATGTATTTTTGAGTTCAGCGTTACAAAAGCTTTCACAGGATACCCCACAAGATATACAAAGAAAAGATTTTTTTTAAGTAGCATAATTAGCCCCCTACTTTTTTACTAAATATATTTATGAATATTTATTAATCTGAAAATATGAGGATGAATGGTCTTTATTACTTCCCCGAATTTGAACTTTCCACGTTCCATAGTTTACGAGTAAAATGGCTGTGACAGACAGACAGACACAGGAGTGATCTTATAATGATTCCGTTTTTACTTTTTAAGTACGGAACCCTAAAAATTACATAAATGTTATAATTAATCAATTAATTCGTTTTAATAAAATTTGTGGCAGTGATAGTAATTTTTATGGACAAATTTTTTAGTTTTTAGCTAATCTTTTTTACAGTAATAAATATCCTATGAATTTTTTGAAATATTATTTAAAGATTGTTTTGAAAAATAAATGGAAACATTGTTGATTGGCGGGAAGGACAACATAATGTAGCATGCTTCCTGAATATTCCATATGATGTGTGAGTTCTAAAGTCTTGTATAAAGAATGAGTTTACATTGATGTTTTGAATTGATGGACCCTTGCAAAGTAGGGTTTAAAGATTTTTGAAAATGGGTATGGAAAGAAAAATAGTGGTTTGCTGTTATTGACGGGTGAAGGACATTATACATGTACTTCTAATGCATTTTTATGTATTTTTCTTGTAGGTTTGGGTGGGAGCATATTGTGCTACATTCATACATGTTAAGATAATTTAATTTGTTTATATTTAAGATGAAATTTTAAAATAATTTTCTAAGAGACATTTTTTTAAAGCCTTTTTGTTTTGTAATTTAATTATGCTTTGTTTATATTACTTTTTTGTGTAAGTTTGGTTTATTTATCTTTTTGAATTTTATATCTAAAATGACAATAGATTTTTTTTTATTTATTGAGTGCAGGACGGACATGAGTTCAGAAACCTGCAAGCTTTTAACAGTGGGGGTGGATTTAGGTCTGTCTGTCTACCTACTGATGAAGAACCGACAGTTTTTTTGCCTGTTTTTTTTATTTACCTGTGTAATTGAAATTTGAAGGTTTTGGAATTTTTATAGTTAAATGTTGTTGATATACACCTTCTTTGCAAGGATATATATATGTTTTAAAGAAAAAAATGAGAATTCCTGGAACTTTACTTACCCAAATAATGAAGATATAAGTGCTGTCAACAAAGATGTTTCAAAATTTCCTTAGCTTAATTTAAACATTATCAAAAGTATGAACAACCATGAAATTCTGTGTTAATTTAGATAATTTTGATGTCAGATAATAATACAAAAGCTGCTGTAGCTGTTTTTTAATTATTATTAAAAATTACTGTACATAAATATTCTTTAGATTCTTTCTAAGAGTTCAAAACAATGTGATGTACCAATCTGCCTCCATACCAATTTAACACTGTCCGAATGTACGCTGTGAAGGGGCACATTAGGACAATATTTCCATTATACTCTTTAAACAAATAAAAATTAAATATTTAATTTTTTAGTTTGGTTGGAGGCTTTAACGATTACCAAAACTACAGACTACAAAATAATGATATTAGTTATTTGAACTAAATCAGAAGAAGTTAAATATAATAGAATACTTTAAAAGTGTTCCAATTTGCCTCCTTCTCTCCATTAATTTGAAGTAAAAACATTCTAGAGTAACTAAAATCATGCATCCGCTTATTCATAAATTTAAAATTTATCCATATGCCAGAAAATCTCTTTTTATTGGAATGGCATAATTTGCGGCACTTCAAATTATTCACCTATGTTCAATCGAAACTTCATTTTTCTTCTAGTAAATAACAAGACATTTTATAAATGTACATGGTTAATAAAGTAGAAACTCAAATCAGTAAAGTACTGATTAGATTGTTCCGATGAGTTAGCGTGACAACTAAGCGAGTAAAGCAAATACGATATTGCATTAATCGAATCAAATAAGATTGCTATCTAATTTGTAGGAAGTTTTGAATGCTATTTGGTTGGCAGCGCTGAAAATGAAAAGTGAAAACTATGAAGTTAATTAGTCTTATCGCTTAATAAAGTTTATATTTTTAGAAAAGAACAAATCTAATAGAATTTTTACAAGCTTTGATGCTCAGATAACAGAGGCATTTTAAGAAATGTTAACTTGTTATGTCTTTAAAGGTCGTTATTCTAGCAATATGATAATGTAATGATAAAATAATTATTTTTAAAATTTACTGCGACTTCCGTTTTTTTCCTTTGGTATACTTGCCTAGTTTTACCTTGTTAACACTTTCCGACATAAGTGTTGAAAACTGTTTATGGATTCCGTTTGTATGTCTGCCTGTCCATGCTCTAATTCTCGGAAATATACTCTGATTGCCATGAAAATTTTATATGTTATTGACGTTTATTATAGAATGTTCGGTACTGAAAATGAAATGGGTATTATTTATAGTTCGTTTATAGGGACACACAAAATACTTCCATTGTATTATGATCTACGTATAATACGATTCGCAGGTAAAAACCGTTTGTGGTGCATTTTATTGATGTTACGATATTTAAAACATAATAGGACTGATATGCATCACCGAGACGGACTATAACATGCTTTCTCAGGGATACAGAATAAGTAGCATTTATAGTTCATTTACAGGGGTGTGCAAACGAATTCCATTATAATTCATGGGAAAAATCGGTTGCGGTGCAATTTACTGATATTATGATTCTTCAAACATAATGAAATCTCTAAAGTGCGCTATAACGTGTTTTCTATAGATTATGGGGTGCTATGATTGATTGTTTATTTACAAAGACACATAAAAAAAATTGGGTTACATGACAAACTAAGATAGATAAATGCTGGAAGTGCGCTTTCTGCTGTGGTATACATTTTTAAACTTATCTAATTATGATTCTATTAGGTTGTGTGTATAAATTCTATAGATCGCACGCAGGTCTACACGAAATAATTTGCACTCATTGTCGGATTCGGACAGCTATTGCTAAAAATAGATTCTTACTAAGTTATGTTTTTTTTTAAAGTTGCTTATTTAGATATCTCATTTCATTCTACTAAATATGAAATTTCTTAATATTATTCTGTCAATGTACGAAAGTGTTTAATAATCTACGCATGATTTTTCGTTCTTGCTTTTGTTTGATAATCATTTCTTGAATTTTCAAGACTGCCTTACTTTTTTTTACATTTATGATTAATGAAGAATTTTTTTCGAAAAGGCAACAAATTTCAGGCATCAAGATTTTAATTAAATAGTATACGAAATTACTATTGGTATTTTTTTTTTACGCAAAAAGGATCTTATGTTAGATGGACGGGAAATAATACATGTAGAGTGAAACCCCCAGTAACTGACACCTTAAGGATTTCTTCTTGTTCAAATCACTATTACAAAGTTTTAAATCTGTTTGAATCTTCGTTCTTGAAAGTATAGTAGAGACACATAAAAAAAAATTGTTGACAAAAATTTTAAAAATTATACTTTTTATTATTTAAAATTATTTTTTTGATAAATATGGTCAATAACTCCAGTAACTGACACTGCCCCTATTTTGAAAAACCAACAATTAGCGCATAATTTATAACAGTTAAGGCAAATAAGTTACTACTAAAGTGCATTACTATGCAGAATTTACAAGAAAATGCTTATTTGAGTTAGATTTTTGCAGAACTGTCAGTTACTGGATAGATGTCAATAACTGGGGTTTTCACCCTATGTTCACTAAATAATTCTTTGGATACAAAAATAACTTTTTTCCAAGGTGTATGGAAATCGAAATAAGTTCAGAGACATAGTCGAAGAGCTGTTAAACATTTTAGGGAAGGTATTTGAGGCACCCTGAAAATTTGTGCAACACTTCTTTTGTAATGGCTGAATACAAAATCGAATGTCTGGCTGAAGGACCGTGGCCCAAAAACTGTGCCAGACACGTGTCAAGTGCCATTGTTTGACTACCCCAAAAAGGTATTTGAGGCACGCTGAGATTGAGACAGAATAATATTTATACTCAGAAAAAAATATTTTGAAAACGACAGACACTTTAGTCGGCCCAAAAACTGTGCCAGACACGTGTCAAGTGCCATTTTTTGACTACCCCAAAAAGGTATTTGAGGCACGCTGAGACTGAGGCAGAATAATATTTATGCTTAGAAAAAAATATTTTGAAAATGACAGACACTTTAGTCGACACAAAATCTGTGCCAGACACGTGTCAAGTGCCATTTTGCCAAAAATGTACAGTTTTTGGGCCGACTAAAGTCTCTGTCATTTTCAAAATATTTTTTCTAAGTATAAATATTATTCTGTCTCAATCTCGGCGTGCCTCAAATACCTTTTTTGGGTAGTCAAAAAATGGTACTTGACACGTGTCTGGCACAGTTTTTGGGCCACGATCCTTCAGCCAGACATTCGATTTTGTATTCAGGCATTACAAAAGAAGTGTTGCACGAATTTTCAGGGTGCCTCAAATACCTACTCAAAAATGTTCAACAGCTCTCCTACTAACAATATTCTATATTATTTACCATTGATTTCAGCTTTAAAATATGTTTTTGTAATTCTGAGTGAACGCAAAGTAAAATAAACATTATTGGAAAAGTATATGTCATGTATTTTTTTATTTAGTTATGTTGAGCGTTCGAAGTGGCTTTTAGCAACTGCGGTATGCTATGAGGAACATACATAAATCACGTTTGAAAAAAATACCCCTTAGAAATTCATTAAAGCTTCCATAGAACTCTGAGCAAGTTAATTTAATTCCTAACTGCAACGTCGATTTCTGTACTTTTTCATAAAACGTGTAGATTTTAAACTGTTGTAAAAGTACCAAAAAAAAAAAAAAAAAAAAAAAAAAAAGATGTGAAACAGAGGCAAGGTATACAATTGGAACTTGAAAGCAATCGATATATTTCATTCTGAAAATGGCGGGATAAATCTGTTTTCATTCTTATTTGGATTTTAAAATATTAATTCTTTTTTTGTCGTTTTGTTAGTTTAAATGTATTAATAACTTTCAGATCTAAGTATTACTTTCTTGGATTGATTTCAACATGATTTTGATGCCTATAAAATAAAAAAAATATTAGATATATTTGAATAATTTTCTAATATAAACTTGTTTAGGAGCATTGTCATTGCTGAAGAATCGCTTATAACTTTTAGAATATTAGACTGATACACGCCGAAAGCACTTCACACACACAACGTTGAGTGTTGAAAAAAGGCGGAATATTTTTTAAACAATCATAAACATGTCACATTCACATAAATGTCCCATTAAAGATTACACACGATAATAATGTATTTTGTGTATGTTTAGAAATATGATTTATTAAAGCTTGTTATTAGCTGTTATTATATTGCTCTTCTTCTACAGTATGGTTGATAGCCGTGCAATTTTTACACATCTGTCACGGATGGGTTTAATTATGAGGAAAATTTATTATTTGTCAAGGTTATACAACTTTTAGGGTCTAAGGAAACAAAAATATAATACAGCAGAACGTGTAAAAGCAAAATTCTTGTGACATGATAAAATGCTGTTTTACACAAATGCCTATTGGCAAGTGTAATTATATTGTACTCCTTTCGTCGAAATAAGAAATTTGTTCGTTTGAGGGGATACTTCACTCACGCGGAAATACCCGTTCGTTAATGTTAATCCTACGAGAGATTTTTTTTTTAAATGTCTCGTTTGCCTTTCCATATTTTTAAATGACTTTATTCGCATTGGATAGCTGATGTCGATCTCTACAAAGGTCATTTTTTACTTTTTCGAATTTGTTTGCAGGTTTTTTTTATGAAGATACTTTCACTTTCGAAACCGGTTCTGAACGTGAAAGTATCTTAATAAAGAAAAGCCGTAAACGAAATTGAAACAGTAAAACATGGCATTTGTAGTGAGCGACCTCACCTATTCAATTAAAAAATCATTAAAAAATAATAAAGTTTAAACGAGATATTTAAAAAAATATCTCCCACATGATTAACATTAGTGATGGTATTTTCGTTTGAGTGAAGTAACCTCTTAAGATAAGGTTTTTTTTCTAGTCAGGTTCCTTTTCGATATGTTTTACTGTAATATTCGTGAAGTTATTTGTTTTAAAGCGGTCTGCGGTTCAAAATTCTCAAAAAATGCATTTTTTTCGCTAATAAAATACAAAACAGTGAATAAATTACTGAAAGCAAAACGCATAATTCTGGTATGACACGACTACATCAGCATGTATAACAATTTTTGTGTTGTATTGTCAGTTTCTATCGACACTAAAACTTTAAGGGGATTCAGTACCTGCCATTTTGATAAAAAATTACAAAAATGTGAATTTAAGATTTTTATTTTAAAATGTGATTTAGTACCATGAGCCTTAGAACATTCTGTACGAATTTCGAAACGTTTCTATAGATAATAAAGGCGAAATACTTAAGTCATAAACATGAAATTTAACATCATTAATTGTGTAAGTGAAATGTTTAAACTCATTTTCTCATTTCACAAATTTTTATATTTTCATTTTAATCGAAATGCTAAGGATTCTACAATAATTAAGCAAACTGTCTGAAAATTTAAAAAAGGTATCTTTAGACCCTGTGTGTGATAACTAAATATCGGATTTTTGATATGTTTGTAACTTAAAAATAATTATGAACTTAAAAACATGCTATTTCCCATCTTTTTTTCCATATACATTCACAAAATATTTTTTTGTGCTGCTCTAATGGACTAATCAAAAATCCGATACTTAGATTCACAGATAAAAGTACTCTGAATAAAGGATAAAAAAATTTATTTCAAATATGGCAAAAAAAGAAGGAATTTTAAAAATGTTATATATTTTTTTTAAGTTCAATTATTTTTAAGAAAGTTATTGCAATATTGAGAATTTAACACTTTTTATGATCTATTATGACTATGATTTATTCAAAAATGAACTCAAAAACATAGTATAGATTATAGTTATAAAATATTTTTTTTTGGTACCGATTCCCCTTAAGTCCATTTATCTCAGAATGGATTTTTTCATGATTTGTCATGTTTAAAAGGATATATCTAAACTTTCTTGCACGATATGTGTATGAAATTTTATACATAGTTTTTGTGATATGTTTTTAATAAATTGTGTTCAGCATTTTCAATTTCAGGCAAAAATTTTGAAAATATATTACTTGAAGTAAAAAACACTCTCAAATATCCGCTTTTTTTTTTTTACTTTCAGATTTATTATAAATTTGGTAAGCAATATTTTTATAAACTCTAAAGACAAATTAACAAGAAACTTATTCTGATCACGTGCAAAATATAATGAAATAGTTTGAATGATTCATGAAATATATAAGAAATTATATAAGTTAAAACTTTTAATTTATAATTTTTTAAAAATATCTTAAAAGTATTCTTTATAGAGACACTCATTTCAGAAGAAAACAAATCATTCAAAAATGTCCTTAAATAAAGAAAATATTTTTTTTACCCTCAGACCCCCTTAAATATTGATATTTCAAAAATAATAATTATATATTAATAGTAAAATCTAAAATTAAATACCACACCTTAAATGTTAATATTTTAATACTCTTTATCTTTAAAATTCAACACATAGTTTTTGAGGTCCATACTGCCATATTAAATAAAGTATAACTAAATATTTCATAAATATGCATCCTTAAATGATGAAACCATTGTTTCTCATTACATATACCAGTGCTGGCCAACCTGGCGCCCGCGAGATATCAGAAATTTCTGACTAATTTAATCCCATGTATTCGGAGATTAAGTAAGACAAATATTTCTGTAAGAATTATCTGGTGCTCTGCTTGCTCCAGGTTGGACCGGCCTGACATACACTATTACAATTGTTGTTAATTTCAGAAATACCTATGCAAAATTTAAGCAAAAGACTCATTAAAGTAATAAAGAAAGTCATATGCAACATACTCTGATGTTGCTTTGTTCTAGGGTCATTCAATTTGTAACCGGAAAAATTGCACAAATGATTAAATATAATAAAAAGTTTTTTTTTTTTATAAAAACTGTTGCATACGTTTTTTACTGGTAGAATTTTAAAGGTTTTCTTATCTGTAGAGGCGGACGGTAACAGGGGATGGCCCCTTTACACCATCGAAAAGTAAAATTTATCAATATCTGTAAAATTGATAGCATGCATGAGTTGTAAATTTACACATCCATGACGAAACGGATCCTTTTTATGTAAAAGTTAATTTAGGTCATTATTCATAAAGTTTTTGAATACAAATTTATTAATAGCTTACTTAATTAACAATTTGTTTTTGAACGAAAAAGTTGACTGGATTATATTTGCATTCGCTCATTCTTTCTCATTAAAAAAGAAACATTCAAATCAACTGATTTTTGTAATAGAAATTAAAGTTTTTATGTAATGTAAACACTAGGATCTTCAAATTTTGTCTCCTTCTAACTCAATAAGGCTTTAAGGAATTAGCCAGATGTGCTTATCTCAAAATTTTCTTCGATCTCTTACATGTTAATACTTCAAAATTCGCTATCACAGTGCCAAAATTAAATAACAATCTATGCTGATCATAAGGATTCTAAAGGTATAGGTTCGTTGAATTGTGTGCTTTTAAAAAAGAGATATAAGGATCCGATTTTTGAAACAAATCATTGAATTTTGACACCCACACTTTTAGATATCTGCAACCAAAATTCCCAACCCAAAAAGCATAAAAGCGACACACGTTGGGCAGTATACACGCAAGCCTAATAAGGATTATTTACGTGGCCAGTCTGAAAAGCTTCCGACCTTTATCCGAAAAAAATATATAAGTTACCTGACGGGATTGGTATCCTAATCCCTTTCAAGGTAAGCCCCTTGCGGCTCTACACACTTAGCCCATAGTACTTTTCACGGTCGAAAATACTTCTGGACTCCACCAGACAACGCTTTGTAACGGCACGTGGCTTGCAGCAAAAATACGTAGTAGAAGCAACAGTCTAGACAGGAACTTTCAAAGGTGAAGATGTCCTTATTCCTCGCATTCCTATGATTCCAACGGATATGCCACTTCAATTTAAGAGACTGCAATTCCCAATTTGATTGGCCTGTGCAATCACCATCCACAAAGCCTAGGGCCAATCTTTAGAATTCTGCGGCTTAGATTTAGACACGGATTGCTAATATTTATTTTATAGAATCGATTGATAGAATTGGCAAACCAGACAATCTCTATATAACTGCCCAGACAATGGAACAACAAAAATTATTGTTTACCCACAAGAACTGTGGAATTACACAAATTAGAAAAGTGCGCTTTAATTTATTTTTATTTTCCATTTAACCGGATTGAGCCACAGCAACACTTGCCGGGTACATCTAGTATATATATAAAATAATGTAATTTTACTATTTCATCCTGATTACACTGTATGTTTTTGTTCCATGGATTATACTGATGGATATTTAGATAGATATTTGTGGCAACATGTGCAGGTCATTTCTAGTATATTTTATGCTTTTCATTTATGACATGGATAGATCTTCAAATAGCTTTATACTTATTACTTAATCCATTTAGATCATTTGTATTTTTATTTAATTATTTTAATCATGTGTTATTACTGTTTTTTCCTGTATTTTGTGCGTGCGGCTGCCCTTTTTTGTATTCTTTAGCCTGTTATGGCTAATGCAAAGATGAAACCGTACATGTTATTTGTGGTAATCAAGGTAATTAGGGCCTGATGATTCTGCCTTGTTTGCACAAATGTTTCCATTATTTCAATGTTTATTGTATTTTCAATTCCATGTTGCGCTTGTTATAAGGTTCTGTTTAATAGAATTTTATAATGGTTTTTACATTATTCCTTCATTATTTATTCAGTCATATTAGTTGTTGATAAATTGTATAGGTTTATAAAGGTTATATATATATACATACATACATACATATATATATATATATATATATATATATATATATAAACTCAAAAAAGGTTAAAACTAAAACTAAAAAATAAAAGTAAAAATAAAAATAAATAAAAATAAAATCCATGCAACAAGCGCTACAGCTGCAAGTAACCACACAGATAATATATAGCACATTATGTATGAAATGCATTCGGCAGTTCCAGAATCTCGCACCATAATTAAACTAAGAATAAACAACAAACCTAAAAAAAATTCAACAGATATAACCTGAACTAGAAAAATAAAAGAAAAAACAACCAAACAGCTGTGGCCTCGTCAGCAGTGGGGATTTAAAAAAAAGCACAGCAATGTGTAAGATTAATTACGATGCACAACAAACTATTATTCACTAGTGGCGGTGGGTTTCGGCCAGAGTCTCGCAAAGCATAAATCAAAGGCATTAATGCAAATGGAAAGCATATCGCGAACACTCCTCCACCGGACCCAACGCCACAATAATAGCACATATCGAAGATACAGCTGATTCAAAACGTATGTGTAATATACACTGAAACAGCAATAAAATATTTTTACCCAAACCCGAGTTACATAGCCACAAAAACAATAACCAACTTCCAGTGATCCATAATCTGTCCATGCTCGTTCCATGTCTGTTGCCATACGATTGCAGACATCCTTGTAAAACCGTGCAAAAGAGGCTTTAAGTAATACAAATCATTATCTGTCAATCATATAGCAACTACTCAAAAATGAAGACTGTCTGTAAAACTTGTATATCCATTAATGAAATTCAAAGGTATGTTATTTTTATAATACAAAACGCTGGTTAAATTAAAAAGTTCTTAAAAAAAATATTATTCGAACAGAGTTTATAGTAGTGAAAAATCTGACCTATGATAATATTGATGTAAACGCGTGTATGCATAATTGAACTCCAGTTAACTAGTTGGTTAACTTCAAAATTAAAGTTATCCCGTTTATTGTAGATTGAAATGTGTATACCATTTGAAATGTTTATTTTCAAATCAAGATAATCACCAGCACTATTATTTTCATTTGTTTTTTTTTAATATTAGCATATCAGGATAATGTTACGTGATATCCCCAAAAAATCTCGATCACAGTTGAAAATTATTAAATCGTCAATATATCTGAAAGCCACAAAATTAACATCGTTATTGACACTACAAAATTGCAATTCATAAAAAAATAAAAATAAGTTAGCTGCCATTGAAGAATAGCTTATTCCCATTCCTATCCCATTATTCTGTAAATAAATATTTGAACCTGTATAAACATAATTGTTATATAAACAAAATTTGCATAAAAATTATGCAAATTTTATCCTGATATGATCCTACATTATCTTAGGTAAGATGTTTCGCTACTATAAACTCTGTTCGAATAAAATTTTATTTTTTAAAGAACTTTTTAATATAACCATCATTTTGTATTATAAAAATAACATACCTTTGAATTTCATTAATAGATATACTAGTTTTACAGACAGTCTTCATTTTTGAGTAGTTGCTATATGATTGACAGTTAATGGCTATTGCAGCCGTTCGGAGGAAAACGATTTCAAAAAATTTTGGTATATTTTCATCGATCATGACCCCGAGACCCCGAAACCACCCTCCGTTCAAAAGTTGATATATATATATATATATATACACACACACACACATATATATATATATATATAATAAATTTGAAATCACAAATATATGAAGAAATTGATAAAGTTCTAAAGATGATTTAGAAATGAAGATATGAAACCAGTATGTAAAATAAGAAACTATGAATGACTCACAGAATCATCAGAGGAGCTTGTGAGTTCATTCATAGAAAATGCGTTATTTCATCCAATTTTGTCGCCATTAAGCCTAAAATGACAAAATTTAGCTCCTTATAACGCAAACATTACAGAAAATAGATTGGATCTGGATTAATAAATTGGAACTGGATTAATAACAATAATGTTTAGAGTTGCCATCTTAAGTCAAAAAATAAAAAAAATAAATAAAATAAAATAAAAAATAAAAGGAAGGAAAGTGATTGAAGAAATCATGAAAATGCTTAGATTAAGTTTTAGTCAAACTAGAATGAAAAAATAGGAATAAACTTAATAAGTACTGAGTGAATACAAAATAAAATAAAGAAAAGGAATAAATTAATACAAATAAATAAATAAGAAATAAAGAATTATATAAAAATAAATAAAAGGGCAATTGATTAAATTAATGTTTTAAAGACAAAAAAATATAATATAAAAAAATGAGAATATAAATAACATTTAAAAAGATGAGGAATATTTGAGATAGTAAAATTTAGCCTTGTATTATGTAAATAAATGTGAAAATTTAAAAAGCAATGAGGAATATTGAGATAGTAAAATATATCCTTAAATGATGATGCAATATGTGAAATGTTATTGTGTTAAATGGATGATACCCTTCTTTTTTTTATATCCATACAATATATAAGCATATATACATACATTTATACACGCTCACACACATAAAAACATATAAGGTTTTAAACTTTTTTTAGCATTCCCGACCTAAACCCTCCATAATGGTATTTTTATTTTTTTATGTTTTTTATGTTTTTAGTGTATAATGTATGGAAAAACATACACATACACCAAAACTTTTTTTAATAAGAATACACACACACACACACACACACACATATATATATATATATATATATATATATATTATATTAACATATATATATAATTTTTTGTATGTATGATTTTTATAATTTTTTCAGCAATCCACATCCCACCCTCCATAATAGTGTTTTCGATTTTTTAGTTTTTTTAAACATATTAAATGCCCATACTGGTAAGAAGTAGAAAAAATGAATATTAAGATTTGAGCCGTGCAGATATAAAAGAGATGGGATAATTATAAGACACTGCCAATTGCTTTAATTTAAAAATGTTAGGCTGTAAGAATTGGGAGGAACATAAACGTTTGATACGAAGACTATGATTAAGCAGAATATTTCTATATACTGAAATATGCAAGCAGGAATTAAAGTTCGTAAAATTAATTACATTAAATGAAAATTCATTGCGTTTATCATAAATGTTGAATGTTAGGGTGTTATTAGGGAGAATATTAATTTTAACATCCATAAAATTGATATTAGAATTATTTGAAAAAGGTAGTACTAAGTTCTAGATTAGAAGGGTACTTTACAGGAAAAGATATAGATTTATTATTTGTAACAGAAAGAATAATTATATCGTCTATGTATCTGTAGAGCAATAAATTATTATTAATAAATTTACGTTCATAAAAGTAAAGATATAAATCAGATAACATGCTTTATGAAGCAGTTCCTTGAGGTTGCCCTGTATTTGAATAAAAAAATCATTGTCTTGGAAAATAAAATTATGAAATAGTAGAAAGTTAGTCAAAGATTTGAAGTAGTCAGTATCAATGTTATCAGGTAAATTTAATAAAGTAAGATATTCTATAAATAATGAATTGATAATAGAATGCAAGTCTTTTAGAATGATATTAAATAGGTCTTTGAAATCTAAAGTAATAATATTATTGACATTTGTTAATGGCTTTATTTTATCCACCAATCCAAAACTGTTTTTAATGCAGTGAGTGTTGTCTTTTTTAACTGATAACTCATAAATTTGTGTAAGAATATTTAAAAAAAGTGTATTAGTACGAGTATTATATGTATTACATCCTACAGTGACAGTGCGGAATTTAAGAGGATTTTTGTGAAATTTTGGAATCATGACTACATAAGGATAATTGAGGTTGTTATTTTTAATGCCTAATAATTTGTGATAGCTTAATACATGATTATTGTTTTCCTTTAAAGTAACATGATGAAGTTTGAAAATATTATTAGAAGTGACTACTTTAGTTAGGAGGTGATGATAGTAATATTTGCATATGATAGCATAGTTGTAAGCAGCCTTATCTACATATGTAATGATGAAATTATTTTGAAGTTCTGTAATATGTGGTTTAAGGGTGGATAAATAAACTGAATTTGCGGCAATATGCAGTTTTAATAATTGTTGTTTCAAAAGAAAGATGACATGATACTTCCAATCTACAAAATATTCAGTAGATTTATTATAGTTGATAGCAATTTTGTAAATGAAGAAATCGAAATCATATGTGAATTGTTTAATTGTAGACTGTATATTACACTGTGAAGGAATACGATATTTAGTACCATGACGCATCAAAGATCTTAAATGAACATTATTGACAATGTCTAAATTACCAGTTATAACATGTCCATGATGGGCATTAATATATGTATTTAGATGGGGATCATTGCATTTACATGTAAAAGTGCCAGTGTGTGCGCAATTTTTAGAAAACGTATTATAATTGAACATTTTACGACCTAAACTAATAGGATATTTAAAAGAGCTTTTTAGATTAACACTTTGAAGTGGGAATTTACATTGCTCGTTGTGAAATAATTGATTAAGTTTAATTTTATTAAAAACAGGATTGGTAAAGGAAACGATTAAATGTGAATTACTTATATTTAATTTTTGTGGTGTTTTGTTAATATTGACATTATGAGCAGTTAGCCTATAATGGAGTAAACCAAAAAATGTATAACTAAAATTAGAATTGAATGTATTTGATGTAAAAACTTTGTGATATTGATTAATATGATACTTAGGAATTGCAAATATAAATTTACGAAGAGACATCCAGCTGTAATTACTACTTAGAGAAGATTGTAGGCGTATGAATGATTTTTTAATATGAGTATTAGTTAATGTAGATGATGAATGTTTAGTACACTGTAAAAAAAACACTGTAAATTTGCCAGCACAACTCGATCACAGTTGAATGTACTGCATCTTTCTTTGGTTTCCTGACTATTTAAACATGAAAAATACAGTAGTTGCGTAAAATTAACAGTACAATGTACTGGCAATTTTGGACGCATTTGGACCACAGCACAAACTACTGGCGTCCAAATTGTCAGTACATTGTGCTGTTAATTTTACGCAACTACTGTATTTTCCATGTTTAAATAGTCAGGAAACCAAAGAAAGATACAGCACATTCAACTGTGATCGAGTTTGTGCGCGAGACGTACAGTACTTTGTACTGTAAAAATGTCGTTTTTTTTTTACAGTGTAGTAGATTTCCCTCTTTGTGTGCGTGTGGTTTGCTTATATAATTTATGATTAAGAGAAAGATAGAGAGATTGATAGTTAATTGTATGTGATGACGTAGAATATACGACATGAGGTTTATTGTTTGAGAGTTGATTTAGTCCATGTGGATAAAGTGTGTTATAATGTTTGATATAAGCAGATTCTAGAAAAAGACATTCATGGAATTCATTTTGTATATTAAGGATATGAATAGTGATGTTACTAACTTTGTGCTTTTTAAAGTGCCTATACTCAACATTGCAGTTTAAAAGATTGCGAGAGCCTTTATAATTACTGATGGCAGTTCGATGTCCGTTGATACGTTTATGAATTGGGCCACCAGTTTGACCAATATATTGCATGTTACATGAATTACAATTAATACGATAAATAACATTAAAAGCTTTACAAAAATTAATATGGGAAGTGTTATGAACAATTTGTGATGGATCTGCATGAGGGCAGGTCAAGCAGCGAGAAGATGAGCATTTGCTAAATTGTAAATGTGGTGAGGGAGAAGAAAATAGGTAGCTGGATGACGATCCATGGTCAAGCCTATAATCAACCATGTACCGGGCATTACGCTGAGAGTTATCAAAGCCAAATTTGCCAGTCGCTAAAAATTTACTAAGAATTGCCATGAGGAATAAGGAGACATAATATTTATCCTGTAATGAATATGATGAAAAAAGTAATATAAATAATTGAGAAAGATACAATCTAGAATATATATATAAAATAAGAATAGTTACAAGAAGTAATAATGTATCTTAAATTTTTATTTTGTTTTTATTTTAATATTTTTATTAGTTTTTGTAAGGTTTTTTATTTTTTTATTTTATTTTATTTTTTTAAAGCAGTTAAAATTGATTTATATTCATTTGAAATAATATGAACTGTTGTAAATATCATTAAAATAACGAATTAAAAACATAATGAAGAAAGTAATTAATTAAAAAAGAAAATAACTGGTATAACATAAAATTCATGTACCAGAACAAAATTATAAATAATAATTATGTTGCTGGCATGAAAACTAGATTAAATGTAAATTAATATACAAAATTACCTCACCAAAATCTACAGATTGTGAAAATATATATCTGATCTTTGTCATACTGTAACTCTCATATTTATGAACCGATTTGGATTAAATTTCGTGTGTACATAGTACATACCAATGTCTCGACTGAGTTCGTTGGCCAGCTTCATCCGCCACCTTGTTTCAAAATGGCGGCCATTTAAAAAAATTAAAAATATAAAATGAGGTACAAAAAAAATTAGAAATTGGAAAAGATTTTTTTCTTATGTGTTTGAACTTGATACAAAGATTTCGGAGCAGCTTTTGTTTCATCTATATCTTAAAAAATGGTTGAATTATAGCACTTTGAATTTCTAGCATGGCTGACATTTTGATACGATCTGATTTTTGTCACGCGTTAACACGCGCATTTATGAATGGATTTCGATGTGACAAGGCATGTGCATAGTACATAGCAATGTCACGACCGTGTTTGTTTGCCAACTTCATCCGCCATCTTGATTCAAAATGGCGGTCATTTAGAAATTTAAAAAAAAATTAAATTATAAAATGAGGTATAAAAAAACTAGAAATTGAAAAAGATTTTTTCCTTATGTGTTTGAGCTCGATACAAAGATTTCGGAGGATTTTTATTTCGTTTATATTTTAAAAAATGACTGAGTTATTGCACTTTGAATTTCTAGCATGGCTGACATTTTGAAACGATCTGATTTTTGTCACGCGATAACACGTGTATTTATGAACTGATTATGTTGTGACAAAGCATGTGCATAGTACATAGCAATCTCTCGGCCGAGTTCGTTTGCCAACTTCATCCGCCATCTTGTTTCAAAATGGCGGCCATTTAAAAATTTAAAAAAAATTGTATTTAAAATAAGGTACAAAAAAATTAGAAATTGAAATTTTTTTCTTAGGTGTTTGAGCTTGATACAAAGATTTCGGAGCATTTTTTGTTATGTCTTTATCTGAAAAAATGGCTGAGATATAACAGTTTGAATTTCTAATGTGTGTGACATTTTGAAAAATCTGATTTTTTGCCTGGAAGCGCTCTCGTATTTATCAACCGATTTAGATGTGAGTGAGCATGTGCACAGGAATTACTAATGTCTCGACCAAGTTCATTGGTTAGCTTTGTTGACCCAATATGTTGCTTTAAAATGGCGGGCACTTCAAGATGTCACCGAATTTGGCGACCAAATACAAATCACTTTAAATAAAACCAGCTTTGATAACTCGACTAATTTCGCGAAATTCTCACATTCATATTCAGTATTGGTAAAAATTAGTATTTAATCTTCTATAATCGGGTTCCACTAATTTGACCTTCGTGTGTTTGAATAATATAAGCTGGGTTTTAATAATTAAGGAATATGAAGGCTACCTCTTACTCCCGGCACTGGCCGGAAGGACTTTTTCGAACGGTTGGACAGATTATGGATCACTGGAAGTTGGTTATTGTTTTTTGTGGCTATGTGGCTCGGGGTTTGGGTAAAATAATTTTATTGCCGTTTCACTGTATATTACACATACGTTTTGAATCAGCTGTATCTTCGAGATGTGCTGTTATTGTGGCGTCGGGTCCGGTGGGGGAGTGTTCGCGATGTGCTTTCGATTGTTTATAAGCATTTGATTTATGCTCTGAGACACTCTGGCCGAAACCCACCGCCACTACTGAATAATAGTTTGTTGTGTATCGTAATTAATCTGAAACATTGCTGTGCTTTTTTTAAAATTCCCACTGCTGACGAGGCCACAGCTTTTTGGTTGTTTTTTCTTGTTCACGTTATATCCGTTGAAATTTTTTAGATGTTTGTTGTTTATTCTTAGTTTAATTATGGTGCAAGATTCTGTGTCTGCCGAATGCATTTCATTCATAATGTGAAATATAAATATATATCACAGGTTCCAAGTCTCCGGATTTTTGCACGCCACTATTACCTTACAGAAAATGTGTTTCTTTTGAAACGTCGAAATGTTCCAATTAAATAAAACAATATTTTCTGTATTAAAATACTGGTATCCAAAAAACCGGAGATTTGACATCTCTGATATATATATATATATGTGTACACACACATATATATATACATACCAGCATTTGAACGGTGTGTGGTTTCGGTGTCTAGGGGTCATTATCGGTAAAAATATACCAAAAGTTTTCGGTATGATTTCCTTCGGACGGCTGCAATAGGTAGTTTTTGTAATGAAAGCTACCTAAAAGACACTTTCCTCAACTTGAAACTTACGTAATTTCATAGTAGTAGATTATATTTAGGGGAGACTAGGGAGGGTTGACCATACTGGAGGCTTGACCCACCCATCAGTTTTCACATTTAATGGAATTTCAGAGTTTTATCAATATGTGTCAACCAAAGCTACTGGAATGCTTATACAACAGTTTCTGTTTCATACAGTTAATCGAAATAGGTGTTGAAAATATCAATTGTGAGTCGTTTTCAACCTAAAAGTTGTGCTTTTTAGAAATATTTTGTAAGCTTTTTTCAGATAAAATATATCATAGAAATTTAAGTAAGTAGGTTTTAAGTAATGCATAAATATTGAGCTTTTTTTCCAGGCATAAAGATTTTACAGTAAGTTAGGTTTAACATATCAATGTGCTGTTCTTTCGAAAAGGGTTATGTGGGGAGGCTTGACCCAGTCAATGTGAGGGACGGTTGACCAGATGATCAAGGCTCCCTTAACGACGGGAAACGAAAATTCTCGTTTTCATTCAAAACACATCACTGACTAAGGGCTTGGTTTCTACCTTACAGAAAATGCATTTGTATCATGTCCATATTTTTTTTTAGATTGTAAGACATTTTATATTAAATTCGCGCATTGAAATATATTTACCGATAGATAAACTTGGGAAACCTATTTAGAACACAAATTTACAAAAGTCTTTCAGAATAGGCAGGAGTTTCTACTGTTTTAAAATTCAAATTTGATAAAAATTTTCCCGTCGGCAACGGAATAATTAAAGGGGTTTTGGAAATCTTTTTATTATACACTGTGCATAATGAGAGATTAATGGTTATATACAAAAATGAATGCAAATTTATTCTGCAAAGCTACAGTAAGATGGGGTGATGGAAAAGAAAACGTTTAAAACTGATTAAAGAAAAATGTGAAAAATTGCTGTACTGTCCACAGTAGGAAAAAATGAAATAGGATAGGGAGAATAGGGAGGAAGGATATAGGAATAGAGACTTTAGAATAGGTAAGAGCTTCTACTGTTTTAAAATTCAGATTTGTTTAAAATTTCCTGTCGGCAACGTAATAATTAAGGGGTTTTGGAAATCTTTTTATTATACACTGTGCATAATGAAAAATTAATGGTTATACACAAAAATGAATGTAAATTTATTCTGCAAAGCTACAGTAAAATAGGGTGATTGAAAAGAAAACGTTTAAAACTGATTAAAGAAAGATGTGAAAAATTGTTATAGTATCCACAGTACGAAACATTTAATGAAATATAAATGGAAAAGTTGATATGAACTTTTTTCCATTTAAGTATTACCTACAATAGGTAAATAGAAACAGTAGAAAAGACTAGAAAGTACTAGAGAGTACGAAAGCAGCAATCTTAACCGTTTCAGGGGCAGTGGTATGTTTATGAAGCCACTTAATTTTGATTTACGAACGCCACAATGGTACCAGAATTTTGCTAAAATCTTTTCCATTTAATGTGCATGTGAAATGTAGCAGTTTTCATATTTCTAAATAAATTTGTTCGTATATTCCGGTGCCAGTCATTTATTTCAACACTTTAGTACTAAAAGAATTTTGCCCCTGAAAGGTTTAAAAGATGTTAATGATAAGTTAAGTTGGCTGCAAAAGAACATTGATCGGAAAACTTTAGGAAAGTATGAAGACAAATTTCTACATGATGAATGGAGTGAGATAAAGCCAAACTATGTGATAACTGGAGGTGCCAGGTCGAATGTCACAAAAAGTAGGACAAGGAGACAAAAAAAACTGGATAGTCGTTACTAAATCCGGACATTATAATGCATGAAACCCTATGAAAACGGAACCTGTCTCTATCGGAATGCTGTCTTAAATGCTAAAATTTCTTTTCCCTGCTGTACAATTATACCTGCACAGACAAAATCATGTCTTCTGACATGCGGTTGTGCCTAAACAGGTTTGTTTAAGCATCATATTTTCAAAAATATCTTTAATAATAATTAAAGCGTGTAGCATAAAATTATTTTGCTTTTTTAAAACTGATTTTATTTCTCTTCACAAATATTTCAATATGAAGCAAAGTGGGTCAAGTCTCCGCTATATTGGGTCAACCCTCCCATATGTGGAGAGCCTTGATCCATTATTTTCTCATGAGTAAAATAAATCTTTTTCAAATTTCTTATATATTACACTCATGTAGCAATTTTATTTTGATAACTGATTGTATAACGAATAAAATGATATATAAAACTTTATTCTACGTTTAATATTTAAAGAATAAAAAAATATTTAGTAAAAAGTGGGTCAACCCTCCCTAGTCTCCCCTAATTGTAATTTCGGATATAGTATTCATTTTTTACTACCTATTGAATTAACTTCTCTAGTTGATAGTTTACCTGTATTAAAACACTTCGAACATCAACAATAAATGATTCAGTTTTAAAATGTTTAAATGTTTTACCCAAAAAATGCTTGTCATTACAGAAAAATAAAATAAACAACACCAGTTGAAAGATCTTCGAAAAATGTGTGAAGTAGCGCTTTGAAAACAAGTAGACAAAAAATATTTAATGATTTTTACTTGTGAACGGAGGATGTATGATTGATATACAAGATGAACAAGACTCTTCAACTTAAAAAATTAATATTTCTTTAATTGCAATAAATAGGAAGATGAAAGCAGTGACATCTTTTTTATAAATCTTATGCATTTTATATAGAGCAAAATAAAAATAAACTTTCAAAACTTCGTCTATAGATCGCTGCTCTATCTCAAGCTCTAAGAATGCTTAAATTAATTTCAAACTTTCAAAATCCAAAGCTTTCTTTCGCGTTCAATAAATAATAAGAAATACTAAAATTTGAGGAACTTTTGATGCAATTTTACTCGTTAGATTGAACTTTATTATTGTTTGAGACAGCGCAGTTCCATCTATTGAAGAAGATATAAACTATCTTATATAAATTTAGAATAACGTTAAAAAAGAATATGTAGACTTTAAGCAGACTTGTTTCGGTAGCATTTAGCGTACCGTCTATCGCAAAAGATTTGTAGTTTCTCTATCCCCCTCCCCTCATGCTCGCTATTGTCACTCTCCCAGCCAGAAAATGGCTGCCTTTTTTATTTTCATATATCGTGCCATACATGTGTGTTCGGACTCTCACTCACCTAATAGGGAAATTCAATATCTTAAAGCCATTGCGATTGACAGAGGTTAGAACTCGTCTATTATTGATACTGCTTCACGTAAATTACAGCATTCTCGTTCCTCTAACTAAAATCAGTCCCCTTCTCTTTCCAGAATTAGCATTGTGTTTATCCTTCTTTCCTAAATCCAACTTTTCTATTGCCAAAATTCTTAGACAGCACGATTTCAGAATAATTTTTACCCCTACGAATAAAATTATCCTCTCCAAACTCAAAGATCCTATTGAGGTATCTAACTCAAATGGGTATCTATAATATTAATTGCCAGTGCGGTCTTTTCCTATATTAGACAGACCAAACGGTGTCTAAAATTTCATATTGAAGAACACCAACAGTATTTTCAAAAACAGGAAACCAATAAACCTTCAATTGTTAAACACTTCTGGGAGAAGAACCACTCTTTTGATTTCAATTCAGCTAAAATCATCTCTAAACCCACTTCTATATATGAACTTAACTTTCTTGAAGCATTTCATATCTATAAAAATTTTGACAATAGTATTAATTGTGAATTTGCTACTCCCCCTTTATAAAATTGTTGGAAATATTACATAAATCCTCTTTTTCTTAATTACTACCAGCATTTTTCACACCTTTGGTTACATTACCTACACTATTCTCCCTTTGGTTGATATTCGAATTTTCCTGTTTTTCTATTGGTCAATGAACTTCTCCATTGAATCCGCTTCTCTCCTATATAATTGAGCAAGTTTCCGTTATTCTTTGCACTGAGGGCGGTACTCTAAATCCTACCGAAACTAATCTGCTTTAAGTCAACATATTCTGACGTTTTTAACGTTGTTCTAAATTTATATTATACTGCGCCAAATCGCATCTTAATAATAATATAAACTGTTTTAAATTATTGTATACAAAAATTATGACTATTTGGCGAACATATAGATGTTGACTTTTTTATCTTTATTTTTTATAGTTAACGAAATATTGAAATTTAAAATTGAGACGTCTATATCTGAGCATCACCCATTTAAATGGGTAAAGTAGACATTTGTATGTTTTACTTTTGTTTTTGATCTGTAGAATTTTAAACCCCATATTTTTTTTAAATAAATTTGTCGAAAATTTTCTTTGTATTTTTTTTCTTTTAGTCTCGCTTAACATGCGCGCATAAAATTAATTTAATATAAGTTTTATTAGACGTAGCGATAGAAAAGTATTGTTTTTAAAAGATCAAAAAGCAAGAATTCTAGTTAGAAAAACTCTTGTTTGGAATGGGACATTCAAGAACATGATGTTCATCAATAAACTTATTTTATCATACCTCTCTGCCTTTTTTTCTTTATTCCCTTCAAAAATAGAAATAAAATACGCTGACATTAATGCGTTGTTCTTTCTCTGTGTACTGTTTTTACCCTTTTTTACTTTCTTCTGTCTTCAATACAAGAAAGTATTGTAATCGAAATTTCTTTCGACTTCCGGTTTTCGACGGATTTACACTTTTTAGGGGTCAGAGATCCCAAAAAACATGTTTATAGAAGATGTCTGACTCTCCGTCTGTCTGTCGCCATTGTACCATCAAAAAGTGTATGAAGTTATGCATAGAATTGAACCAAAATTTTTTATGTATGATTTGGTTAAGGCAAGAAGGTCCTCTCTGGATTTGGTAAAATTCCGTTGAAAGAAGGCGCTGTAATAGCGATTTTTGTGCCATTTTCAATATCGTACCATCAAAAAGTGTATGAAGTTATGCATAAAATTGAACCAAATTTTTTTATGTATGATTTGGTTAAAGCAAGAATGTCCTCCCTGAATTTGGAAAAATTCCGCCGGAAGGAGCCGCTGTAATAGCGATTTTTTACACGATTTTGAATATTGTACCATCGAAAAGAGTATGAAGTTATGCATAGAATTGAACTAAATTTTTTGTGCAAGTTTTAGACCGAGGCAGGAATGTCCTCTCTGCATTTGGAAAAATTTCGCCGACAGGGGGCGCTGTACTAGCGATTTTTGTGCCACTTTGAATATTGTACCACCGAAAAGTGTATGAAACTATGCATAGAATTGAACCTAATTTTATGTGTATGTTTTTGGCCAAGGCAAAAAGGTCCTCCCTGCATTTGGAAAAATTCCGCCGAAAGTGGACGCTGTAATAGCTATTTTGGTGCCATTTTCATATTGTACCATCGAAAAGTGTATGAAGTTATGCGTAGAATTGAACCAAATTTTTAGGTCCTCCCTGAAATAGGAAATATTCCGCCGAAAAGGGGCGATATAATATTAATTTATGTGTAATTTTCTTGATTTTTCGTAGTTCTATTATACACCGGCGGCTTGTGAAGCGACGGAAACTTCCCATCTTGATAAACCGGCTATTCGTGAACAGCTGATGTACTACAGAATAACGGAAAACTATTGATTTTAATAAATATCGTGATGGAGATTAACTCGTTTTTACCCGACTGCCAAGAAGGGTTATGTGTTTCACGCGCATCTGGGTATGTGGATTTTTTTATACCCTTGAAACATCCCAACGGCTAGATGGATTTTAATGAATGAGGTCTCTATCGATTCGTCTTAACCGTCCGATGGTTATAGGCTAGATTTTGTTTTAAAAATTCAAAATAGCGGCCGTAAAATACAAAAAGGCGATAGAGACGAAATTTTTTTTTATACGCACGCTATTGAGTGGCATATCATTGGATAGGTCTTTCAAAATGAAGACGATGTTTCATTGACTATTTTACAGTCAGAAGCTCCGTTTAAATATTACAGAACCTGGAAGTTGTGTAGATAGGATCTGTAGCTTTACTGCAACTCTAACCTTCAGAGACATCTATAGGCCTCATCAAAACAGTGTTTATAGATAGGAACTAACAATTAAACACAACTTAAAAGTCATCAATACAAGTAAATAAAAAATAGGTAAGTAATATAAAAAATAGTTTCACATTTATAAGAAATAATTAGTTCGCTTTCACGCAGTCGGGTTTTTTTGATTTTTTAAATTTAATTTTATTACTCCGATTAACTGACTGAAGCAGAAGTTTAAGATGAAAGTCAAAGTTTATATAGCATTGAACTAATAAGTGAAATATCGACATTTGTAACAACATTTTGAAATATTAAAATGTATTAGATAGAAGAAAGTTTTGGGATTGGCCCATCCAACTAGTTTATCTTTCATTTAAGAAAATGCTTTTTTATCTTTATGTAGATATGATGTGCTAGGAAACGTATTTTAAAAGTGAATTTATTACAAGTATTTTTTTCGATATGCTCAACCTTAAATGTGAATTTTTCTGATTCTTGTTTAAAATTAAAAATCAATTTATTTTCTCTTGTGTAACATAAAAGACGTTTATAAAATAAAGCACCAAAAGGCGATTTTAATGCATAAATATTAGGGAACGTCCACGGCAGAAGAAAATTTTTGCAGAAAAATTATTTTAAACAGAAATATAAGTGTGATACATCAATTTAAAGCTAAAGAGTTGCAGTATATGAATTTGCAAGTTTTAATTTCATAAGAATAAATCTATACCAAAACTTGGCTGGAAACTGACAGTATTAAAATTCATTTACAGTTGAGCATAAAAATCAACATATTGAGTTGTATAGTTTTTTACTACTGTTCATTAAATTAAATTATTATGGGTTGAAAATAACGAGATAATATTATATCTGTTAGATCTACATAGTTAAAAGGTTTCATATAAGGTATTAAATGCAATGTTAACTTTATTTATTAGTTTATAATTAAATGTCACAAGAGTAACATAAAACATCTTAAAGTTTTAATTTTATAAATACTACTTAAAATTTTTACCCAAAACTCCTAACTCTCTGATTTCGAGGTATAAGAAAGAATTTACATTAAATATTTTGTTTATGCTAAGCATGGAATAGGCTCTGGGGTGTTGTCACAAAAGTAACAAGCGTCTGTGTCACAAGAGTGACACATAATACTTTTGTCCTTAGTTTGACATAAAACTGCGTTACAACCAAAACAAACAGAATGCTTAAAGTTTAGTTGTTTTCTCTGTTATTAGAACAGTTTTTGAAATAGTTTTAGCCAAAATTAAGGTTATTTTGTAAATTTTAAGGAAGATAAATGATCTTTATTAGTGTTTTTTTTTAATGGATGGATTTATTTTTATTCATTTTTTGTTATTACTTAAGATTATAAAATAATAATGACAAATAATTAAAGATAGATTAAAACAAATCAACTCGTGTCATTTTTGTGTTCTTTATTTTGGTTTGAAGCACGTGGTCTTTGATCGGATATTTTATAGGCTTTGTAAATCTTCGTTTACTAAATTCTGCTATATGACCTACAGAGATTCTTATTGTAACACTTATGTAAAGGATTCTGATAGTATATTTTAAAGGGAAAATTTTAATATTGCTTCTTATATATGACATTTTTTTAAGGAGCAAGAAAAAATGGGCTAAGCTCCAAAAATTGTAGTGAAAAAATAAGAATGAAATTGAATATGTTGATGTGAGAAAGAAACAAAATAAAATTTATTATGATAAAATGAAGAAAAGTCTTACAAGGAGAGGTCCAACATTGTTCATCGCAGATTTTGATTATTTTAATATATGTTGTAGGGTAGAGACACCCTTAGTGTCAGGTTCAACGGATTTTATCCAACGCTCCTTAGTTCTTGAGAAACCGGGGGGTCTAATAATAGTACACAACTTAAATACTTAATTTTCAACCGCAATGATAGGTTGGTCGTAGCTCAGTTGGTATGGCGTTTGCCGGCTGATCCGCGGGCCCGGGTTCGATACTTGAATGCGCCACATTTGTTTTTCTCATTTTTTGTTTTATAAATATACTTGTAAGTATAATTAACAATCTCATTGTCAATTAAAATTTATAATATCTTATATCAATTATAATTTTAACATATTTAATTTTTTACTTTTAACTAAATAGTTGTATAAAACATCATAAAACTGTTAATTTTTTAAAAATCACTTTTAAAATGTATTTGATGTATTTTTATTGATGCAATGATATTGAGCAATTTTGTCAAATCGTGATTTTAAAGAAAAATCATTTACACATTGCTTTAACAAAGGAAGTCAATGCGATAACACTGTTATTCTGTTTTTAAAGTAAGAAGCATAATTATATTAAAGATTAGCATCAGAATTAAATTACAATAGATTTTTTGCATATTAAAGATTTTTAAATTTGTAATATGCATGGGCTTTCAATTATTTTGCTTTCATCTTTATCTTCTTTCTGCTTTAATTTTTATTTTATTTGAATATTCTTTTATTTTATCATAACTAGATGGCACCACAACAGATTTTGTCACGATTTTTGAATTTTTATCATTCAATAATAGATCCAATTTCTTTTTAAATCTCTTTAAAGGATGAGAAATAATAGTTTAAAAATAAAAAAATGATAAATTTAAGTTTGTTAACATTATAATTAATGTATGATATTAAAATTTGTAATTGAAATTATTAAATTATAATTACAAGTATATTTATAAAACAAAAAATTGAGAAAAACAAATGTAGCGCGTTCGGGTACCGAACCCGGGCGCGATCAGCCAGTGAACGCCGTACTAACTGAGCTACGACCAACTTATCATTGCGGTTGCAATGTAAGTATTTAAGTTGTATACAAATTAGACCCCCCCCCCCCGGTTTCTCAAGAACTAAGGATCGTTGGATAAAATCCGTTGAACCTGACACTAAGGTGTCTCTACCCTACAACATATATTAAAATAATCAAAATCTGTGATTAACAAGGTTAGCCCTCTCCTTGTTAGAGTTAGCAAAAGCAAGACAATGAAAATATAAAGATAAGGGAAAAGTAGAGAACTAGCTAACCTCAGATTCTGTAAACGGACGAAAATCCATGGGGAATTTTATGTCGATCAAGATTTAAGAAAGGTCATTCTTCAGCTAAATCTGCATTAGTTAGGTGTAAAAAAGGTTACATAATCCTAGGTGACGTTTACTAAGAGAATAAGTTTTTTGCTTAAGGAAGCTTTCCTAAATTGAAAAATTGGAAATTCCTTTGCACCTTTAAAAGTTTAGTTTCGTAAAACAATAGAAAATTATTCATCAGAATATCTGCATTTGTGGTTGTCGCGAAAACATTCAAGCAATTTACAATGCGGTGACTGGTGTATTTTCTGCATTAAGTATTCCTGTGATGCTGAGATACATCATAATTAGAATGTATGAATTCAGAATATCCAATTTGCGAAGGTAACATCGAAGAATTATTTGAAAAGGAAGTCCATAATACAGAACTTCTTATAATTTATTGTAAATAGCAAAACAATGATAAACGTTTCGCTATTGAGAAAACGTTTATCAACATTTTGTCAAAACTGTTACTTTCTCAAAACGTTGATAAACGTTTTGAAAAAGTAACAGACGAAGAAACCCTTTCTGATTCTTTACAAAATTTTCGAAAGCAACTAAATCCATTTCTGTGGCACCTATTCTTTCAAACTTGTACATAGGATTATTTTGATAATGCCAAAAGAATAACCATTTTTCAAAGAATCGTTATGCCATTGGATTTTCTGAAAACTGTACATTTTTATGGCAAGACGAAATTTAGGTACGAAATACTGCGTACTGGTCAAATGCACAAGCGACTGTATTTCCAGCCATTATTTAGTATGATCCCAAAACAGTAAAATCTTATGCTATTATTTCAGACAATGTAACTCATAATCAATATTCTGTAAATTCTCTTGTATGTAAAATTTCAACAAAGCATCTCTAAGGGAATGCATTTTCCTAAAGTGTATCTGTTTTGCTTTTTTATAGAATGGTTGCGCTTTCCTATTTAAACAAGAATATAACTATGCAAATATGCCTGCAATGAATCAGACTTCTTTCACAATTAACTTATGTGGGCATTTTTTTCAAGTACTCCTGGTATACATGCTGTAGATTTATTTTGTGCCGTTGTATGAAGATATAGGTGGAATGAAGTGCGAAGGAATACTGCTTATTTTGTCAAAATTGTTCATGAAAAAACAAAACCAAGCATACTTCATATATCAGATGAAGAAATAAAACAATAATGTTACATTACTTTGCGAGAAAATACCAACAGCGAAGGGCATTCAACAAATGCAGTTTGTTAAAACCATGCAAAACTGACTCTATCTACTACAAACCGTACACTAACATCATTTGTTTAAAGAATTTGTATTTATTTAAGTAAATAATGATACAGGAGAAGTTGCAAGTGATATTATTGATAATGAAGACAATGATTTATTGTGTTCAGTAGCAGAAACTGTGAAGTTGCTATGTGGTTATACTGAGTGATTCTAAAATATGTTGATTTAAAGATACATGTTTTACTATTGCAGTGGTAAACGAAAAGTGCTATGAGCTATTTAAAGCATAAGGACTTCTCAAGTTTGAACCTGATGATCACAAAATTTGGCAAAAAATAATCAAATTTTGGCTGACATTAATGCTGTCAGATTGATAAACTCTCGAGGATTTTACAAACTAAAATTATTTTTATAATTGTTTAGTTATTTTAAAATGTAACCATCATAAAAAAAAAAATTTATGGAAAAGTAATTTTTAAAAAACTTATTTTAATTATTTTGTTTAGTATTTAAACTGAATTTTTGGGGAAATTCTTTTATGGACAAAATGTTACAAGAGTAACGTCAGAAGAGTAACAACACTTAGCATTTTGTAAAATCAAATGAAACTAATTCATGTGTTATCAGATGAGTTCAATGATTAATATTTTTTAAAAAGATATAATTACTCTGCTATATTCTGTAAATTTTATTTCGATAGTCTCGTATAATTCGCAGAATTTCAGCGTTAAACACAATTTTTGAAAATTGCATTTTTTTGTGGTCACAAGTGTAACAAAATTTTCATTCATTATCTACGCAAGTAAAATGCTTTTTGTTATAAATTGCATATGGTTTATAAGAATAGAGACGTGTATTTTTAAGTGGTTGCATCAAATTTATCCTAAATATATTTTGTAATG
Source organism: Maratus speciosus (assembly GCA_963932465.1). Lineage (NCBI taxonomy): Eukaryota > Metazoa > Arthropoda > Arachnida > Araneae > Salticidae > Maratus > Maratus speciosus. Next base: position 140,081,855 of record OZ010787.1, on the reverse strand, counting down.
AAATAATTGGAAATATTTATGGAAATTTGGTCTGACAGTCACAAGAGTAACAATGGACGTTCCCATAAGTAAAATTAAACATATTTTGCATATGAATTAATGTGCAAAAAATATTTTAAGACTGCTTTTTGTATTTAATCCATAAATTAAAGGAAATACTATAATATCAAAATTTTAATAATTTATAAAATTTATATTTTTCCGTTTACAGGTTTTCATGATGGATAGATGATACTAAGTACAAAAAATAGAGCTTCATAAATGATAATGCAAAAATTACGGTATTGAAAATTTCTTGTCGTTTGGTTTTTGATTTTTTTTTTTTTAAAGGATGACTTTTTTAATCATATTATTTGAAAATAAATTTAATATTAATGATATAAAATAAAACTATATGAATAAATTTCGATTAGAATTTACTTAGAAGGTTGATCCGTGAAAAGAAAAAAAATACATTTTACTAAAAGTCTCAGAGCTAATTTCTTTGTAAAAATTTTGGATATATGCTTCAATCAGATAAAGAAATCGAAGTTCGAATAAATATATTTCCCAAAGATTCGCTGGTTTATTCTAGAAATGGTTATAGAAAATTAAATAGGGTTAGTAATTCTGTTTTGATTGGATTTTATAAATGATGGTTTAACAGTGAAGCTAAAACATATAATTAATAAGAGAAAAAAAAAGTATGTTTAGGTAATATGGCTGCTTGGCACTAATAATGGTAAGATTTTTTTAAAAAATGCTAATTTGGAAGAGAAGTTTCGTTAAGAAAAAGGCACGCCGAGCAAAAAAGGTATACATATTTTAATTTTTTTTTTTCAACAAAGAGAAAGAAATGGAGTCATTGAAATTTTCTGTATTTCGATTTTTTAATCTTATATTATTATATATATATTTAAATCTAAAATAAAATAATCTAAAAAAATCATAAAGACTTCTGCAAAATCTACATAAGTCAAATTATCAATTTTCAACTGGTAAAGTTTGCGACAAATTGTTCAATATGCGCGAACATAAGTAAGGAAGTATACAACTCTTGAATAAAGCCCAAGAGCGTTCTTCGTTTCATGTAGTTGATATAAGTATAGTGCTAAGTGACATGGCCAAGACATTATCACTTAACCCTTTCGCGACGGGAGCCTTTTACGAAATGTTTATTATTTTGCTACCGGTTTTAAAAAACAGAAGTTTGTGCCTTTTCAAATCGGGAAAATGCTCGGATTAAATAAGGCAAATTTTACAGTAAAATTTTACTGGTGAGGATAAACAAGGATTCTTAGGCCTTTTTGCGGCACGTATACGTGTCGCTCGTTCCCAAGGGGTTAACACTAAAACACGTTCTGGTGTCATAGAATTGCATGTATGTATCTAGCCTCTACTCAACGACGACTTATTTTGCCTGGGGTCGATTGGGGGTTGATGGATTTATTTTTATTGTGATAAAAGGTTAAGATGCGGAAGTGTCTGTTGCACTTCAAATCTGACGTGGTGATGTTACGCTACAGTTGATATTAGGTATATGGGAAAAATACTGGACATCAGCAGGCACATCCCAGATTTGATTATTACATCACTGTTATCCACAGAAGTTGAAACTATCAGATATGATTAATAGAATTATATTAATGAGTTATGACTGGGCTTTTATACTGGCGTCCGTATTATTTTTTGAAAGCTTAGATGCTAAAATAACATCTTTTTGTACGTTTTAAGTAACTGAAAATATACTCTTTGCGGGATCAGATGGCAAGAAAAGGATTAATTGGCCATTAGGGTATGTTGCAGAGCTCATTCATGGCCAAAAATGAAAAAGTTTACCTCTTGAAGTTACAAACATCTCATTCGCAGATATTTCGGTCTGTTTAAAAATCTTATCCTATGGAAGTGTCTTCGAGTGATTGTACCAAAAGTATTTTCCTAAACCATCTTTGAATGAAAATGAGGTTGGAGCTTCAAAGAACGAGTCATATTTACAAGTTAAAAAGAACTAGATCTGGTAGAATGATAAAAATGCCAGAAAGACTTAGTCTATAATGTCCATGAAAATTCTGTATTTATTTAATGTAAAGTTTTGCTTATAATATATATGAATGTTGCATCTATCGTTCATAATTTTATTTGTTTTTGTTATTATCCTCTCAACTTTAATTCTCAATTTTATAAGTTGCTAAAAGAAAAATAATGCTTACTGTTTTTGTAATTTTTGTAATTTAATGCTTTGTAATTTTTACAGAAAATGGTTGAAATATTTACTGTTGAAAAATATTTTGTGTGTGTTTTGAATGCTTAAGAGATTAAATTTTGCTTTTCGTATGTTTTAACATAGCAATTGGCATTCACATCATTTTTCGAAAGATGAGCTGTTAAAATAATATCTTTTTGTAGGCTTTAAGTTACGCCCTCTTAAAATAATCAAGAGAATTATGATTTTTTTAGAAGTTTTTGATTACTATTTAATTTCCATGTATATAGATAAAAATTACTCATCTTATAGATAATACAACCAGGGTTATAACAGTTTTATAAATTTAAAGTTAGAAATTTAAACATTTAAACTTAATTTTATACATCTTAGCGGTATTTTGACAATAGGTAAAATATCCTCGATAACTTTATAAACTGTTGCCTTAAATTATATATTATCATCATTTATAAATGCAAAAAATGTCATGTCTTTCAAAATAATATGCTTTATTTCAGAAAAAATCTTAGAAGCATTACTTGTTTTTACTTCACATTTTAGTTTCGCATAAATATCCATGCTTTCAAGATACTCATGATTGCCAGATTACAGGATGAAATAAGAAATCTTTGAATGTCCGGAAATTTAATCTAGGATATATTTTATCAAACTAATCATACATTTCTAATTTTCAACCAATATCTTAAAATGTAAAAGACGGGCTTAGAGAGTTATCGATATTTGTATCAGGAATTTGACAACGTTAATAATCATAGATATCTAGAAATCCAGAACATCTGTGCTTCACTTGAATTGCATGGATCACAGATAAGCTGTAAAAAATTACAGAATTGTTTTAATCAAGAAAATTTTAGTATAACCACCAAGTAAAATATAAAATAACCTCGTCCGAGTCACCCATGATTTAAAATTCTTTATGATTAGAAACCCCAGAAACTAATAAAATTTTTAAGATTTAAAGAATTATTTATAAAGAAAATGTTTCTTTTGCTGCCACTGATTTTCAAAAACGTTTCTAAAAATTTATAAAGAAAATGTTTCTTTTGCTGCCACTGATTTTCAAAAACGTTTCTTAAAAACGTTTTTAAAGTGTACTAATCAGTTTTCTCAACAAAGAATAAAGGATTTTCGGATGCTGTCACTTCTCAAATAAACATTTTTATCTTCAACAGATACATTTTACAGATAAGCATGATAAATTAACAGCATTAAAATTAATATTATTTTGTTATTCGTGCATGCGTAAATTCAATTTACGGCTGAAAATGTTTATTTAAGAAAACTTGGATTTTAAAAACCAATATTCCGGTTTGAGAAAACTGATTAATACACTATAAAAACTACTCGGGAAACGTCCTTGAAAATCAATTGCAGCCAAAGAAACTTTGTTTTTATAAATAATTCTTTAAATTTCGAAAATATATTGGTTTCTGAGATTTCTAATGGATAAAGAACGCTTTTCGAAATCATGGGTAATTCGGAAGAGTTTATTGTATATTTTTGCTCGTGGTTATATTATATTTTCGTAGATCAAGAAAAATTTGTCTTTTTTTACAGTGGACTCCACAAAACAAGAATGTGATACGTTCTTTTGTTGCGTTTAGTAATTTTTTCCACCGCATTTTATTTTTCTAAATAGTAATGTAACTGATTTTAGATTAGTTATAAAGCCAAATTACTACTATTTAACTAATTATTTTTGAAGACTATGTTATTTATTATTGTTTCATTATAATTACACATGAGCTTGAGATTTTTCGTGTACTTTTATCGAAGTTTCTAAGAACATGTAAAGATGTAAGACTGGAATATTTTATTTTATATGTTTTAGTTTAACTTGTTGTTTTTTTTAAACTTCTCTTTGTACTCTAAAAAAACCTAATGTATGAATAAAATATTAAAAATATAAAAAAAAAATGTTTAAAAAAATGCTTTATTAAAAGAAAAGGATAAATGCATAACGAATCATTTAAATCAGGGTAAAACATGCATATATTAAATCTGGGTTTCTGGAAGTCGTAAAAGAAAAGTTAATTCCTGAGAGCTTCAAAAGTTCGTTTAGTTAAAAATTAATTAAAAAGGAATAAACGATGCTAAAAACTTGATATTTGCATGAATCGGATCTGTGTGGAAACAGATTTTTTTCTTACTAACAAAAAAAGCTTCGTTTCAAAAATCATCGATAGAGAGCGCTTACCGAAATCTGAAAAAGGACGTGCGCAAATGAAGCTTGCAATAAAATTCAGAGTACAGGAAAAATAGCAAGCTTCAATATCTCCTGAGTTAAAATGGGCCCTTTCCGGAGTTTTTGCCAAGAGAAATTTTCGAAATACTCCAGTTGCTGTTTCACCTTTCTCGCAAAAATGCTTGATCTGGTAATGATGCATCCATGAATTTTATTGACGCAATAATGATGCATTGATTTACATAAATCTATTTCACGCACTGCATATCAGCATCCTTTATCGTTGAATTTCGGAAATACAAAGTTTTCCTTGTCATAAAAAAAAATCCTATCTCATCTTTATCCCATTTGTGGAAACTGCGATTTTTTTTCCCATCATTTGTTCTTTTTTTATTTTTTTTTTAAGTTGTAGCGAACTTCTAGTTCTCGCAGTATATAAACATGAAGGGTTTTATGCTTAAAATTGAGCTTTGAAATTTATATTAATATTTCTGATTTTATAACGCAAACATAGAAAAAATGATACACGTTTTTCAAATTCTGGGAATATGCTCTACTATAAATAAACTTTTATCTCCACATTATCTACAGTCCAGCTTTCTTGCAAGAAAACACGAAGTGAAATTCTAAGACTGAATCTTGATGTTATTTAAGTTACTTTTCAGCGCTCTAAAATATTCTATTTGAGTTTTACGTGGTCCATCACTAGAAATATCTCTTGGATGTAACTTTTTTTGAAAGCGAATTTCTCTTTTAATTAAAATAATAGGGAATTTTAAAAAAGTATACACAGTTTTCAAATATATAATAAGCTTTGCAAACTAACAACAAAGACAAATCAGCTTTGAAATTTTTTATCTATATATATAAAAGAAAGCCTGGATTGAGGTGGGAGGGGGGGTAATGAACGCACAGCCCAAACTACTGAACCTAAAATATTGAAAATTGTGGAAAAATACTTCTTATGACATAGAATCCTGCTAAGAAAGGATTTTCTAAAAGTCCTTCCGGCCAGTGCCGGGAGGAAGAGGTAGCTTTCAAATTCATTATTTTAAAACAGTCAACTTATATCATTCAAACACACGAAGCCCAATTTAGTCGAAACCGGATATAGGAGATTCAATACTAATTTTTATCAATACTAAATCATTATGAATGAGAATTTCGCGAAATTAGTCACCTTTATCCAAGCTGCTTTTATTTAAATTAACGTATATTTGGCTGCCAAATTCGGCGATTTCTTAAAGTGCCTGCCATTTTAAGACAACATGGTGGATGAGGCTAACCAGTGAACTTAGTCGAGACCTTAGTAATTGCTGTGCACATGGTCACTCACATCGGAATCGGTTGATATATACGAGTGCTGTCGCAGGCAAAAAATCAGATTTTTCAAAATGTCACCCACATTAGAAATTGAAACTGCTATATCTGAGCGATTTTTTAAGATAAAGACAAACAAAAAATGCTCCTGAATCCTTATATCAAGGTCAAAAACTTAAGAAAGAAACCTTTTTCAATTTCTAATTTTTTTGCACCTCACTTTAAATATAATTTTTTTTTATTTAATGGCCGCCATTTTGAAACAAGATGGCGGATGAAGCTGGCCAGCGTACTTGGTCGCGATATTGATGTATACTATCCACATGCCTTCTTACATGGAAATAGGCGAATACGTGTGTTATCGCGTGACAAATACAAGATCGTTTCAAAATGTTAGCCATACTAGAAATTTAAAGTGCTATAATTCAACCATTTTTTAAGATATAAACAAAAGAACAAATTTTCAGAAACAAAATCTGCTCCGGAATCTTTATATCAAGGCCAAACACATAAAAAAATCTTTTTCATTTTCCAAATTTTTAATACATCATTTTAAATTTTAAATTTAATTTTTTTAAATGGCAACCCTTTTGAAACAAGATGGCGAATGAAGCTGGTCAACGAACTCGGTCGAGACATTGGTATGTACTATGTACAGACCAAGTAACATCAAAATCGGTTCATAAATACGCCTGTTATCGCGTGACAAAAATCAGTTCGTTTTAAAATGTCAGCCACAATAGAAATTCAAAATGCTATAACTCAGCCATTTTTTTAGATATAGACAAAACAAAACCTGTTCCGGAATCTTTGTATTAAGGTTAAACACATACAAAAAAATCTTTTTCATTTTCCAATTCTTTGGTATCTCCTTTTAAATTTTAAATTAAAAAAAAAATTTAAATGGCCGCCATTTTGAAACAATAGGGCGGATGAAGCTGGCCAACGAACTCGGTCGAGGTATTTGTATGTACTATGCACACACCAAGGTACATCCAAATCGGTTCATAAATACTCCTGTTATCACGTGACAAATATCAGGACGTTTCAAAATGTCAGCCACGCTAGAAATTCAAAATGCTATAACTCAGCCATTTTTTAAGATATAGACAAAACAAAAACTGCTTCCGAATCTTTGTATCAAGATCAAACACATACGAAAAAAATATTTTTTCAATTTTCAATTTTTCGGTACCACATTTCAAATTTAAATTTTTCTTAAAAATTTAAATGGCTGCCATTTTTAAACAAGATGGCGGATGAAGCTGGCCAACGAACTTTGTCGAGACATTGGTATGTACTATGTACAAACGAAGTTACATCCAAATCGGTTCATAAATACGCCTTTTATCGCGTGACAAAATTCAGGGCGTTTCAAAATGTTAGCCACGCTAGAAATTCAAAATGCTATAACTCAGCCATTTTTTAAGATATAGACGAAACAAAAACTGCTTCGGAATCTTTGTATAAAGGTCAAATACATAAGAAAAAAATATTTTTCCATTTTCAATTTTTTGGTACCACATTTCAAATTTATTTTTTTTTTAATTTTAAATGGCCGCCATTTTGAAACAAAATGGCGGATGAAGCTGGCCAACGAACTCGGTCGAGACATTGGTATGTACTATGTACATACCTAATTACATCAAAATCGGTTCACAAATTCGAGAGTTACAGTGTGACAAAAGTCAGATATATATATATATATCAACTTTAGAACGGAGGGTGGTTTCGGTGTCTGGGGGTCATGATCGATGAAAATATACCAAAATTTTTTGAAATCGCTTTCCTCCGAACGGCTGCAATAGGTAGCTTTTTGTAATGAAAGCTACCTAAAATTCCACAATTATAATTCCACTAAATGTGGGCAAAAAAGAGATCAAACTTAAAAAAATTCCTTAAAAATCTGATATTATAATTATTTGTCAAATGGTAACATATTTTGATGTATTTTCGTATGCTGAATCGAATGATACCAAGTAAATTCTTTTAAGTCCAGTAGTTCGTGAGATATTCCATATTTTTCTAATTTGGCGGTGTCTTTGGCGCCAAGACCTCAAAATATATAACATTACAAGTGATAATTCGTCCATATTCATTCATATGGTACATCCGTTTCTATAGCAACAGAAGAAATTAAAATGAAATCCTTTTGTTATTTCTTTTGTTTAAAGAATTAAAACGGCTATATGAGTTTGAAAAAAAAAATTACACGCGATAATAAAGCCTTGAAAATAAGAAAAAAAATTACTGATTTTATTTAAATTACCAGGAATACATTTACTGAGGAATTAACACTATAAAACAAAAATATTCAAATATAAAAGCAATGTTTGTACGTCTTAAAGATTTTTTCAATGGAAGAAATATATATTAAAATAATATTTAGTGATTTATCATTTGCTCCTGGAAAAGAAGAAAAAATGAGTACTTTTATGTCAGCTGCGCGCAAATCTCGCCATTTTTTAAATTGCTAATAGCAATAGTATGTAAATTAAAAACAATTCTTTGTTTTGAGTTATGGCTTTATTTCCTATTATTGTATTTCTTTTTAGTTTTTTAAGTGAAATCAGTGTAAGGCATGTATTTTAAATGTATGTATTTTAAATGAAATGAGTGAAAGGTTTGTATATTAAATGAAAATAATAAAATAAAAATATAGAAGGGAATCAATCTTTGTTGATTTATTAACTACGTCCGACTAACATAAAAGTATCACAAAAGCCGTATATTCACCTTTCTTTGGATAGTTGATCATGGGATTCCAGGTTAATCTTCCGCAATCGGATACCTCGACAATTGTTGAATTAGCTAAGTAATGTTGAAAGGATCGTTTATGTTTGAAGCGAAAACTTCGTGATTTTATTGCACAAAATCGTATTTCCAGCATATTTTGAAAGCAGGTTTAACGTAAATTCTATACACTGCTATTTTATGTCCAAAGGAGAGGCACTGTCTTAAGTAGACTTTCAATAACGTACAATTTGTGGATGATCCCTATGTCGGATTCAAAATGAGTTAATAACACGTCGCTGAAATAAATGGGTAAATGGTGTAAGCAACGAATTTTGTATTTTAATATCTCTGCGAGTTTTTCAGATATCTAGAGGAATTTTTTTTGTGTTTAATTCAGGTATGGATAAAGAAAAATTTCCTAATTGGAAATTTCACTCTACGGGGGCCGTATAAAAATTTAGTTTTTGTATTTTCTCAAATAGACCCCCATGGAGTTGCAACTTATGTCATTAAATTTTGCACCTTTTTTATGAAACTTTGCAATTGAAAGTATGCGTCTAGGGGCAATATTTAAGGAAATAGCCTATTGTTTCCTTCTTTATGAATCCCACTGTAGAAGTCATTCTTAGATAAATGGAATTTTTGGCATTGCAAGAAATGATTAAATTCGATTATTTTAATTCTTGGTTTTTAGCTGATATTACGACATATATTGAAATAATGTGAATTTTTCTAAGGAATAGCAATGAATTTTTTAAAATGTCTAACACTGTCATTACTATGTAGTTGAAATCATAAATCCAATACGTCTTGATAATGACCATCGTAATGACATTTTTAACGTTAAGCCTATTTTAGAGCTAAACTATAATATATTAACGTTTATGGGGTACTTATTCTGCAAGCAGTCCCAAACTTCCATTATGATTGGTTATGCAAAGTTAAATTATTGAACATTTATTTCAGCTATAAGGAATTCGGTAATATCACATATTAAATTACTGTAATTTTGGAACAAAATGCACAAATTGAAGTAGTTCTTGCGTAGTTATTCAAAATAGACATTACTGCCTGTAAGAAAATATAGAACTGCACAATCTAAGAAAGTTTCCATGTCAAAACGACATCTAGTGGAGAACTGAATGAAAAATTGCTGTGTAGTATGGTAATAACCATTAACACTAGGGATAAACATTAAATAAGTATAATTGATAGAAATGGTTTCTGTTTTGTTTAACGTGCCAAATATACAAAAAACAGAAACATGAAATATACCTATATAATAATTGCATTTGTTCTAAAACTTTCCAAATCTTAAAAATAAAAGTTTCAATTAAAATGTTTGAAGTTTGGGACGATTTTTTAATGATTTTTACAACTTAACTATTTTTTATATATTGAAATTATAATCTTTTTTTATATTTAAACTAGTGCACAATGTAGTGCTTGAACAGAAATGTTTATAAAATCCTAAACATTTATAGTTGACTTGATTAATTTCCTTTTTATAGCCAAGGGCATAAAATTTCCTTTTATCTGACAATGACCCATATACACTTAAGAAAACCAGTGTTAACACATATTCAAATATTTTGTCAATCTGCCGCTTTCTGTAATAAACGATTCAATTTTCAGAATTCATTTATATGGTTTATTTATTGGATTGCTTTCGTGGTTTGTTTGCTTATTTGCTTATATGATCTTCAAAACAAAGAGAAAGAAAACGCTATCCATCAAAATGCCTTTAAAGTTAAAAAATGTTGCTATTCAGCAAGACATAAATCTATAAACAAGAATATTTGAAAGTTTTTAAATTCATAGTCGAAATTATTTTAAGAATTTCAATCGGAAAATACCAAACGTTTTTATTATTCATCGCCAGACTTCCCACTGCAGTCCTTTTCCTTTTTGTCAAAGGTAAGATAAATGTTACTAGATAGAATACACATCATCAATTTGTCATCGGCAAAAAATATTCTCAAGTGAATTTATATTTTGAGAGCCCAGTGGACGAATAGGAAGAAGAGAGGTGAATTTTCAAAAGAAGGAAAATCCCCAACGGCAGCTTCAGAGAATTTCTAATGTGACAGCGAATATTTTGTCACTGAAAAAAAAAAAAAAAAAAAAAAAAATCTTAGAAAGACGTTTGACATCCTTTTTGGAAATGTAGCGTTTAAAAATGTTGAACGATTGGTAAGTAAGGGATAATTAAGTATCAGTATATCTTGGGTGGGCATATTTTAGAAGAGCGTTTTACCTTAAAATGCATCCATTTTAAACGCTTGTTAGACTGCTTGGGCCAATAATAATAATAATAATAATAATAATAATTCTATACTAATAATAAACAATGATGTAATCAAGATTAATCAAGATAATTGTATCACGGAAATCTTAGCATACTTATTTTAGTTTAAGCCGTTTTGTGTTGTGATTCGACAAAAATGTTTAGGCAAAAATGAGAGGACTGAGATTAAACCGTAAATAAAATTATAAATTACGTGTGTACTGAGACGTCTATCAATAAACTAAATTCCAGTTATGTCTAATACATTTATTTCCATTCAACTAGCATCTTTTAAGAATAACGAACGCTGTTAAAGATTAATGAAAGTGATGATATCAAATAGCTATGTTTAATATTTACGAATTTCAGCACTTAATAAATAGAATAGATTTTAAATTCCGTTTGAAAATTTAATATTCAAAGACATTAAAACATTTAAATCGAATTCTAATGCGAGGCTGCAGTTCAAATTTAAATTATTTTCTCCGGTGACTTATTAAGTATGATTAATGTGTAAAATTTGGTTGGAGTATAAAATATTATAAGAATGTGCATTTTTAATGACAAAGCCAAAATAAAAAGAACACTGCTTGAAATAAATATAAATGAACAGGCGTTTATTATTATTATTATTTGAAAAATCAGAAGATTTTGAGATACTTTGAAAAACATTTTTTTTTTTTTTTTTTTTTTTTTTTTTGGAATAGTACACTGGCCTCCAAAATTTAAGGTACAGGGACTGGGTTCTTTCGATTGCACATATTTTTTCGAATATCTACCAAAATTATTGGCGAATTCTTCTTGAACTTCTGGGATGAAAAGAACATGTTTGATTTCATATTTCTTGGTGAAGATTTAGTCGGGAGGACAATTATGGGGCTAATAATAAATTTAATAATAAAATAATATTTGCGATCACCTATGTAACAGAAAATGCTGGAAATGGTTTGTTACTGTGTTAAATGACTATTTGGGTCTTGTTCAACGTTTGTGTGAATTTGTGTAAGAATAGCACTCATATTCGAGAAGATATTATTATATCTGTCGAAAATTCAGAGGTATTTTGTTTATAGCATACAGAGTTTTCAACCAAATTTAACACAACTTTCCGAAAACTTGCCAAAGAATAGTAGCAACAGTATACTACAATTAAAACATGAATATATTGAATATTTCATGAGATATGGGCATTTTTATGAAATAATTTTTAACTGCGCTGCGCATGCGATAAGATCCTAAATATTTTATTATATAATTTGGTAGTCAGCTATTTAGAGCAAAAGTCCAGTCAAATATCGCGAAAAGTCACAAAGATAGGGTCGATATACTGAGTTGCTTCCTAAAAATAGCTTTATTATAAGGGATTTTCCATAACTTTTCTATCAGCTGACTATATCTTTCTAAGATTTCACAACATTTGACTGGAACTTTTAAAGAAGTTGCCCAAAATACTGACTACCAAATTATGAAATAAAAATTTTGAAATCTTCCGCACATGCGCAGTTAAAAATTATCTCATATAAATGCCCATATCTCATCAAATATTCAATATATTCATATTTTAATTGTAGTATACTGTTGCTACTATCCATTGGCAAGTTTTCGGAAAGTTGTGTTAAATTTGGTTGAAAACTCTGTATGCTATAAGCAAAAAGCTTTTAAATTTTTCACAGACACAATAACATCTTCACGAATATGAGTGCTCTGCTTACACAAATGCACACAAACGTTGAACAAGACCGAAATAGTCATTTAACACACAGACAAACCATTTCGAGCATTTTCTGTTACATAGGTGATCGCAAATATTATTTTATTATTAAATTTATTATTAGCCCCCTAATTGTCCTTCCGATTAAATCTTCTCCAAGAAATATGAAATTAAACATGTTCTTTCCATCCCAGAAGTTCAAGAACAATTCGCCAATAATTTTTGTAGGCATCCGACAAAACGTGTGCAATCGAAAGCATCCAGTCCCTGTACCATAACTTTTGGAGGCCAGTGTATGATATAGGAATTATACGTTATTACAACACTTTTCTTTTTAATTTGCATTTTAAAAATTCCCTTTTAAATTACTTTAACTCGTTTCTTTTATTCAAAAAATGTTTTTGTATCGCCATAGACATCCAAAAAATAAGATAACTAATTTTCTTTTAAATATGTCCCCTCTTTAATGCCTTTTAATTTTTATAACTGCCATTACTCATTTTATTGAAACATTTGGGGTGGCAATAGTCGAAACATATTCAGGTGAAATGATGATATTGGCAAGAAATAATACATTTATACAAATGGCATAGTCATTCTGTAGCATTTCAACAATAGAGTAACGAACTTCAATTTGGATACAGCTAATGAAATAGCCTCATTTTAAAATAATTTCTCTGAAACTAATCGTACGAATTTTAGGAAAAATTTTTTTTAGTCTAATTGAAGGATGTAGAATTTGTTTATGGTGTCAAACTTGGGTATTGCTACTGAAAAAATAAAGTTTGAGTTCGTTTTGATATGTAGATGGCTCCTAAGCAAACATTATATGCAACATATAAAAGTAGACTTTATTTGCAGTCGTTTGGTACGAAGTAACGTTCTTCTACAATAATTTGTTGCAGAGTTAACCCCCTCACTGACAAGCCCGTGTTAATACGTTCACTAAGCTCCAGGTTTCACTGCAATACAAGCAATATTTAAAGTAATATAATTCTATTGATTTAATGTATTTTTAATACATTGAACAATGATTAATACTTCTAAGGATTGCATTCATATTCGTTATTATGGTTTTTTTTATAAAATGTTCAAAGAATCATCTTTTTTAAGCATTTAAAACAAAATATAGAAAAAACAACATTGCAATTTTGCCCTTTTCCAAGACAGTCGGAGGGTAGAGGGTGTTTACTTTCTTTCCCTCGACTGTACATAGAACCCTCGCCATTTTCTTTGTTTTGAGAGCCGCGTAATATTCTGAACTTTAAAAGTATTGAATTATGTGTTGAAAATCCAACTTATACAATTAAGCAATAAAGTCCTTTCATTACATAAAATTTGAGATATTACTTGTTGCATTTGAAGAAATTGGTTAAAATTTTAGAATATATGTGAAATTGAGATGCAATATCCAATATAATTATTAAGTGTAAAAAGTAAATAAATAAGTAAATAAATATAAAAAACAACTACGATTACTATTTTCAATAAAAACATGGTGTATGCACGACGTTTTGAAGAATTGTACAATCCCAAATATAGAATGAAAACATTTAACATGGTTTGAATTTTAGATATAATTTTATTCGGAAGCTATTTTATATTGTTTTAGCATCGCGTATCTTATTATAAAAGAAATTTCAATGTTGGAACAAAGCTTCTATAATTAGAGGAACACTTGATATAACTAGATATAGAGTTTCTGCACTGGAATGTAGGTCACTATATATGGAACCATCACATTTGTCCATAGGTGCCCCACATTTTCGATTTCTACTGGATGGAGAAAATCCACAACTCCGAACTTCTCACTAACGATAAATCAAAGAGTGTCTAAACATTATTTCCTCTGATTTAACAAGCATGTCCATAAATTCCACACAGTAGTATTTGTAATTCAACGACCAGTCCCGGAATCTAATTGTAAAATATGTGTGTACTGAGACGTCTATCAATAAACTAAATTCCAATTATGTCTAATACGTCTATTTCCATTCAACTAACATCTTTTAAGAATAACGAACATTATTAAAGATTAAAGAATGTGATGATATCATATAGCTATGTTTAATATTTATGAATTTCAGCACTTAATAAATAGAATATATTTTAAATTTCGTTTTAAAATTAAATATTCAAAGACATTAAACCATTTAAATCGAATTCTAATGCGGGGCTGCAATTCAAATTTAATTTATTTTCTCCGTTTACTTATTAAGTATGATTGATGTGTAAAATTTGGTTGGAGTATAAAATGTTATGAGAATGTGTATTATTAATGACAAAGACAAAATAAAAAGAACAATGCTTGAAATAAATATAAATGAACCGGCATTTATTATTATTGTTTGAAAAATCAGAAAATTTTGAGATACTTTGAAAAATATTTTTTTTTTTTTTTTTTGGAATAGTATGATATAGGAATTATATGTTATTACAACACTTTTCCTTTTAATTTGCATTTTAAAAATTCTCTTTTCAATTAATTTAACTCGTTTCTTTTATTCAAAAATATGTTTTTCTATCGCCATATACATCTAAAAACTAAGATAACTAATTTTCTTTTAAATATGTCTTTTAAATAATCTTTTATGCCTTTAAATTTTTATAACTGCCATTACTCATTTTACTGAAACATTTGGGGTGGCAATAGTCGAAACATATTCAGGTGAAATGATGATATTGGCAAGAAATAATACATTTATACAAGTAACATAGTCATTCTGTAGCATTTCAACAATCGAGTAATGAACTTCAATTTAGATACAGCTCATGAAATAGTCTCCTTTTAAAATAATTTCTCTGAAACTAATCGTACGAATTTCATGAAAATTTGTTTTTAGTCTAATTGAAGAATGTAGAATTTGTTTATTGTGTCAAACTTGGGTATTACTACTGAAAAAACAAAGTTTAGGTTCGTTTTGATATGTAGATGGCTCCTAAGTAAACATTATATACAACATATAAAAGTACGCTTTATTTGCAATCGTTTGGTACGAAGTAACTTCCTTCTACAATAATTTGTTACAGAGTTAATAGAGGATGTTTACTTTCTTTCCCTCGACTGTACATAGAACTCTCGCCATTTTCTTTGTTTTGTGAGCTGCGTAGTATTCTGAACTTTAAAAGTATTGAATTATGTATTCAAAAT
Source organism: Maratus speciosus (assembly GCA_963932465.1). Classification (NCBI taxonomy): domain Eukaryota; kingdom Metazoa; phylum Arthropoda; class Arachnida; order Araneae; family Salticidae; genus Maratus; species Maratus speciosus. The sequence continues at coordinate 140,066,262 of OZ010787.1, read as the reverse complement.
CCAACTTATACAATTAAGCAGTAAAGTCCTTTCATTACATAAAATTTGAGGTATTATTTGTTGTATGTGAAGAAATTGGTTAAAATTTTAGAATATATGCGAAATTGAGATGCAATACCCGATATAATTATAAAGTGTAAAAAGTAAATAAATAAGTAAATAAATATAAAAAACAACTACGATTAATATTTTAAATAAAAACATGGTGTATGCACGACGTTTTGAAGAATTGTACAATCCCCAAAATAGAATGAAAACATTTAACATGGTTTGAATTTACTATACTTTTATTTGGAAGCTACTTTATATTGTTTTAGCATCCCGTATCATATTATAAAAGAAATTTCAAAGTTGGAACAAAGCTTCTATAATTAGAGGAGCACTTGATATAACTAGATATAGACTTTCTGCACTGAAATGTAGGCCACTATATATGGAACCATCACATTTGTCCATAGGTGCCCCACATTTTCGATTTCTACTGGATGGAAAAAATCCAAAACTCCGAACTTCTCGCTAACGATAAATCAAAGAGTATCTAAACATTATTTCCTCTGATTTAACAAGCATGTCCATAAATTCCACACAGTAGTATTTGTAACTCAACGACCAGTTCCGGAATCTAATTATAAAATATGTGTGTACTGAGACGTCTATCAATAAACTAAATTCCAATTATGTCTAATACCTTTATTTCCATTCAACTAACGTCTTTTAAGAATAACGAACATTATTAAAGATTAATGAAATTGATGATATCATATAGCTATATTTAATATTTATGAATTTCAGCATAAATAGAATATGTTTTAATTTTTTTTAAAAAATTAAATATTCAAAGACATTAAAACATTTAAATCGAATTCTAATGCGGGGCTGCAATTCAAATTTATTTTCTCCGGTTACTTATTAAGTATGATTAATATGTAAAATTTGGTTGGAGTATAAAATATTATAAGAATGTGTATTATTAATGACAAAGGCAAAATAAAAAGAACAATGCTTGAAATAAATATAAATGAACAGGCATTTATTATTATTGTTTGAAAATCAGAAGATTTTGAGATACTTTGAAAAATATTTTATTTTATTTATTTATTTATTTATTTATTTTTTGGAATAGTATGATATAGGAATTATATGTTTTTACAACACTTTTCCTTTTAATTTGCATTTTAAAAATTCCCTTTTAAATTACTTTAACTCGTTTCTTTTATTCAAAAATATGTTTTTCTATCGCCATATACATCTAAAAACTAAGATAACTAATTTTCTTTTAAATATGTCTCCTCTTTTATGCCTTTTAATTTTTATAACTGCCATTACTCATTTTACTGAAACATTTGGGGTGGCAATAGTCGAAACATATTCAGGTGAAATGATGATATTTGCAAGAAATAATACATTTATACAAGTAACATAGTCATTCTGTAGCATTTCAACAATCGAGTAATTAACTTCAATTTAGATACAGCTCATGAAATAGTCTCATTTTAAAATAATTTCTCTGAAACTAATCGTACGTATTTCATGAAATTTTTTTTTAATTCTAATTGAAGAACGTAGAATTGTAGGAGCACTCGATATAACTAGATACAGACTTTCTGCACTGGAATGTAGATCACTATATATGGAACCATCACATTTGTCCATAGGTGCCCCACATTTTCGATTTCTACTGGATGGAGAAAATCCACAACTCCGAACTTCTCGCTAACGATAAATCAAAGAGTGTCTAAACATTATTTCCTGTAATTTAACAAGCATGTCCATAAATTTCCACAGAGTAGTATTTGTAATTCAACGACCAGTCCCAGAATCTAAGATTTCAGTTGTCTGGTCCACTAGTCTAACCATTTGGCCATTACTGTCATGTTAAGCAAAGGTAACTGTTATAAATGTTATCATTTCTTTAAATCCATAAACACCTTTCCGGGACACAAAAATCTTCTAATTTACTGATTTTTTTTTTTATTGCATTACAAATTTCTCTGTTTTTTTTTCTGCTTAAAATGACGTTTAAACCACGTTTCTGTCTTAATTAGAACAGGAAATATTAAAGTTTTCGTTTTGGTTTGTTTTTAAAATAAACCTTTCAAGCAATGGTTGACATGGAAATGACTTATTGTGAAATTACGTATTTGTTCATGATGGGTTTTTTCACCATTTCTCATACTTAAGTTGTTATAAGTCAAGAACCGTTAAAGATAAATGGTTCAAACTTGGAACATGTCTTTTTCAATTGTTTTACTTTAATTTTGATTCACCAAATTGGAAAAAAATATTTACTTTTGAAAATATGTTTTTTTTTTTTTTTTTTTTTTTTTTTTTTTTTTTTTTTTAAGTTGCATCATTTTTTTTCTCAATTTTTACTTTAAATATTTTATATATAGATTTTTTAATTATTACATTTAAAAATGCTGAACCTAAATTAAAACTTATATATTTATGTTTATTTAAATGAAAAAAAATTAAATCTATAAATAATATTTCGAGTTATAACGACTTTAAATGACCCCACTTTTTTTTTTTTTTTAAATTATGAGAAGTTTTATTATGGGACATCGTTTACAAATGATATGGTTATCCGTTATAAAAAAATCAAAATTTTAACACAATAAACAAAGGTTATTTTAAAATGTGTCCCGGACCCCCTTAATTTGTTATACAATGCAAAAAAATATATGATTTTCATGTTATTAATCTAAATTTTTAAAATAAAAAGGTAATTATTTTTGCTATCAATCTTTCAGTTTTTTAAAGTCAAATAAGCATGCTTTGTACGATAAATTTTTCTTAATAAATGAAATCAAATAAGTACAGTCGTGGGAAAAAAAGCAAACACCCCTTACTAACTCTGCAAAAAAAATATCGTAGAAGAAAGTTACTAGTACCATACGATTGGTTATAAAGTGTACTTTTAAATGATGTAAACTAAACTTGCTTAGGGGGCCTTCTACATATTAAAACGAACCATAACTTTGTTTTCTTCAATTGCAGTACGCAATTCTGACAGCATAAATGAACTCTACACCCTTCAATTAGCCTAAAAACAATTTTTTTATGCAATTCGTGCGATAAGTTTCCAAGAAATTAATTGTTTTAAAACGAGCGTATTTTAGGGACTGTATCCAAATTCAAATTCGGTACTCCATTATTGACCGAGAGAGCTCCCTTCTTAATCAAGGCATCTTAAGCGCCAATCAACAGTCATTGAAGACTATTGGATTACAGGATAGCATCAGAAATTTCAATATCTGGGCACTTCTATCATAGACGGCCCCTTAAACAAATATTTTGCGGTTTTTTAAGCATAATTTGAATACTACTTGGAAGAAAAGTGTGAAATTTTGGATTTCTATAAAGCAGGGCATAATAAATCTAAATCCATCAAAAAAAATTGTAGGTAGCAATTCATAATTTTTTCGAATATTAATTTCATAATTCATATCATTAAATTATAAAAATTGCAAATTCAACGTATTTATGTTTGGGTAATTCAGTATTGCGACACAAAAAATTAACACATTAGAAGTATAATTTCAGGAGATATTAATTAAAATATGAAAAAGTAATTTAATATTAAAAGCACTAAATTTCGAATGTTTATAATTAAAAAACTTATTATTCAAATGACTTGAAATTTGGTGTCTAGGCATAGTTTGAAATATCTCGTTAAAATTGGGTATTGCCATTGAAAAAAATGAATTTTGGGTTCGTTTTAATATGTAGATGGCCCCCTAAGAAAATTGTATACAGTGTTTTAAAAGTAGACTTTATTTCCAATCGTTCTATACCAATAACTTTCTTCTACGATAATTTGTTGAGGAGTTAGTAGGGGGCGTTACCTTTTTTTTCCCACAACTGTACCACGTAGAAACAAGAAACATTATTAAATAGTTAAATTAAATAAATTTTCAGGTTCCACACATGATTTTTTCGCTTGAAAAAACTGGAATGTTGGCTACGTAATTATATTTCAAAAAAGTAAATTTACGATTTCCTAAAAATGTCAATACTCACAATATTTATAAATGTTGTAGAGAATTTTCGGTTGCTTAAAATTTGGTTAATCATCTTCAAAACTGGCATTATCTTAATTTAAAAAAGCCATCAAAATGTGAATATACTTTATTCCAGGCTTTCGTGAACAAAACTGCAAAAATGTATGTTTTAATAATTAGAAATTTTTTTCATATAAAAGATACGTGATTTCACTGTATAATTTCTTGATTAAAGTAGTATTCCCTTGAATTTCTAGGAAAATCAAAACTCTTTCAATATGCACTTATATGGTAATTCGTCTTCACGAATTAAACGTATATTAATCATTCTTTATATCCTTAAATTAATTTGCACTCACTGTTATTTACAACTATTATATAAGAGTTTTTTAATATTTATAATAAAGATAAGATACTTGCATTCAGCGTTTTATTATTACCCGACTGAAAAGAAGGGTTATGTGTTTCACGCGTATGTGGGTATGTGGATTTCTCTATACCCTCCAAACAACCCAACGGCTGGATGGATTTTAATGAATGAGGTCTCTATAAATTCGTCTTAACGGCCCGATGGTTATAGGCTAGGTTTTGTTTTTATAAATTTAAATGGCGGAAGAGACAGAAAAAAATCTTACGCACCCTATTGAGTGGCATATCAATAGATAGGTCTTTCAAAATGAAGACGATGTTTCATTGACTATTTTACACTCAGAAACTCAGTTAAAATATTATACAACTTGGAAGTTGTGTATGTAGGATCTCTAGCTTTACTGCAACTCTAACCATCATAGACATATCTATAGACCTCATCAAAACAGTGTTTATAGGTAGGAACTAACAATTAAACACAACTTAAAAGTCACCAATACAGGTAAATAAAAAAAATAGGTAAGTAATATAAACCTGTAATATAGTAAAAAAATTAAGCCAATTCCTACTTAGGTCAATAATAGAATTTTTTTCTCCCATTTTTCTTTCCTCTTGAGTGGCGCTTACAATGCCATGATCAAGAAGAGGGCTCTCTCGATTATTGAAAATTAATTAATTAAATTAAATTAATTAATTAATAGTTGAAAAAACTGGATTAACGCAAGTGTCATCCACTACAAGTTTAAAAAATGTATTTGAGCTTGATTGGATGAATAATAAGTATTTTATTAACGATTGAAAATTTGAACAAGATATATATAGCGAAAGTGTGAGCTAATAGTAGGAATTGAAAAAATAGTTTCACATTGATGAGAAATAATTAATTAGTTCGCTTTTTACGCAGTCGGGTTTTTTGATTTTTTAAATTTAATTGTTTATTTTACGTTAACTTAAATTATTTCCCAGAATTACGAAATTACTCTAGCTAAATATAATACATTCATCTACGTAAAGTGCTGGAATAATAATAATAATAATAATAATAAAAGATTCTTCTAATTCCACCACAAATAATAATAATAAAATAAAATCAATACCAATATTATTTCGAATAGCGTCTACATTTTATAATTCAATAGTTTAAAGTTTTTCTTAGGCGTCTACTTCCACATTAAAACCCCCTGAGCACGTTGAGGGCTTTCCTGTATTTTGATAAAAATGCTTATAAAACTAATGTTAATTTAAATTTTCTCTCCGTGTTTGTTTCTATTCAGGTGGATCTCCGCATGAGGTGATCAAGCGGCTTTCGCGCCGCCAGGTACAAGACTCGTTAAGGGGATTTTTCACGCACTTGAAAACACACACTCCGTAATGTTAATCCTATGGTCAGGTTATTTTCGATTTTCTGGTTTCAATTTTAATATTTTTAAACTATATTTTTGCGTAGGATAGCTGAGCTCAATCTTAACATGGCTGTTTTTTACTTTTTCCAATTTGGTTGCAGATTTCTTTTTTAAAAGGTACTTTCAGTTTCGAAACCGGTTCCGAAAGTGAAAATATCTTTTAAAAAAATCTGCAATCAAAATCTAAAAAGTAAAAATGAGTCATATTAAAGATTGAGCTCAGTTATCCTATGTAAAAAAAATATCGTTTAAAAATATTCAAATTGAAACGAGAAATTCGAAATTTACCTCCCATAGGATTAACACTACGGAGCGTATGTTTTCAAGTGCGTGAAGAATCTCCTTAAGTTGGGCATATTGCCCGGAAGGTAGAGGCCAGGTCTGCGGTACAGTAATAATAATAATAATATACACTTCATGCCCCTTTATTTGACATTCATCTTAAAACACAATTCTGTTAAAAATTGTTTTGTCTACAACCGATTTAAGTTGTTTTCGGTAAACAGAAAATATAGGTATAACGCTTAGAGGGTTAAAAGCCGATACAATATTGCATTATCATTTTTTTTTTTAATATTAATTGCCAAAACCCTATCCAATAAAATAATTTTACACTTCTAAGGGCCATGTTCATACAAACTAGAAATATTATAAGAAGATTATTATCATAAGAAATATAAATAAGTACACATAAATAAAAATATTATAATAATTTAACGTTAAAGGATCAAAAGAGTGAATAATTTTATTTTCAAAACTTTTCATTTAAATGACTTGTATTTAAAAGTCATTTGTTGATGACTTGTTGAATGAAATTCGGTATCTGAGCATAAATTGAAATTGAGAATAAATATATCTTTTTCAAAAATGGATTTTGTCACTCAAGTCCATATGCAGCAGGGGGATAACCAGGATTTGAGGTCCCCCCTCTGAAACTTCTGTCAGGATGACTATAAATATTCCATTAAATATCAAGATACTCAAGATTCAAAAATAAAATAAAATCAAAATTCTACTCTAGCATAACTTAATTGCAGCGAAACAGCGCCGAAAACTGGCGAAATGCAACAATTAAAATTATAAAACTTTGTACAAAATCACCATAAATAAAAACAATACATATGACGCGTTTCGAGGTAAAAATATTAACAGCTCGTCATCAGCTAAAGTGAACACGTGTCCGTAAGGGGACAAGGTCAAAAATGAACTGACGGACACGTGTTCACTTAAGCTGATGACGAGCTGTTAATATTTTTAGCTCGAAACGCGTCCTATGTATTGTTTTTATTTTATAGTGATTTTTTACAAAGTTTTATTATTTTAATCATAACTTTATTGCTTGATTTTGCCACCATTTTACAATAATGTATGCAATTTCTAAGAATTTTCTCCAATACATGGGAATTTTTCGGAATAGGACTGCGAAAAGATGAATTTAAATGATGTCAAACAAAGCCTGATGTTGATATAGATTTTTCACTTTGTTTTTGAAAAATGCATGAAAAAATGTTAAACTTATCTACTCCGACGTTTACTTACAGGAAGACATTTTTGGCAATAAAACAGAAAAAATATCTGTACAAATCCAGAAAAAACATTACTTCAGTTAACACTAACGTCAGCCTTTATGCGAAGCAGCATCAAAACAAAGGAGATTATAAATTTATAATGAAGGAAGCTCAAAATGTAAATATATTTTGTATAGTTATGCTATTGAATTATATGAAATCAAAAAACATAATAGGCCTACTGACATTTTCTTCTATTATTTACCGAATGTTTTTCTAGCTATGGTCTTGCCACTGAAAATTTAAGCGTTAGTTAAAATTTTAATATATAGATGGCCCCTTGAACCCCAATCCGTGCATATCATTTAGTATTAGAAATTATTGCTCGTCTGCTGCTACACGTATCATTTTTAGAACTACAGTACTGGCCAAATTATTATGGTAAATGAGTATTTTGCCTTTATTTTCGTGTTTTGTTATATTTGGCGAGAGTTTTTTATATTTGGCGCCACCCACAAAGAGGGCTCTGGTATTGGAGCATGAATATGACCTGGACGGCTTACTGTTTTCTCTTTTTGGGCTAAAAATTGTTGATTTTGCCCTAAGGCTGTAAGGCTTTAATATTTAACCCATTTGTGCCTGAATTTTTGTTTTCTCAATATTTTTGGTAAAATCACTTTAAAATGTTGCAAAATGAACTGGAAAAATACTATAAAAAATTAAGATTAATTTTTTTTGTATTTATTTGATAAAATGTAAAAGAACTAAATATGAGTATTTCTAGTAGAATAATACGCATAATTATATATTTTGCCTATATTTATATTTAAAATGTTTTTAAATTGTATATTATGTACTATAATTAGTATTTTAAAGAACTACAAAAAAATATATTTATTTCTTTGCAGAGACTAATAACGTTATAACTATTAATAAGAAAATAAGAAAAATCGTATCACCAGGCTTATTGTATTGCAGACTTAATAACAATTTATTTCATAAATATCTTCGAAAGGAGATTGCATAAATAACTGTCTCCTAAATTTCTAACAAAAATATGTGCCCATTTGTGCCTAGAACCCTATATTTTGTACATTATAAAAATGCATAAAAAATAGGCTTGAACATTTAATTTCGCAATTAAAAAAAATACGTATTTCAAAAAAGTCCACAAGCAAAGATTATAACTTGCGATTTTGGGTCCATGATAGAAAAAATACAAATAAACTTACTTTTTACATTTCGCCCTCTTGAAAAATTAAAAATCTATAAACACCGAAAAAAGCCTTAATTTAAGCAAATAAATATCCACCTTGTTCTGTCATCTCTCAGTCATAGATAAAGACATTTATAAATAATGCTTTTATGCAATTTTCATGTTATAAAGAAGAAGAAAATTATACAAATGCATTAAAATTTGAAACGTCCCAAAAATGGGACGCTAGGCATAAATGGGTTAATCAGAAAACTAAGACATGTGCATAAACATACCGTATCGTTAAAAGTGTCTCGACGAATCACGATAAAGTAAACGTCATATATAAAGGTAGTCATAGCTGCTTAAGGTGGACATACGAAGCACTAAAAGCCATGAGTGGACATTTGTAAATATATTCATTGTAAGTAATGCATATACAGGATGCAATATGTTATCTATCGCCGACCTTTAATTTCTCAACCCTTGGTCGTAGACATATAGTTCCAATTACAAAAACGTTTCAAATGAGGTAAGTATTCATGTTGTGGCATTATTTAAAGTAAAAAAATCAACTTTATAAAAATTACGAAATCTAACTTTCTATATGGTCACCCAGTCCTTATATTTAGTAAAAGTTTAATTATATCATAACAGATATAACACAAAATGTTTGACACCTGTACTACAAAAATGGACACAGTATTAGTTATTAAATTTCAAAGATTGAGATTTTTTCGCATGATTTTGTCTTTCAATGAGGAATTATTTAAAAGATGTACTAAAGTAATTCGAGATCAAAATCAGGGTGCAATGTCCTTTTTACCGTGAAACTACCTTTAGACGGTATCTCCAATTTGGGGTGTCACCAAAGAGGGTTATTTTATTTTAAAATTTTAGTTGACTTTTGGTGTCGTATAAAAAGCGAAGAATGAAATATTGAAATTAAACAGGAAACTAAATATTAATTTATTATAATATCAGAAAACGGTCTGCCATGAAAAATGAATGCATCAAACACCTGAAGCTACTAAAGATACTGCTCAAAGTGCTCTCTATTGGTGGCAATGCACAATTGAATGCGTGACAGTACTGAGTCCTGGACGCGTTAGAGCACAGCAAGTTTGTAAACTGTGCGACAATCAAGGATGATGCGCTGCTTCAGATAAACCAGAGAAGTGGTCTCAGTCACATAGACCTTTGCCTTCATATAACTCCAGAGGTAGAAGTCCACGGGAGTCAAGTTCAGCGAACGCGGTGGCCACTCTACCGGACCACCATATCCAGGAATCTGCTTACCGAATTATGTGACCAGATATGCCCTGACGTTTGATGTTTTAAGCAGAGAGGGAACCGTCATGTTGAAACAACACCCGTCATGCATGCCAAAGAGGCAGCTCTTCATACCATTCGCGTACCGTGTTTTGTAGCAGATGCAGGTAACGATCGCCCGTTAAGGTCCCATCGTAGAAGATGGGTTTAACCCTAGAACTACCGGAAATTTTACTCAAGTTTTATAAAAACATTCTACACCAGAATTTTTACTTAAAACTATTTAATTTGTTTATTTAACTTATTATTGTCTGATTTATACATTTAGTTTGTTTTGAAGAAATTTCTGGTTTGAATAGATATTTTGAATATACATGTCGGGTCCATTGGACCCTTCTGGTAGACAGAGGGTTAACAATCTGAGTTCACCATATACCGCACCACACATGTCGTACTGTGCGGGTGATTTGGAGGTTTCCCAGGGATCAGTAATGTACATTGTGCACGTTCACAATGCCATTCCGTATGAACATTGGCTCATCTGCCCACAGAATGTCACAAAGGAACGACGGATTTTCCTCTAAAATGTTGAGGATGAAATTCAATAATCAAAAAATGAAAAAGAATAATCAAATCATCGTGCGTAGTCACCCAGCATCAATGTTTGCACCAGTGTCGGATGGTACGGATGCGCATCATGCGTATGTAATAATAAAAATTTTCACCCTTTATTTTTAGTAAAATTATTCCAAATTCTTAATAGCTACCTTTTTTACTTGCTTTAATACTATCTTAATATCGCTTATTTTTTCCCATGCTTTAAATGCGTATTCTTTTATTATTCTAAAAACCTTAAATCTATTCGTCAAAATCCATTAAAATACTTTTTCAGTTTATTTCTGATACTAAATTCTTCTTCTTCGAATGTTTTAAAATATCGTTTGCACTATTATTCTATTTGTTCCATCAGTTTCCCGCCAGCAGCTTGTTTACGCAGATTTTCTGACGCCGGTTCGAAAGAGATCATTCGACGTCACGCGTTCGTCACCCCTTTCCATCGAATCGTGGCTTGTCTCCTGTCCCATTCCTCCCCACCTCTCTACTGGAGTGGTTCTCCACTGTTAAAGTATCCATTCGCGTCCTGTTTTTCTGGGTATTTATAGCGTTGCAAAGACTAGGAGCTCATTATTTGTACGCTTTTTCGTTTGTCTAAATAATCCTCGTCACTTGGTGGTTAGACTTGTAATGTGGAGAAACTACTATTTTAACATCTTAAATTTATTATGAAGTGGATCAACGATGTTGTCGATAGCTGATGAATATGTTACTGGAATTGTTTACGATATATTCCTATCAAATAAACCAGGTTCAACTCATGATGCCTCTATTATTCTTGAAGGGGAAATTTCTCCAATGTTTTTTTTGAACCTGTCTTCAATTAGGCCACCACGACTGCACACCGGTTGTCATATGATAACGGAGGGTTGGCAAAGCTACTGGTATTAATTACTAAACTGCATTATCTTCGATATATCGAGAGTCGTCGGAATGTCACAAAAAGTGACAGTAAATTATATCATAGAATGCCGACAGGATAAATGTGACATGTAATCAATTATTAATAGAGGACACTACGGTATGTGAGTTATTTCATAGATTATCACATAGAATGATTATGTGGAAGGATGCTTTTCATCATTGAAGTACATTGTCAGTAAAATTCTGACTATGAATGTCACTTAAATTTTCATCGAATCTCAACAAGAATGAGTAAAATATGTCCACGAATTCCCGAAACCTCTAAGTGGCAATAGTAGTTCTCGCATTATTTTTAATGCACGATTTCTCTTTTTTAATAAAATTCTAACTCTCCGTCCAGAAGTCATCTTTGAAAACTACCTATCTGTGGGTGAGAATTGTTATATTATTTATTAATGTTTACAATATTTTAGTAGATTTTTATTTTATTTACAATATTGTTATTATTATTATTGTTGTTAGGAATGAATTATACTTTAGTTGTTATTATTTATTGAGAAAAAAAATATATTTACATTGTTTATTTAATTTAAAGTTATATATATATTTTTAATTATGTTTATACTATTGCATTTTTATATAAATTAGTTGTCCCTCCTATATTCAATTAAGATCTAGAATTGTTAAAAAATCGAGTAACACCATTAGTGAAATAAATATTGTTCCCTTTGACCCAGAGTCCGGTATGAAAATACAACCTTCGTTAATGCATTTTGAGAAATCTTGCAGTACCGAGAAAAAAGATGAAAATGGAAATTAAGTAATATTTCTAAATATTTGAAAGGAGAAGCATTGAATGTTTATATAAATGATTGTCTGGAGTGCACTAGTTTTGAAAAAAATTTCTGAGCTTCTCACTGAAAAATTTATTAGTGTTTATGTTCAAGTTTGCAGCTTTAAAGTTAAATGACTTAAATGAATTAGAACAATATTTTCATAAAAAAGTTGAAGTGGGTAGGAAGTTACAGTTATGTGAAACAATAATTGTGCAGGGACTCACAGATGGGCTAAAGCCCGAATACCAGAATTTTTTATAGTAAATCCTCCAAGTAATACCACTGACTGGTATCGGATGGCAAAACAACTAGAAATAATTTTCTACATCCAATTGCATACTATTCAAGGGGATTGAGAAGTTATGAAAAGAACTATTTTATTACCGAATTAGAATGTCTTACCATCATTGACACATTAGATAAATATTACCACTACTTCCACGGTGTTAAATTTACTATACACACCGACCATGCATCTCTTGTATGGTTAAAAAATGTTAAACATCTAAGGGGAAGATTATTCAGATGGTCATTAAAACTATCTATGTTTGAATATCATATTGTATATGAAAAGGGTTCAACAAATGTCGAAGCTGACATGTTGTCTAGAAATCCTACTACGTATTTTATTCAACCAGTTACTTTCCTTTTGGATGTTAGAGAAGTTATAGAGATGCAAGAAAAGGATAATGTTTGTGGAAAAAACTATGTAAGTGAAAATGGACTTATGATAGTGAAAAAGAAAGATTTTAGAAAAATAGTAGTACCCATGTCCTTAAGAATAAAATTACTAAATGTTGCTCATGAGAAATTTGGTCACCCTGGTATCCAAAAAATGTTAAATTTAATATCCCCTAATTATTATTGGCCTGATATGACTCAAGATATAACTAAATTTGTAAAGCATTACGATATTTGTCAGAAAAATAAAAAACACAGACAGAAGAAATTTGGCTTATTACAAGCTATGCTAACCACAGACCAACCTTTTGAATGTCTTTCTATTGATACTGTGGGAGGATTTAATTACTATAACTCCACCAAAAAATATTTGCATATAATAATAGACCATTCTACAAGATATGTTTGGGCTTTACCCTCAAAAAGTGTTACCACAGAAACTTATACCAACTGTCTAAATCAAGTATTTAATATTCAAATTCCCCAACAATTGTACTGTTTCAATAAAATTCTTAATGTACAAGTTCCCCAAAAGGTGCTCAGTGATAGAAATGCAGCTTTTACTTCATCTAGATTTAAAAAATTTCTTCAGAATCATAATATAAAGCAGCGTTTAACCTCCGCACACCATCCTCAAACGAATGGGAAATGTGAAAGATTGAATCAAACAATAGTTACTAGATTAAAGTGTAAGGTTAATTCTACCAGTTCTAAAGTTCCTTGGACAAAACTTCTGACCGAAGTAGTTAATGAGTATAACAATACTCCCCATTCCATAACCAAATTGCCCCTGCTTATTTACTTTTTGGCCAATTACCCTATGATTCCCCCTTCAACAAGATTATTACCCTTCAGTTCAAGAAGCCCGCAAAATTGCTAAAAAACGCACAGATGAATTTTATTGGCGAAGTAAAAAATATTATGATAGAAATTATGTTGAACCTAAAGTTGAGATAGGAGATCTAGTAATTTATGAGGATTTTCAATACCCAAATACTAGGAAGCTATCCCAAGTTTTTAGAGGCCCATATCGAATCCTTAATAAATTATCTGATGTTAACTTTGAGACAGATAGGAAAATTCAAAACAGAAATACGGAGATTGTCCATGTAGCTAAATTACGAAAATATTATTCTCCAGATCAATTAAAGTTATCCCATGAAAAACCCCATAAAACTAATGTTAAATCCATAGCCGCGTCTTAAGTTTATAATAATAAGTAATTTAACTAAATTAAATAAATACATTATAAGTTAATAAGCAATTCTTTTCTATATAACAGTGTGTTCTTGAATCGCGACAGGAATATTACTGCTGAGATTGTTTACTCGAGTTAACTGTTTATGCTGGCGTAAATTGGTTGATTTAAGTTGAGAATTTCTTATATTGAAATTAATTGAATTATATTAATAACTTAAACTAAATTAACTAAATAAATAAAATTAACTGGATTAGAATTAAATTTAAATTGAATTTGAATCTAGAATTAAAGTTAATTACTATAGTTCAATAATCTGGATTTTTAACAACCTTTCTAAGTATGCTACAAGGTTTCATATTCATTCAGCAACTATAGTTTTCTTGTTTGATTGAAAACAAGATCGTTGCATAACATGCTGAATTGATAGTTGTTTCACAAACATTTCTTATTCGTTATTGTTATTTTTTGCTGTGTCTAATATTTGAGTATATTTCATACCTCATTCACTGTTATAAGGATGAGATATCAATAAGATACTTTAAAGATTAATTAAAGAACATTGTTTGATACTTTTGAATATTATTTACTGTTGTTGAAATTATTGTTATTATTATTATTATTTATTATACTATGTATTATTTGATATTGAGAGAAAAAGATCATAATGAAGAATATTATTGATTACTGAGATGTATCTTAACATGGAACATTACTTGAGGGAGTATTTATGCTATGAGTTGCGATAACCCGATTAGTATGAAGTACAATTACTCATTCTAAGTTATTCCTAGAAGTTGATATTATTATATATGATATGATTAGAATGAGATAATTGGAAGATAATTACTTTGTAGCTAGCTAGTGAACAAAACATAAGATAAGTAAAGTAAAAAAAAAAAAAAAATTCTCTTACTTATGCTTAGTTTTGGAATTTAAGAATTTTTGTTAGTTTATGAGAATTTCAGATTTTAAATTGGTTTTAGTTGTTATGAGTTAGATAGTTTATTAGTTATGAGTAATTAATTTATGAGTTAGAAATTTCAGAGTTTAGAAATTTCAGATTTAAAAAAGTTTCGACTTAGACGAATGCCCCAGAAAATAAAAATTTCTCGCATCTCGGACCACGAAAGGATTATGCATCGATGCAGGCATGCCAATACAGTTAATGATGCTATAAATAGGTTTATTTAAACTGTAGTTTAAATAATTTTTATTGGTAATATTATTGTTAATTTTGATATTATTAAGTTATTATTATTTATTTATTGTAATATATTAACTTTATTTATTGAACTGAAAGTGAACGTAGATTGGAGAAATTGAATTGCTAATGTAAAGATAAGTAGATTCAAATGAACATTATATTTCTGAATCTAAATTTGAACTTATATTTTGAAGACTTTTGTCAATAATTTCATTAGCATATTTTTATATTATAAAATACTACGTTCAAGTCTTTACAACTGAGTTCATGAATGCTTTGCACGTGAATATGAGCCATGAATGGCCATAAATTTATTATGTAAATACTAAAACTATGTTAAATAATTATTCTCCTTTCTTATATTAACTTTTTATTTTATACCATTGTAAATTGTAAACAAGATTAATATCTTGTCCTTGTATTTAATTAACAATTCCAGTAGTTCGCGTTATAATTTCTAAATTTTAAATTTAACTTAGCATTTATATATTTTTAGAAAGTTCGTTCTTTAGGGTTTACTCCAAGTGACGAAATTGTAATCCATGTCTATGTAACATTTACCTTCTATGAACTTGCAGGTCTTGGGACCTACCAGTTCATCCAGTCTTTTTGAGTGGGGGATATGTAATAATAAAAATTTTCACCCTTTATTCTTAGTAAAATTATTCCAAATTCTTAATAGCTACCTTTTTTACTTGCTTTAATACTATCTTAAATATCTCTTATTTTTTCCCATGCTTTAAATGCGTATTCTTTTATTATTCTAAAAACCTTAAATCTATTCGTCAAAATCCATTAAAATACTTTTTCAGTTTATTTCTGATACTAAATTCTTTTTCTTCGAATGTTTTAAAATATCGTTTGCACTATTATTCTATTTGTTCCATCAGTTTCCCGCCAGCAGTTTGTTTACGCAGTTTTGAGCTGATGAATATGTTACTGGAATTGTTTACGATATATTCCTATCAAATAAACCACGTTCAACTCATGATGCCTCTATTATTCTTGAAGGGGAAATTTCTCCAATGTTTTCTTGAACCTGTCTTCAATTAGGCCACCACGACTGCACTCCGGTTGTCATATGATAACGGAGGGTTTGCAAAGCAACTGGTATTAATTACTAAACTGCATTATCTTCGATATATCTAGAGTCGTCAGAATGTCACAAAAAGTGACATAAATTATATCATAGAATGCAACAAATGCCAGACATGCTAACCACATGCCTCGCTTATTTCCGCCGTGCTCAGTTGTGGAATTAAAAGAGCAAATCCCAGCCCTTCCTCCGGTATCACTCGAACATTACACCTTGCCCGTCTATTTGTTCTGGGTCGTGGAGAAGCAGAGCCAGTCTCTCAAAGATGGTGCAGTGCATTAGTTATAGTTTCATGTATTAGAGTAGATCCTTAGGGAAACGTTCTGAATAAACACTCGCGACCTCTCTGGCATTCCTTTAACATTCAACATAAATAAGTATAATTTCGGCATATTGCATATATGCGTAGCTTGCCATTGTGATCTCAGCGCTGACTAGCATGTCCTCTGCTAGATGGCTCGTGTTTTATTCCGAACGTGCGGCGCTGCGGTAGTATTGTAATTTGCATAATCCCAATTTTCATGCTCGCTATAGCTCGTCTGGTCGTTTGCATTCCGCTGCCATTTATCTAGTTCTTAGTGATTATGTTTTATTTTCTGGTTGTCGATTCTACCTACTTTGACGTTTGAATGTTGTTCGCCCCATAAAAGTGTTAAACAACACTTTGAGCAGTATCTCTAGCAGATTCCGGCGTTTCATGTATTCATTTTTTATAGTAGACCGTTTTCTAATATTATAATAAACTGATATTTATTTTTCTGTTTAATTTCAATATTTCATTCTTCACTTTGTATACGACCCCTAAAAGTCAGCTAAAATTTTAAAATGAAATAACCCTCTTTGGTGATATCCCAATTTACCGATACCGGTTAAAGGTGTTTTCGCCTTAAGAAGGACATTGTACCCTGATTTGATCTCGAATTACTTTAGTTCATCTTTTAACTGATCCCTCATTGAAAGACAAAATCATGCGGATAAATCTCAAACTTTGAAATTTAATAACTGTGTCAATTTTTGTAGTACAGAACTTCTTGTGTTATACCTGTTATGATGTAAGTAAACTTTTACTAAATATAACTATAGGGACTGGGGGACTGTATAAAAAGTTAGATTTCGCAATTTTTATAAAATTGATTTTTTACTTTAAATAATGCCACAACATGAACATTTACCTCATTTGAAACGTTTTTGGAATGGAACTATATGTCTACGATCAACGGTTGAGAAATTAAAGGTCGGCGATAGATAACATATCGCACCCGGAATAGTCATCAAATATTAAATGTAATGCAATAAACTACCTTCTAGGCTGATTTATGTGTAATTTTTTCAGTTACCATAATAATTTGGCCGGTACTATAGGTGATTTTTTTTTTTCGGAACCATACAGTTGCACCATCTTAAAAAACAGATTTTTGCTTTTTTCGTTACCATTCTATATTACTTCCGTGTCCAACTTTTGAGGTTTTAAGTTGCGGAAATTTTAAAACGTATTATTTTCAATACAAATGATTGTTGTTGTTTTGCTTAACACCAATCTAATTCCTTCCCTACTCTTCCTGGTCATTTATGATCATTCCGTTGTAAAAACTACAACGAAACATTTTTTTCTCTTTTGTCTAGAAAATTGCATGTTTTTCTCCATTTTCAATGCCAACTTTCTCAAGGCACAATTTAAAAACCAGTGTTTCTACTGGATATTGTTTTTGTCGTCTGCTATAGTGATAATACAGCTCATATTCAAAATATTAGAATAATTATTCTTTTTTACAAATTGAAAATATCGTTTGGTAATTTAATGTCTTTTAATGCAAATATTCAAACCATATTTTTATTAAGAACTTATTATTTATTACACTTATTTATTATCTTAAAATTAATATCATTTTTGAAAAGATTAATTGAGAAAAAAAATTATTTTGAAAAGGGAAAATATTAGAATATTTATTCAAGTGGTTCAAAATATTAGAATATTTCACATTAATTCTCCTTTAATTATCACCAATTCATAACTGATGGCATCATTGATTTTATTTACAACCAGTATTCTTTTTGTAGTTTGTTTGCTTTTTCATCTTAAAATGGGTCGTGTGAGAGATATTCCTGAATCTGTTAAACTTCGTATGGTTGATTTGTATTGACACGGTAAAAATCAATGTTATATAGAGAATTATTTACATTGTTCGCAATCAAGCGTTAGTAAAGTACTAACACAATATTAAAAAAATGGAAAATTTCTAAATAATTGCCACAATGGCGGCCGAGAACCAAAAACATCCGCCAGAGATTATAGGAAACTGAAGTCTATAGTTATGAAAAACCTGTTAAAAGTGTGCGATTCTTGCACCGAAAATGGAAAGAAGAAGGAGTTGAAGTTTCTACATCGACAGCATTAGAACGTCTCCATAAATTTAAACTTGAATCTCGTGTACCAAAAGCAAAACCTCTCATGACTGCCAAGCAAAAGGTATGAGATTGAATTGGTGTAAATCAAGACGTGTATGGAGCGAAGAAGATTGGAAAAATATATTATTTAGTGATAAAAGTATGTTTTGTGTTTCATATGGTAATTAAGGTGTTCGAGTTTGGTGAATGAAGCAAGAAGCATTTGATAAAGAATATCTTAAACTTTCCGTAAAATTTGATGATAGTGTCATGGTTTGGGATTGCATGAGTGCAAAAAGACCTGGAAAGTTATGCATCGTATACGAAAAGGTTTACTCTCAGGTATATCAGGAAATTTTGGAATATTAGATGATTCCATCAGCAGAAGATTCATTTGAAGATGATTTCATCTTTCAACAAGATTTAGCGTCACCGGTGTGAACACCTCGGTGTCAACTAAGAATTTGTTCCGCCAACGCAACATTAATGTACTTCCTTGACCACAAAACTCACCAGACCTTAATCCCATTGAAAATTTATGGTTTATAATGAATAAAAAACTCCAAGAATATCCTCCTTCAAGTAAAACTGAGTTAGTGGCAGGTATAAAGTCTATTTGGGCTAATATTGACAGAAATGTTTGTAAACAACTTCTATATATTATGCAAGATCGATTGTATGCTGTTATGAACTACCAATATTAACTACCATTTACTTCATATTCCTAGTCCAGGGGAAATGTGCATTTTACCTTGCAAAAGGTCGGGTAGAAGATTTTATTTTTCTGAATTGTTTATAATGATGCCAAAATATAAAAACCAAATTTTCTAATAAAATTCCTTAAGGCTAAATTTTTTGTGGCCAAAAAAGAGCAAAAGTTTGGGACATTTTATTATTTTTTCTAAATATCTCAAGACTCGTTGCAGTAGCATATTATTTGTCAATCACAATATTAAAGAAGATAAAATTCTCTACAACTTTCATATTTACAACTTTTTTATACACTCAATAGCAAGCGCAGTACGGCATTTCAAAATAAGGTTTTTTTTTTCAATTTCTTAAAAACCGCGAAAAGCGTAGTTTTGCCTCGATTATTTAAATATTCCCCACGGATTTAATCGTGTATGTCGACTTCTAAAAATAGGTAGCAGTAAATTATTTATTATTTGCACACTCAGGTCTTTATTTTCATCTCAGACATTTTATATTCATTAAATTTATATAATTTTAAAAGTAGGGCAGAGTGTAGATGAATGAGATAATTTTCATATTTAGACAGTAAATTTGAGTGTATAGAATGTTATCTTCAAAGCATTCTTTAAAAGAATACTTCAATATTTAGTAAGTTATTGGCACGATAGTTTCAATTAAGAAAGAATTTTTGTTTATTTTTTATAATTTTTATAATTTTAATAACTTTTATAATACATACATATTTTTCCAGGTAACCATTGGATAGATATGAAAGTTTCTGAAGAACATATTTTATTCCGCACTACAATGGTATATTTTATTTACCAATTATTGATAATATATATTTTAATGTTTTAGTGTTTTAAAGATAGTAACCATTGGATTGTAGTTCCATATAAAAGGGAGGAGGGGAGCGCAAAAAGGAATATCTTTCACGTAAGAAATACTTTTATTTTATAGGTACAATAAAAATGACAACAGATTATTTCATTAACTAATGTTATGCATTTATATCTTGTAAAATTTAAAAATTCTTTCAATAAAATACTTCAGATCATTAGTTTCATAAAAATATTTAAAAGATTAGTTTTAAAAAATATTGTCAATTTTTTTCCACTTATAACAATAAATATAACAAAAGATTATATCATTTTAGCATGCAAAAATATATAAAACTTTGAGATTATTTATTAATTGCTTTAAAGCTCAAACAGAAAAACTTACTTTGGTTGTTGAAAAATATGCTTTGTGTAATATTCTAATCTTCTGTATTGTGTACTGTTTTGAAACTATATCTGTTTAATGATCTTAGTGATACCATTTATCAAATGGAATACCAATTTATTTATGACTGTAGGCCATATAAACATTTTAGTTTTCGCATTGATCCCTGACATCTCTGCTATGACATCTCTGTCTGAAATGCCAGAAAAATCTTTGATATGATATACCTAATGTCATACTGTACTGTTGTTATGGTATTATTTACCATATGGCCATCATAATATATCTAAAACTCTGAAAAATTCTGAACTTCAGATTTTTAGAAATTTCAGAATTGTAACACTTAAACTAGTATCATTTAATAAAATTCTAAAAATTAATCTCTATAATCTACATTTCCATTCCTTCTCTCTTTTTTTTTGTCATGTTATGTTTGCAGAATTTAGCTACAGATCAGCTAGCTAAAGTAATTATCTTTCAATTACCTAATCATAGTCATACTCTTATCGCCTTAAGTGGGTCTAGAAAACTCTGTATTATATCATAACTTTATGCTATGAGTTTTGTAACTCAAATAATGTTTAAGGTCAATTTTTGATGTCATTTTTCACAGTAATCAATAATATTTTTTATTCTAGATTTCTACTAAATATCATATAATAATATTATAAATAATAATTATCAACAATAAATTCAAAATCAACAATCTATAAATTGCAAAAATACCAAACAAATCATCTTAACATAATTCTTCGAGTATCTACTTAATATCTCATCTATATGACAAATGAGGTATGAATTTATGCTGAAATATTAAATATGAAAGAAGATAATAAAATAAATAAAAAGTACAAAATGTTTGTGAAAGAACTATCGTGACATCAACGTATTACGCAATTTCTTGCTTTCGTTCGAACAAGAAACACAGTTACTGAATGAAAAAGGAAAATCATTTTATTTGAGATAATTTAAGTTAGCTCTTTTTATGAATATTAATTGTGTTTTTATGTATTGATTGATTGATTGATTTTTTTAATTATTATTTTTTTCTTTTTTAAGTCTTCATAGTATTTAAAGGATTTTCTATCTACAATTATAGTTTTAATCATTTTTTAAGTTTATAGACTAAGTTTAGTTTAAACATTATTTGGATACTCTTAACAAAAATAATTAATTTATCCCATATAAACGAATTAATCCATCAAGAATTTCTATCAAAGAAATTCTTAAGTCGTCTCCCAAAAACTCATCCGTAATGCTGAAAATAAATAATTTTACTTTAAGCTATAGTTGAAGAATTAATTACAAAAATTTAAATTATAGGAAGTGAAGATTTAAGTTAGTGTTTTAACTTGAGTCTGTGGCTGTTGTTGTGGTAATTGCTCGTGAGACAATTTTAAATTTTTAGAAGGGTGATATAAGAGCAATTTTGAAACATGAATAATTTCCGTGTCTTTAAATGGAGTTTTCTTATCAATTTCAAAATTTACATCTGATATTTTTTAAGGATTTGGTAAGGTCCTGAAAATACTTGGGAAAGCTTTCTAGTATTTGGATAATGAAACTCTTCATAAATAACAAGATCACATATTTCAAATTTTGGCTCAACATAATTTTGATCATAGTATTTCTTATTTTTTAAATCGAATTCATCAGTTCGAGCTTTTGCAATTTTAAGGGCTTCCTTAACAGGGGGGGGGGGTAATAAGTTTGTTGAAGGGGGGAATCATAGTGTAATTGGCCAAATAGTAAATAAGCAGGAGAAAATTTAGTTATTGAATGGGGGTATTATTGTATTCATTTACGACTTCCGCAAGAAGTGTAGTCCAAGGAATTTTAGAGGTAGAAGAGTTAACCTTACATTTTAGTCTAGTTACTATCGTTCGATTGGCTCGCTCGCATTTACCATTCGATTGTGGATGGTGAGATAAGATGAAACGCTGCTTAATATTATGGTTCCTCAAAACATTTTTGAACCTGGAAGAAGTAAAGGCGGCATTCCTATCGCTTAAGATTTTTTGAGGGGTCCGAACATTAGAAATTTGATTAAAACAGAATAATTGTTGTGGGGTTTGAATATTAAAAATTTGTTTTAAACAATTCGTATAGGTTTCAGTAGTGACACCCTTTGAGGGAAATGCCCACACATATCGGGTTGCATGATCGATGACTATATGAAGATATTTTTAGTTGAATTATAGTAGTTGAATCCTCCCACAGTATCAACGGAAAGACATCCAAAAGGTTGATCTGTTGTAGGCATAGCTTGTAATAAGCCAATTTTTTTCTGTCTAGGCTTTTTGTTTTTCTGACAAATATCGCAATGCTTTACAAAATTAGTTATATCTTGGGTCATATCAGGCCAATAATAATTAGGGGAGATTAAATTAAAAATTTTTTGGATACCAGGGTGGCCAAATTTCTCATGAGCAATACCAAGCAACTTTCTTCTTAATGACATGGGGACTACTATTTTCCTAAGTCCTTTCTTTCTAACAATTATAATTCAATTTTCATTTAGATATTTTTTATCACCGACATTATCTTTCTCCTGCGTCTCTTTAAGTTCCAGTACATCGAGAAAAAAAGTTAATGGTTGGAAAAAGTGCGAAACAGGGTATCTTGACAACATGTCAGCTTCGACATTTGTGGATCCCTTTTGGTACACTATATTGTAATCAAACATGCTTAACTTCAACGACCACCTAAATAATCTACCTCTCAAATGCTTGACATTTTTTAATCAAACAAGAAATGCATGATCAGAGTGAATGGTGAATTTTACACCATGGAAGTAGTGATAAAATTTGTCTAATGTGTCAATGATGGCAAGACACTCTAGTTCAGTTATAAAATAATTCTGTTCATAACTTCTCAATCCTCTAGAGTAGTAAGCAATTGAATGTAAAAACCCATTAGTATCTGGTTGTTTAAACACTGCACCTACTGCCACCTGTGAGGCATCAACAAACATATGCAGGGTTAATTCAGAGTCATAAATTCTTAAGACATGTTTAATAATTAAGGCATCCTTTAATTTTTGAAAAGAATCTTGTCAATTTGAATTCCTTTCCCATATAGTATTTTTCTTAAGTAATTTATTTAAGGGATGTCTGATTTTTGCATAATTATCGATACATTTTTGGTAAACATTAATGGATCCCAAAAATCTTTGAAGTTCTTTTACATTATCAGGAGGTTTTAAATTTTTTATGACATCAATATTAGTATTTGCAGGAGTTAAGGTACCATTTTTGATTTCATATCCTAAGAAATTAATTTTATTTTGAACAAAATTGCATTTAGATAATTTAAGTTTAATATTTTCAAGTCTACATAATTCAAATATTTGGTTTAGATGTTGCAGGTGTTCTTCTAAGGAGGAGGAAAAGACAATTATTTCATCAAAATAATAACAAGCAAAATTAATTTTATGTTTAGTGAGAATTCTTCTAAGAGTTCTATTGAAAATTGTGGGACCAAATTTGAAACCGAATGGAAAAACATTCCACTCAAAAAGTCCAGAATTGGTAGCAAAAGCCAATTTTTCAGTATCTGCTGGGTGAATGGGGATGTGCCAGTAGCCAGAGGCTAAGTCTAAAGTGGAAAAATACTGAGCACGACTTAATTTATCAAGAATTCCATCTATACGTGGTAGAGGTTCAGCATCATTTTTCATTATTGCATTTAATTTACGGCAATCTACATAAATTCAATTTTTTTTACCTTCATCGCGTTTCATAGCTAAAGTAACAGGGGCAGAATAAGGACTATAAATCTCTTTAATTAAACCAGCAGCTAATAGAGATTGAACTTGGTGTGAAATTTCTTTTTCATCCACTGCAGAAGTGCGATAAGGCCTCATAGATATGGCTAGGTCAGAATTAAAAAAAACGCGCTGCGGCTCAATATTAATTTTTCCAACATCATATTTATTTTTGGAAAAAATGTACAAATAATCCCTTATATTATCCCTTAATGTTTTATTTTTTGTAGCATTTTACTCCCCAAGTAATTTAGAATCATTAGGATTAATTTGATCTAAGGATTGAGGAGCTATGACACTTTCATAATCTGGTTGCACTCCCTGGTAGTTTTCATGGACATTAAAATGAAGTAATCTTAAATTATCATTGGATATGCTTTGAGATCGATTTAATACAAGGTTTCCCTGCAATACTTTACATTTATTACAATCTAATATCAAGTTAAACTTAGAACAGTCTGGCAATCCTAGTATAGCATAATTTAAATCAGTTTTACATAACAGAAATTTAATAAATTTTTGCACATTACCTATTTTAAACAACAAGTTACAAGATCGATTAATTTTAACAGTTCCTTTGGCTTGGCCAATAATAATAGTTGGAGTATTTATAACTTTAGCATTTAATAACTTAACAAACTTAAAAGGTAAAATTGATATTGTAGAACCAGAGTCGATTACACAAGGTAAATCCTTGTTATTTGCATATCCATTAACGGTTAAATGTCAAATATTATGACTAGGTTGTTGTTGTTGACTAGGAGGAGGAACATAAGATTCCATAGGTTTAACATTAAAAATACAAGTCCCCTCCCAGTGGAAAGCATCCTCTATACCCCTATTCATACACATTCGACATGGCCGACTGGTATACTTATTTTGAAAATGAGTAGTAGGCAATCTAGAGCTAACAAATCTAGAATTTTGAGCATTAAGAGGGTTTTGTGGCGGAAAGTTAGAATTTGTTCTTTGAAAATTCTGGTTTGGGTGAACCCAATGTCTAGGAGCCTGGTTATTATGCTGGAAATTTACATGATTTTGAGAATTATTTCTAACATTATGGTTGTTTACATGAGAGGTGGGGATGACTACTAGTTGTTTAGCCATTCTGTACCAATCTATGGTGCTCTCTGGAGGGTTAATAATCATATAATTGTGATACTCTGGCTTCAAACCATCCGTTAAACCTTGGACTATGATGGTTTCACACAAATTTAGTTGTCTACCAATCTCAATATTTTTTCTGAAATAACTCTCTAATTCATTAAGATCAATTAGCTTCATAGAAGCAAAATCAGAAATTCGGGGAACATTTATTTTAATAATTTTTCAGAAAGGATTTCAACAATCTTACTAAAAGTAGTACATTCTAGACATTCATTAATGAAAACCTTTAAAGCTTCACCTTTTAAAAATTTAGAGATATTTTGCATTTTCCATTTTCATCTTTTTTATCAGAAATGCATGCTTGATCAAAATGCTTCATCCAGGATTATATTCATCCCCGACTCAGGGTCAAAAGAGATTATGTTTACTTCGCTTTCACTCATTTTTACACTAGGGCGTTTTACATATCTTTCTCTTAACAATATAAAAAAGGGATAACTCATTTACTTGCGAGTTCAAAATAATAAACTTTAACATAATAAACACAGATAAAATAACTCAAACAAATGTAAATATACTTTCTATGATATAAAAAATATAAAATAAACTATAAAATAATTCATTGCTATCAATGTATACTAATAACAATATTCTAAAATAATGAATTTAATCTTGCAACAATAATAAAACAGTATATAAATTTGATTTAGACATTGTAACAAAAATAATAGAACAAACTAGAACTTACAAATATGAAAATCCCAGCAATGTTGACCTAGAACTTTATTAATAAAAAGAAAGATTTTTTTTCTTTGAGCACTCATTTGCACATTCATCACTTATAAGATGGGTAAATCATGGTAGTTGTCTTCATCAAGTGTTCTAATATGCCACCGGGAGGCGATATTGGTTGTTAGACTCATTATAGTAGGCGACACTTAAGTATAGGAGATTAAAGATGCACATTATCCTCAAAAATTACACTGCGTAATTCCATTCACTCAGAATTTCTTTGGTTTTATTCTGAGAACGTCATCGGCTCCAATTATTATTAAACTAGCTGTTACCCGTGACTCCGTTCACGTAACGTTTAAAGAAGAATAAATGCATCAATTAAGCAAAATATTCGATAAATTAAAGCATGTGCAATTAAACCTTTTATCACATTTTATAGTGGAAATACTTCTGATGATCCCAATTTGCATATATATATATATAGGATCATTTAATTTTTTTTCGTGGGCAATAGCTCACTTATTGCTTTAAACCGCGGAAAAAAACAATTTATAGAAAAACCCCGATTACGGATAAACATTTTCATATTGACTGTTGTGTTGTAATTTAGGATTATGGAAGCTTCAAAATTTGCAGGAATATGCTCCAATGGGGGACAAATATTATCTTTCAAAGATATTTTTAATTATAGATTTAGATATTTTAAAATTGAAAGAAATTTCAGAAAACAATACTTGATTATTACCCGGATTTTTTATTGGCTTTGCTTTTGTGCATTTTGATAATCAGAGAACCATTAAAAAGTAGAGGGGGTGAGGTGACAGACGAATTTATTGCTTAATTCGAGGCATAGGCTCTTTGCACGTAAATGATGTCATATGTAAAGCCTAGTCTCCAATTAAAATTACTTCCTAAACATTTTTTACATCGACTTTCAAATACTATTTCTTAAAATTTTATTGAAACCAGCATTGTGGCAGATTGTACGGCAAAAGAATGGTAAACGTATGCTTTTGCGAATGATAAATTCTGTGGAAATCGCGCCATTTTGTGTAAATACTATAAAATGCTAATATATTTTCTATATGAAAATCGGCTAATGGTTTAAAATATGACGACGTTTTCACCAGGTTATTTTCTCCTACGGAATAATACTTGTCGAGATTTTAAAAAAAAAATCTTTCACTTCATGATTCATGCAAAAATATGTATTTTAATTTATTTAAAACATGAAATCGCTTAATGAAATTGGATATTATTGTACATTTCGAAAAACACTGAAACATTAATTTTATTAAATACTAAATTTCAAGTAAGAAATTCTATTTAAAACGTAAGTTAAGATTGCATTTTGAAATTCTGTGACTTTTAGTGTAAAACATTATTCCTGAAAAGTGTGTTGTTATTTTGAGATTTCGTTTTTAATTTCGAAGCTGGTGAAATGAAAATGACATCACTTTGACGAAACTAAATAAATATATATTAATATTTTCTGATTAAAATGAATGCTTTGCATGAAAATATATTACATCATTTTTACCCGATAAAACTTCTTACTAAAAACGCCTTTGTGAAACGTTTAATCTGCCAATATTTAAAAAATAATTAATTACAATAATATGTGCTTTTTTTAAATTCAAATAACTATCCACTTCTATGCACGGAAGTTTTATTTACATCCTTGGTTGTACATGTCAATATGTTGACAGACGATTTTCGTTTTCGTCTCTGTGGAATAAACTCATTCATGAAGCTTCAATGTGTGAAAATATGTTTTTAGTTTTTGGAAAATTTACTTTCTTTTTCAATTTTAAAGAGAAATTAGCCTCAAAAAATATATAAATACATTTTATTTCCCATTTTTTCAACACAAAAAAAAGTCTTCGCCTGATAATCATAAAGTGAATTTTGAATGAAACTCTCATTTGTGTGTAACTTATTATATTCACACTTTTAATCAGTATTAGTAAAAAGTATTTCTGTTGTTCATTTTAAATATGACTTCATTATTTATCCACTTTCAATAGTTATTGAAATTCATGCCCCTTGTATTTTCAACGAATACTTGAAAATGCCTGTTTTATTCCAAATATGACGTCGTATTTTTCCAAGCTAAATATTTTCTAAATAATGTAAAACTTTTTCATTATTATATTTTCTAATTATTACGCCATTTTTGACAGAAAACCTCTTACTAACGTAACAGATATTCATGTTTCAAGTATAATAAAAAATATTCCTTTTTTTGTTTCAACTATGACGTGATATTTATTTTCTTTTGAATATTTTGTATTTAAATTTTTCGCTTTGAAATTGTTCAGAAAATTAATTGTCGAGGAGAAAGTATTATTCCGGGTTTTTATTTTCTTGGCAACGTCAAATAAATATGGCTTAATGTTACAGGAAAATTATTAAGCAAAATATTTGAATAAAATAAATTAAACATAGCCTATGTTCATTTCCGGGTTGTAATCCATCTATGTCCAAAAATGCAAAAGCATTAATTCATCCGTTTAGACCCTGACTTCATTCAAACTTTCAGACACACATTGACATTTATTATATTACTAGCTGTTACCTGTGACTGCGTTGACGTAACACTTAAAGAAGAAGAAATTCATCAAATAAGCAAAAAAATTCGATAATTAAAAGCAATATATAATTAACCTTTTATCACATTTTACAATAGAAACGCTTCTGATGATCCCAATTTGCTTATTTTTGTTTACATATATAGGATCATTTAAATTTCTTTCGTGAGCATGAAATTTCATACACCTTTTCTAAGATTAAATGAGGGATAAATTTACATCTCTCTTATTCTATTTTATTATTTATATTTATTCTATTTTACACTTATTCCGTTCAAGGATATTGATTTAATTTATGTTTTCGAGACAAAGAATATTATTTAAAGAAATATATTAATAAATATTTTTAAAGGGAAGTGGTTATTAGCAGGTCACTTCAGACGTGACTTTGATATGATTAGAATAATCGAAAAATCAACATGCAACATTATGTTTACATTCCAAAAATTCACATCTTGGAAGAAAAGAAAGATAAATGGTATTTAAATAATAATAATCAAACGTGGTGAAACATCAAAGCTCAAAAGTAAATAATAAGAGTACGAGAAATACCTTTAACTTTCAAATATTTATTACATTTTAATTTCACACTTTTATCAGCTCTAGATCTACCAATAATATCAAAATGTTTATCACGCTCCGAAGACTCTTGAACCTAAATACTTATTATTAAAGCAATAGAGTTTCTTATTGGTTTCGCGGAATAAATCTATTTATAGAAAAGCACCCCAATTATGAATAAACATTTTCATAGCTATTGTTGTGCTGTAATTTTGGTTTATGAAAGCTTTGAAATTTGCAGGAATATGCTCCAACGGGGAACAAAGATTGTGTTTCAGAGAGATTTTTAACTGTAGATTTCGATAATTTAAAATCAAAAGAAAATTTCCCGTCTTCCTTTGCGTTTTTCGATAAACACGGTGTCTTTAAAAATTAGAGGAATGTGGGGTGAAAGGCAAATTTATTGCTTAATTAGTGGTTTTGGCTCTTGTTTACACATAAATGATGTCACATGTAATGCCTAATCTCAAATTGAAATTACTTGCTAAACATTTTTTAAGTCGACTTTCCTGTGCCATTTATTAAATTTTATTGAAACCAGTGTTCTGGGAGATTGTACGGTAAAAGGATGTTAAACTTATTTGCGATTGTTAAATTTTGTGCAAATCGCGCATTTTGTATAACTGCTATAAAATGCTAATATTTATTGAAATAAAAGCAGCTAATGATTTAAAATATGACGACGCTTTCACTAGGTTAGTTTTTCCTACGGAATGATACTTGTCCAAATAAATATATATATATTATTTCACTTCATGAATCACTTAAAATTATACATTTTAATTTATTTAAAACATGAAATTTATTAATGAAATCCAATATTATTTTACATTTAGAAAAATACTGAAACATTATTTTTATTAAATATACTAAATTTCAAGTAAGAAAATTTATTTGAAATGTAAGCTAAAATTTCATTTTGAAAGAATGTGACTTTCGATGCAAAATTTTATTTCTGAAAAGTATATTGTTATTTTGAGATTTCGTTTTAACTTTCGAAGCTGGTGTAATGAAAACGACATCGCTTTGATGAAATTAAAATAAATATATGTTAATGTTTTTGTATTAAATGAATGCTTTCCATGGAAAAATATTACATTATTTTTAACCGATAAAAACTTTTACTAAAAACGCCTTTGTGACATGTTTTAACTGCCATCTTTTAAAATTAATTAATTACAATAGTATATGATTTTTATTTATTTTTATTCGTATGAATAGTGGGCAATAACTGTCCACTTAAATGTACAGAAGTTATATTTACATCCTTGGTTGTGTCAATATGTCGACAGACGATTTTCGCTTCTGTGGAATAAATTCATTCATGAAGCTTCAATGTGCGTAAATATGTTTTCAATTTTAGAAAATGTACTTTAATCATGTTTTTGTACCATTTATACTAATTGAAATTCAATTCTTTTTAATTTTAATGAGGAAATAGCGTCAAAAATATATTAATCTTTCTTAATTCCGCCCTTTTCCACCAAAAATGTCTTCTCCTGATAATCTTAACGTGGATTCTGAAAGAAAACTCTCATTTGTACGTAACTTATATTCAAACCTGTATTCCTGTGACGTCACAATTGGTAAAGTGGCGTTTTTTATAGCCTCGAACAGAAAGCGAGAATAAGGTCCATTTGTAAAAAATATTTCTGTTATTCGTTTTAATATGAAGTCATTATTTATCTATTTTCATTAATTACTGATTTTCATGCCCTTGTATTTTTAGCGAATACTTGGAAATACCTGTTTTATTTCAAATTTGACGTCATATTTTTCCAAGTGAATAACTTTATTAATAATATGATTCTTTTTCCTTCTAATTATGACTCCGTTTTTTGCAGAAAACCCCTTATTAACGTAACCGATATTCATCCTTCATGTATAATAAAAAATACCCCATTTTTCGTTTCAAGTATGACGTCATATTTATTTTCTTTTGAATTCTTTTTATTTTAATTTCTAATTAATTGTACAGGAGAAATTATTAGTCCAGATTTAGATTTTCTTGGCAACAAGAAAGAAAGATGGTTAAATTTATCGAAAAAATGTCAATTGATTCTGTATGAAAAAGAATGAAATTTTGAATTATTAAGAAAATTATTTGAATAAATTAAATAAATTATAGCCTATGTTCATTTCCGTTTTATAATACACCTATATGCAAAGATACAAAAACATTAATTCATCCGTTTAGACGCTGACTCCATTCAAACTTTCGGACACACATTGACATTTATAATATTATAAGGATTTCCACACGAACGTAAAATCCTGTACGGCTTAAGAAACGATTTCACTCGTATCATAACATCTAGATCTTAAGCACCAGCATACCCACATTATGTACAAAATGAAAAAATCATGGTTTTTTGCAGTCGTACAACCGTGATGGAAGAGTAGAATGTAAGGCTATCGTCCATTGGAATGTTTTCCGAAGCATAATAATCGAAGCCTATAGCTGCATCAAAACGTTTATTAATCGACCATATAATGCACCAAATTCCACTAGTTATAGGTGATCCATGTGCGGGCGGTTGCTACGTGGTAAAATGTACCACTAGATGTTACGTATTAGAACAAATGACGAAGATTCAGGTAAACAAAAACACTCCAGGTGGCATGGTTTAATTAAGCAACTCAATAATCGTAAAATTCCCTCTCTCCTAGCCCATGCAACGGGTCATATACTTGCGGAAACTGCATGCGTATGAATACAATACACCATAAATGACAAATCCCGTACAAGTAGCCGGAAGGACGCGATAAGAGCAGAATACGACAGGAGTAGCTCCAGGGGAAAAGGGGAAAGGCACGCGTGACGACGATGCGATCTCTTTAGCTACGGCGTCAGAATTATTGCGCAAACAATGGTTGGCGGGATTTGCAAGGAACTGTGGGAAAAAAGAACATCATCGAACAATTCTATTAAAAAACATTCGAAAGAAAACGAATTTATTTTTTAGAATAAAATGAAAAAGGTAATTTAATGGGTTTTATGAGATGAGGCGAACGGATTAAGGCTTTTAGACTAATAAAAGAATACGCAGTTTTAAATGCATGAAATGAAAAACAAAAGATATTAAGATATTATTAAAGATATGTAAAAAAGAAAAAAATGTTAAGAATTTGGAATAGTTTTACTAAATAAAAGGGCTAAAATTTTTATTATCACATATATATATGGGGCATTCTCACAATCTTTTGACTCTTGGGAAAAAAAAAATCT
Source organism: Maratus speciosus (assembly GCA_963932465.1). Lineage (NCBI taxonomy): Eukaryota > Metazoa > Arthropoda > Arachnida > Araneae > Salticidae > Maratus > Maratus speciosus. The sequence goes on along the minus strand of OZ010787.1, from coordinate 140,033,723 downwards.
GACAAAATTAAACTTGCTAAAATAACATTTTAATCTGATTTTTACTTATAATGAATGCCTTAATGATTCAAATTAAAGAAAAAATGGTCAGCAGCGAAAATTTTTTTATTTAACTGAGGTTTAAGTTAAACTTGCGAGTTTAATTTTCCTTTCAATTTTACCCCTATAACTTTTTATTTTCTTCTAAATTTTTACTTATAATAAATTTGCATAGTACCGACAGGATATTCAAATAAGAAATAGTAACAATGTAGTACTTTTAATACATAATTTTTGTATAACTATGCCTTAAAGGGGTATTAAAGAATGGACGGTAAGGTAAAAAAGGGGGATGGTATTGGAAAAAAGGGACAAAATGGTTAAAAAAAGGACGGTAAGGAAAATTACCATCATGTTAAAACTAACTGATAGCCACAATGTTCATTGATTTTTAGAAACAGTTGTTAATATTGGATTAAATTAATTTTTTTTAAATTTACCTCAAAAAGTGCAGGAATACACCTTGGTGACGGTGAGACTACCAATAAAGCCACGATGCTTGAAATTGATATTTAAATGCTGATTTAAATTCTACGGTAAATTTCCTGCCAAAGAATTTTAGACATTATTTCTCTAGCATACTTCTGTATGAGAAAAAATTTGAAAAAAAATTCTGTGGCTGCATCTGAAGTGATTTTCTGTATAATTTTAGAAGAGGGATGGTAAAAAATCTAAAACCTAGGGAGAGAGTTTAAAAAATAATAACAACCCTAAAAATGTGTGCAGGCTAATTTTTAGCTACTTATTTATATAAAACAATAGTTCCAGTTTCAGAAAAAAATTACATCGTATTATTTTTATTGAAACAATTTTATCCAGACAGCTCCAAACTTAAAAATCAGCATCAGGGACACGGGACGGTATAGGGGTTTTCCAGGTGTTTGGACCCCCAACATCGCCCAAAACTTATTTATCTCGTTAATATTGTTGTGCAATCATGCAATGGGATGTTCCCAAGTATATGAAACAAAAAAAAAAACACACAAAAAAGTGTATTAAATAAAAAAATATTATTCAGGGACATGAAAGTCAAAAGATTGTGAGAATGCCCCATATATACAGTGGCGGTCAAAAGTTTCCGGCCAGCACAAAATTTTTGGTTAATTTGTAAGTATACCCATATGAAGAGGAATCTCAAAGTGATACTTATACACTTTATTGACATAGCAGTTAAGAACTTATTTATGGAATAAAAATTAAATATTAATAAATTTAATTGACAAAAACGCATGTTCTCAAAAGTTTCCGGCCACCTTGGCAAGTTTGGAAAAAAATGGTGTTATAACAGAAAATAACAGTGATCAACAACATTTACAATTAGTATTTTGCATTCATATATTTAGCAATAAGTACTGCGGCGCAGCAACGTGGCATCGATCCAATGAACAGTTGTAGATCATCAATGTTAAGTTTTGTCCACGGTTCTTGCAATTTTTGTGAAAATGTGCTAAATTGGAATATTTATAATTCCACACACGTTTTCAAGGTAGTTTCAAAGATTTTTTATTGTATTCAGATCGGATGATTGGGCTGTCCATTTCAAAAGCGAAGTTTTTTTGTGCGAAAGCCACTGCTTGACGAGCATGCATGTATGCTTTTGGACATTATCATGATGAAACAAATAGTTGCGACCACAATTTTATCTCCAATAAGGCAGCAAATGATCTTGCAAGATATCCTTATGCATTGCACTATTCATCTTGCCACGGATTTCAAATAACGGACAGGCGCATTTTCCAGAAAATGCTCCCCACAGCACAACGTGTCCTCCGCCGTGATTCACTGTAGGAATAATGTGTCTCACATCTTATCTTTTGTTTTCAGGTCATCGGTTGTAATGTTTTTTTATCACTCACAAAAAGATCGAACGTAGTTTCATCTGAAAATAGTAATTTTTTCCAGTTTTCACTTGACCAGTCTTTGTATTCCTTGGAAAACGCCAGTCGGGCCCTCTGAATTATTTTACTTGTGAAAGGTTTTTTAACGCCGACTGTACCATAAAGTTCTACGTCACATAAGGGTCTTGACACTGTAGATAGACTTGTTTCAGCAATAACCATAATACCATAAATCGCTTTAAACACCATAAATGGCGTGGAATTGCAGCGGCATTTTTACGCGGGTCATCAACTGCTTTTCTTCTGATAATTCTGTCCACAAGAATAGTCGTTTTCCGGGGTCCCCCGGACCGTGGCAAGTTCCGAAGGCCATGACCATCTTTATATATTTTTTTTTATATCGTTTACAGCAAATTTTCCGATCGACAACTTTGCCGCAATCTTGCGAGAGGATTGTCCCTTTAGCGACGAACAAATCACTCATTTAGGAACAATAAATTGTTAAGCTTTTCATTTTTAAATTTCAAATACATTATTCACCTTGATTAATTAACAAATATGGCCAAAAAAATACTTTAGCGACAGCAAAAACTAATGAATGACGAATGGCCGGAAACTTTTGCACGCACGAATTTTGAATTCCTCCCCTTTGCATCAAGTATCTTAAGTAACCAATCAAAATGATCACGTGGTCAGAGGTAATTTGCTTATTCCTAACTTTTGGAACAATTAAACTTCTTCTTCGCTAAAACGTTCTGTCAAACAAATCAAAAAAAACTAACTGGCCGGAAACTTTTGACCGCCACTGTATATATATAACCATTATATAATTACAAATCATCATCTATTTCCAATTACTAAAATTAAATTAATAAATTTAGCTACAATTCACAACACTAACATTATACAAAATAAAGATGGAATCGTTAACTAGTAATACAGAATGAAGCACAATACCACTAATTCACTAGCACATTGCGGACGATTAATCCATATAAAACATATGAAAAACCACCAAATTTTGATAAAATATCCTATTAAAGACAAAAGATACAAACAACCAGCTAAATAATGTTGAACCATTAAAAGACGTACCGTAAACAAGCAATAGATCAAATGGATGGATAAAGCCGGAAGCTTATATAGTATTTAACTTTTTCAAGGGTACATAAAATACATGTATAAGCAAAAAGCATTGTCGATTTCTGTAATGGAATCCTGCTGTAAGCTAAGAAAAGAATTCCATTATGTACCCAATCGACTAGACACAGGAAAGTATAAATCCACCATGCCAAATAAATTAAATTAAAAAAATTATCACTCATAAACAAATTTTAACGAATTTTCTGTTTATCTATATACATTGGGTGCTTCTTATAGATTTCAAGCTTCTGAAAAAGAATATGTTTGTAAAAATTTTCTATCACCCTCTAATGTTGAGAAATTTCATTTATACGATTCGGAGTATGTAGGCATCGTATAGGCATTATAATTATAGTACATTATTCTCTTACATGCTTTTGATTCACACAAACATTCCTTTTTCTTATTACAACTATAGAAGATACAGCAAGAGAGTGGAAACAGATGTCCCCTAATAAATTTTATGTTAGCGACCTTGAACAGACAGTGCTAGCCGCCCCCACAGTATTTGGCTTTAACGCAAATCCGTGACAGTTGAAACTTATTTTTTGGGGCGAATGTACTGCTATTTCTTTGTTCTGTAAGACTTTTTACTTAAATTTTGATTATAATTATCCTATTTTCCTCTAAAATATGTGAAAAATATCTAGAGGATATGTTAATGAACCCCATTCTTTTTATCATACGAATTGAATATTTCCAACTGAGCGAAAAAATGCCCAGGCTGGGAATCGAACCCAGATCCTTGGCTTACAAGGCCAATGCTTTTCTGAGCGAAAAAATGCCCAGGCTGGGACTCGAACCCAGATCCTTGGCTTACAAGGCCAATGCTTTTCCTGGAAAAGCATTGGCCTTGTAAGCCAAGGATCTGGGTTCGATTTCCAGCCTGGGCATTTTTTCGCTCAGTTGGAAATATTCAATTCGTATGATAACTTTACCAATCAGTTTGATTGTGTTAAAATAATAGCCCATTCTTTTTGTTATGTGTGCGGGGAGCTAACTTTGAAAAAGCATCGATGCGCTTTCACGCCGCTAATAAAGACTGCCTATCACATGTACTTTGGATGTAAAATGGGTGAACAAGATAAGAAATGAGCACCTCATTCTTGTTGTACACGATGTGCTACAAACCTCCGGGCGTGGATGAAAGGTACAAGAAAGAGTATGCCTTTTGCTATACCCATGATATGCCGCGAGCCGAACCATCATATAACTGACTGCTACTTTTGTATTACAAAAATTAAAGGATTCTTTGCAAGAAGTAAACATAAAATTAAGTACCCGAACTTAGATTCAGCAATGCGACCAGTATTACATAATGATGAATTACAAATACCGAAACCTCCAGAGAATTTTACATATGACGATGCAGCAATAGAAATGGAAATTGGTGAATCTGAAACTTTCTCTACGTCTGATATAAACTATTCACCTGGCATAAATGAACAAACACACCTAATTACTCAATAAGAATTAAATGATCTTGTGAGAGACTTCAATTTATCAAAGAAAAACCCAGAACTACTTGGATCAAGATTGCAAGGTTGGAATATCCTAAAAAATAATACAAAGATATCTATTTATCGAGATCGACACAAGATATATTCGACATTTTTTTAAAGAAAAGGTGATTTATGCTATTGTAATGATATAAGTGGTTTAATGTCTGCTTTAAATTGTCAATATAACTTGGAACAATGGCAATTGTTCATCGATGGTTCGAAAACCAGCTTGAAGACTGTGCTTCTTCATAATGGAAATTCTCTGCCGTCTGTTCCAATAGCATATTCTTGCATAATGAAAGAGTCTTAAGAAAATATGAAGATAATGCTTCATGAAATTGATTACTCACATCATGATTGGAATATATGTGTGGATTTGAAAGTAATTGCCATTCTTATTGGTATGCAACAAGGTTATACAAAATATTGTTGTTTCCTATGCCAGTGGGATAGCAGAGCAAAGCATGAGCATTATACCAAAAAGAAGTGGCCAGAGCGGAAACAATATATTGCAGGGAAAAAAATATCCAAAACGTTCCTCTAATCGATAAAAAGAAAGTTATTCTTCCACCTTTACACATAAAGTTAGGATTGATGAAGAATTTCGTTAAAGCTATGAATAAAGAAGGTTGTGGATTTCAATATCTGCAAGAACAATTTCCATCGCTAAGCTATGCAAAAATTAAGGAGGGTATTTTTGTTGGCCCACAAATTAGACACCTTATGAAAGACAAAAATTTTTATGATACATTAAGTGATTTAGAAAAAGCAGCATGGATCGATTTTAAAAATGTTGTGACACATTTCTTAGGAAATCATCGAAGTCCTAACTATGAAACATTAATTAAAGACATGCTAAAAAGTTACAAAGATTTAGGATGTTCAATGTCGTTGAAAATTCACTTTTTAGCACCTCATCTAAATTTTTTCCTCGAAAACATGGGAGCTGTGAGCGACGAGCATGGAGAGCACTTCCACCAGGATATTTCTGCAATGGAAACCCGATATCAAGGCAGGTGGACCCCTAATATGCTCGGAGATTACTGTTGGAACCTTATTAGGGAAGCTAGTGATTGTGCCTATAAAAGAGCATCCACAGATAAAACATTTACCGCTACAGTAAGTATTAAATTTCTTATTAATATCATTTCTTTTTACAAAATTCTTCTACATTTTTCTGAAACTTTATAAACAATGCATATTTTCAGTGTTTTAAATATTAATTTTAAGCTTTATAAGTGTTTATTTAAATGTTTGTCATTACTAAAATACCAAATGATAAATTTCATAAGGTATATGTGTCGAATAAATACTACAAAATTCAGATTTTCAAGATTTTGAATTTTTTAAAAATCTGTGGGTGATGGAAACTTTTTAATGGCATATTCTTTCACAGCACCACCTAGAATATAAAAGTCACCACACACTTAGTTAGAAACAGAAACCTTGTTTATCAGTATGCAATATCCGCAACAATGAACAACATTAAAAAATGAAACAATTTAAACCAAAGACACACCCAAAAAGAGAACCGACATGACCATATTACAACTGAAACATTTAACCAATTTCAGAACAACAAAAATCTCCCTCCCAAATAACTGGCATAGTCAAAAGCGAATCTCCACGGTTGCCGCAGAAAATATTCACATTCTTAAAATATAACAATTATAATTGACATATAGTCCATATAATAAAAATTATTACATGCTATTTTAATGATCCTGGAATAAATTATTACAAAAAGTGCATTAAGAAGTATCTGTTTAAAATTAAACAATTAATAATTAAGAGACATAATCTAATATAATATAGAGGATGGCAACATTATTAGGTTAGAACTAAATAAATAATTATTTAATGCTGCCATCTAGCGGTACTTCATAAAAATTAAAAAATTAAGAATGTCTCTATATAAATAAATTCACGTCTAAAATAAGTAGTTATATTTTATAGTGCTGCCATCTATTGTAGATTACCAAATATAACTGTAGAAAAATTGCTTATTTAAAATATTGCTAATATTTGAACCTATAAAATCACTTTAAGACGGTACAACAATATCATTCTAAAACAGCTCAACAGAATATCGATAATAATCATTTAGCATATTTAATATAATGTTTTATAATTATTTTTTATTATTTCAATAAAAATAAAGTAATTTAATAATAATTTCACATAAGTTACTATAATAATAATGTAAAAGTTTGTTTCTATTAATCACTTAATAAAATTAATGTTTCGTTGCTGAATGGGGGGGGGGGGGAGATACCAACAGATTTCAACATTTCTACAAACTTATAAATACATATATCATAAACTGTATTAGCGTCCATCATTACAAATCGAAATATATTGAAGTAAATTAATAAAAGTGACTTAAATTAATGTAAATTAATTTAATATAAATATTTTTATACAGTACTAAGGACAGCAACATCATAAGGAACAGAATAAACATAGAAACTCGTAAATTCAACTTACCATTCTCCCCCCCCCCCTTTTTTTTAATATATTTATATTAAATCAACATTTGCGTATAAATTATCCAGACAACTCCACCCTCCTTCATAATTTAGCATCTACCCACCCAGCACACCTATTAAATTTTTTATATATATATATGTTGTATTTTAATTTTTTTTGTTTATTTGCAGTTTTTTTTGTAATTTTTTGTTATTTTTTTGATACGCAAAATGTTGATAGTAACATACAAGAAATCTCCCTACTATACATTGTTTAGATCATTAATTAATTGTAGATTAAGGAATATATGAATTTCTTAGGAAGACCATGATTTAATGCATCAAATATTAATTGTTTAATGTTTTCATTGATAAGATGTGATGAACATAAAATTTTGATTCTATACAAATGATTAATTAGTATATTACGGTAAACTGAAATATGTAGACAGGATTTAAAATGAGTAAATGTATTAACTTTGAATTGAAAGTCTTTACGTTTGTCATAAAGATCAGTAATTGTTTTGTTTTGTGCGATCATGATTTTTAGATCTAAAAAGTTAATAGTATTATTTGTTAAAAGGTTTTCTATCAATTTTAAATTAGTTGGATAATCAACTGGAAACGAGAAATATTTGATTATATATATGTATATTGGTTTGTTAAATAGTTTGGTAAACAATTTCGTCAAGGATAAAGATTACTGCGACGCTTTACTTTTGGCGATTAAAAACATCGCCAAATAATCGTAGGCTTTATAAGGAGCTCTGTCTGGATGCGTCGTTCTTTTTGAATTGGGTTGCTGCTTTAGATGGACAGTTTTAAAGTGTTCTTTTCGAATTCGGTTACTGCTTTGGATGGCCAGTTTTAAAGTTTTCTTTGGCCAGTATGGTCTTGACAGATATGGGGAAGTTTCATGAGTAATTGCCGGTAAAACCCAGCATGCAAGTCTTTAGCCTTGCAATCTGTCTCCATTGGTTGTTTTCTTTTCGTTCATGATTTAGTTAGTAAGTTTTTTCCATGGTTATTTTGTTAATTTTCTCTGTAATTCAGTAGTTTTGGGATTGGATGTGTAGTGTGTGGTTTTTGGTATTATATTAACCTTTGAAGTTCGATGGCATGGCTACGTCTTCAAGTGGTTCAGTTTGAGTATGGTTTATGTTTTTATGAATTGATTAGATAATCGTTAGATATGTTTTAGGCAATTGTCAGGCATATTTTGACGCTGTAATTATTCCTTTTATAGTTTTTCCCTATTCTGTTTATTATTTCTAGTTATAGTTTTTGCAGTTTGGTACTGTTTATTTTTGTTCATCTTTGTTATATATTATTCGTTCATGTTATTTTTTAGATTTTATGGTTTTGTTTAAAGTGTTAGTTTTATTCATTAGTTCCCATTTTGTTCAGTTTTATTAAAAAATTGTATTGAGCGTGAATATACATTTATAATTATGAAATTTACAAAAAATAGAATTTTAGATACCGGCAAGAAATGGAATTCATTAGAGGACCATTGTGCTCGGTCGGTTCCTGATACCATGGTAGGGAATGGATCGTTAGAAAGTAACCATGATTTACAAGTGGATTTGGTTGGCTACGGAAGTAAAGGAGTTGATGATAGCTTTTGCAAAAAGAGTATGCAAGGTTTAGTTTTTGAGAAAAATAGAAAAATGTATAAAAATTATAAAAATTGTGAAAAAAATTATGTAAAAAATTGTGAGTTTGATATTTTTTTGGAAAGAGGGGAAGTTGATGATGTACGGAAAAGGAAATCGATCAGGTATAATACCAGATATATTTATAATAGTCATTTAATTAATGAGAATTACGATGGCGGTGAAGGTAGAGATAACGGTGTTAAATATAAAACTAGAACGTTTTATAATTCAAACTTAAAAAGGGAGATGATTTTCAATAATCTCAAATTAAGGAAATGTAGTGATAAACGTTGTAAAGTATGCCCGAGTGTGGGCTCAGAGTATAACACTATCGGGGACATTAGGTATTTAAAAGTATGTAAGGTTTACAACAGTGTTTATAAACTTAGCTGCAAGATATGTGGAATGTCTTATATAGGTCAAACTTCTGACACGATTAATAAGCGTTTCAATAACCATAAGTCTGATATCAGACATTGCAAAACTAATAAAGAAGAACAAGAGATTGAAATTAGACATTTCAACATGCATGGTATTGAAAACATGGAATTAACGATTTTAAAGATTGTCCCTAACAAAAAAGAAAGATTGTTATTTGAAAGTGACATGATGATTAAATGTGGTACGGTTTACCCATACGGGTTAAATGTTATGTTCAATGGAACTAACGTTATGAAAAAATTAAGAAACAGTTTATTAGAAGTTTCAATATACGAACGTATTGAACATCCCATGAATTATAAATTCAATAAGGAGATGGACCACAAGATAATAGCAAAGGAATATGACAATATTAATGAAATTAAAAGTTCATTTCTCAAGAGTGATTTCGTGGGAATAGTAAGAAATATAAAATTTATTATATTTAACGTGAAAAAACGTTTTATAGGTGATTTGTTAAACTTATTGTATTCACATAAGAGTAACTATAATATAGATTTGGCTTTGGACATTTTGAGGTATAGAATTAGTTCACAACATTTGAAGGAAAATCTGGGCAGAAGTAACAACAATAATAACAAAATAGTTAATAGAATGTATTTTGTAATGGATTACATAGAAATTAAAAAATATGGTATAAATATGGGCAAGGTATTAAATAAATACAATGATTTGCTTCCAGATAAGAACATGGAGATTGTCAAGGTTTATAGATACGATAAACCTTTAGGTCGTATGGTTTTTAATTATAATAATTTTTCAAAAGAAATTGGTAGAAACAACGATAATAATTTATGTCATTGTCATGATCCGGTTTATCGAGATTATGTCTATGTGGATCACGGTCATGTATTGACCGGTAATTTAGACATTGTCAAGGACAGAACATTGAGAGATTATATGCGGTTTGGTACAAAATTTCGTTTAAAAAGATTAAACACTAAGGATTTTATAAAAAAACGATTAAAAATCAACGTGGATATGTTTATACATAAACTAATGAACAAATTTTGCTTACCAGAAATAACTTTTCTGGAATGGAAACACAATATATTAAAGGATTTGAGTTCAATTTACTGTGGTAAAACAGGGGGGATTTCGTTGGAAGAATATAAAGTATTAAAAGATTCTATCAAGGATTTACAGAGTAATTTCGTTATAACATATATTGATAAGGCAAATACAAATTTTGCTATTATTTGTAAAGAGCTATACTGTAATCAATTAAGACAATGTTATAACAATACACATAATTACAGGTTGTTAAATACAAGTGTAAAAGAGATAGACAGTAGAATTGCTGCTTTTTATAAAAGGTTAAAATACACACAACGTAGTAAGGAATTCCCTTATAGGGTTTTGATTCCTAAATTTCATAAGGACCCCATTGCCTTTCGTACAATTACATGTGGTTTTGGCACTTATTTGGAAGTAGCTAATAAAAAGTTTTTGGATATTTTGCAGAGTTTATTTGAAGCGGCATTAAAACAAAATTACACATGTATTATAAAAAATAGTTTTGAGTTACTTAATAGATTGAAAGGTTTGAGTAATATTAAAGGTCTATATGTTTATGATTTTGAAGATTTATATAACAGTTTTGATTTAAATGATCTTAAAAATAAAATATTCGAATTTTTTAAGAGGTACAATATTTTGGTTAAAAATTTGGATCATTTGACAAATTTATTTAATTTCGTAGTTAATGAAAATTATTTATTCGATGGTAAGCATGTGTTTCAGCAGATAAGGGGTATACCTATGGGGTAGTTGCAGTTCGGTACTTGCAGATATTTATTTATTTTTATACGAGGTTATAGAGACAACGGATAAGGATTTTTTAAGTTTCAGATATATTGATGATGTATTGTTAGTAAGGATTAACGATTCCAATAGCGATTTAAATTTAGACTACTATCCCCAAGGTTTGATATTAAAAAAAAACTTCATATGACAAAAAGCATGTAAATTATTTGGATCTCACTATCGACATTGAGAGGGGTGGATTACGGACTAGCATTTATGATAAGAGAAAGGATTACAACTTTGAAACTATTAAGATATTAAATTTTAATTCCAATGTACATATTTCCATTTTCAGAAATATCATTATCAATAGTTTAATAAGGATAGTAAAGTTAAATTCTAATCATAATAGTATAATAAATGACATTATAAATCTCTATTAAGATGCAATGGATCAGAATTTTCCTATTGGTTTGTTAAATAGTTTGGAAAGAATTTCGTCAAGGATAAAGATTACTGCGACGCTTTACTTTTGGCGATTAAAAACATCGCCAAATAATCGTAGGCTTTATAAGGAGCTCTGTCTGAATGCGTCGTTCTTTTTGAATTGGGTTGCTGCTTTGGATGGACAGTTTTAAAGTGTTCTTTTCGAATTCGGTTACTGCTTTGGATGGCCAGTTTTAAAGTTTTCTTTGGCCAGTATGGTCTTGACAGATATGGCGGAAGTTTCATGAGTAATTGCCGGTAAAACCCAGCATGCAAGTCTTTAGCCTTGCAATCTGTCTCCATTGGTTGTTTTCTTTTCGTTCATGATTTAGTTAGTAAGTTTTTTCCATGGTTATTTTGTTAATTTTCTCTGTAGTTCAGTAGTTTTGGGATTGGATGTGTAGTGTGTGGTTTTTGGTATTATATATATATATATATATATATTTAAAAAAAACACAATTTGCCGAACGAATTAAAAAAACAAATTTATTTCCTACAGTATTTAAGCCCAAGAAGGGGATATATATTAAGATATTTCATTCAGTTAGTTCTACATTTAACTTTAAATTTTTGTAACAAATTAGTTAAATCAAGCGACCATTAAGAAGTAAAAATGAAATTCAAGCAATATGATATTTAAACAGCCTAAAAACTTAGTTCCGTTCAAACGAAACTGAAAGAAATCTTTGACTTTTTTCCAAATTTAAGTTGCAAATATTTGTATTGTTGATTTTGTATGATGTTTAAGGTAGGTGAAAACAAATGATTAGGTACATCTAAAATACAAACCTTCCAAAAAAAATCTAACTAAAAAAGTTCGTACTATAAATAGTTTTATAAATATTTTTTTGCGTAGCATATTGTACTAAATGTATATTTTAGTGCACTTCAATAAGTGTCTATCAATTTCATTTTGTTCGAAAGACTGTAACATCATTAAAATGCACTTGCAATAATTTTTTCCCATTGGCCGTAATGTAACGGAAAACTTTTGACTGTCCCTGTAATTAAACTATATATGCAATTTTCATAAAATTTGAAATGACTCGACAAAATTTTGCAACAATTATATATTTAAAATTTCAGACCATTCTGAAGGTTGTAACGTCATTAAAATGCACTTGCAATAATTTTTTCACATTGGCCGTAATGGAACGGAAAACTTTTGAGTGTCCCTGTAATTAAACTATGCATCCGATTTTCATAAAATTTTAAATGACTCGACAAAATTTTGCAACATTATATATTTAAAATTGAAGACCATTCGGTTGGATAATTTTTGCTCTGTTATAGACGGACAGACAGATATACGGGCAGAAAGACAGACGGACGGGCTGAACGACGCCTATAGGTGCTAGGTATTTATATAATTACGAACGCACCTAAAAAAAAAGACCTTGAGGAATAATTTTAGATAAAAAATGCGGTAATAACGTTAAGTACACTTAACGTTACTTCGTTGAGTTTACTTAACGTAACTTCGTTAAGTTTACTTAACTTTAAAAGTGTTTGTCGTTAAAATTTACAAATAATTATTTTTATTTCTTAGTACCACAAAATGAAATTGAATATGAACAATATATATATTACATGCCCGGTTGTAATGCTGATGTCATATTGATAATGAAACCTGTAAAAAAAATTTCGGTTATTTGCAAATTTATTAACTTCTAAGCATCCGACTATTACAATTTTTGGTACTACTCCCGTAGACCAATTTCGCCAAATTATATAAATCGCCAAACCACTCGCCAAATTATGCAAACTGACATAACTTTTATTTTAAATAACGAAAGAACAAATAAATTAGTATAACGTTAATAAAAATAGAAATAAAACGTCGAAATAAAAATCACTTGAAGACGTAAACACGTGTAACTTGCTTAACCCCTTAAGTGCCACAGACGTATATATCCGTCTCGCATAGTCGATGCGTTAAGTGCCACTGACGTATATATACGTCAGTCCAAAATATTGTCCTTTATACTGTGCTGTACCAGCAAAACCACGCTCACGGCTTTGGAATTAAAAAAAAAGAAAAAGAAAAAAGAAAAAAGACTTTGAAGGCGTTTTTGAAAGACTGACCTATTTCAGAGGAGAAGGGGTAGAAGGAACTACCTTCATAAAGCCTATCGCACTGAGCTAGTGACGTGAAAATTCAAGCGAATTTTTTGCCATATTTGACAAGGTTCCGCCCTTTTTATACACCTCTATTATTTTAGAGAAAATATTGTTTGGTTTGCCGTTCACTTTTCGTCTTTCTATCGCATTGCTATTTTGATGTCACTACCTCAGTCTCATAGCTTTAGCCATGCAGTTTCTCGAATTTTCTAGAATTTCGTAGGAGTATGTCCGATAGTGAGTTGGATGACGACTTTCCGTCATCTTCTGGATCAGAGACGTCAGAATATGATATGTCAGATGAAGAGAATTCAGATAACGACTATTCTATGAAAGATGCCAGAAACTGGGTACGATTGGATATAAAAAAATTACCTATGCCACCTTCACGGTTTCCATTTTTGGGACAACCAGGAATAAATAAAAATGTAACAGATGTTACGAACCCACTTTTATTTTTTGAATTATTTTTTTATCAGAAGCTGGTGCTTCATATTGTTACAGAAACTAACCGTTTTGCAGACCAGTATAACAACCAGCATCCTGGAAAAGAGAAATCAAGGACGAAGTTGTGGCGTCCAACAACTTTAGAAGAAATATATGTTTTTTTAGGTATACTTATCCTGCAAGGAATACTTATAAAACCACACGTTGCGCTTTACTGGTCTAAAAACAAATTGATCGAAACTCCAATTTTTGGGAAATTTATGAGCAGAAATCGCTTTCATCTTATCATGAAATTTCTGCACTTTTCTGATAACAGTACTTTTGATAAAAATTCACATCCAAATCCAAAACTAAGTTAAATATGGCCTGTTTTTTCTCACATGATGAAGAAATTTTCAAGTGTCTATACACCTGAAAGGGACCTAAGCATTAATGAGAGCTTGATGCTTTTCAAAGGCAGGCTATCATGGGTACAATACATACCAATGAAAAGAGCTCGCTTTGGAGTAAAACTCTTTGTACTTGCTGAAGCAGAGACAGGATATATTCACAATACGATCGTGTACACAGGACAGAGTAAAATCTTTGATAAAAACTATGAGAACTATGAAGTCGCAACAAAAGCAATGATGACGCTTATTAAACCTTTTTTGGGAAAAGGTTATTTTCTAATTGCAGACAATTTTTATCTCTCACCAGAATTAGCAGACCTTCTTATCCAAAATTCAACTGACGTATATGGAATTTTTCGTCCTAATCGACGTGATTTGCCGGAAAATTTCAACAAACTTACTTTGAAGAAAGGCGAAAAAGCCGCTTTCCAAAGAGGCAAAATTACCGTGTTGAGATGGCGTGACAAAAAAGATGTTTCGCTTCTTAGTTCTATCCATACAGCAAATTGCTCTGAAACTGAAAAAAATGTCATGAAGCCAGCTATTGTTATTGATTATAACTTGAAGATGGGTGGGGTTGATAGAGCGGATCAGGCATTAGTTTGTTATTCAACAACACGAAAAAGATAGAAGAGGTATTATTTAACAATATTTCGCCATCTATTAGATATGGCTATTTGGAATGCCTTCACATTACAAAAGAAACAACTCCGTAACGTTGATAATTACAACTTCCGCATGAATTTGGTGGAACGTATATTTGAGAAATTTCACATTACTCCCCCACAACCTGCCAAACGATAGAAATTAGAAAGTGGCTGTCCTTTACGACTTTCTGCTAGACATTTTCCGGACTTATTAACATCAACGTCTTCAAAGAAAAATTCATCGAGAAGATGTGCGGTTTGTTCAATGAAAATATTCGCCACGAATTCTGCTATCAATGCACTGAATGTGATGTTGGTTTATGTGTCCAACTATGTTTCAGGATATATCACACGGCCACTAAGTTCTAACATCTTTTTTATCATATTGTTACACTATAATTTTACATTTTTGGTATAATTTTTGTACATAATTTTTGTATTTTCGTTTCTTTTTATATTTTCGTGGAAGTACACAATGTTTATATTAAAAGCTTGTCTCTTATTTTCCTCAATACACCGCATAACTACGTGCATCTGTTTGGAAAACTGTGACACGGGGAAAGAATCTCGTAAGTTTTTCTCGGCAGGTAAGAGATTACAATAACTACTAATTGTTTAATATTTTACTTATGACAGTAATTTTTGCTCGTGTTGCAGATGTGCAGTACAAGAAAAAAGTTGACGTTATACGAAAAACACATTTTTGATTTTATCATTATTTTTGCAGTGCAATAAACCTTCCGTTAAATCACATATCCTTTTTTTTGAAAAAAAAAAAATCAATGCATAAAGACATGACATAAAGAATCCGACTAAAATGAACGCAAGAAAAACTTTTTTCGTATAATGAAACGAATAGAACCAATATTGTTACCAACAAACTGTTGGTTCTAAAGCGTACTTATTTATCGGAAGAGAATCAATAAATCATATTCGAAAAATATGAATTATTTACCTAGATGAATTTTTACATAAAAAGTTTTTTTTCGGAAATATGGATTTGTTCACGCAAAACTCACTCCTGACTCTTTTGTTCGAGATATATACAATAGTTTCCTATCGGTAGCTTAAGGGCTCGGTAGCTTAAAGGTAGCTTAAGGTTTTCAGTTATTTGTGAATCCACAAAAATTAAAAATTGAATGGAACATCTTCTATCTCTCAATGATTATTTACAGAGTTCGCACGCTCTTAAGCCACCCCCCATTTTGTAAGGCCACTAAGTTCTAACTGTGGCACTGGGGAGTGAATCTCGTAAGTTTTTCTCGGCACGTAAGGGGTTAAAGTCAAGTGAATGTGACATTTACGATCAACCATTATTGGCATTTAATCTTTTAGTTTGGCGATAGATTTTTGGTCGACGGGATAACTAAAGTAGTACCCAATTTTTACACAGTCTTAAAACAATATAAACAGTTCAGTATTTCATTTCGGCTGGTATTCCTTAAGGAAATTAAAACTTCATCAACAAATAAATAAAAGAAAAACATAAATAAATCACAAAGTTAACACCTTTTTAATCGAATGGGCACATCTCTATGTAATTAATATACATGCTTAAAAGTCAGTATTGGTGAAATATTTTGACTTTTTGAAAAATTTTTGACGTCATAGTCACCTGCTTTCTGTATTTACTCTTATTAAAGCTTGTTCTTTCCCTAACAAATGTCTGAAAATATGTTTTATTTCCCGTATGACGCCATATTCATCGTCTTTTTAATTCGTAACCAATTTATTTCAAATTCCATTTCTCACGTGGAAACATTTTAACTGAAAATTAATTACTGTAAATAAATTATTATTACGGCTTTTGAATTTTTTGCAACAATAGAAAAAAAATGTTAAATTTTATAGCAAAAATGTCAATTCATTCTCAATGAAAAAAAGCGAAATTTGGAATTATTAAGGAAAATATTTGCATAATATAAATAAAGCTTTGGCCATGTTACACTCTGCATTATAATTCACCCATATGCAAAGGCATTTTATCATCCGTTTTGATCCTGACGTCAGGCAAGCATTTTCGTACTTGCCTGACGAATTTACAATATCATTAACATTACAAAGAATAAAAAATGAGCGGCATCAGAAACAAAAAGGTGGGAAGAAAAAATGAAAAAGTTGTGATCTCCATAGGCTTTCTATGTTAAATTAACATTGGAAAGTGACACTGGAAATAAATAAGTATTGCGCTGCCGTCCAATACTTATATATATATATATATATATATATATATATGTATATACATATATCAATTTTTATGGACACGATAACATACGTAATTCTTCACAAATCTCTTCCAAACTGATACATAAAATCAAGGGGCATAAAATCTTGGTCAAGTTCGTTAATGGGCAAAATGAGACCAAGGTGATGGAAATAAGGAAGGGTTTTGTGAAAACCGAAAAAACCCCACAACTTCTGAATTTTTGTACATATCAAATCAGTTTAAAGTTTTTATTACTTCTAAAAATAGGGCCAAAAAATATGTATCACAGATATTTGATAAAATTAAAAATGAGCTCAAGGGGCGCAAAAAAAAAAAAAAAAAAAAAAAAAAAAAAAAAACAGGGTTTTAGGGAGAAAAAAATTCATAACTTCGTCAATTCTCAATATATCAAATCCAATTAAATTTATTATAAATCTTCTTCATATTCTCTACAACTTTTATATTGACAAGTTTTTGATAGAACCAATTTGTACCGCAAAATAAATAAATAAATAAATAAATAAATAAATAAATAAAACGAAAACAAAAAAAGGGGGGGGGGGGGTTGAAGAAGAAAAAAAGTCCATAACTCCGTCAATTCACAAGATATAATGTCCACATGAATTTATTATTTATCTTCTTAATATTATCTACAATATTTATACTAACGAGTTTTTGATAGGACCAATTTTTAAGCAAAAACAAATTAAAAATATATAGCATTTGAAGAAAAAAATCATAGTATTAAAGGGTGTATTCAAATCCAATCTGCTTATTTTCTGACTCATTTTTAGCTCTCAGGATATCAAAGCCTGAGAGCTAATGTGCCCGCCGGTTCTGTATGTATGTATGTATGTATGTATGTACGTATGTACGTAACGCGATAACTGTTGATAGAAATATCCGATTTGCTTCAAATTTTTTTCTAGGTTCATTCTGATAAGGCGCTTCCCTGATTAGTTTTGGGGGTTCATTGGTTAAATATAAAGGGGGAAAGGGAGGCTCGTCCCAGCCCCCTTAATTTAGATAAATAGGTTTTTCATGCAGAATTAATCGATTTGCTCCAAATTTGGTATACCAGTTTATTATATTAAGGAGCTTCCCTGATTAAATTTGGAGGTTAATTAGTTAAGTATATAGGGGGAAAGGGGGCTAGTTCCCCCTTTAATTTAGATAAATGGGTTTTTCATGCAGAATTTATCGATTTGCTCCAAATTTGGTATACCAGTTTATTATGTTAAGGAGCTTCCCTGATTAAATTTTGGAGGTTCATTAGTTAAGTATATAGGGGGGAAAGGGGGGGGGCTAGCCCTCCCCTTAATTTAAATAAATGGGTTTTTCATGTAGAATTATTCGATTTGCTCCAGATTTGGTATACCGGCTTATTATGTTAAGAAGCTGCCTTGATTAGATTTGGAGGTTCATTAGTTAAGTACAAAGAGGGGAATATAGGGTTGTATATTGGTTACGAATTAAGTATATAGGGGGGAAAGGGGGGGCTAGACCCCCCCCTTAATTTAGGTAAATGGAGTTTTCATGCAGAATTATTCGATTTACTTCAAATTTGATATACCGGTTTATTCCGTTATGGCGCTTCTTTCATTAGATTTGGAGGTTCATTTGTACAGTATAAAAGGGGGAAAGGGGGGCAAGTCTCCTCCCTTAATTTAGATAAATGGATTTTCATGCAGAGTTATCCAATTTACTTTATTTTTTTTTCTATGTTCATTCTGATAAGGAGCTTTCCCTATTAGATTTGGAGGTTCATTAGTTAAGTATAAAGGGGGGGAAGGGGTTAGACCCCGCTTAATTTAGCGATATGGTTTTTTCATACAGAATTATCTGATTTGCTTCAAATTTAATATACCGTTATATGTTAATTTACGTTATATGTCAAATTTAATATACCGTTATTTAATATATGTTAAGGAGCTTCCCGGATAAGTATAAAGGGGGAATAGGGGGTCTTATCCCCTTCATTTATTTTTTAGAGGCATTATTCTATGAAATAAGAGTATAATATACAGTAAGTGTGAATAGCCTGTGAGCTCAATGCCATAAGTTTAACTGGGCACATTTCTTTTTATTAAATTCATTGTTGCTCTGAAACGCATACAATTGGTAGATTCTATTATTACGGAACTATATAATGTACCGTAATGGTCGATTTTTTGATAGAGGCAGAATATATTTCAAAAAATGATGTCAAATTGGGCATTTTGAACCGAATTTCTCGAAGCGATTGTGTTGGAAGCGTAAAATATTGTCCTACTGAGAAAATAATTGTTTATAAATCAAGTTTTAATTAATTGATCGAAAAATACAAACATAGATCGCTTAGAAATCTCTTCAAAAATCATGTCAGCAAGTTTCATATTTTTTCTTTTAAAAATGAATCTGAAAGCATGCCAGGAAATTTATAGTTATTGAGCAGTAAAAAGTATTTTTTTAATACCGCCTTACCATGATTCTGATAAAACCAGCTCTTATATAAAAATGAAACAAAAACTCGCCAAAAGTGGTCAGGTAAAATTGTTAAAGTGGTTTTATCTCTAATCATGATTTAATTTTTGTTGTTGAAATTAGCACTTAACTTCAAAATATACCTGCGCTTGTAGGCCGAGCCGGCAGGGTTTGTTTTTTTTTTTTTTGTCGACGAATCAAAGTTACTCTGCAGATCCCTTCGATCAGAATGTCCTATGATGCAGACTACGGATAATTTTCTTGTTTTTAACTTCGGACTTTGGGTTTCGCTTGTTTTGAGCAAGGTGATCGGTTTAATTTCATTTTCATTTAATTTTATCTGTAAAGTTTGCCTGATAGAATTGAGATTTCTGTTTGAAAATAAATTGTCGTACTTAAAAAAATCTATCTTAATTTAACGAGTATTATTTCAACATCCCCTTCTTTAAAAGCTATTGATACAAATGTCATAATCGAATGAGATGAAAATATTATAATAGACAATTTGAAATCCTTAAGATTTTTCTTGTGTTCTAAGTACACTGAAAAAAAAATCTGTTTATTTTGCAGATAAACACTGCCGCCATAACTGACAGCAAGGACTATTTATTTTACAGGAAAATCTCTTCTGATGATTTTTTCTGTAAAATAAACTGTTTTTTACTGGCATCTCAGATGACAGTTTTTTCTGTCAATTCAACGTATTTTTTTAATAGCTAATTTTTAAGTATGTAAGCCCGAGATATTTAATTGATATTTTAAAGAAAATTATTTTGACATTTGACATTTACGGACTTGAGAGTCCATGTTATGTAAAGAAAAAAAAATTATAATGAGTTTGTTTGTTTTTTGCTTTTTAAATTCGCATTTTTTTTTTCTGTATATCACAAAAATGAAGCTCAATCTACTCTTTGGTTAGTGGATTCGTATTATGTCCCAAGAATGGAAACTAAGTGACTGTGTAAGACCTACGACAAATTTGAGAAATAATTCCACAATCGCTTTGAACATCACAGGAGGTACTATCCACATCCTTAAAAAACTATTAAAACTTCTAAATTAATATTTCAAATGAAAAGTAATAAGTACTAGTTGAAAAATTGCAGTATCCTTAATAAATGCAGCTTACCTAATTGAGCGGAATTTTGGTTAATGAATATTATTAGATAGGGTAAAGCACCCATATTTCGTCCCCTTTCCTAATTTTGTCCCCCTTTACTTCCCTGTTTCTGTGAAAGTGGAGCCACTTATCACGTAAGGCTCAGGGAACGGATAGTAAAAAGTTGTCAGTAGTGAAAGTTTCGTTCGCAAGACGCATACATATATTAAAGACGCCCAATTTCCTATCTTTAGAAGACCTGAGTTCTTATTACGTCGTTTGTAGAACGTTATTTACTGTACTATAAGTATTTATTTCTTATTCTTTGCATGCATTTTACATAGGTAAGATGCTGACAGTACCATACAGTGAGTTTTAGGACGCTCAGTTCATCTTACAGGAACTGAAGCACCACCATATTGGGAAGTAGCGTGGTAGCAATTTCGTCCCCCTTGCAGTTCTTATTTTCGTCCCGGGGACGAAATTAAGAATGCTTTTTCATGACAATTTTTTCAGTTTTTTCCTCAATTTAATGTAAATTAAATTACTTACTCGTTTAGAAATAAATTTTGATTTAGTTATAAGTTAAGCCTCAGCGTATTGAATTGTTTTGAGGGGGATGAAATTGGGACCATTTTTTTTCTTTTTCCATATATAAATACTTTTGAAAAAACAATTTTCCGCATTGTTAAAAATTTTTTGTACGATATTTGCCTATGTTTCTATGAGCGTGGGTAGCTAGTCTATGCAAAATCCAAATTTGGTAGTTTTTCTCTGAAAATTACAACATTTAGGGCCTAAAAGTGACTGGGGGTGGGATGGGACGAAAATAGGGCACCTTACTTTATATCATGTTCTCAAAAACTATTTTTGTACCTTTACTAATATTTGGTGTAACTGCTTGTCGGGCGGGGGAGAGAACAGTCTACAGGACAAAGAATGCTGGATTTGAATCCCATGCTAGATCGTAGTTGTTCACATTTCAGTTTAAATGGGGATCCCAGACTGTTTAGCCCTCTTGACTGTTGCTCCCCAATGAAACCAACAATCCAACGGCACCATATTGAATGATGTCTGCTTTTTTGTCGAGATTTATGTAATGCAGTAATTTTTATTAAATATATTTACACCTTTTACAAGGATAAATAATTTTCGAGCAATGTTAATGTGATTTTAAACCAGAAAGTAAAGCCCTTACGTTAACGCAATTTACGACTGGCAAACATATTTGGCGATCTATACATCTGTCTTCCTGGCACCGATAATACGTAAGTACGGAATAATTCTCCTCTGATTTACTTTCTTTTTATTATCATCTGTAAGTTGTTGTTTCTCTGTAGATGTTTAAATCCTAGACTCACATTCATCTTCCGTGTCTGTAGGAAAACCTAAGTTATCTTCGCTGTCGGCCTCAGCATAGCTGATTACATTTTTCATGGCATCTTCAGATGTGTTAGTTTTAATATATTTTACTTTGCGTTTATTCTTCTTATTCTGGCGACTTATGCATCTCAACATGCCCCATCAACTGAAAATCAACGTACTCCACCCGACCTGTAACATAATAACCACCAACATAATTTCATCATTCTTCCCCATAAGTTTTAGGAACATCTGCAGCATATAAATATAGTCGTTGTTGTTCACTCGTATCTAAACCGAACATTGAAAACGTCTCATCGTAATTTAGGGCTTTACAAAATAACAAATGTTTGAATGAAAAAAATATACTTACTTGGCAAATATACACAAAATCAGCCTCCCGCTTTTTCTGTGATCTTCTGTCAAGCTGAAACAAAAGTAGATGAAAAACATACAGTAGTGGGTTGATGGGTAGCGACAGCAGCACGCTGATGTAACCGGTAATGTAGCTACATATTCAAACAGTTTTGTCATTGAAACTGTGTTGATTCAGAGCCCCGGAGTAAGCAAAATTGGTCTTTGTCAGTCTTTGGAGAGTCTTTGTCACTTGAAAAAGTTCAACCAAACACTCTTTTAAAGCTGTCAAATCATATATTCTTGTTTGGAGTTAAAATCTTAATTTATTTTGAATGGTAAAGAATCTTAATAACAAGAAATTCAACGTAAGAAATCTACATTATAAGGGACCAACCCGTCCGTCAGTAAGGCTGACGTAATTTTGACGTTGGCAACAATTAACAAAAAATTTCTCTTTTATTGCAAATTTTGTAACTTCTAGACATCACACAATTTCTATTTTTACACCGTCGAACAGAAACAAATGAATAAGCACAATTACAAAAACAACAATAAAAAAATAAATAAAACAACCTACAAATAAACAAACGCAGAAATAGACGTACAAACAAACATACACATACAAGCAGAATCACAAACAAATAAAAATTAAAAAGTACAAACAAACGCACAAACAGACGTACAAACAAACGTACAAATAAAAATAAAAACAAACAAACATATAAAAAGAAATGCACAATCTTACAAACAAACAAACGTACAAAGTATGGTACAAGGACACGTAAAAAGAAACGTAGAAAGAAACTTATGACAGAACAAACGTTTAGAGAAAAAAGTACAAAATAACATACATACAAACAGATGTACAAATAAACAAATGTTTAATCAAACGTACAAAAAAAACGTACAAAAAAACGTACAAATAAACAAATGTTTAAACAAACAGTTGAATTAAAAAGTACAAACGTAGAAAAACTGTACAAGGTACAGATAAACACAAAAACGTAAAAATGTACAAATGGACAAACAAACAAAGAAACGTAACAACAAACAGATAATCAAACAAACTAACTGTCGTGAAAAAAGTATAAACGTACAAACAATTAAATAGACAAAATCACAAACGAACAAATGCACAAATGAACAAGCGAACATTCGCACAAATGAATAAGTGAACAAACGCACAAACAAAAACGTACTAAAACGTACAAACAAAGAAATATATAAACACGTACAAACAAACAAACATACAAAAACGTACAAACAAAAAGTACAAAGACGTACAAATAAACCAACGTAAAAACACGTAGAAGCAAACATACTAACAGACTTACAAACAAACAAAAGTACAAAAAAACATACAAACAAAAGTACAAAAACAAACATACAAACAAACGTAAAACCTATAAACGTGCAAACAAACAAATGTAAAAACAAACATTTCTACAAGCAAACATGTAAAAGAAAGGTAAAATGAAAAGGTACAAACATGCAAAGAAACACAAACAAACAAACATTCAAGCGAAGAAACGTACAAACGAATATTCAAACAAACGTCAAATAAGCAAAGGTGCAAACAGACAAAAGTACAAAAAACCACATTGTACAAACAAATGCAAATGTTCAAATAAAAACCGAATAAGCAAACGTACAAAAAAGGAAACATACAAACGTAGAAACAAAACAAATTTACAAACAAACAAATATATAAATATTACAAACAGATGAAGAAACAAACATACGTAAAAATAAAAGAACAAACATACATAAAAACAAACGCAAAAACAAACAAATAATTTTTATAGAGATATACAAACAAACAAATGTGCGTACAAACAACATACAAACAAAAAATCAATGTTTAAAAGAAACGTACAGGCAGACAAATATACATAGAAACAGACAAATGTGCAAACAAACAAACATACATTTTTTGTAAAAATACAAATGTACAAACAAATTTAATGTGAAAATAAACCCAAAAACAAACAAACGTACAAACAAATAAACGAACAAACAAACGTTCAAACAAACGTTCAAACAAACGTAACGTTCAAATAAATGTATAAACACGTGCAAACGAACAAAGCTACAAAGGTACAAACAAATGTGCACAAAAATGTTAGTACGAAAGTACAAACTGACAAACAAGAAAGAAACAAATGCACAAACAAATGTTTCATCGAACAAAAAAGTACAAACGTGGAAACAAACACAATTACAAACAAACAAATATACAAACAAACAAATATACAAACACTCAAATAAACAGAAGCACAAACAAACAAACGTAAAACATGCAAATGTGCAAAAGCAGATATAAAGAAACGTACATACAAACAAATTATTCAAAGTGCAAACAAAACATACAAACAAACAGAGAAACAATCATCAAACATACGTACAAGCAAACAAATGCATAAACATGCATACAAATAAACGTACAAACAAACAAACATACAAATAAACGTACAAACAAAAACATACATGCAAACGAACGTACAAATAAACAAAAAAATTTAAGACAGGGGTACAAACAAGCAAACAATCATCTGAAAAAAACATACAAGCAATGTATAATTGAGAAAACGAACGCATTAACAAACAAATAAAAGTAAAAACAAATGTACAAACAAACATATGCACAAACAAATTTTATGGCAAGCGTACAAACAAACAAACGTATGAACAAACAAACGAACAAGCCTCGCCAGTGGCTGAGAGTTTCTGCTCTCAAAGCTTGTATACGAGAGGTGCTAGGTTCAAACCCATTCGTTTCCGTCGGCCTATTCGTTCGGAGTTTTCAGTGGTTTTCTTCTAACTTTGCGTAAATACTTGTGCAAGTTTCCATTACAA
Organism: Maratus speciosus; assembly: GCA_963932465.1. NCBI lineage: Eukaryota > Metazoa > Arthropoda > Arachnida > Araneae > Salticidae > Maratus > Maratus speciosus. Next base: position 140,008,452 of record OZ010787.1, on the reverse strand, counting down.
AGACCCACACTGAGGGAGCCTCCGGCTCAGACGTGTATCCTTTGTTTTGATAATCGGCCATCAACTCCAACACACAATCAAGCAAACAAACAAACTAACTAGCTTACTAATCACCTAAAAACAAACGTGTAAGCAAACAATGAAGGAAATAGACAGGCAAATAAACGAACACGCAATCGTACAAGCAAAGAAAGAAACAAACAAACATACAAACAACATACAGACAAACAAATAAACAAACAAATAAATGTACATATAAACAAACGGCAAGAAATGAAACATAAGCAATATTTTTCTTTATAATTTTATTATAGATTATTGATATAGTATAAAATTTGTGTATAATCAATTGTATTATAACAGTAATTTGAACATTTGAAAAAATTTTTGTTACTTTTATCTTTATAAATGTTTTTATCTATTTTAACAATCTTCATAATTATCGGTTTTGAGCTTCACAAAATGATTATATTTTAATCTAATAGATTTTCATATAAGCAAACAATAAGTACATTATAAAATATTGTTACATAAGGAATCTATATTTTAAATCAAAGACATGTCCGTGAGTATCGCTGTCATCATTTTCAGGGGGCAACATTCGACTGATACATTTCGCATTTACCGAAGTTTTTAAAATTTCTAGATATGACATAATTTCAATTTTTACATCTTCTAATAGAAACAAACGTACAAACAAACAAATCTACAAACAGACTAACTAACAAAGAAATGGTAATAAGTACAAACAAAGAAACTTACAAAGAGACCTACAAACAAACGTACAAATAAACGTACAAAAAAAGTGCAAACAAAGAAACGTACAGATGCAATTTCTGTAAAATTTATCTCCATTTACTGCTTTTTATGTTTTTTTAAAATAAGGTTCTAGAATGATTTTTTTTTAAATCTATCTCTATCACGTGCAGCCCGATTTTAAAAGATTAACACATTTGAACTTAAAAGAATAAAAATAGTTCAGCATTTGTTTCCGGCTAAGATCCCATAATGAAATTAAAACTTCACCAATGAATAAATAAAATAATAAAATAATATAAATAAAATACAAATTTAACAGGCATGCAGTCGAACTACGCTTTTAAACAACTGAAATTATTAGAATCAAGACGGGTGCTGTAATAACGAAATCTTCGGCGGTTTCTTCGGTTATAAATTCCTGGCATGCTGCTAATGCAAAAGTATCGTTTTAATAAATTTCAAAATTCTATTTGAATGCATTTTTAATATTTTTCATAGAAAAATGTTCTTGGTGTTGTTAGTAAATCTAAAAGAATATATTACATGTAAAAAAAAAAGTATTGAAAATTAAAAAAATAAATAAATAAAATGGTTTCACCGATATTTTGTAACCCGGGAAGTACGGGCTTGATCCCTTAGTGCAAATAAAGTAATGTTATTAACTTTAATTTTTTAAGCACGGAATACCTACTACTACGAATATGGCGGAATTTCCGTTTTAGAATGCTTAGAGAAAGCTAATAAAGAAATATACCATTGTTAAAATATTTTTAATTTCGACTTTGTCGCGTTTGGATAAAACACGATTTTCCGTTTTAGTGCTAGAAAACTATGGGAATTCATAATTCAAAGTATCATAACACGGTAAGTTTTGGTAGTACAAGAAATAAGTTGTCATTGTTTTAGCTGTAAGAGTACGGAGGAGGTTTTTCTAAATATAATTAATTGGATTCAAGGACTGTATAGAAGTTAATTTTCGTAAATTTAAAAATAAATGACTATTTTGACTTATATGTTTTTTAAGGGGATTAAATCTTTGGAATTCTTTTGCTATTGGAAATATATTTCTAAATACAATGGTTAGGAAATTAGCTATTGGACAACGATAAGAGTTGACATCCTTATGTATCATTCAAGGTTGCAGTTTTTTTTTTCATGTTATATTTCTGAAATTCAGTGATTACTAAGGCGTGGTATCGGGTAAGGGCGCAAAGACTGATTACGGCGTAAGTAAACTTCCACCATTGATTCGAAATGCATTTTTTACCTTTTTTAATCCTTCAATTCTGTGATTATGTAAGGCGTAGAATGCTTTTTGAAAAAAATGGTGATGTGGGGGAGTGGGGGGGGGGGCGAAATTCTTAGAATACATCGCTTTCAGAAGAATGGAATCAATAACAAATTTTCATTAACGTGTTAACTCCTGACACATAGTATTAGATATCCAAAGTAAGTATAGTTTCCATCCATATGAAAAGGGTCATATTCTGCAATAAGTCCTAAACAATGACATGGCATTACCAAAGTCTGAAAACACGGATGTTTGACCCCGAATTGTGACCATGCGAGGAAAATTATTTAAATCAATAGTTTCTGAGGAACATTGCTTTGATACTTAACTTTTTATCTCTTTTTATACGAAAATCCATAGTTCTGCTTTTCAGATTTTCCACATTTACAAGTGCTCAATACAAACAACATTTAATTCGTCTCCCACTTCCGTTAATTTTTCTTGTTTTGTGATCTATGTGGTATATGCTTGAATCCGGACCTGATTGTATCATTTGTAAACTACAATATAAATATATGCATGTTCAGTTTCCACAAAAAGATAAAATTCAAAACTTTCGTTTTCTTCAGTTTTTGGTTTGTAAAATAGTAGAGAATGTTCTGCAATTTGTGAAAATATTAGCTTTCCAATTGATATACTACCTCAACTGATAAGGTAATGATGTTACATATTGTTTCTTAAATACAGTTTTTTCAACTGCCTCTGTTTTGTCTAACACAATTTCCATATAATAATCATCATGTTCAATTTTTGCAATATTTGCTATAGCAATGAGCCAGACAGGCTATTGTTTGGAAAAAGTGATAGTCAACAAAATGACAACTGAGAATCCTGTAAATAAGTTTTGATTAATTTGAAAATCTTCCATTGTTATTAATGGCAACGTTAAAGAAAAAAAAAACAGGCATGCCCAAACTGCATTAGATAAGTACACTTTGGTATGGTACGAGTTAAAATAAAAACTTCGCTAATAAAAGTAATAAGTTATTTTCATTGATTATAAAATCATATTGTAAATTCAACTAGTTGAGGTTGAAAACACGGTAAAATACCATTGGACTATCTTGAATGTAACAGTTTTGATGCATCCATAATATTTGTTTAATTAATGAAAAAAATCCAAATAATCATTTAAATCTTTATTTCGCCCTTTCTAAATTTGCGTTCTTAGGTTTCGTGCGCCTGGAGCAATTTGTTAAAACTGCTTCACGGTAGCTGCGCCCCCTGAACGTAACTGCGATAGAAAATACACTATATGGTCAAAGGCGACCGGTCACTTGCGATTTTAAACGTTTTGTTAAATATCTAGAAATATACATGAGAAATTAACCTGAAACTCCAGATGTGTAAACAATATAGTATAGGTCATATATTTCTGCGAAATTTTTTCCCCCGAAACCCCATAGGGGACGTCAACAAATTGAAAAATAACGAATATCTTTTTGGTTGGGTTGGGTTGATTTTTGACGGCCAATTATCTACACGAGGGATATAGGCCCGGGGGGAGTGCCCTCCGTGGGGGTCTTTCTAAGGGAACCTAATCCGTATTAACGCATGGAAGATCCACGGCTCAAAGAAAACCACGAAAACTCCGAACGATTAGGCCGACGGGCGCGATTGGGATCGAACCCAGCACCTCCCGTCTACCAGTTTCGAGAGCAGAACCTCTCGGCCACTGGTGGGGCTCGAATATCTTTTGGATAACCCTGTAAAAACTAATGTAGCAAAAGCGTTCAAACTGGAGATCATGATTAAGTGGCTTATTTTAATATGCTGTGTTCATTTTTATGAGGATAGCATGTATAGGAAATATCAATGATTACTTTCCGGAAAATCTGTAACACACACACATATGTATATGGGACATTCTCACAATCTTTTGACTTTTGGGGGAAAAAATCTGGCGAAATGAAACTTGCTAAAATAACATTTTAATCTGATAGACGAATGATTTAATGCTTCAAAATAAGGAAAAAATGGTCAGCAGCGAAAATTTTTTTATTTAACTTGAGGTTTAAGTTAAACTTGCGAGTTTAATTTTCCTTACCGTTTTACCCCTATAACTTTTTATTTTCTTCTAAATTTTTACTTATAATGAATTTGCATAGTACCCACAGGATATTCAAATAAAAAATAATAATAATGTAGTTCTTTTAATACAGAATTTTTGTCTAACGTTGTCTTAAAGGGGTGTTAAAGAAGGGACTGTAAGGTAAAAAAAGGTGATGGTATAGGAAAAAAGTGACGGTAAGGATGGAACGGTAAGGAAAATTACCACCTATTTTTAGGAAAATCATGTTAAGACTAAGTGATAGCCACAATGTTCATTGATTTTTAGAAACAGTTGTTAACATTGGATTAATTTTTTTTTATTATTAATTTACCTCGAAAAGTGCAGGAATAAACCTTGGGGACGGTGAGACTACCAAAAAAGCCACGATGCTTGAAATTGATATTTAAATGCTGATTTAAATTCTACAGTAAATTTCCAGCCAAAGAATTTTAGACATTATTTTTCTAGCAAACTTCTGCATGAGAAAAAACTTGAGAAAAATTCTGTGGCTGCATCTGAAATGATTTTCTGTATAATTTTAGAAGAGTGATGGTAAGGAATCAAAAACCAGGGACAGAGTTTAAAAAAAAAATAACAACCCTAAAAATGTGTGCAGGCTAATTTTTAGCTACATATTTATATAAAACAATTGTTCCAGTTTCAGAAAAAAATTACCTCGAATTAATTTTATTTAAACAATTTTATACTGACAGCTCCAAACTTAAAAATCAGCACCAGGGACACGGGACGGTAGATGTGTTTTCCTGGTATTTGGACGCGCAAAATCGTCCAAAACTTATTTATCTCGTTAATATTGTTATGAAATCATGCAATGGGATGTTCCCCAGTATATGAAATTAAAAAAAAAGACAAAAAAGTGTATTAAATAAAAAATTATTATTCAGGGACATGAAAGTCAAAAGATTGTGAGAATGCCCTGTATACTCGTAGAGAAATTAAATTTTTTTTTTATAAAAACAGCCCTAAATATCGCCAAGATTTTTGCTTATAATTTGCAGAGTTCTTAATATAAAAAAACTTCTTTTCAGAAAATATGACAAACAACATTGTACACAATACCCTACAATCAGAATTAAAAAATAATAAAAATTGGATGAAAAATGAGCATGTTTACAAAAAAATGCACAAATTCAATCAAAAAATAATATGCATAATGTATTAGCTAAGTATTTAGAGCAATTTTTGTGAAAGTCTCAAAATCATAGCTTGAAAATTCTGAAAATTATCGTCGATAGAATAAGCTCGAAATCCGTCGTTCCCAAAAAGGAGCAAAAAGATGAGGGCTTGTATGAAATATCTTTTGATTAGTGCCAAGATAGTGTACACAAAATTGCACGTACTACTATATTTGGATACAACCCCTCATCTTTTTGCTTCCTTTTGGGAACAACGGATTTCGAGCTTATTTTATTGACGATAATTTTCAGAACTTTCAAGCTATGATTTTGAGACTTTCACAAAAGTTGCTCTATACACTTTGCTAATACATTATGCATATTATATTTTGATTGAATTCGCGCATTTTTTAGTAAACATGCTCATTTTTCATCCAATTTTTGTTATTTTTTAATTATGATTGTAGAGTATTATGTACAATGTTGTTTGTCATATTTTCTGAAAAGAACTTTTTTTATATTAAGAGCTCTACAAATAATATACAAAACACTTGTCGAAATTTGGGACTGTTTTTATAAAAACCTTAATTTCTGTACGAATATACATCCTATCCTCATAAAAATGAACACAACTTATTACTTTACACACCTGCAGTTTCAGGGTAATTCTTCATGTATTTTTCTAGATATTTAACAAAATGTCTAAAATTGCAACTGAACGGTCACCTTTGGCCATATAGTGTAGAAGCTGTACGCCAATATATGTCTTATGCTATTTAGTAACGGTCACCTCTACTTTTTCTTCCTTTCATTTTAAAAAATCAATTGAACTGAAGATACCCGTGATTTTTCTTTCTTTTTTAGTGCTGTATGTGTATATTTTTTCACAAATTGAGAGAAATGTAAATTCCAAAATCCTGAAAGCAAAGTATTATATCTATTATTTTTATATTTTTCAGAAACATAAAATATGAAATTCTTATAAGAAGACCTTTTTAGCAAAATACTTCAAATTTATAAAACAAAATATCACAGGCTTTAGCCAAAAACAAGCATAAAATGAAAATTTTCATTATATTCTTTTTTTAATTTCACTGATTTTTAGTTTTTAGGAAAAATGTTTGCCGTGAAATGTTTAAATATAAATATATATATATATATATTACTTACAAAAGTGTAGATTAAAAAAGTTTAAATATAAAGCAAATCAAAAGAAATATTACTTTTTGAGTCAAAAATAAATGTCAGATTAAAAACGTTGGATTTAATAGTCAATGCAAATAAATATATTTCATTTAAAAAAATAAATTAATATTTTGTTTATAAGAAGATAAATATCGCTAAAAAAAAGTCACAATTTCTAATGTTGTCAAGAAGATTTGAAAAGTTTTATTTTTTTTTTTTTAATTTTAGTTTGTTATATAATATATATAAGGGAATAAAATAAAAAAAATAGATCAAAATCGATTTTAAAATGTTATTTTTTTTTCTGAATTGCAGTTCCAATTTAGGGACGACTGTAGATTCAGTAATATTCGGAAGTTTAAAATTATTCTTCCTGCATTGTTTGATGAAATAGGAAAACAATGAGGCATAATTATTGATATGTTAATCAGTAATAAAAACTGATAAAAATTATTCAGTTCGAAAAAACTAGTTCTACGCTTAGTGCTAAGCTGAAAGTGGATTTTTATTATCATTAAGGTGTCGAATTCTGTAACTCTCTACGTGATATCATTAAGTGTTGGTGTCGTTATGTAGTTGCTCATAATTCGACAACCTTGAATGTTTAAAAATTTGGAATTTTGTGGAATTATGCAGAAAAAAAGACTATCTTTTAATTGTCTTTATTTTTTATCTCGTCAATAAATATGTATATATTATATATAAATATAATTACATAAAATGATATTTGCTCACGCAGCAAGTATTGTACGAAAGAAAAATGCCAAAATTGAAAGACTTCTATTATTTTTGGTGAATAAACTTTAATATAAAACATCTATCAAAATGCTTGTCCATCTGTGTAAATATATGATTGAAGGTGTCCGAATTTTCTTTCTTTTTCTTAATCTCACGATTTTTTTCTTATTCTTCGCAAACTATTTTTAAAAAATAGGGTATTTCAAAACTCTTCTTTTAAAATTTAATCTGAGAGAGAAATCATCAAGACGTGCGCCAATTATCATAGAATGTATCGTCGCAACACAAATTGTGACTCTTTCTGATATTAAAGAGAGATCTATATTAATATCGCCAAATTTCACTAGTTACTTTCAAATGTAGACGTTTTGTCGAATATCTAGACGACTGCTTAAAGAATTCTTCTGGAACTTCAGGGATGTAAGGAACGTGTTTGACCTTCATTTTTGAGTGAAGGTTTGGTGACATGGGCAATTAGGGAAGAACAACAAATTGAATAAAAAAATAATACTTGCGATCACCCTGTACAATTAAATGCTTCAAAAGTATCTATAGATACAGCACATGACCATATGCAGAATTGGGCAAATTTGCAATCTCAATTATCCGCAGTGTAATTACAGGTTAATTGCTTGTAATTTATTATAGTTACACACATTCAAACACAGACATTTTGTCAAATAATGGGATGGGGGCGGTTCCGGTTACAGAGCTGCAAGAATGTTTTACGGCAGGTAATTTTAACTATAATTAATTACAATTAAACTGTAATTACATTGCAGATAATTGGAATTACAAATTTGCCCAACTCTGAATATATGAGATCAATTTAACATTTGCATTAATTTGTGTAAAAACAGCACGTACATTCATGGAGATATAAAGGTTTCTTAAAAAAAAAAAAAAAAAAAAAAAAAAAAATGTAAATTTTTACATGTTCATTGTTCATAGCATGCAGAGTTTCCAACCAAATTTAACGTCACTTTCTGGAAACTTGACAATGAATGTACAGTAGAAATAATATACTGCAATAAGAATATAAATATATTAAATATTTGAAGAAATATGAGCATTTGTAAGAAATAAGTTTTAATTGCGCATGCGATTAATTGAAAAAAACTTTTTTTTCCGATAATTTAGTAAACTATGTAAAATTGGAAAGGCTAGACGAATACAGTCTAGAAAATTCTGAACGATATCGGCGATAGAGTGAGCTGAACTTCAGTTGTTTTCTAAAAGTATCTGGATGATAAGTGATTTTGCACTAATATTCATTTTTTATTAATTGATTTCCTACGTAGGAATTTGTATTTCACGTATTTCCAAATATTACTTTTGGATGGATGTTTCTATTTTGATAATTCTATTTCTGTTGGAATGGGTTTGTTCTGGTGATCTTTGAAAGAGAACTAAAACACAGAAAAAATGACAGTTTGTTGAAAATTCCTTATCATCCAGCTACATTTAGATCTCAACTGAAATTCAAACTTACTATATCGCAGTCATCTATCTGAATTTTCACGATAATCGAGTGGCTTTTTGATATGAATTGAGCTAGTAACTACTAAATTATGCAAAACGGTTTCTGTTATCTTTATTGCAACATGAAAACGTATTTCATGTAAATGCTAAGATTTTATCAAATGTATTTATATTTCAATTGTAGTATATTATCCGAAGTGTACTTTGTTAAGTTTTCAGAACTTTGGTTGAAAATCCTTCATGTTATAAACAAAAACAAGTTGAAATTTATTGCCATTTTTAAAGAAACCTTTATATATTTATGAATATACGTATTATTTTTACACAAATGAACACAAATATTGTACACAGTGTACATAATCATGTGAATCAGCTGCATGCTGTTTCGAGCATTTTGTGATACAGGGTGATCGCAAATATAATTTGTTTTATTCAATTTGACGTTAGTTTATTGTTTGCCCTCGTGACCAAACTTTCACTGAAGAATATGATATAAAATATGTTCTGTATATCCTTGAAGTTCCAGAAGACTTCGTCAAGTATAGCTCTAGATATTCAACAAAATGTCTGAAATGACAAAATGTCTGAACGTCCAAATGTGCGGTGATTTTGGGCTATATAGCGTATTTACAGTACACTATCCAATAAATGATTACTGGTTTTGTTTATGCAAAATATTTCTGCCATCCACAATTCTAATATTTATAGCAGTTGAAAAAGAAATCGAGCAGCTGCAAAGATCTTTTTGGCGATCAACTGTAGCAAAATAGGTGGAAGGCTAGTAAATAAGTTTTCGTTCGGCTAGGCCATTTTGCCTGAAGAGAAATTTCTCTAATAGTATTTAATATCTTCAGAAAATACTTTTCAATAAAAAAAGAGAAGTCATGGTAATTCTTAATTATTTGTAAGATTATTTAATGAATGATAGATAGTGTTACGCTCACTCTTTTGAGGGAATTTTTTACCAGATTTTCATTTGTTACTATTTGTGTTTTCTTGTATTTTTCTTTCGAATATGAGTTTTTCTTTTGTTAAAAGTATTGCGCAAAAGAAAAAGATTTTACTTCCTTGACTGTAAATTTGAATTCTGACGTCCTTTACCGCAATAGGAAAGCGCTTTCTAACCCAATACTATGCTTGAGTTGCCAGCATGCACTGAATGATTATTTATGTTGATCTATGTGTGTTCTACATACCCTCAAAGTTTGTTGAGAGTTTTGAAATATCCTGTATATTATATTAACCAGAGGATCGAACCCGGGCTTCTCAGGGTACAGAATATACTTCCCGATGCACAGAACAAAGGTGAAAACCTTATTTTTATTCAAAATTCTAATAGATATGTTACATTTAATATTTTTTTATATCGCCAGCTAATAATATCAAGAAGTTTTTTATATGAGAAATATCAATTATGTATTCAAATATAGTTTTGAAATTTATTAAATCTGATAATACCTTAATAGCCAAAGAAATCGCCAAAGATTTTGTACCTACAACAGCCGTTATGATTCTGATTATTTCATTGTTTAAGCACGTAATTCGATTAAATATGTCTTAAACTTGTGCCTTATTTATATTATTTTGTTGAATTTATTTTCTTTTTAAATTTATTAAATACGATATTACCATATTAGCCGCATGCTGGAGATTAATAGCCAAAGAAATTGCTAAACATTTTGCACTTACAACATTTTTTATGATTCTGAGTATTTCAGTGTTTGAACACATAATTCGATTAAATATTTGTTAAATTTGTGCCTTTTTATATTATTTTATTTATGTATTTATCTATTGATGAAGTGTTAATTTCGTTATGTACTTTTTATCCGAAAACAAACGCTGCAATATTTATATTTTTTACTGTGCAAACGCGCTAGTCTTCCGTAAACGAACTGCACAGATATGTTTTTTTAAATCATGTTTGAATGTATTTTAAAAATTCATAAAAAATCTGTAAGATGAAAGACAGTTTTCAAACAAATTGCATTTGACAGTGCATTTTTTTTTATATTCGGCGGTGTAAAAATTAAAATTACACGATGATTAGAAGTTATTAAATTTACGAAAGAAAATAAACAGATTGCTTACGTCATTGCCACCATCGATACGACGTGAGCGTTACTCACGGGCATGCTTTTGAATTATATCATAGATTGATGTATATATATATACAAATGTATATACATTTTAGTTTTTTACAGAGGCACTTAGAAACATTTTAAAGTTTGATCGCCTACTGAGAATCAAACATGAGCCATACTACTGGCAATAATGTGGTTTCAGTTGAATGTGGATAACAGTAAAGGGTTTTCACAGAAACACCTCCGTTGTATCAAACTTATCTCTTGCTAAAATATTTAAACTGATGTACCTGAAATTGGTTTTCTTTCTATAAAAATTTCATGTTTTTGGCACAAAATTTTCATAAGCTTCTTTCTATGTTAGTTTATTTTAAATAGATAAGCATATTTTGTCTTTCTCTTTCTTCTGTTATTTCTTATCTTTATGTGGTAGCAAATTGAAATTTCCAAATTTATTGATGAATTCTAATTTTATTTTGATAACATTGACAAAAATGAAAAATACATGATTTTACGTTTAATTCGGATTTTGGTCTGTTATAAGTTCTGATAATTCTAAAAAAGATTTTCTCGTACAGAAACGTTGATCAAGGAGAAGCTGCTTCGCAAATCGTGATATCAGTGGATTTCGCTTTGAGAAATGGTCAGCATAAAGTTCGGAGAAGAGACCGCAGTGTCTGAACCTTAGATGCCACTATTTCCAAACAATAATCTCATTGGTAATTTTGTTTAAATCTGAAATATAAATAGTCCGCAAAAATTGTTATTTGGAAAAAGTGGTACAGAAAGTAGAGAGAATATAAAACGCTCCGATACTTGATTGTAGTTTTCCTCCAGTTAGTTTCCAGATTCTGTAGATTTCTTATTCTCTTTTTCTTTTTCTATTATTTTCTTTTCTTTTCATTAAATTGCAAATAATGAAATTACTCCACAATTTAAATCACCTTTAATTAGAGTTCATTTCGAGAGCAATTTCAATGTTTTCCTTGAATACAAATTCAAGCTAACTATTAGGAATGCTTCAGTTTTGTAACTTGAAGCATATCGCATCCTTTAATCTGCCAGAAACATAAAGTTTTCTTCACTATGTTAAATGTTATAGCTTTTTTCAGTGTTTTGATTTTATAATAGTAACTAAACAAATTCTGTCTGCAAAATTTTAATTCAATTGAAAATAAAAAAGTTTTATCTTCTAGTAGTAAGTAATTTATAGTGAACGTCTCTTTAAATGTTCAATAATGTCATCTTGTGTTTAGTTAGTATCATGTAAAACAATACATACACATGGATATAAACATAAAAAAGATAAGACCTATCTTTATAAACAAAGCTCTGAGTGATTATATTTCCTTCATCATCCTATCTTTTAGTTATTTAAACATAAGTTTCAAAATATACAATTTACAAATACATTTGGATAAAAATGGTAATAGGGGAGACTAGGGAGGGTTGACCCACTTTTTACCCGGCTGCCAAGAAGGGTTATGTGTTTCACGCGTAACTGGGTATGTGGATTACTTTATACCCTCAAAATATCCCAAAGGCTGGATGGATTTTAATGAATGAGGTCTCTATTGATTCATCTTAACCGCCCGATGGCTATAGGCTAGGTTTTGTTTTTATAAATTCAAAATGGCGGTAGAGACGAAAAAGAATTTTTACGCACCTTATTGAGTGGCATATCATTGGATAGGTCTTTCAAAATGAAGACGATGTTTCATTGACTATTTTACAGTCAGAAGCTCCGTTTAAATATTACACAACCTGGAAGTTGTGTAGGTAGTATCTCTAGCTTTATTGCAACTCTAACCTTCATAGACATATATAGGCCTCATCAAAATAGTCTTTATAGGTAGGAACTATCAATTAACCCCTTAATCGTCGCGTAATTTTGGGAAAATCCCTTCAAAAATCGTCGATTTTTTTATTGCTGATTTTATTATTCATAAAATTCTGAGTTCATTAGTAAAAGAAACAGGGTATTTTCCTAATATTTAACCTTTTAAGGGTGGTTTGAAGTGTATGATATCCCTTAATTTGAATACCCAAAAGTCCAATAATCCCAGAAATTTTACACTAAAGTTTTTCTTCAGTAAATTTGTGAAATTTGTCTCTTTCTTATTTCCAAATAAATCTGTTCATAAATTCCGATGTCAATCTTTTATTTCGACATTTAAGAAATGAGGGGGCTTTATTCCGGAAAAAATTCAGGATGGATAAAATTTTTAAAACTTACAATTTTATTTATCTTTTATTTGATTGTATTGTACACACATGACGTGCAGAGAAGCTTCGATGCAATTCTGCAACCTGTGGTTTCATTTTATGTAAAGGTAAAGACATATATAAATCAAATAATATTTTATATTACTACAAGGACGATAATTTCATTCAAATTTAATTTGAAAATTGGCATTCAATATATTTTTCAAAATTTAGTAAATTTTCAATGTAAGGAAAACTTTGAAAAATGACATGCATAGTCCTAAATTACAGTATTTACAGTCATATTTGGTTTATTTTATAATTTTGTTTCCATATTTATTCTCATAGGAAGAACAAATTTTTCATTGTGTGTAAGGTTTTGTCAATAGGGGTCATAGCATCCAGAAAATGCTGTTCACATAAATGACTTGATGTTGATAATTGTTCTTTACAAATCATTCAGATGCGCACAAACAGTCGAAGTTTTGTATAGTTTTGGATTAGGTGGATTTTGAGGATCGTGAGCTTCATTATTTCAAAAATGTAATTTTTTTTTTAATTCGCTGTACCTATTGTACGTTATATTATCGGGAAAAAATGGGGTTTTACCAAATAAAGTGTAGTCCAAAATATATTTTCTTTAACTTTTACTTTTAACTATTTTTTTTTTTTTTGCAGTTTTTTCGACATTCGTAAGAGCAAAAAACAACAGCATTTTATTTTAAGAAATAGGTTGCCATTCCAATCTGCCTTTCTCTCCAAAATATTTCCCCATTTCTCATCATAGCGATTAGTTTCGATTACAATATTATCCGCCAATTCATCATTTATGAAATGTTTATAGTACTGCAGAATATCCGAAATAGCTTCAAACGAAACGTTAATCTTAGGCTCCGATTTGAATTGCAAGCATAGATGTGCGTAATATTGGGTTATCATCACTCTCTTCAGTTTCCGATTTTTCAGAGTCAAAAACATCTGAAAAAAGGAATCTTTTGATTCCTTTCCAGATATCTCAACACTAAAATCTTTCTCTTCACTTGAGATACTCAACATAGAAATTTATAAAACGGTAACCCAGACGTATTCAGATTTGAAACAAGTAAAACATGTGTTTCAACTCGTACAATTCCTTAAATTAAGCATTACGATCTTAAAAACAAACTTGTCATTTCAGAGTTTCCCATCTTTTAAGCGTTTATGACTTCCTTAATGGACCGATGATGCAATATCGAAATAAGACAATTTATTTCCTGGGCACCACTATTTGTTTAAGGAACAATTGTACCTGATTTCCGACAATAAGTGCAAGAGAAATTTACTAAAAACTATACTTTAAAAATATAGTGGTGCAAACAGAATATAAAAAATATAAAATCAGAATATAAAATCACGTATTTAAGGCTTAAAAATATTTTCGGAAAAGAAAAATGCAAAGTTGATACCAGAAAAAAATTAGCTAAAGTCATTTGACGTCCAGCCCGTGAGTGTCACGGGCGCGACGAAATTTGTTCATACGGGCTTGCCCGTGAATGTCTCGGGCGCGACGATTAAGAGGTTAAACATAACTTAAAAGTCATCAATACAAATAAATAAAAAAAAAAATAGGTAAGTAATATAAAAAATAGTTTCACATTGATGAGAAATAATTAATTAGTTCGCTTTTTACGCAGTCGGGTTTTTTGATTTTCTAAATTTAACTTTTATTACAAAATGATTTTTTATTTTTTAAATATTGAACGTAGAATAAAGTTTTATATATCATTTTATTCTTTATACAATCAGTTATCAAATTAAAATTGCTACATAAATGTAATATATAAGAAATTTCAAAAATGATCGATTTTAGTCATGAGAAAATAATGGGTCAAGCATAGCTGCCAACCTTGCACTAATCTTCCGTAATGATTCGATTAATCTGACCCAGGTTACATTTAATTTCATTTCTTAAAAATTTTTCTGGTTCGAAACCTATTAAACCAGGGTCAAATTAACGCAAGCATTACGGAGGTTTAGTGTGAGGTTGGCACCTATTGTCATGGCTCCTCACATATGGGAGGATTGTCCCACTATATGGGAGGCTTGACCCACTTTGTTTTACATTGAAATATTTGTGAAGAGAAATAAAATCAGTTTAAAAAAGTCCTTCCGGCCAGTGCCGGGAGGAAGAGGTAGCTTTCATAATCCTTATTTAAAAAAAGCCAAATTATATCATTGAAACACACGAAGCTCAATTTAGTGGAAACCGAATATAGGAGATTCAATACTAATTTTTATCAATATAATGAATGAGAATTTCGCGAAATTAGTCAGCTTTATCCAAGCTGCTTTTCTTTAAAGTAACATATATTTGGCTGCCGAATTCGGCAATTTCTTAAAGTGCCTGTCATTTTAAGACAACATGGTGGATGAGGCTAAGCAGTGAACTTGGTCGAGACCTTAGTAATTGCTGTGCACATGCTCACTCACATCGGAATCGGTTAATATATAGGAGTGCTGTCGCATGCAAAAAATCAGATTTTTCAAAATGTCACCCACAATAGAAATTGAAATTGCTATATCTGAGCCATTTTTTAAGGTAAAGACAAACAAAAAATGCTCCTGAATCCTTATATCAAGGTCAAATACTTAAGAAAGAAACCTTTTTCAATTTCTAATTTTTTTGCACCTCACTTTAAATATATATATATATTTTAATTTAATGGTCGCCCTTTTGAAACAAGATGGCTGATGAATCTGGCCAGCGAACTTGGTCGAGGTGTTGATGTATACTATCCACATACCTTCTTACATCGAAATAGGCGAATACGTGTGTTATTGCGTGACAAATACAAGATCGTTTCAAAATGTTAGCCATGCTAGAAATTCAAAGTACTATAAATCAACCATTTTTTAAGATATAAACAAAAGAACAAATTTTCAGAAACAAAAACTGCTCCGGAATCTTTGTATCAAGGCCAAACACATAAAAAAATCTTTTTCATTTTCCAATTGTTTAATACCTCATTTTGAATTTTAAATTTAATTTTTTTAAATGGCAACCCTTTTGAAACAAGATGGCGAATGAAGCTGGCCAACGAACTCGGTCGAGACATTGGTATGTACTATGTACAGACCAAGTTACATCCAAATAGGTTCATAAATACGCCTGTTATCGCGTGACAAAAATCAGGTCGTTTTAAAATGTCAGCCACAAGAGAAATTCAAAATGCTATTACTCAGCCATTTTTTTTAGATATAGACGAAAGAAAAACTGTTCCGGAATCTTTGTATTAAGGTCAAACACATACAAAAAAAATCTTTTTCACTTTCCAATTTTTTGGTATCTCATTTAAATTTTTTTATTTTTAAATTTTTTTAAATGGCCGCCATTTTGAAACAAGATGGCGGATGAAGCCGGCCAATGAACTCGGTCGAGATATTTGTATGTACTATGTATACACCAAGGTACATCCAAGTCGGTTCATAAATACGTCTGTTATTATGTGAGAAAATTCAGGACGTTTCAAAATGTCAGCCACGCTAGAAATTCAAAATGCTATAACTCAGCCATTTTTTAAGATATAGACGAAACAAAAACTGCTCCGAAATCTTTGTATAAAGGTCAAATACATAAGAAAAAATATTTTTCCATTTTAAATTTTTTGGTACCACATTTCAAATTTTAAATTTTTAAAAAAATTTTAAATGGCCGCCATTTTGAAACAAAATGGCGGATGAAGCTGGCCAACGAACTCGGTCGAGAGATTGGTATGTACTATGTACACACTGAATTACATCCAAATCGGTTCATAAATACGCCTTTTATCGCGTGACAAATTTCACGACGTTTCAAAATGTCAGCCACGCTAGAAATTCAAAATGCTATAACTCAGCCATTTTTTAAGATATAGACGAAACAAAAACTGCTCCGGAATCTTTGTATAAAGGTCAAATACATAAGAAAAAATATTTTTCCATTTTTAATTTTTTGGTACCACATTTCAAGTTTAAAAAGTTTTTAAAAATTTTAAATGGCCGCCATTTTGAAACAAAACGGCGGATGAAGCTGACCAACGAACTCGGTCGAGACATTGGTATGTACTATGTACACACCGAATTACATCGAAATCGGTTCATAATTACGGGAGTTACAGTGTGACATAGGTCAGATATATATATATATATATATATATATATATATATATCAATTTTGAACGGAGGGTGGTTTCGGGGTCTGGGGGTCATGATCGATGAAAATATACCAAAATTTTTTGAAATCGCTTTCCTCCGAACGGCTGCAATAGGTAGCTTTTTTGTAAAGAAAGCTACCTAAAAGCAAAATAACTTTATGCTACATGCTTTAATTATTATAAAAAATATTTTTGAAAATTAAATGCTTAAACAAACCTATTTAGACGCAATCGCAAGTCAGAGGAGAAAAATATTATCTTTTAAATAGAATTTTGTCTGAACAGGTATAAATGTACAGCAGGGAAAATGAAATTTTAACATTTTGACAGTATTCCGTTAGAGACAGGTTCCGTTTTCATACGGTTTCGTGTATTATTATCTCCGGATTTAAGAGGCACTGTCCCGCTTTTTTTTGTCCCCTTTTCCTACTTTTTGTGACACTCGACCTAACAATTATAATTGTCACATAATTTGGTTTCATCTCAGGGTATTCATGCTGGTGAAATTTGTCTACATACCACTGTTGCCAGATTGGGGGCTCTTTTGTCCCAGATTGTTGATTGTCACCGCTTTTTTAAAATAGAAATATTCGGCCTATTTAAAAATTGATTAAAAATTGAGTAAAAATTCTGAGAAATACAGTGATTTATAGTAATTTAAAAAGTGGTGACAGTCAAATAATCTGAATTAAAAAGTCCCCAAACTGGCAACACTGCTACATACTTTCATAAGTTTTTCGATCAATGCTATGTTCTTTTGCAGCCGCATGTGCACTTAAATTATCATTATCTTCTTTATCATTTATAGTGACAAAGTACTTTCAGTACTAAAATGTTGAAATAAATGACTGGCACCGGAATTTACGAACAAATTTATTTGGAAATAAGAAAAAGGGTACATTTCACATACATATTAAATGTACAAGATTTTAGCAAAATTCTGGTGCCATCGTGGCGTTTGGGAATTAAAATTAAGTGGTTTCATAAGTATACCACTGCCCCTGAAAGTTTTAAGACTACTAATTTCATAGTTTCTAGTTCTTTCTAGTCTTTTACACTGTTTCTATTTACCTACTGTTGTAATATTTAAATGGAAAAAGTTCCTATCAACTTTCCCATTTGTGTTTCATTAAACTTTTTCTTGCAGTAGATACTATAGCAATTTTTCACATTTTTCTTTAATCTAAACATTTTCTTTTCCGTCCCCCTATTTTACCGCGCTTTACAGAATAAATTTACATTCTTTTTTATATATTACCATTAACCGTTCATTATATATAGTGTATAATAAAAAGATTTCATCTGGTAAACCCTCCACCACGTTGACTGGGTCAAACCTCCCCACATAGCCCTTTTCTAAAGAATAGCACATTGTTATGTTAAGCCTAACTTACTGTACAATCTGTATGCCTGGAATGAAAGCTCGAATTTTCTACATTACTTAAAACCTACTTACTTAAATTCCTATTACATATTTTATCTGAAAAAAGCTTACAAAAATTTCTAAAAAACACAACTTTTAGGTTGAAAACGCCTCTCAATTGATTTTATTCCACACCTTTTTCAATTATCTGTATGAAACAAAGACTGTTGTTTGAGCATTCCAGTAGCTTTGGTTGACACCGAATGATAAAAATCTAAAATTCTTTTAAATACAGTTGGCTCCCTGTTTAACGACTTTCAAGAAACCTCAAAAAATCATCCTTAAACAGAATTTGTGGAAAAATAATACTTGAAAAACATTTCGCTTCACATTTTACAGGCTTAGGACTGTCAATACATTTCTCAATATATTGGCAGATTAAAAATATTTATTTATTTATTTAAATTAATTTTATGTTTTCTTTCTTTCTATTTTATTGATAGAGATATAATACTACATATTTTTATTGCACAAATACAAATTACATTAATTAATTATTGCTGCATACAAGAACAATATTACGGCATACAATGTTACTTTCAGTACAATAAAATTATTTATAATACATTTAATTAAACAAATTAAGTTTTTGAAAAATCAAAAAGTGTATATTGTTTGATGGAAGCTCATGTTCAGATGGTGTAGTTTTTAGTACCCTTGCTTGAAGCTTCTTAAGACGGTTGAATGACTCATCTTCCATATTTCATTCCATATTGTTAAGTAGTAAGTTTCTTCCATATTGTTAAGTAGAACGACGTTAAACAGAGAGACGACTGCACGAAAATTGATGGGTGGGTCAAGTCTCTCGTATGGTCAACCCTCCCTAGTCTCCCCTACATTCAAGTTCTCTGTTTCGATTCTCTTGGGAAAGAGAAAAAATTCGATATACACAGGTTCTGCGATATTCATGTTGTTTTAGGTAGATTTCGTATGAAATACTACCTATTACATTCTCCCCTATGTTGGAATTTCTGAAAAATTTTTGCAGATCTACACCAATCATGACCCCTAGAACAAAAAACCACCCTCAGTAAAAAACTTTATATATCTATCTATCTATATATTTATTAATTAAATTTTTTATGTTTAAAAGTATTTCTTATAGTTTATATTTTTATTATATATAATTTTTTATATATAATTTATTTAGTTTTATAGCATAATGCTATATTATTATATTATTATTGTTTTGAAATTATTTAAATTTTCCGTATAGTTTAATTGGGTATGGTAGTAGAATGTATTGTAATCATTCTATTAACATTTAATATTTATATGAATTATGAAATATAATATGGTATTTTTATATTAGGATTTGTTGGGATATAGTAGTTGGTATATTATGAATGAATTAACTTATATTAGCACAAGCTTTGACATTTTGTTCATATTAGTTTCAAGTTAATATCATAGATGGCAGCACTAACATTTAAATTGGATTCTGTCTGATGCTTCGAATAGAGTAATAATATCAATTATTAACACTAGGTGGAGCTTAATGTTGGCTATTTGCGATTTTGTAAACTTATAGTTTTGGTAATTTTTACTTTAGTTAAGAAATTAAAAAAAAAAATTTAAAGTGTTAAGAGGTAATTCAATTATTATGTAATTATTTTCTATTTATATTATTTTAATTGCATTTATCACGGTATTTCAAAATAGATTAACTGTTTACATTAGGTTTTAAAATCTGTGTTAACTTAACTGTAAAAATAAACTTAAACGTATCGTGTTTTGGATACCATGTGCTGATGTATACTTCGATAAAATAACTGGGATTTTATTAGGTATTTAGTGTAATATTACTATTTTTCCTTGCTATTAATTAATTATTTAAAATGTTGTATTGCTTTTTCCATTTCACAACATTTTATTTTATTCTGTTTTCAGTTTGAAACTATTCTTTTGGTTATATTGGTCGTTTGAGTACAGGAGAAAAAAATTCAGCTTTTAGCTTTTTTTTCTCACAGAAAACGACTGATTTTTCTTATATAATTGAATTCTGTACTCTTGATAACGTAATTCAATATATAAGCTTTTCAATTATTTTTATCGAAATCCATATTCTTCTTTTTTTCTTTATTATTAATTCTTGTTATATAGTACAAGGGACTTTATTTTATACATAGCAGCTTGTTTATTATGTTTTTGGTATCCATTCAGTGGGTTTGGGGACACTGTATTGTTGTAAATTCATTCATACTATCACAATTATTGATGGTGGTCTGTAATGTTTAATTAATGGTTATATATATATATATATATCACTTTTTTTCTGTACACGATAACGTCCACAATTCTGCACAAATCTCTTCCAAACTGATACGTAAAATCAAGGGGCATAAAATCTCGGTCAAGTTCGTTAATGGGCAAAATCGGACCAAGGGGATGTAAATAGGGTGGGGTATTGTGAAAAACGAAAAAATGCCAGAACTTCTTAAATTTTGTACATATCAAATCAGTTTAAAGTTTTTGTTACTTCTAAAAATAGGGCAAAAATTTTATGTATCACAGATTTTTGATAAAATTAAAAATGGTCTCAAGGGGCGCAAAAAATAGGGATTTTCGGAGAAAAAAATTCATAACTTCGCCAATTCTCAAGATATCCAATCCAATTAATTTTATTATAAATCTCCTTAATATTATCTATAACTTTTATATTCACAAGTTTTTGATAGAACCAATTCGTACAGCAAAAACAAATTAAAAATACATAGCGGTTGAAGACAAAAATCATCTTATTAAGGGTGTATTCAAATCCAAAGTGCTTATTTTCTTACTCATTTTTAAATTCATTTTTGATCTCAAACGCATCCAATTGGCAGATCCTCTTATTCAGAAAGTATATAATGTAAATGATCGATTTTTTGATAGAGGCAGAATATATTTCAAAAAATGATGTCAAAGTGGGCATTTTGAACAGAATTTCCCGAAGCGATTGTATTAGAAACGAAAAATATTATCCTACTGAGAAAATAATTGCTTATAAATCAAGTTTTAATTAATTGAACAAAAAATAAAAACACAGGTCGCCTATAAATCTCTTCAAAAAGGGTTTAGTCCAGCAAGTTTAATATTTTACTTTTAAAAATGAATCTGAAAATGTGACATAAAATTTCGAGTTGTTGAGAATTTTTTTAAGACCGCCTTAATATGATTCTGATAAAACCAGCTATTATATAAAAATGAAATAAAAACTCGTCAAAAGCGGCCAGATAAAATTGTTAAAGCGGGTTTATCTCTAATCATGATTGTTGTTGGTGAAATTAGTATACTTAACTTCGAAATCTACCTCCGCCTGTAGGGCGGGCCGGCAGGGATATTTAATACACAGCAGGAAATTTTTTTATGCTCTAAGTAATTAGATCGAAGCGAAGAGATTGTTAATTTAACACTAGAACGACCGAAAATTTTACTCAAGTGTTATAAAAATATTTTACACCAGAATTTTTATTCAAATCTATTTAACTTATTTCTCTGTGGAACAAATTTAACTCATTTTATAAAGAAATTTCTGGTTTGAATCGAAATAGTTTTAAATGGCAGTGGTCAAAATGACCGCTGTGGTTGATTTAGTGTTAAGAAAACTGTTGTATGTATAATAATAATAATAATAATAATAATAATGTATAGATAATGGAATGTGCATAATAGCTTATAATAAATAATCAGTGGGAAAAAAATTATACATGGATTTTTTAGAATTAACATTTTTTGAAAACTTGTAATGGAAACGAAGCTATCTTGACGTATGCATTGTACTAGGCCTCAACAATAATTCTAACAGTTTCAATAACTCTTTCAATATTATGTTTCTTTTGGAATAACACTTCTTGCTACTATTGTCTCCATCATTATGTTTCTTTTGGAATAACACTTCTTGCTACTATTGTCTCCATCATTCTCATTATTAGAAATACTGCAAACTTTCTCCATAATTCCAGCATCTTTTAAACTTCTACGCAACCAGTGTTTTACATACATCTAGGAAATCTTTAAACGAATTTCGAAAATTTAGTACACTTTTTACAATGCTCTTCTGAACTTTCATACTTCATTTAATCTAGTTGCTTATCAACTTCTTTTTCAGGAAGCTCTTGGTTTTGCTGCTAAGTGAATTGGCATTACCAAAATGGAAATGTCAGTGCTATGGATAATTCGACTTTTTGCAGGTTTCAGAAGGAAAGAAATCAAATAACACAGGTCTGCAACCAAAAAACTACATAGGATTTATTGAGGGTTTCTTGTAATTTTTTACTCATATGAAACCAAGAATTTTTTAAAAAACTTTCCGTTATGCCAGGTTTTTTTTCAAAACTCATGTTTTCAGCTTAATTAAGCGTAAAATCTCTCCTTTTAAGCTGAAATCTGGCATTCTTTTCTTAGGTAAAAAAACATATCCAATAATGATTCCATATATTAATTTCATATTTCTAAAAGTGACACTCAAGAGAAATACAAACAGAAAATGCGAGGAATTTGAGGAATAATCAAAAACAGTTACACACAGACATAAGCTTTTACTTTGATTCACACAATATGCCCTGAAATGCAAAATGTAAAAAAGAGGGAAAGTATAATTTGGAACATAGTTACTTGTAATAAATTGTTGATTTTTTTTCATCGCAGTTGTGCTTTTCTAATGTAAACTCCCCATGTTTTGCAACAATACCATACGTCAGGGAATTTTTTTGATTCAGCACCCCCCAAAAACATAAAATTAATCAAAAATATCCCATGCAGCTGTTTTTTTTTTTTTTTTTACCTTTGTAACTCGAGATAAAATTGGAAAATACATCAGAATTTTTATGAAAATTCAAAGATATTAGTATATTTTGAAATTTACAGGTTTTCGAAACCTAAAGGTTTCGAGATAGATAATCTTGACTTAGTAACAAAAATAATAAAAGAATCAATAATTACGACAATAAAAATAAAAACTATCCACTTATAATGGGATTTGTAGTCATAAACAAAAAAAATCTCAATAAATATTTTCACTTAAAATTTTATGCTAGCATTAAAAATGTGAAAAAAAAAAAAAAAAATAGAACATTTCATTAAACTATGCCGTTTAAGAAAATTTTTTTTAAACTTTGTTCACAAGGATCAAGAAAGAAATTTCAGATAGAAAAAAATCCTATTGTATTACAAAGGATTTCTCTATATATAAATGTATATTGGATTAAATTAGTACATTAAAATTCTCTTTGGGAAAAGACGTTATTTTTCATTTTCTGTGGACTCTATCTAACTTATCAATTTTAGTTATTTCCCTATAACAAAAGAATCTTCCGCAATTGAGATATCATAGAAAATTTATGAGACTATTTTATTGACATAAATAAATAGAGATATATTTAAATAATAGCTTTTTAAGTTGAAAAGCTTTTCTGTATTTACAGAGAATAGAAAATCTTTATTCATAGAGAATAAACATAAATCTTTTGTCATATTAAATGAAAAAACAAATTAAAAAACGGCATAGCGTTTTTATTAAAATTATGTTTCAGATTTCTCTTATTTAAGTGATTATTTATGCTTGACCCGTTGTAATTTAGCAAGAAAAAAAAATAAACAGAACATAAAAAGTAATATCTGACGAATAAGACATATTCTACACTTGTGATTTCCCTTCACATTATTCAATAATAGCAGCGAATTGTTAATATTTAATAAAGTATGTAGCATTTATATTTCATTTACAGGGATGGTCATAAGAATTGTTATACAATAGGATGCATGGGAAATAATCGTTTTAATCATATTTTAGCGACATTACAATACTTCAGACTTTACAAGATTGATAGGAACTATCGATTATGCACTACAATATGTTTCCAATAGAAAATGATATACACAGCATTTATTTCTCATTTATAGGAATACACCAGAGAGCCTAGTTATATAAAAAATCTTAAGAAAAAGCATTAGCCAGGAACATATTTGCTATTTCACACGAAAAGGTAGTATAACCTGGAAGACCTAGATGGTCCGTAACTGACGGCGCATCACAGTAGCGGAAGACATTGTATGAATAGGAACCAAAATCTTTTCAGTGCATTTTATCCTTACTGGAAAGGCAGGGATAATCTCCGCTCTCCCCTAACAGACCCTCCAACAAAAGGACTCCCACCCCCAACGATTTTACTTGCAGTTGTTGGCATCTATACGGACCAAGCAGCAGCAAAGTTTTTCTTAAAACTCACACTTTAAGGTACGGACTGTTTTCGATGCTGTTAACTTCGGTATTCGAAATACAACCAGTGCTTTATAGTATGGTTTATTGCTGTTTACCGTGATTGGAAACTTGATAGTTAGAATCCAGTGGCTGGAACAATAGATGAAGCATTTTGAAAGTGTACAAGATTATGGCGTCTGGTTATTGGCGATGGTGTTTCTTTTTAGTAACATCTCGAAATTTCGGAACTAATACCTCAGACAAGAGATCCTTGCTGCCTCTAAGTGCGCAGATCATAATCAGGTCGACCAATTCCATCTTCTATCCTTTTCTGCCACCTTATAGAAATGGAGTTGCAAAAAGAATAAGTATTCTGTGAAGGTCAATCACCCGGTTACAAGAGAATTCCACTTAAGTTTGCGAACTGAAACGACCATCGGATACAAGTACCATTCATGACCTTTGGAATCTTAAGAAAAATGGAGTGCAGTCACATCATTCCTCACCAGCATCTTTTACGCATTTATAGAAATTTATAGCGATATTTTTGCTTCCCAATAATTCCGAAACACATCGGAATACTTGATGATTTATGTCTCATTTTGCGTAATTTCCAATCATGGCAGGGATGAAACGTAAATTTTCCTAATCATCGCCTAATTTGATGTCATATTGGAATTCTTAGGAAAATTTTACCTTTGTATACCAAACCGGAAGTCATACGGTGGAGAAATTTAGGAATTATGCAGATGTAAAATTTTGAACTCCAAATATTAAGTTTATTTTTTATTTAAAGTGGCATTGATTTAGAGACTGATAGTGTTATGAAAAAAAAAGACAGTTCTGCCTGTCTCTCTCGTACGCATGTGCGCACCCTTCCAAATGACATATTTAGATGGATATATAGGTCTCTATAAATAACTGTTAAACGTTAGTTGATTAAAAAAAAATCGCTATTTAGACCCCTTCGATAGAAGGCAAATAATAGGTGCTCGTTACATTGTTCATTCAATATCGATCCTCAATATAAAGAGTAGGTTGAGAATACACATATAGCGAAAAAGGTAGTATTAATCGGTAAAGTATAAAGAATAGAATGGTTCGAATGTACTTGAACTTTTAAAATTCTTTTCGTATCGTATGCAGCCAGTGACAGCTACCTTGGTTGAGATGACTATACAATTGAATGCAGAGGCCACACAGACAGACAGTACACAGGTTGTGCAGCATTCGCTCCACAAAACGGTCTTAAATATCAGAAGATGCATCAGAATACCACTTGTACATGCATGCGACCGCGCTCAACGTCTATAGTTGGGGCACGTTTAACTAGTCAATGGGTACTATGCTACGCCAGCCTTTTTACTAACTTTGGCGTTGTAGGATCGCCGGATTTGGCTGTTTATCGTTGTTTGGGGGAATAAATTTGAGCGAGTTCATGTTACCAATTCTTTTGTTTTTTCATGTTCCACGCAGATTGTTCCGTATTCCTAAAAGAATTTCGGTTCCATTGTTTTAGCCTAATGTACTAAATTTTGTCATATCTGTGATTTCTGAATTTTTAGCGATTCTTATGCGATTTAATGTTTCTTTTTTGTTTTTGTTTTTCGAGGCGATTTTCTACATTATTAAAAATACATCCAATTATTAACTTTTAGTCCAATACAATAAATTTTATCCTTTTTTCAATGAAGTTTATTTGGAATTCGCGTACAGCAATTTTTGTGGGGTTTTTTTGGGGTTTGCGCGACGATTTCTCAACATTCGCAAATTGAATCTAGGGGTCGATCCAGGCAAAATTTGGGGCCAATTTAGGGCCCTTTCACAAAAATCTATTCAATAAAATGGGCCCCTTCACAAAAATAAATTTAATAATATGGGCCCCTTCACAAAAATTAATTTAATAAACTGGGCCTCTTCACAAAAATGAACTTAATAAAACAGGTCCCTTCACAAAATTCCTTTTAATGAAATAGGCCAGGCCCCTTTCGTAACAATCTTTTTCATAAAAACTGTTTTAAAATATGTAATTTGTAAATAAAACCAGGTCACGAAAAGCAAAAACTTTAGCAAGGGGATTTAAAGAAGTTTTTGTTAATAAATTCTTGGTTCGAATTTGAGTAACTGGATTTCAACTTTCATTACAAAATGGTATTTTTCACAAAAATATTATAAAATTCACGAAAATAACTTTTACTTTTCACAAAATGGGCCCCAAGAATAAAAACCTGCATTGATCCCTGGAAATTTTTTTTTATCCTGCAATTTTTGAAGTTTTAGTCATTTATAATGCTATTTTCAGCGTTTTTTCGCGAAGATATAAAATTAACGATGATTTAATGTACAAAAATATTCAGAAAGAACTAATTTATAAGAGAAAAATTGTGTTTTAGTTCAGACACCCTCCCACCCAACCAGAAAAAAAAGGACAGGAAATTTTATTTTAAAAGTGCGCGAACAAAAATCATATCATATAAAATTAGCTAGCAAGAAGCTATATCATATTAAATTAAACAGTTTTTTTTTAATACACTCAATATAGAATTTATTGTAAATCACATGAAACATGTATAAAATAAAAATTGTTTTCCCCCTTATTTTTATAATAAAAATAAATGGTCTTCGCCGATTTGTTTGAAATAGAAATCTTCTTCGGAAAATCATAAAAGAAAACAGGAATTAATATTTTTAGCTTTTCTTTTCTAAATCAATTATTATTTAGTCCTAGATTTGAAAGCTTTCATTACAATAATAACAATAAATAAATCTACTGGTGTAATAAACTCATAGTAATGAATGCTAAAATTCAAAAGCTGTGCAGTGTTTTATTATGAAGCCGAATAAAAATGTTATTGATATATATGTTAACATTTTAAATAAAGATAAAATTCTTATTATTTAGCATTCAATTTTTATGTTTAAAAAAAAAAGAAAAATTTGAAAATAATCTAATTATATCCTTACAAATTTTATTCCAATTTCATATTCAATATAAATTTCGTCCTAAAAATTATTATAATATCACTTTTTTCAAACTTATCTATTAAAATAGAAGGAAACACACATACACACCCTCTCACAATGTTCGTACAACACTTTACTCACAATTTTTTTTCTCGCAATGTTTACAAACAAATGCACATTTTTAGTAGCATTGAAGAAGTTCTTTTAAACTAATCCAATATATTTAGATATTTTGCAATTTCGTTTCCAGTTAATTGATTTATGTCAAATTAAATTATAATTTAACTTATCGAATCAAATTAACTTACATTTATGTATAAAAATATAGTATGCATTATGAATAACTGGTGAATTTTTTCTTGTTTTGTGTCTAAAATACTGTTAAAATATTGAATTTATATCATTGTTTAAAAGACAAATTAATTTAATTTCTGATCAATTCTTTCTAAGTAAAATAAGAATAGTTTAAACTTCTGTATGCGGAGGGATGGAAATTATATCGTGAATGTACTTAAGAAAAGCCGCATTAAAAAAAAAAAAAAAAAAAAAAAAAAAAAAAAAAAAGAGGTTTGTTTTAATTCACACAAAAGGAAAATTCTTGTTATTTTACATATTCTTTCCATATGCTTCATATTTATTTGAGGTGAAATTGTCTAATCCACCAAAATTTTCTATCCAACGCGGTTGTCCAGTAAATTAGATAAATAAATAAAAATCCATTCTTAGACAACAATTGCTTGTAATTAATTTACCGGAAACTAAGAAAAACTGTTCGATTTCAAATCCCTTCAAATATCATGCCTGCAAGTATCCTGTTTTTACATTTAAAAAAGAGCCTTAAAATATAAAGTTTCCGGTTCTTGAGCGGGGAAAGATAACTTTTTTGAGAACAGCCTTACAATAAAGAGCTTCTTTTATTCGTTTTAATTTGCAAAAGAAAATTTTCTTTGTTATTTTAAATGTTTCATCCATATGTTGGGTATGAACTTGGGGTGAAATTTTCCGAAAGATTCGAATCCACCGAAAATTTTTCTCTATATGTAATAGCTTAAAAAAGAAACTTTTGATTGGACATCAAAAATCTGCAATCTCTGATAATAAGAAGAGGCAATATCTATTGACCATCACCCCGCACAGCTCTGTTAGGGGTCTAAGGTTGCTAGTTATTTGCGAGCACCGCGCCAAGTACTCGCCAAAAAACTTCCTTGCGAATAAATACATTTCCTTGATTATTATTAGATATTTATCATAAAAATGAATATATGCTAAGCTCAATCGATTTCGATTAATGAGTCAATCATTTTTCCTGTGAAAATGGAGAAAAAAAAGAGATTTAATATGCCATTTCTTTCATATTCAGTACAGAACTTTTTATTGTCGCGGACTTACACTCCTCTCTAGTATAATCACCATTGACAACTTAGGTCTTCCTTAGGTATAGCATGGACTAGAAAAAACAGGTGTGTGTGTGTGGAGGGGGGGGGGGGTGAATTAAGATAACAGCCGGGTAGCAAGGAATGAAGGGTATTGAATGCTATTGCGTCCCGCTGATGATATAATAAGGGCGCGTTCAGCACTGCCACCCCGAGTGGCACTTTCCACCCTGTTTACAGGGTGGTCGTTCAGAGACGAAATCACGTGATAAGGGCCACCCCGGGTTTGCGTTCAGGAAGGAAGAAAGTGTCACAACGAGTGACTTTTTTTCACCCTCAAAGTTTTCTGGGGTGATTTGATCACGTGAGGGTTTTTTTTGGGTTTGTTTATAGTAGACTTGAATACATCTTGTATACAACTGGTGTTGTTTAATCTTTATTTCCGTTTTCCTGGTAGGTAAACGACAGAAAGTTCATGTAAGGTTTAATTCATCATGTTTTCATGTCATCATGTTCTTAATGTAAGTTTTAATTCATCATTCATAAGTTTTAATTAACATGGGGAAATAAAAATTACGAAGTGTGCTGAGTAGAGCATAGTGAAAATGCATTTTGTGTGTGTGTGTAATGTAATAACCTTTTTATATATATTTCCATCATTTGCATTACAAGATTTCATGATTAATTTTTCTTATCTTTAATTTTAATTAGTGAGAAACATAAAATCTCAAAAATATCCGAAATAATTTGAGAGATTATTTAATAGTCCACAGAATGAAAATTCACACCTGTTTTGTTTTGCTTACGCGATAGTTGTTAATCTGAAAAGTGAATACCAGTGCGTTTCCTAGTAATATTTTTTTTGAAAAATTACTTTTTGTGAAACATGAAAATTCCAACTAAGCGACCATCTTTATTGTTATTATTAACAAAAATGTTACTTTTTGAAATAGATATTTATGTAATATATATTATTGTTTCAACAATATTATATTCTAGTACAAGTATTTTATTTATATTATTTTGAAATTACTATGCTAGTTTATTTTTTAATATATAAATGGAGTAATTTTATGTGTACATTCTGAATAATCCTATTAAATATATCTTTGTTTGTATTAGTAGAAAAAATGGTACTTTTCGGTTAGCCGGGCACCAGTGTTATATATATATATGTATGTATACCTATATATACATATATAAGTATATTTATACATATATAGAAGCTATATGTATACATATATATGTGTGTGTATATATATACATATATGTGTATATATAGATATACATACATATGTATATATAACACTGGCGCCCGGCTAACCGAAAAGTACCGAAAAAATTTGCATCCTATTATTTTTGCTTTTCCATATTTACAAACAATGTTTTTATCTTATGTAAATCTATCTTCTCTTGTAATAAATTTATCACTTCTGAAATATCATAAATTGGGTTGAATAAACAGTTTACTCAGATTGAATTAAAGTTATTTCAATATGTAGCTCAGATTTAAATCAGTAGCACTGATATAATGTTGAAAATGTATTTCTAGGCAAGTAGCTCTCAATGTAATGAAACTAAAAGAGTATTTATTTATATTTTTACAGCAAAATTAAATATATTCATAATGTTATTCATGACTTTTTTTAATAAATGAAATATTATACTACTCATCACAATTACTATTTCATTTTAAATTAGTAGTTATCGATGACTCTCTTTTATTTTGGAATACTTAATGAGTTTATAATTGATGAAACTTTTCAGACACTGGCATAAAATGAAATTATTTACTGAAAAATAAAGGACGCTTATGTGGTTGTTATCTAAAAATGTACAGTTAATATTAACTTTCGTAATCTCAAATGAACTTAATATCAAAATATTAATTTAAAATGTATAACGTACTACAGTTATCACTGAAGATATGAGTTGACTGTTGGAAGAAAATGGACTGAATAATGAAGAATATAGGAAAGATATAGTGTGGAATTTTTATGACAGCTGGCTACACTTGGAGGCAGGAGTTTATTTCGATATTCTGTCTTCGAGTGTAACTTGCTAGTTCTTTAGATAATATGATCTTCCCAACCAACACTATAGTATTTTGAGCTTGCTGTTGGCCTAGATGTCATCTACACCACTCTTGCTGTTTCCCTGGTTTCATTTACAATAAATTAATATTATTAAGTTCATTTGGGATTTGCAAAATTATTTTACTTGTTCATTTTTTGAATAATAACTCTATTAAAAAGTTAAAAATTTTCATCAAGTGTATTTTTAGTTTATACCTTTATCCAAAAAGTGTTGTTCATTAGGAATTATAAAATTAGTAAGAGTTATTTGTAGCAACTAAATTTAAATAAAGTTATTCATAGGAGTTTAATATTTTCATTGTTTAATAAAGAACGTACAATGTGTGCATATTACAAGAAAGTATTTTTGTAGTTTTATCTTTTCTAACTCGTTGTATCACTAAATAGCAAATTTTATGCATAAAACTAGTCTTCCTATATTAAAATCTTTAAGATTTTTTCCACTTTTAAATCTTCAGAGACTGATTTTATATTAAAGAAGTAAATACTTCAATTTTTACTATTCATGTACTTTTTAAAAGTAAAGTTTATTGTTTTAAGTAAGTAATCTTTGCTCTAATTTTATGCTGTCTACATAAGTGCTTATTGATTAGTTATGTTTACATATATATTCAAAGTATAGTTGTATTTATTCAATCTTTCATTACTTTAAGATAAATTCAATGCATTTAAAATATATATTTAAAAAAAAAAAAAAACAGAAGAAAGTTGTTTGACATGTGATGGTGTTCTCATAAGTTATAGAATTTCTAATAAAGAAATCACCTTTTGTTAACATTTATTATTTTTGTTAATCCCATAATTAAAAGAAATTTTGGTACTTTTCGGTTAGCCGGATGCCAATACATGTATGTGTTGTGAAGGTAATCCATTCAAACTTATTGAATCGATTATCTTCACAACAGTATGTATATATACAATATACACTATATGGCCAAAGGTGACCGATCACTTGCGATTTTTGACGTTTTATTAAATATCTAGAAAAATACTTGAGAAATCAACCTGAAACTGCAGGTGTGTAAACAGTATAGTACAGGTAATATACATCAATGAAGATTTTTTCTCCAAAACCCCATGGGGGGGACCGTCAACAAATTGAAAAAGAATGAATATCTTTTGGATAACCCTGTAAAAACTAATGTAGCAAAAGTGTTCAAACTCGAGATTATTAATAAGTGTCTTATTGTAATAAACTGTGTTCATTTTTATGAGGATAGCTTTTATACTCGTCGAGAAATTAAGGTTTTTATAAAAACAGTCCCAAATTTCACCAAGTTTTTTGCTTATAATTTGCAGAGTTCTTAATATAAAAATAAAGAGTTCTTTTCAGAAAATATGACAAACAGCATTGTACACAATACTCTGCAATCAGAATTAAAAAATAATAAAAATTGGATGAAAAATGAGCATGTTTACTAAAAATTGTTTAACAGATAAGGGGTTGTATCAAATATCTGTTGACTAGTGCCAAGATAGCATACACAATATTGCACGTACTACGTTAACACAAAGAAGCTATTTATCTATTTTTATATACAAACAGAAGTAATTTGAATAAAAAAATTATATATATATACTGTATGATTATATAGATAAATACATATATAAAAAAGAATAAAAGTTCACCAGGTTTGTTTATATAGCTATTTATGACATTTGGTAACAAATCTCATTTTCTGAAGCTTGAAATGCAGCAAGCATTAAAAAAAAAAAAAAAAAAAAAAAAAAAGCAAAAGCCAATATAACAGAAAAAGGTATAATCTTACAGTTTGGCAACAGTTTTTTGGTCAACGGGATAATCAAATAGTGCCCAGAAAAGTACCAATTTGGAAATTTAAATGTCAAACTAGAGTTATTAAGAATAGTGCGTCATTTATATTTCTAGTATAACAACTGCAGCAACACTATTTATTGCCTTTTGCAATTTTTTTTTTCATTTTTATCGATCTTCAGAGCTTTGGTAATGATATCCGATATCACAGATTCAAGGTGGTGGGTACTACTTACAACTCGCTTTCAGTGGCTCTGTATAAAAATCTGGTACTTTTATGTTAAGTGGGTACAAATTTTTTTTCTCACATTTTTTTTCTCTCACCAATAGCAGTAGCTTTTAGTTTTCGTGTGTGAAGGTGTTATATTCTCGTTTGTGGTGCTATTTCTTTCTTGTATTTTAAATGAAATAAGTGAAAGCATATATTTTAAAGAAAAGTTGTGTGTTTTCAGGGATATGTTTAGGAAAATTTTAGGTCCTTTAAAGGACCCTTCACAAAATAATTTATCTTAAAACAGGACCCTTCACAAAATTATTTATCCCCAAACAGGACCCTTCACAAAACTTTTTATCCCAAAACAGGACCCTTCACAAAAATATTTGCCTCTTAAATAGGCCTTTCACAGAATTTTTTCAATTTCAAATTGAACTTTACACAAATTTAGTCATTTAAAAATAAAATCTGGCCTGTAAGTAAGCAATTGAACTCACCAAAGAGCATATTACTTAGCTTTTTAAACATGAAGGATAGGACATGAAGACATCGATAATTTAAAATCCACAAAATTATGACTAGAATTTTCACAAAAATAAGAAAAACGTCACAATTTCGCAAAAACAGGACCCCGTGAGAAAAGTTTGGACAGACCCCTGGTTTTAAATAAAATGAGAGAAAGGTTTATATTTTAATTAAAATGAATGCAGTACGAATAATGATGGTGGTAATAATATTTGACTATTTAAAATTGCATCAATTCCTTTTTCTCGAAAATAATAAAAGGATAATAATATAGTTTAAATAAGATAGTATTTTTCCATTGTTTTTTTTTTTGTTGTTGTTAAATATAAGAGTGTTCATAGACAATTTGCATGCAAAGTAGGTATCTTACTTAACATACTAGAGATATCCATTATTAATGTTTTTTTTAAATACATTTACTGTATATTTTGGTACTTTCTTGTTAAAGCAGCCCCCACTATTATAATTATGCCAAGGTCACAGTTAAAGTTTCAACAATCTCCCATATACGGCGTTATATGCCACATCGGTGTTGAATTCAGACACTTTCTCTGGGAGGGATGTCTATGGCTCCGGGTGTGGGGGATTCCTGGAACATTATAGAGTTCCAGGAGGCGGGGGGCATCTTATTGCTCTTGTGGGAGTGCCCCCCCCCCCAGGCTACCTCCTGAATTCAACAATGTGCCATAGTGCCATATATATTTGACGATTCATCCTTAGGAATTGCTATATGAAGGAAGCACCTATATTTTTGTGGTAATAAAAGATGGGTGGAATTATTAATTCTGGGTAACTCTGATAATTAAATAAGTAAGAGAAGTCCTGAAATTTTTTGAAAATATGCATCAGATCAAATTAACATGGATTGAACCAGAAATTTTACTTAATAAATGAAAGCAAATATATAGGGGAACGCGGGGTACAATGAAACATTACTTGTAAAATCAGTCAAATTTGTCACAGAGAGTTACAGTTTATATACATGGTATACAACTATATGTTCCAGTTACTGATGTGATTTGGATACATTCACACTTCTACAACATTAGCAATAGAAGATTATTGGTTTTACACTACTGAAAGTAAGTTTCTTTACTAAAAGTAATTTTGTCTCTTTTTCGTTGTTGTTATATGTAATAATTATTTTTTCTATACATTGTTATCTTTGGATTGTTGTCTTCATATTTCCAAAACCAAAATAAATGTTAGAAGTTTGTAAATAAATTTTTACTTAGTAACCTCAGTGTGGGGTACACTGAGGTTGAAACACTTGCAGACGGGGTACAATGAAACATGTTTCGTTATAGTAATAATACAGTAGTAAATAGAATATATTAGAAGTAAGAGTAAGATAACAGAAAAAAAGGAGTTTTGTTCTAACCAAGCCAGTAAAAAATGCTTTTATTAAGCAATTAAAAAGTAAAAAGAGGAAAAAAGCTAAGAAGGAATTGTTTTCAAAACAAACTCTGCCTGCTACAGAGTCTGAAGAAGATTGTGATTCTCGTATGTATGTATCAAATATTTGAAAATTCATTTGATATTAACCTTCAGACTACCAAAAAAAAGTATATGCAAGAACTACCATTCGGGTCCATTGGACCCATATGTAAAATATATAGGATTTCAAAATATACAAAACACCCATTTATCTACAATGAATATATTTGTTATTAATGCACATTATACAATATATAAAAGTGATATATATAGTAATAGAGTAAGAAAGTAACACATACAGTAAGAAAGTAATATATATAGTATATTATAATGACTACAAAACGTTTTTCATCATAATAAAATTATTCTGTACATGAAGTACAAATAACGACGGAATGTTCTCCGCAAACATTTTTCGTACACTTCTTGCATAATGTTCGTGTTTTTCGATCTTTTTTAGAGGGACAAATATGACATCTTGATTTTTTTCGTGGCGGTTCAAAACTATTTGCGTAAAGTTGTTCTGAAGTAGATGTTGAGACGGCGATACCTCCTTCACCTACTAATTCTTCTGCAAGTTGAATAATGAAATTCCGCCTTTTTTTCATTTTCGGATCACATTCAGCATTCAGTGACAACCATATTATGTATGCATTCATCGCACTTATATCG
Source organism: Maratus speciosus (assembly GCA_963932465.1). Taxonomy (NCBI): domain Eukaryota; kingdom Metazoa; phylum Arthropoda; class Arachnida; order Araneae; family Salticidae; genus Maratus; species Maratus speciosus. Next base: position 139,972,688 of record OZ010787.1, on the reverse strand, counting down.
ATCATATTATAAAATACAATCAAAGGCCACCGACGTGTCATGCGTTTCACACTATATGCTCTTACCATTTTGTCCATCGTATCTACTCCGCCTTTGGTTTTATTATAATCTAGGATTATTTGTGGCTTTTTTTCTAAGCTGTTGTCAATATCATAAGTGTTATGCATTGTGCTTAGCAAAGTAACAATTCTACCTTTTCTGGGACAGTAAGAGATGATGGTCGCCTTCTCTTGAAACCCAAATAAAGTAGAATATACAGAACGATGTTTTGGATTTGTGAACACAGCGGGTAATTCAGGTTTATTTTTTCGAATTGTTCCAATAAGAGATAATTTTTTTGAAGTAAGATGTGTTGCTAATGCATATGACGTAAAAAAGTTATCACATGTAATATTAAGACCAGAATTTTCAATTTCCTTCGTCAATCTTTTAACTACATTTTCTCCCTGATGAGATTCTCTTACTTCATTTTTGCCTGTATATAGTTCCAGTTTCCAAGCATACGATGTTACGCTGTCACAAATAACCCAGAACTTCAATCCATACTTTTCAGGTTTAGATGGCATATACTGACGGAAAGGACATTTTCCACGAAAAGAAACTAATTGCTCATCGACAGTCATAGACCAATTAGGAATATAAGGGTCTTGTAAATAGCTATTCCACAATTCAAAGCATTCTCTTATTGGCTCTAATTTATCAGTTGATCTTCTTTTACGCCTCTCAGCAGCATCATCATATCTTATGACACGTAATATACTTGTGAATCTATTGCGACTCATAATGTCCCGAAATATTTGTCTTCCATTTTTTATGCTCCAAAGTTCGCTTACTGTTTCATTTTTCGATTTATATACTCCAATAAGTAATAAAAGTCCGATGAATTTTTTAAGTTCTATAATATTTATAGGTTTCCACTCTTTATCGAATACTCTATTGCCTTCCGCGTTTGTCCATTTTACTATAATTTCCAAAAGTCTTTTTCGGAAATAGATAAGAAATGAGGATGATATGGAATCCACTTCACGATTTGCAAATCTTGAAGGTCCAGATTTTTCACGTAAAATATTGATTTCAGTACGTCTTCCTTGTGGTCTGGCAACTTCATTCATATACCAGATCTGTGAATTATTTTTGGAAACAAAAGTAGAATTTGAAGTACTTGTGGTTGCTACATTTACTTCATTGGAATCATTATCAGATTCTGAGTAGGAATCAGAAATTTCATTATGTATTTCAACATAATCTACTTCACCTTCATCAGACGACAGATTTTCATCATCGGTGTCGAATTCTATATCGTCCGGATTTTCCATAATTTTTTGAATTTCCTCTTGAGTCAATACTTTTTTTCTGTTCATCTTCAATTCAGTTTTTAACAAAAAATAAGTTAGGAAATAAGAAAATGATGAATATTTGTAAAATAACAAAGCACGTACAAACTACACTTATTACTTGTCTTCAAATATCAAGTCCTATTTTTAATGAAAAGACTCAAAAACATCAATAGACACCATTCGCTCACTAACTGTGTCTGTTGATAAATGACTCTCTGAACCAGAAGTAACCTTTTATATATAGAGCACGAAGTTTACTAGATCAGTCTAGAATGTTCTCAAAACTTCATTATAAAGTCGCCAAATTTGGCGAGATTGGCGCTAAAAATCCATCGCCAAATGGGCGATAAACAGCCAATTATGGTAACCATGTTCCTCCTCATGATTTATGGCAACCCTAGAAAAAGAAAGCAACAGTATATTACGTTTGTTTTAATGTTGGGTCCAATGGACCCGCGTGGTAAACAATGAAACAAATTAAAAATAGGTAAAAAATTTCGAACAAAATTTTAATCGCAATTGCATATACATAGAGGAGACAATTGCAGGAAAAGTCATGTAATCGCGAAACTTTGAATGCTATTTTTCATGAGAAAAATTTACATTAAATATTGCTGTCGGGTCCAATGGACCCGTCTGGTAGACGGAAGGTTAAAAAAGTTTTGAAATGGTGACGACGTGCAAACTGGAGGTCTGCACGGGCCCGGCAGAATAAAGGCAAATTTTCAAACAAGCTAGGCCAGCAGAATTAGGACAATTTTTTCAACGGGCTGGGACGATAAAAATTTAAATGGGCCTACCAGCCCGATATAAAAATTTAAACAAAGTCAATAAAATATGAGCCATTTTCAATGAATATGATTTTCGCAAGAATAAGTATAAATGTACGTCACAAGCCGATGCTAGTTTGACAACATGAATACAGAAATATAATGTCCAGCGTAGAGATCGGCATCTGACAGTTACTAGGTGTCTGAGGCCGGGCTTAATTTTTTCAGCAGACTCGTGCCGCACAGATATCAGATTTTCATTTTTTTTTCTACATAGTAGAGCCGGACCGAAACTGGACTTCATTTTTCTCAGGATGTGTAAGGCGGGCACCATGTATTGTAAAAAAAAATTGGTACTTACTTATTAAAGCCACCGCAGCTATAATAAGTATATATATATATATATATATATATATATATATATATATATATACACATATATAGGTACTTTTGAGTTAGCCGGGTGCCAGTATTATATATACGCATATATACATATGTATATAAATGTATATTTATGTACATATATATGTGTATGCATACATATGTATATATATATGTGTATGTATAACACTGGTGCCTGGCTAACCAAAAAGTACCCATATATATATATATACATAATTATATATATACATAATTATATATACATATATATACACATATTTATATATATAAGCTGCAGTGGTGTTAATACGTAAGTACCAAAAAATTACTTGCGATAATGAACTTCTCTTAACGGAATCTTTGGAAATACACCTTAAAGTTTCTCCCAAATTCACTGCTCAACAATGCAAGCTTTCTGACACATTTTTAACTGTAAAGGCATAAAATTGACAGGCCTGATTATTAAAGGGATTTGGAATCGAATAACGTTTTCCATTTTTGATAAATAAAATATGGTACTTCTTAGTCATCCCGTCGACTAAATTACTGTCGCCAAATTGTAAGATTAAATGCCAATAATGGTTGCCCTTAATTAATTAATTGTAAGATTAAATGCCAATAAAACCATTAATTCAACGTTTTATTTGTATTTTTTATTAATGTTTTACTAATTTATTTGTTCTTTCGTTATTTAAAATAAAAATTATGTCAATGTGTATAATTTGGCCAGTGGTTTGGCGATTTATACAATTTGGCGAAATTGGTCGACGGATAACTAAGAAGTACCTAAAATACTTATTGAGATATAAGAGATTCTTGTCACGTGACTGCAGGTTTTTCCCCTTTCCCATGCTATCGCTTCTGGAAAATTTGATTCAAAGCACTCACTTTGCCAGTACTTTCTCAAAGATGTATTGCTTTTATCAAAAAATGGATAACGCCCTTCTATTACATAGTTTCTGAATAAGAACACCTGCCAATCTTATGTGTTTCCGAAAAGAAGTAAATTCAGAAAGTAGATCTTTTAGATTTGAGGAAAGCCTTAATAAATGACAGAGAAATATTTTCACAACACTAATTTTTATTATACTACAGCTTCAAAAGTTATGATGTTTTTAACCCTCCTTTTCTTCTTTTATTCTAAGCCACATTAATTTTTTAATGAATACTAAGAATCGAAGTAATTGCTTATGTTGCTATTGAGCATTTTCTGTCTTGCGAACACATAATAATTTTAAAATTTACTGTAAAATTATTTCATAAATATGTACCAAAAATAGGAACCAAGATATTATATATATTCAAGCTAATTTGCTTCTCAATTTGCTCAGTTAAGATATTTGCTCAGTTATGATTCCCAATTAAAAACATGATTTACTTTCAATATTTATTATCCTGATATCCTTCAAGGACTGAAACTGAATATGATATTATAGATATAATGACAAATTAAAACTGAAATAAGCAAACATTTTTTTTTTTTTTTTTTTTTTTTTTTTTTTTTGAGCTTTGAAATTTGAGGTTTCAATATATTTTAAATGTTACAACTAATAGATAAGAATATTTAAATATATTATTACAGACTTGTCCTTTAATATACACAATGAATAACAGATATAATGAAATGAATTAAAAAAATGCATATAAACAAATATTATTTATTGCAGCAATACATGCATGATGCATTTACTAAAAGTTGTTGAATTCCAGTTGAAAAAAGAAATCCTTATTTTAAATGTCACGTTATGGCTAAGAAAGCATTCCAGATATAGATTTAGTTTCAAATTAAAAGAAAACATCTATTAAATCATACTGCAGAGGACAAGTTTATCTGCGGTATAACAAAAATCTTGACTGTACTAGATGAAAATCACGAGTGCAAAACCAACAAAATTTTCATTTTTGAAATTCGATAATAACGCCACACTCAAATGTGCAAAATAAAAACAATGAATCACAAAACTCCTGAACGGAACGGCATGGATGATAATTCCATGCAATTTGCAATCATATCTTGATGAATTTGGCAATCCACTTTCCTTTAATTATTTCATTTTAAAAAGCACTATACTAACTCCATCGTGAGAATCTTAATAATAAATTTCGCCACATAACATTAAATCCGATGTGTAAATTGGAAATAAAACGCTATGTTTATTTCAAAAAATCAATGAACGACTCAGCCATATTTGTTTACTGTTTTGCTGTCTTGTCAAATAACCCTACCCCATGCCGTTCAGCAACGAACCACCCCGAAGAACCCTGGCTTTCACCCGGGGTAAAAGGGCTGTAGCACCTCACGTGACAGGGTAGCACTCTAGGGTGGAAAGGGTGGCGTCGCTGAACGCGGCCTAAGAATATGGAGTCAGGCTCATGGAACCATTGAGCTAACATGCCAGGTTGGGCGTTTATAAGATCATGGCTAGAAGTTGCTTTCCTTGGCAATATTTGAGACCTATGGAACTTGCAGAAAGCAGCATCTTTGCCTCTAAGTACGTATATTGTAATCTGGGCTATCATTTTCTTTTTATGTTTTTTTGCCACCTTCTTAGAAACGAAGTTTCCCCTCTGTAAAACTTGTGCTGGAAAAGGTCCCTCTAGCAGCCGGTTGATTCGAGGAGAATTCCACTGAATTATCCTTAGAGAAATGACAACCATGAATCATGGATTTAAGTTCCTTTCATCACCGCATGCAGACTTGCTAATCTTTCGTTTTTTTTTTAAATAAAAAAACTTGAACGTGAAATTTTACTTAATTAAATATGCCTAGCTTCTATGTGGTAGTCATGGAAAAGTGCTTCATACAGCGATTTCAGTGATTTCATACATTAAGTTAAATTTTATTAAATCAAATATATTTATATGAACGGGTTGACTTCCGAGAAAAATGGAAAAAGTTAGCAAGAATGCATTATTAGACGTTTGAAGTGCATGTGCAGACACGTTAACCCACACCACAGTTTTTAAATAATTTATAGGAATTCTTGCATATGTTTGGCATAGAATGTCTTCGAAACACTTCTGTAGACATATTGAAACCCGCCTCGTAATGTGACAGTCGTTGTCAAGACCAAGGAAGCAGTAACTCGTTTTTAATCGAAGGTCTTTTATTCATTAGCACTAATAATGTAGTTACAAAAGAAGTTGCAAAGATGGTACTTTTTAAAAATTAGTCAGTATCAATATGCTTGGCGGAATGAGCTGAAATTTTGGATTCACATAGTCAAAGCTACAAGAAATCGTTCTCTGTTAAAAATTTTGAAGGTTACAATACATATATTTTTTATGTTAATTTAATAATTTATAGGAACCTAAAATTTTAGCCTCTTCCGCCAAGTAGTTTTTGAGTTATGCTTAAAAAACTGTCTACATTGCAACATGTTTTGCAACTATTAAAAAAGAATTTTACATTAGGAATTCAAATTTTCATTTCTGTATAATTTCTAAATTTCTTTACCGAATGAATTCCAATTTCATATCCAAAGGAAAAATTTGCCAAAGAATCCAAATATGATTAAAAAAATTTTCTAACGCAGTTTAGTATAAAATATAAAGGACATAATCTATTAAGTAATTTCAGTACATGTCTGAGATGATGAGTAATAGTCACGCCATCAACACATTTACAAACGATGTGAATAAAGTTCTGCGTGTATCATAACTTTCTTATGTCACGTGATTAGTTTTGTAAGATATAATTAAAACTGAGAAAAGAAATAAAAGTCTTACATTTTAAGTTAAAGTAAAATTTTACTTACAACCGCTATTAAAAACATTTAAAATATGTTAAGTAAGCTTTTGCGATGTTTTTCGAAGTTTGAAAAATATATTTAGGAATAACAAAATGCTTCTTAAATGTGAACAAATGTTACATAATTTTAAACAGACAAAACGTAACGAATATTTAGAAACTAAAAGGGACGTGGTCGTAAAGATGAAATGTTTACGTGATTATACGCACTGTATGCGCGCTTTTATAAAAATTCACCAGCACGTAAAGCACTGAACATTCAGCGCTCCCATTCGGTACTTTTTTGAACACCACTATTTTTCAAAGAAAATCTGCTTTATAAATTTCATAGAAACTTACCCGGAAGGGCTTTTTTCTCGCAATTGTTGCAGAGACGTAACACGTATTTTTTTTTTCTTTTTCTGGTTAAAAATTATTGGTTTTCAAAAAACGGACCCAGTGGGAGCCCTCAACATTAGAAAAGGGACGAAACGATGTTGTTAGGCATTGACGATTCTCAGCCATTTTTCTTAGTTAGTCAGCCTTTATGAAGGACTTTTAAAAGAAAAAAAGACTTGGATTCTCCTTTTTATAGAAGGAAAACGTGAAAATCTTAATGACTTTCTGACGGCCACAAGGAATCAAACCATCGAATAACGGCTTAGAAAACCTTTTCGTCATCAAAGCAGGGTGATGCGCTTAGTTTTCATCGCGCTGTGAAGGGAGTGCTAATATAATATACATGAGATATTTAAAATAGTTATATGCTTAAAATATCTGTCTTCATTTCTTACGATATATTTGTTGCCTTTAAACATATTTTTTGTCGTGCTTAGATTTTTCTTCAGTTTCTTTAAAAATTACGTATTTTTTATATTAGTAAATGCGTGGATATCTCTTTTAAGCAAATACTGCAATTTGTTTGATAAATGCAACTTACAGGGGTTTTGAAATGCAATTTTAGGAATGAAAATTTATACATTGCATGAAAAAATTAAGCAAGTACATATTAGTAAAACAAATTATTTATATCTATAAAAGTATTTTTTTTTTTTAATTATGAAACACAGATAAATTTCAAAACATAAAATTATGTCCGTTGACTTGGCTTGTTTATAACTTATTTTTAGAATTTTAATGTTTTTAATGCATCTATTGTGAATCTTAGCAATTCAGGAAAAAATTTTTGAGGTTAAAAAATATTCGAATGAGTTTAAAAAAAAATTCCGGCATTAAAGCAACTCTGTATGATGCGTTTTTTCATTGCATTTGTTTTATTTGACAGATTACCGATGCATCATTAATGAAAAATTATGGTATGATGAACTGCTCAGCTGACTTTCAGTCTCGTATTGAGGGTTCTTTCTGCAGCGTTCTTGTTGTTGCCGGAATAACTCTTGTGAAATGTATTTATTTTAAATAATTTAACTCTATGATACACATTTTGCGTCCGAAACTGATGTCATTCTGAGCAGATAATACAAATTTTTCCTATGTAAAATTTTAAACTTTCATTATAAGCGCGTTAAAAGGACATAGTGCCTTTATTTATATGTATTTGTCATGGAAACATCTACTACGTTTATTTAATTTTCAAGAAAAATAATCAGGGGGGAAAAAGACAAAAATCAAAAATCTCCTAAATACAAGGCATAGCTATTAAATAACCGGAGTGACGTCATAAAACTTTTAATTCGTCACCAATTACATTAGAAACTTTATCGCCTTCTTTATACTCTCCTTGACGATTTATGCACTGCTCAATTCGAATTTTCCACTCTGCAAAGCAGTACTGGGAGTAATTTTCTGTCAGCTTGTTGAGAGCCTTTGCCACTGTTACTTTGACCGATTCCCCGCTCTCAAATCGATTCTTCATCAGCTCCGATTTGAACTTTCGAAATAAATAGAAGTCACCGGGAGCTACGTACAGCATGTACGATGGGTAATACAACACGGGGATGCCTTGATTTGCTAAGAAAGGCATCACAGGCAAAGCGGAATCGACTGGCGCATTATCCTTGTGAAAGATCCAGGAATGTTTCTTCCACAAAACCGCTCTTCGTTTTCTTAACCGTTCACGAAGGGAAGTTAGAATGTCAATGTAGTAAAATTGGTCGAGAGTCTGTTTTTGTTGCCGATCAAATGATCCATTTTCAGAATTTTGCCTCCGATTTTGACGTGTACGTTTGTACAGGGGACGCTTCGACTTCGCCTTTGTTGAATTTATTTCTGTTCTGCATGAGAGAAGATTTTCTCAAAGGATTTATGCTCTCGGGTGTAATAAAAGAAAGTGAGCAAGAATGTTTTTTTTAAATGTCTGCTTTATATTGATATATACAAAGTTTATTAAAAAATCTAATTAACAACTGTTCAATTTTCTTTATTGCTCGCAAACCTCATTTAAGGTTCTGGTTGTAATTGTTAAATAACTGTAAGATTTTTTTTTTTAATCAACATCATTTGTTTTAAATAATTCATAATTATGCATGAAATGTCTAATGAAGAGATTTAACCTAACTGTTTAAATCATTATAATAGTTAAAGGTAAGTTAATTCAAACTCTTAAATGAATTTAATAGCTAAACTTGCTCATCTTACCTTTCAAATTTATGTTTTCTTAAAATTATTATTTTAGTTAAAAGTTTTATTTAATAATGTATACTCGTTTCTCTTATATCTCGCGTTATGGCTGTCTGTTAAAAATAACAATCTTATGTAATATTAAAACGTCATCTCTAGATGTTTATTCTAGTTCTATACAATATTCCGTTTCTAGATTATAGTTTATTTTAAGAGAAACAGTTTCTTTGAAAGAATAAAAACTGGGAATTAATATCAACTTGTTTGATACCAAAATATTTTGCACGACATTTGTTCAGAGTTTATGGTGTCAAAACACGCAAATCTCACATTCGTCATAAATAAAAAATAATAATGCTATTTTTACATGTTATAATAATATTGTATCACCTTTTTACTTCCCAAAAATACTTGCTAATTTGTTATTTCGTATTATTGGGTTTCAAGAAGAAAAAGAAAAAGGATTAAATTTCTGTAAAATAATCTTTTTTTTTCATCTTAAAGTATTCTGAAAGTTATTACGTAAAATTTTAAAAATAGGCGAAAATAATTATTTTATATGAAAGTTGTTATTAAGAATGGCTATTTCTATTTTTTTCCCTCAATTTTTTTTTACGCTGAATTTAGCCGTCTCTTAATTTTATAGACTTCTAAAACAACAACTGAATGACAGTTACATACTCGTACGTACGTAAGATTTAAATATTTTTATTATTCTGTTTTATGTGGCAAGAAATTTGTATTAACATTATTGTTATTATTAAAGGTATATAAGGGTCGATCAACTATTCTCTGTACAAAAGACGAGCTAGGCCATTATTATTTTTTTAAGTAAGTAAAAAATTATATTTGGCATGTTTACTAGATTAATAAATGAAGTTAGATACATGAATAGCAGAGCACTTTTTTGTAAGATATTGTTTCACATCATTTATTTACACATTTGTCTCCAATGTTACCAATTACAAAAAATTTTGTTTTGTCACATTTACCATACTATAATAACAAAAATAATGACAATTATTTCGAAATGTTGCTAAAGTTTTGATTAATGATTTATCTAGTCTCATAAATAAAAACTGCAATTAATAGATTTGATTAGATTGATAAATTATTTGCTGAGGGACAGGAACAAGCGCAAAATATGATTACATGACCCATAAGCACAAATATTAATGCTTGATATTCTGTATTTTGTACGAATATTTTTTTCGACTTCCTTTTTTCGCGCTTATCCATATTTTGTTTGAAAGGTAGCGAATGTCTGAATGTATGAAATGGAACGTGTAATTCTAAGTGATTAACTTTATTTTCGACGTCATGGTAAATTATGACAATTTGTGTCGATTAGACTCAGTCTTTGAGCCTCCAAAGAAAAATTTCAAAAAAGTACTATTTTGACTGCATTATAAAAATTAAAACGTCTCTCCCAATTTCATATCCGCATCCTTTTTAACGCTTATCTACATAGTTGAAACCCGCTTATCATTAAAGGTATATAAGGGTCGATGAACTATTCTTTGTACCAAAGATGAGCTAGGTCATCATTATTTTTTTAAGAAAGCAAAAATCAACTTACAATTTTATTTGGCATTTTTACCAAAGACAAGCTAGGTCATTATTACATTATGACCATCATTATAACATAATAATTTATATATTAACTTCGGTACGCCAGTCCGTGCTGTAACTCTCGTAAATATACTATATTTCCTACATAATTGATGTATCCTATTGCAATTTCCCATGGCCTATACGCTATTGAAAACAAAGAATGAAGCATTTACAGTTAGTTTACAGGAACACTCATAAGAATTCTGTTACATTATGGTCTGTAGAAAAAAATTAATTGCAGAGTATTTTAATGATGTCGCACTATTTCAAGCATAATGAAAATTATATACAATTATGAAGTGCAAAAAATCATGCTTTCTTTAGAATGTGGAGTGCAAAGCATTTATCAATCATTTACAGGGTCACACAAAATAATATAAATTACGTAATAGTCTACGGGGAAAAAGCCTTTACAGCGAATTTTCACTATGTTACATTATTTCAAACATAATGAAATTTATAAAAATTATTCAGGTACATTACAAAATGCTTACTTCAGAATATGATGTGCATAAGAGTTATCGTTCATTTACAGGGGCCCACAAATACATTACTGTGTATCAGAGACTGTTGCTAAATGTACGTTTTGAGTTGTGGCATACCTTTCTTAAACTTTGTTAAATTTTAGTACATTAAGTGGCCAATATTTAATAATAAGGGAAAGCCTTTTAGATGGTCTCAAACGTTCCACAAAAGCATTCGTCAGCATTATTGTCCGCGAGCGCGAATTACTTGAAGTGTATTTTTAAATGTATTATGAATCTTTCAATTGAATTACATTTAGAAAATTAATAGATGTTTGTATAAAATGTAACTGAATTAATATACAGGGTTGCGTAAAAGAAATTAGATGCATTGCCATCTATGGATGATGCTTGTCAGAAGTGCGCATTTAGTTATGTTACGCGTTTTATAGCTGAATATAATTTTAGAATACTGTGTGTGCAGATTGTATAAAAATCTATTGAAAATATATCGAGCTGCACAAGAGAATTTGAAGACATTGCATTCAATGGGCAGAAATTTCTAAAAGCGAATTTTTAATTATGTTAAGTATTTTCTAGAAAAAGTCTCTTAAGTATTCTGAATTACGTTTTTACATATTCTGTGGTGTGCATGAAAATATATACATCATCTAACACAACACATATGTTCAGAATACATCCAGTTTTCATCTATGAAGTTTGAAATACATTTATAGCGTATTTTGGACATAGACCGTTTGTTAAAATACGCCTAGAATTTGTTGAATGTTTGACGTATACGTATCAACGAAATATTTAAAAAATATAAACGTCAGTTTATGAACGTAAACTGTATGAAAATGGAATACGTCAACCGCCATTTTCTATATATGTTCTCTGATTTGTGACGTTTCTGCATATTACTTGTAAAAATGTAAGATAACAACGTTTCTGGACTATTTCATACCGTAATTGCATTTTTTAAGTGATTAAAATTATTTCCGGCAACCCTTGGATATCTTTTATGGCGGTAATATAATTTTGTCTTGGTTTACAACGCTTCTAAGACTAGCAGACTTAGACCAAACAGACAAGAACTTCTAGGATTGAACTTCGATATTTATGTTAAAAATCATATATACCGCTTTGATATAAACTAGTAGTAAAGCCTTCTTACTTATTTATTTAAATTTAAATATACGGAGTTTAGCACCACATATGTGAATACATCAATTATCGTTTGGAAGATTTGCTTTGATCACGGAAGCAATATAAGTAGATAAACACATTATATATTTTGATTTATTGATTTATCGTGGTAGTGTTTGTGATTTGCATAAAACCGTTTGTTTAATAACTCTTTTTTGTTATTTATTTCATTTAGTACTGGTGTCCTGATTTTTTGAAATTCTGAAAGTCTTGCGACATTTTTTATAGTGTGGCAACAGGAAAGAAAAATGCATTACAAACTTTAAAAATAGATTTCTATAAAGATAACAGGGTGTTAAAAAAGGAATAAATATTCATCTGAGAAATTTGTAAAGTATTCAATAATTTTACCCGGTTCTTAAAACGTATATATATGAAGTTTTGTACAAATCGGTCACAAATTGGGACATACTCACACATACCGATTTTTATACAAATAGATTAAGTAATGTAAAAAACAGTGTAACGTTAAATCTGTGGCATTTGTGTTCTATAATTATTCCTAAAGGACACGATTTATGCCGGATATTTTTTACTCAAACCATGAAGGCTATAGCATGTATCATTCTGCTGAATTAGATCGTCATCGCCGAACAGTTTACGAGGAGTAGAGTCTCAACGATACCATTGGAGGGGACTCATAAGAGCATCATTCGCTCAGCTCAGTTAAAACACTTAGCTACAAAATGTAGCTTCAATGTACGAACAAAATAGGAAATGAAACGTAGCATCCGTTTGTTTAGCAAGTTTGACGTTACACTGAAAGCGTCAAATACGAAAGTGACATCATATTTAAGAACTTATTTTTTGAAATTAATCGTTTAATTAATTAAATTAATCATTATTTACTTTTGATTTACTGCTTACAATTTTTATTTTACGCTTAGAAAAACTTGAGAAAATATAAACTAATTTTTAATACTTTTATTTTTATTTTATGAAAATTAGAAAAAAGCTGGAATTTTGTATATTTTCTTAGATAACTGCATTTTGCACTTAAAATTGCTGTGGATTGATTATTCAAATTTTATTTATATGCATTTGCATGAAAAATACAAAAATGAGAATTAGACAACCCACGTAGCCCAAAGTTATAGGCCAATATCAAAATGTAATATCAGCCAATATCAAACTTTAATATTGATAAACGTTAAATGACCCCTCCCCCCTCTAAATGACACTCGTGAATATTATTTTCCCCAATATCCATTAATATCACTTTTTGATATAACAATGATATATTTTTCTGCCATTGCTAAATTTCATCTTTTGACATTTCGCAATGTATTTTTTCACTTTCCTGAATACCATTTCAAATGTTGTCTATTTTCATACTCTAACAATAATTTGGAGATGCGATGAACGTTAACCACTCACTGCTCGGATTAATATACCACAGGAGTCTTACAGAAATGTTACCCCTTAAGGTTCAAATAGACGTAAACATAACCTCTGCGTGCTTGTTGTGGTGAAGCGGTGTTTTTTATTTTTAATTGCACTTCAGGTATACTGAAGTATCATTCGGCAAGGCGAAAGTGACTGATCTCCCCATCTCTGCCTTTTTCCATTGTTAAATCTCCCCATCCTTTAGTTATTAACTGCAGAAGAGTAGAACTGGAGAAGAATAAGGATAATCGTACTGGAGGCTGAAGAAAAATAAAAAAGCATGTAAATTGATCTTAAGGCTGCGAACGCACCATCCTTCTAACTCTTGTCAGTGACGGAGTCGATTGTTGTAGCCACGCGGTCTTTTTGATTTTTAATGACTTTAGCAGGAAAGGGACTGATGTCCTGCAAAAGAGGAACCTTTCCTTCAAGTAGAGTCGAGCTCCTTATCTCCTGACCCATTGTTGATCCCCCTCATTCTTTTGTGAATAAACCGCAGAACCATTCAGAATAAAAGATTTTCCACGAAAACTGGAGAATGAAGGCAAAACTCGCGTCTGTACTCAGCCTATAGGTTAAAACACACCAAGGTTGCGTATAGAAAGCAAAAATGCTCGCTGTCATGCTAAAGCAATAAAATCTTTCTTCTCTAACCCTATTTGTGGTTTTTAACAATAAGACGGGAGGTTCAACAGTGGATCAGGAGATAAGATTAGATCGAACTAGAAGGAAGCTCTCTCCTCTTGCAGGACATCCAAAATTTTACTTGTAAAGCCATAAAAGATGAAAAAAGCCGCATAACCATAAGAAAGTGCCTGCTGGCCAGAACAAAAAGACCGCGAGCGACCGCAAGTAGAAGGATACGTCTATCTGAAGCTTAAGTTTTTGCTAAGTGGTACTTTTCATGCTGTAAGGATCTCCCTTTTATGTTTTATACCTTCTGTCGGGGGTCTAGAGGTCAGACGTCAGCAGTGGACGCCCTTTAGCATGTTTATCCCTGACTCTTTCTTTTGTTGATGGCCACAGAGCTTTTTGAAAATAAAGACCAGAGGAGTGATTTACGAGTTTTGTTGAGGATTATTGAAATTCTAAACTAATATAAACGCTGCCTTAGAGGAGATATAATTCTATGTGTTACCCACTGCATAATGACCGGTCTCTGCACAAAGAACCAAGTGCCAATCTTGCTAAGTAGCAAGATGAAATATCACCTATATGTCCACCAATATATAAGTGCAAGCAAGGGGAAAACATGTTTAATTAAAAGTGTTGGAAGTAAATTTTTCTGTTAGTAGGAAAATGTCTAATAAAACAATCGTTTAATTCTCTCCTACTCGTTCATCTGTTCAAATCGAAATAGACTTATCTTTTGACGTTCTTTTTAGTAAAGTTTATTCAAATATCACTTAATATTATGAATAGTCTTGTACCTTTGAAATGTCAAAATGTGAAATTTTAGAGCTTGGTATTTTAAAAATTATGTGACCTACTTGCACAAAATTATAAAAAAAGTGTTTTAACAACCCTAGTCTTTTGAAATCCGCTTTTTAAGAAATTAAATATAACTTTTTATTTAGTTTAGTCATAAATAAATAGATACTTTCCCGAAAATTTATGTACTATCTATAGATTAACCTGCACATAAATTAAACGTATTTTTAAAATTTGCTAGAAATTTTGCAAGAAATTTTAAAGCTGATAAGAAATTTAAAACTTGAAAAATTTTTTAAAGCTTCCTATTTTAAACATTCTGGGTTCCACTTTCACAAAATTGTAAAGAAAGTTTGAAACAACACTATTCTTTTGAATTTTACTTTGTTAGAAATTAAATACATGCTTGTTTATTAATTATAAGTCATAAATGGCTGTATATTTCATTATAAATTTGATGCACTACTTACAAGTTAACACGCACAAAATTAGCCGTATAAGATTACTATTATTATACATAACCATTATCATCATTACTTAAATGAATAGCATCTAATTAAAATGACTTACTATTGAAACAAAACTTGTATTCTTTCAATAATAATAAATTAAGTTCTTGTAAAAGTCGGAAATTTGAAAGCACTTAAAAAAGTTAAACAAGAGTCAACTTTAAAATAACATAAAATGAAAAAAAAAAATTCTTGAAAAAACATTACTAAGTCTAAAACACTTCTTTAGTTTTTGTTATATTCTAACATCGTTATAGACTCTACATTAGTTAATTTGAAGACAAATAATTCTAAAGCAATATTTGCAGATTTCCTTATAATGCTGTAGAAAAAAATATTTATAGATTTCTATATAAAAGTTTTCTAAAGAATATGTTTTAAATACATAGCTATTAGATTCCTACAGAAAAGTTTGTTATAGAAATGTTCTTCGAGTACAAACTTCACAGCAGAAGGCTCTATCATATGCTTATCGACGCAAACTATACAAATGGGCGCTCATTTAGTCTGCTCATTTATGTCAGAATTACAAATTTTGTCAGATAAGCTGAATTTCGAAAGATATTTATTAGAACGGCCATAGCGGTTATTTTGACCTGAACGAATTGAATATATTTCTATTCAAACATTCATTTCTTCATAAAATAAGTCAAATATATGCAACACAGGAATAAATTACATAATTAAGCTAAATAGTGTTAAATAAAAATTTCGGTAGGAATTAATTTTGTAATACTTGATCGAAATTTTGGCCGTCCTAGTGTTAAATGTTCAAAAAATTATATATTTTTTATGAATGTCGATAGATATCCTTGAATGATGATAATAAATATCCTTTCTAGGATATTTTGCTAATGAAAACATCTATTAAAATCAAATCTTAGCAAATAAAGTTTCTTAAAAACAGAAAACTTATTTTTAAAGAATTAGAATTAGAATATTATTTCTGTATTATAATGTTATAAGTAATGCATAAATCTCTTATAAATGCTTTCTTTTAAACAATAATTTTAAGTTATATCAGTGAATATTGTCATATGTTGGAAATTTGATCTACGATGATTCGGTCCAAACAGTTTTTCTGCTCCCTTTGACTTGCGGTTTGAAACATCTATTGCTCCCAGACGTAAGAATTCATCCCTCATCCCTTGATCTTGCCTTGTTTGAGTCAAATGAGGGAATTAAAATTTAAGCGATAACCGAGCTTCTCTTTACTCTCAGATTGGTTGTATCCAATATATTTGCCAAAAGCTGCCTATTGCCGCCCCAGCCCAACGCTTTTTCGCCTTCTGCGTTAATTCATGCCACTTGGATACCATCAATAGATTCTGCTGGCAGGATCCATCTGGAAATTGGACTTCTCAAGATTTTCAGAGGTAAAAGTATACAAATATGTATGTGTTGTGGATTGAAAAAGGTGCCCGTTATTCGGGAATGCCTGTTATGGGGTTTTTACTGTAAACATGTACAATTAAACCTCCATAACAGGCACTTCGTAATAGCGGACACCTCTATTTATGGAACCATAAAGCAGTGTTGGATTTCTTTTAGAAGCAGGACCTGATTAATGCATGGGTAAACTGGGTCGTTGCCCTGACTTCTCCCCCGGATTTTAGAAGGACTAAAATTTGGTGTGGAATTTTAATATAGCTGATGTTTTAAATCTCTATCGACATTTTACTCATTTTAATCAATATTTTGAACTTTAAGAGTAGGATAAGATTAAAAGAAAAATATATATTTATCTAAACACAGCAGAACTTCTCAATAGTGGACAACTCGGGACCGCAGAATTTATCCTCTATACAGAGGCGTCCATTTTTCTGAGGTAAGGCAGACAAATATGTGTGTGATGTGGATTGAAAAAGGTGAGTGTTCGCTAAATAGTGGTGTCTGCTATGTGTGAGTGTCCGTTACGGAGGTTTTACAGTAAAACTTCCTTAATAGACACGTCTGAAAAGAATAAGACATTTTAAAACTTCTTAAATTTAAGTCGTATTAGACACGTAGTTTAACCGTATCAGACACGTAATATATTCGTATCAGACACGTAATATATTCGTTTCAAACACGTAAGTATCTAAAATTTAGTTCTCAGTGAAGGTTGCTGGATCCACTGATTTTTCCTTTCTTCATTTCTCTCTCTCACCTTTTCTCGGTATCTTTGTTTTTTACATAGTTACAAGCTTTTTGTGATTGGAGAATCGGCTGGTTCGTGGATAGATGTCAATCTTGCTACATTTATTTTTTTCTCTCTCAGAGGATCTATGATGGGTAGTTTTGTTATTGAATAAGTGATTAACATTTACGATCTCCTTTTTGAAAGTCAGGTTGATGGACGCATAGATTGAATATTCCATGAACCGAAATTAATGGGCAGGATCTCGATGGACTCGAATTTTTTCAAGAAGGATCTAACTTAGAATAATTTGTATTTTCTATCAAAATCCATAAAAGTTATTATATAAATTTTTGTCTTGTATTGGTGTTTGTTTTGCAACATATTAATTTTCTGTTTGCAAAGAGTGAATAATTTTGTTGAGTATTATTATTTTCGTACTTTTCCGTTAGCTGGGCATAGGTGATAAATCATTAATAATTGTTTCAGACACCATCGTTGACATTGCAAGCATTTCTCATCATTCTCCATGTGTACAATTCTAACTACTAAATCTTGATTTTTTAGCTAATTTCCAGTATGTTTAGTTATGAGGAAAATTTGAGACTTAAACAATTGGCGAAAGAATTAAATAAGAAATAGTAAAAGGAAGCTTTTATTTTTACGTGTGTAGATTAGAAACGATACTCTGACGTTGAAACACAAAAAGTTTTAAAACTTTTTTTTTTCCATTTCAAATAAAATGAGTGAAAGTTATTTTATTTTTTAAATATGATATTTTTCCTACTTGCCATAACGAAAAAAAAAAAGTCCTTCCGGCCAGTGCCGGGAGGAAGAGGTAGCTTTCATAATCCTTATTTAAAAAAAGCCAAATTATATCATTCAAACACACGAAGCTCAATTTAGTGGAAACCGAATATAGGAGATTCAATACTATTTTTTATCAATATAATGAATGAGAATTTCGCGAAATTAGTCAGCTTTATCCAAGCTGCTTTTCTTTAAAGTAACATATATTTGGCTGCCGAATTCGGCAATTTCTTAAAGTGCCTGTCATTTTAAGACAACATGGTGGATGAGGCTAAGCAGTGAACTTGGTCGAGACCTTAGTAATTGCTGTGCACATGCTCACTCACATCGGAATCGGTTAATATATAGGAGTGCTGTCGCATGCAAAAAATCAGATTTTTCAAAATGTCACCCACAATAGAAATTGAAACTGCTATATCTGAGCCATTTTTTAAGGTAAAGACAAACAAAAAATGCTCCTGAATCCTTATATCAAGGTCAAATACTTAAGAAAGAAACCTTTTTCAATTTCTAATTTTTTTGCACCTCACTTTAAATATATATATATTTTTTAATTTAATGGTCGCCCTTTTGAAACAAGATGGCTGATGAATCTGGCCAGCGAACTTGGTCGAGGTGTTGATGTATACTATCCACATACCTTCTTACATCGAAATAGGCGAATACGTGTGTTATTGCGTGACAAATACAAGATCGTTTCAAAATGTTAGCCATGCTAGAAATTCAAAGTACTATAAATCAACCATTTTTTAAGATATAAACAAAAGAACAAATTTTCAGAAACAAAAACTGCTCCGGAATCTTTGTATCAAGGCCAAACACATAAAAAAATCTTTTTCATTTTCCAATTGTTTAATACCTCATTTTGAATTTTAAATTTATTTTTTTTAAATGGCAACCCTTTTGAAACAAGATGGCGAATGAAGCTGGCCAACGAACTCGGTCGAGACATTGGTATGTACTATGTACAGACCAAGTTACATCCAAATAGGTTCATAAATACGCCTGTTATCGCGTGACAAAAATCAGGTCGTTTTAAAATGTCAGCCACAAGAGAAATTCAAAATGCTATTACTCAGCCATTTTTTTTTAGATATAGACGAAAGAAAAACTGTTCCGGAATCTTTGTATTAAGGTCAAACACATACAAAAAAAATCTTTTTCACTTTCCAATTTTTTGGTATCTCATTTAAATTTTTTTATTTTTAAATTTTTTTAAATGGCCGCCATTTTGAAACAAGATGGCGGATGAAGCCGGCCAATGAACTCGGTCGAGATATTTGTATGTACTATGTATACACCAAGGTACATCCAAGTCGGTTCATAAATACGTCTGTTATTACGTGAGAAAAATCAGGACGTTTCAAAATGTCAGCCACGCTAGAAATTCAAAATGCTATAACTCAGCCATTTTTTAAGATATAGACGAAACAAAAACTGCTCCGAAATCTTTGTATAAAGGTCAAATACATAAGAAAAAATATTTTTCCATTTTAAATTTTTTGGTACCACATTTCAAATTTTAAATTTTTAAAAAAATTTTAAATGGCCGCCATTTTGAAACAAAATGGCGGATGAAGCTGGCCAACGAACTAGGTCGAGAGATTGGTATGTACTATGTACACACTGAATTACATCCAAATCGGTTCATAAATACGCCTTTTATCGCGTGACAAATTTCAGGACGTTTCAAAATGTCAGCCACGCTAGAAATTCAAAAGTCCTTCCGGCCAGTGCCGGGAGGAAGAGGTAGCTTTCAAATTCCTTATTTTAAAAAAGCCAACTTATATTATTCAAACACACAAAGCTCAATTTAGTGGAAACCGAATATAGGAGATTCAATACTAATTTTTATCAATACTAAATCATTATGAATGAGAATTTCGCGAAATTAGTCATCTTTATCAAAGTTGCTTTTATTTAAAGTAACTTATATTTGGCTGCCAAATTCGGCGATTTCTTAAAGTGCCTGCCATTTTAAGACAACATGGTGGATGAGGCTAACCAGTGAACTTGGTCGAGACCTTAGTAATTGCTGTGCACATGCTCACTCACATCGGAATCGGTTGATATATACGAGTGCTGTCGCAGGCAAAAAATCAGATTTTTCAAAATGTCACCCACATAAGAAATTGAAACTGCTATATCTGAGCCATTTTTTAAGATAAAGACAAACAAAAAATGCTCCTGAATCCTTATATCAAGGTCAAATACTTAAGAAAGAAACCTTTTTCAAATTCTAATTTTTTTGCACCTCACTTTAAATATATATATTTTTAATTTAATGGCCGCCATTTTGAAACAAGATGGCGGATGAAGCTGGCCAGCGTACTTGGTCGAGATATTGATGTATACTATCCACATGCCTTCTTACATGGAAATAGGCAAATACGTGTGTTATCGCGTGACAAATACAAGATCATTTCAAAATGTTAGCCATACTAGAAATTCAAAGTGCTATAATTCAACCATTTTTTAAGATATAAACAAAAAAACAAATTTTCAGAAACAAAATCTGCTCCGGAATCTTTGTATCAAAGCCAAACACATAAAAAAATCTTTTTCATTTTCCAATTTTTTAATACCTCATTTTAAATTTAAAATTTAATTTTATTTAAATGGCATCCATTTTGAAACAAGATGGCGAATGAAGCTAGCCAACGAACTCGGTCGAGACATTGGTATGTACTATGTACAGACAAAGTAACATCCAAATCGGTTCATAAATACGCCTGTTATCGCGCGACAAAAATCAGGTCGTTTTAAAATGTGAGCCACAATAGAAATTCAAAATGCTTTAACTCAGCCATTTTTTTATATATAGACGAAACAAAAACTGTTCCGGAATCTTTGTATTAAGGTCAAACACATACGGAAAAAAATTTTTTCATTTTCTAATTTTTTGGTATCTCATTTTAAATTTTAAATTTTTAAAAATTTTTTAAATGGCTGCCATTTTGAAACAAGATGGCGGATGAAGCTGGCCAACGAACTCGGTCGAGATATTTGTATGTACTATGTACACACCAAGGTACATCCAAATCGGTTCATAAATACGCCTGTTATCACGGAACAAATATCAGGACGTTTCAAAATGTCAGCCACGCTAGAAATTCAAAATGCTATAACTCAGCCATTTTTTAAGATATAGACGAAACAAAAACTGCTCCGGAATCTTTGTATAAAGGTCAAATACATAAGAAAAAAATATTTTTCCATTTTCAATTTTTTGGTACCACATTTCAAATTAAAATTTTTTTTAAATTTTTTAAATGGCCGCCATTTTGAAACAAAATGGCGGATGAAGCTGGCCAACGAACTCGGTCGAGACATTGGTATGTACTATGTACATACCGAGTTACATCCAAATCGGTTCATAAATTCGAGAGTTACAGTGTGACAAAGTTCAGATATATATATATATATATGGATATATATATATATATATATATATATATATATATCAACTTTTTAACGGAGGGTGGTTTCGGGGTCTGGGGGTCATGATCGATGAAAATATACCAAAATTTTTTGAAATCGCTTTCCTCCGAACGGCTGCAATAGGTAGCTTTTTGTAATGAAAGCTACCTAAAATGCTATAACTCAGCCATTTTTTAAGATATAGACGAAACAAAAACTGCTCCGGAATCTTTGTATAAAGGTCAAATACATAAGAAAAAAATATTTTTCCATTTTTAATTTTTTGGTACCACATTTCAAGTTTAAAATTTTTTTAAAAATTTTAAATGGCCGCCATTTTGAAACAAAACGGCGGATGAAGCTGACCAACGAACTCGGTCGAGACATTGGTATGTACTATGTACACACCGAATTACATCGAAATCGGTTCATAATTACGGGAGTTACAGTGTGACATAGGTCAGATATATATATATATATATATATATATCAATTTTGAACGGAGGGTGGTTTCGGGGTCTGGGGGTCATGATCGATGAAAATATACCAAAATTTTTTGAAATCGCTTTCCTCCGAACGGCTGCAATAGGTAGCTTTTTTGTAAAGAAAGCTACCTAAAACTGCCATTGGGCGAAATTTGCGCTCGGCTATCGGAAATGTACCATTCTTTCATAAATGTATGTATGCATATATTACTCCTAAGGAAATATTTATTCTAAACGTCTATCATATGCAACAACAAATTTAATTTCTTTTTCAATAATTTGGTTAATTTATTAAACAACTCAGCTTTTAATATATATATATATTTATTCTAATTGGTGAAGAAATCACACGAGTTGTAATTTTCCAACTGAGTAAAAAATTGCCCAGGCCAGGATTCGAACCAGGGACCTTTTAGCTAAAGCTGCCAATGCTCTGCCAACTGAGTTATCCTAGAAAAATATGGCGGGCATACAATACAACTAGCAACCTTATTCATTATAACATTTTGTCTAGGATAGCTCAGTTGGCAGAGCATTGGCAGCTTCAGCTAAACGATCCCTGGTTAAAATCCTGACCTGGACACTGTTTCACCTAGTTAGAAAATCACAACTCGAGTGATTTATTTACGAATTAGAGTAATTGTGTAAAAATTAATCAAGTGTAATTATGTATCCAACGTTTCTTGAAGTTCCATTGCCTGCGACTTATTTTGTTGAGATGATTCAGATATCAGATAGATGTCATAATCAACAAGGTTTCTGGGTGAACTATATGTCCGCCATATTTGTTCCGGATAGTCCAGTTGGAAGAGCATTGACAACTTCAGTCAAAAAGTCACTGGCTCGAAGCTTGACCTAGACACTCCTTCCCCTCGTTGGAAAATTACAACTCATTTCTCTAATCCTTTATTATGTAATAAAAATAATTTATGAAATATGTTTTATATGTGCATTAAAAATACAAGATAAATTTTATTTGAGTTTTTAGCCTGTTCAATGGACTTTATGCACGCGACCTGGGTCGATGCTCAAAATTGGTCTACTAGCGATATTTGCTGATGAGCATACTGGCATTCTGGCAGGTCAAAATACCGCCGTCTGGGGCTGTGACGTCCCGTGCATAGAGTGTACAGCCAACTATAAATTTAATTTTTGATACTTACGTTTCATTTACATGATGCTTTTACATTATCATCTGATATATCACGAAAAAACGTGCTTCAATCTTCTGAATACCTTTGCTTGCTTATAGAAATTTACCAATTTTGATAAGTTTATTCATTCATACAATTTGTTTAGCTATAATTGCTTGCTGTTCATGAAGCTTAAATTAGAACTTTAATATTTTAAAAGTTTTCTGCCTATTCTATTTCCTGTTTATTTTTATTTATAATGTAAACAGATCCCCCCCCCCGCCCATCACGATTCTTTTTTAATATCAACTTTTTTTTCTTATTTATCTTCTTATTTATATTCTATATGCGGGTAAACTTATGACCTATTTGGTCAGACAAATTTCAGAAAACATTGAAATAGGCTTTGTGTACATATATTTATATATAGATATATAATTAATTTGGCATATGATTATTTTTAAGTATATTAAATTGACTCATTTTTTTCTTTTGGATAAAGCAGAAGACTACCAATCCAATCAGCTAGGTTCCTAGCATTTTGCGTATTTGGGATTTTGTGGATTAGAGGTCTCGTCAATTTAATTTCTGTTTATATTCTTTATCCTTACTTTGTACAAATTTAGATGTTAGTACTCAAAAACAAATTAAACACCAACAATTCAACATTACGAAGTAAGAATTATTAGAAGAATTATTAGAAAGTGCAATTATTCATTTTTACATATTTTTTAATCAATGCATCAATAGTACACTGTTAAAAATTTGCAGCATTCTGGCAGGTCATTTGACCGTTTTTTCCGAAAACGATTATACAACCGAAATTTAACACTATTCTGACCATATTATTGGCCATTTCATGGTCAGAATATAGTTAAATTATGGTTATGAAACCGTTTTTTCAAAAAACGGTCGAATGACCTGCCAGAATGCTGCATATTTTTAACAGTGTAGTTTGTATTTAAAAAAATGAAAAATTCAGAATTAAATGAATTGTCTTTTTATGAAATGACTTGAATTAAATGACTTTTTTTTTTTTAAGTGGTTGTCTTTTTATATTATTCAAAGCTGCAAAAAATAAATCCATCATATTATGGATTTATCTGTATATATATCGTATTATCTGAAAGCAAAAAGTCCTTCCGGCCAGTGCCGGGAGGAAGAGGTAGCTTTCATATTCCTTATTTTAAGAAAGCCAACTTATATTATTCAAACACACGAAGGTCAATTTAGTGGAAACCGAATATAGGAGATTCAATACTAATTTTTACCAATACTAAATCATTATGAATGAGAATTTCGCGAAATTAGTCAGCTTTATCCAAGCTGCTTTTATTTAAAGTAACTTATATTTGGCTACCAAATTCGGCGATTTCTTAAAGTGCCTGCCATTTTAAGAAAACATGGTGGATGAGGCTAAGCAGTGAACTTGGTTGAGCCCTTAGTAATTGCTGTGCACATGCTCACTCACATCGGAATCGGTTGATATATACGAGTGCTGTGGCATGCAAAAAATCAGATTTTTCAAAATGTCACCCACAATAGAAATTGAAACTGCTATATCTGAGCCATTTTTTAAGGTAAAGACAAACAAAAAATGCTCCTGAATACTTATATCAAGGTCAAATACTTAAGAAAGAAACCTTTTTCAATTTCTAATTTTTTTGCACCTCACTTTAAATATATATATTTTTCTTAATTTAATGGCCGCCATTTTGAAACAAGATGGCTGATGAATCTGGCCAGCGAACTTAGTCGAGATATTGATGTATACTATCCACATGCCTTCTTACATCGAAATGGGCGAATACGTGTGTTATCGCGTGACAAATACAAGATCGTTTCAAAATGTTATCCATGCTAGAAATTCAAAGTGCTATAATTCAACCATCATTTTTAAGAAATAAACAAAAGAACAAATTTTCAGAAACAAAAATTGCTCCGGAATCTTTGTATCAAGGCCAAACACATAAAAAAATTCTTTTTCAATTTCCAATTTTTTAATACCTCATTTTAAATTTTAAATTAATTTTTTTTTAAATGGCAACCCTTTTGAAACGAGACGGCGAATGAAGCTGGCCAACGAACTCGGTCGAGACATTGGTATGTACTATGTACAGACCAAGTTACATCCAAATCGGTTCATAAATACGCCTGTTATCGCGTGACAAATATCAGGTCGTTTTAAAATGTCAGCCAAAATAGAAATTCAAAATGCTATTACTCAGCCATTTTTTTAATATAGACGAAATAAAAACTGTTCCGGAATCTTTGTATTAAGGTCAAACACATACGAAAAAAATCTTTTTCATTTTCCAATTTTTTGGTATCTCATTTTAATTTTTTAATTTTTTAATTTTTTTAAATGGCCGCCATTTTGAAAAGAGATGGCGGATGAAGCTGGCCAAAGAACTCGGTCGAGACGTTAGTATGTACTATGTATAAACGAAGTTACATCCAAATCGGTTCATAAATACGCCTTTTATCGCGTGACAAAATTCAGGACGTTTCAAAATGTCAGCCACGCTAGAAATTCAAAATGCTGCAACTCAGCCATTTTTAGGTAGCTTTCTTTACAAAAAAGCTACCTATTGCAGCCGTTCGGAGGAAAGCGATTTCAAAAAATTTTGGTATATTTTCATCGATCATGACCCCCAGACCCCGAAACCACCCTCCGTTCAAAATTGATATATATATATATATATATATATATATATATATATATATCTGACCTATGTCACACTGTAACTCCCGTAATTATGAACCGATTTCGATGTAATTTGGAGTGTACATAGTACATACCAATGTCTCGACCGAGTTCGTTGGCCAGCTTCATCCGCCGTTTTGTTTCAAAATGGCGGCCATTTAAAATTTAAAAAAAAAATTAAAACTTGAAATGTGGTACCAAAAAATTAAAAATGGAAAAATATTTTTTTCTTGTGTATTTGACCTTTATACAAAGATTCCGGAGCAGTTTTTGTTTCGTCTATATCTTAAAAAATGGCTGAGTTATAGCATTTTGAATTTCTAGCTTGGCTGACATTTTGAAACGTCCTGAATTTTGTCACGCGATAAAAGGCGTATTTATGAACCGATTTGGATGTAATTCGGTGTGTACATAGTACATACCAATCTCTCGACCGAGTTCGTTGGCCAGCTTCATCCGCCATTTTCTTTCAAAATGGCGGCCATTTAAAATTTTTTTTTAAATTTAAAATTTGAAATGTGGTACCAAAAAATTGAAAATGGAAAAATATTTTTTTCTTATGTATTTGACCTTTATACAAAGATTTCGGAGCAGTTTTTGTTTCGTCTATATCTTAAAAAATGGCTGAGCTATAGCATTTTGAATTTCTAGCGTGGCTGACATTTTGAAACGTCCTGAATTTTGTCACGCGATAAAAGGCGTATTTATGAACCGATTTGGATGTAACTTCGTTTATACACAGTACATACCAATTTCTTGACCGGGTTCGTTGGCCAGCTTCACCCGCCATCTTGTTTAAAAATGGCAGCCATTTAAATTTTTAAGAAAAATTTAAATTTGAAATGTGGTACCAAAAATTGAAAAAATATTTTCTTCTTATGTGTTTGACATTGATAAAAAGATTCGGGAGCAGTTTTTGTTTCGTCTATATCTTAAGAAATGGCTGAGTTATAGCATTTTGAATTTCTAGCGTGGCTGAAATTTTGACCGTCCTGATTTTTCTCACGTAATAACAGGAGTATTTATGAACCGACTTGGATGTACCTTGGTGTGTACATAGTACATACAAATATCTCGACCGAGTTCGTTGGCCAGCTTCATCCGCCATCTTGTTTCAAAATGGCGGCCATTTAAAAAAATAAAAAAATTAAAAAAATTAAATGAGATATCAAAAAATTGGAAAATGAAAAAGATTTTTTTTTGTATGTGTTTGACCTTAATAGAAAGATTCCGGAACAGTTTTTCTTTCGTCTATATCTAAAAAAAAATGGCTGAGTAATAGCATTTTGAATTTCTCTTGTGGCTGACATTTTAAAACGACCTGATTTTTGTCAAGCGATAACAGGCGTATTTATGAACCTATTTGGATGTAACTTGGTCTGTACATAGTACATACCAATGTCTCGACCGAGTTTCTTTGGCCAGCTTCATTCGCCATCTTGTTTCAAAAGGGTTGCCATTTAAAAAAAAAATTAAATTTAAAATTCAAAATGAGGTATTAAAATATTGGAAAATGAAAAAGATTTTTTTTATGTGTTTGGCCTTGATACAAAGATTCCGGAGCAGTTTTTGTTTCTGAAATTTTGTTCTTTTGTTGATATCTTAAAAAATGGTTGATTTATAGCACTTTGAATTTCTAGCATGGCTAACATTTTGAAACAATCTTGTATTTGTCACGCGATAACACACGTATTCGCCTATTTCCATGTAAGAAGGCATGTGGATAGTATACATCAACACCTCGACCAAGTTCGCTGGCCAGATTCATCAGCCATCTTGTTTCAAAATGGCGGCCATTAAATTAAAAAATATATATATATTTAAAGTGAGGTGCAAAAAAGTTAGAAATTGAAAAAGGTTTCTTTCTTAAGTATTTGATCTTGATATAAGGATTCAGGAGCATTTTTTGTTTGTCTTTACCTTAAAAAATGGCTCAGATATAGCAGTTTCAATTTCTATTGTGGGTGACATTTTGAAAAATCTGATTTTTTTCATGCGACAGCACTCCTATATATTAACCGATTCCGATGTGAGTGAGCATGTGCACAGCAATTACTAAGGTCTCGACCAAGTTCACTGCTTAGCCTCATCCACCATGTTGTTTTAAAATGACAGGCACTTTAAGAAATTGCCGAATTTGGCAGCCAAATATAAGTTACTTTAAAGAAAAGCAGCTTGGATAAAGCTGACTAATTTCGCGAAATTCTCATTCATTATATTGATAAAAATTAGTATTGAATCTCCTATATTCGGTTTCCACTAAATTGAGCTTCGTGTGTTTGCATGATATACACTATGACGCAAAAGTTTAGACAATGACGTCATTCAGCTTTAAAATGTAGAATTATGACGTCAGAATTACAAAAACCTGTAAATATAATGAAGGTACGAATATTTTTTCCAACTGGATTAAATCATATTTAAGGCTGGAGTAGCACAGTTGAAGTTTATTCCAACAGAGCGAAAAATGTCCAGACCAGGGATCGAACCTGGATACTTGGCGTGCCGTGCCAATGCCTTACCTGTTAGGCTATCCGGACCGACACCTGGTCGACATAATTCACTCTTATTAGTTGGACTTGGCTGCGAACTGCAGCGCTAGTTTCGTTCATCCGAGCTATAACTATAGCATTTACATGATGAAACTACTTTAACACGGAAACTCCTGTATACCATGTAATTTGGTATACAGGACTGGACATTTTTCGCTCTGTTGGAATAAACTTCAACTGTGCTACTCCAGCCTTAAATATGATTTAATCCAGTTGGAAAAAATATTCGTACCTTCATTATGACCTAATTACATGGTATACAGGAGTTTCCGTGTTAAAGTAGTTTCATCATGTAAATGCTATATTTATAGCTCGGATGAACGAAACTAGCGCTGCAGTTCGCAGCCAAGTCCAACTAATAAGAGTGAATTATGTCGACCAGGTGTCGGTCCGGATAGCCTAACAGGTAAGGCATTGGCACGGCACGCCAAGTATCCAGGTTCGATCCCTGGTCTGGACATTTTTCGCTCTGTTGGAATAAACTTCAACTGTGCTACTCCAGCCTTAAATAAAAATATAACCTGTAAATATATTCAAAAACTGATTTAAAATGCTATGTACAAAAGACAGTCGTTTTATTTGCTATAATACTAATTTTTTTCATAAAAATTCAAATGTGCTTGTCGCAAAAGTTTAGACACTATTCTAAATTTCTTTGAATATTCGCTGGCATATGCAAATTTAGAATCGATGATGTCACAAATTTGGAGTACTTAAGTTCTGCAAACGATTGCGCTTCGTAGTCGACATGCCGAGAGCTAAAGAAATTCAAGTGAATGAGGTTTCAAGGATTTGGCAGTTGAAAGGTGAAGGGAAGAGCGTTTCTGAAATTTCTGCTATTATTAGTAGGTCAAAAAAATCTATTTATCGAGTTTTATCGAGTGGTTCCGAATATAAAGCAAAATGTCGGTCTGGGAGGCCACGTGTGACAAATGTACGAGAGGATCGCCTGATACAAAGACTAGCGAGTACTCAACAAATGAGCGTACGTGGAGTTCAAAGCTCATCGGGACTCTCTGTATCAAAGGATACGATTCGTAGACGAATTTTGGAAAAAGGAACAATCGTTTATAGCAAAATGCAGAAGAAACCAGCTCTGAAACCATATCATAAGTTACAAAGACTTATGTGGGCTCGAAAGCATATGTCATATGGAGAGAAATGGCAGTCAGTCATATTTACCGATGAAAAAAAGGGGAATCTGGATGGTCCAGATGGTTGTTTATCGTATTGGCATGACTTGCGGAAGGAACCTCGACGTTTTTTTAGTCGCAGACAAGGAGGGGGCTCGGTGATGGTTTGGGCAGCCTTTTGCTATAATGGACAAGTATCTCTGACCTTCACCAGTGGTCGTCAAACTTCACAGCATTATACACAGACATTAGAAGAAAACTACTGCCATTTGCTGAGCTTCTAGGGGGTCCTCAGTGGGAATTTCAGCAAGACAATGCTTCAATTCACACTGCAAAACATTCAAAATCTTGGTTTAATT
Organism: Maratus speciosus; assembly: GCA_963932465.1. NCBI lineage: Eukaryota > Metazoa > Arthropoda > Arachnida > Araneae > Salticidae > Maratus > Maratus speciosus. The sequence goes on along the minus strand of OZ010787.1, from coordinate 139,942,559 downwards.
CCCATAATATAAGAGTTCTCGACTGGCCAGCATGTAGCCCAGATCTTAACCCTATAGAAAACCTTTGGAGCATCATGTGTCGCAAAGTTTATAGCAACGCTAGACAATACTCTTCTGAAAAGGAACTTAAGACATCTATTGAGAATGCATGGTTCGATATCGATCCACAAACTATGCAAGATTTAGTTTCTTCCATGCAATCTCGTGTATATGACGTAATACATAAGCATGGATGCGCAACCAGGTTTTAAAAATTGTTTATTTCGATTTTATTTAATTTGTGTCTAAACTTTTGAGACAGCAGTTTATTTTTGTTACCATTTAATTTATTGCAATATGCACAATTCCACTTTTCTTTGTTATAAATATTGTTTATATGTACAGCACATTAATTTCAAGCAGTGATTTGAAAATTGAATAAATATTTTTCAAAGTATGTAAGAATTTCTTCATTGTCTAAACTTTTGCGCCATAGTGTAAGTTGGCTTTTTTAAAATAAGGATTATGAAAGCTACCTCTTCCTCCCGGCACTGGCCGGAAGGACTTTTTAAGATATAGACGAAACAAAAACTGCTCCGAAATCTTTGTATAAAGGTCAAATACATAAGAAAAAAATATTTTTCCATTTTCAATTTTTTGGTACCACATTTCAAATTTTAAATTTTTAAAAAAAATTTAAATGGCCGCCATTTTGAAACAAAATGGCAAATGAAGCTGGTCAACGAACTCGGTCGAGACATTGGTATGCACTATGTACACACCGAATTACATCGAAATCGATTTTTAAATACGCCTTGTATCGCGTGAGAAAGTTCAGGACGTTTCAAAATGTCAGCCACGCTAGAAATTCAAAATGCTATAACTCAGCCATTTTTTAAGATATAGACGAAACAAAAACTGCTCCGGAATCTTTGTATAAAGGTCAAATACATAAGAAAATAATATGTTTCCATTTTTAATTTTTTGGTACCACATTTCAAATTTTAAATTTTTTTTTAAATTTTAAATGGCCGCCATTTTGAAACAAAATGGCGGATGAAGCTGGCCAACGAACTCGGTCGAGACATTTGTATGTACTATGTACATACCGAATTACATCGAAATTGGTTCATAATTACGAGAGTTACAGTGTGACATAGGTCAGATATATATATATATATATATATATATATATATATATATATATATATATATTACCATTAATTAAACATAACCTGCCACCGTCAATTATTATGAATTAAAGCTGTAAGTATTAAAAAAAAAAAATATTATAAGAATTATTATGGAAGAAAAAAGAAAAAAGTGGACACCGACAAAAATTGAAAAGCTTATACATTGAATTACGTTATCGAGGGCACAGAATTCAATGATATAAGCAAAATGGTTGTTTTCTGTGGGAGAAATAAGCTAAAGCTAAAATTAATTTTCCCCTGTGCCCGAACAACCACTAAAATCAAGTGAATTGATTAAAAATGAAAGCAGAATAGAAACAAATAATATGAAATGGAAGAATCAATAAAACGTATTTAAATATTTATAGGATATAAAATAGAAATAATAAACACCATACCGATTAATATTTCAGTATTTTACAAAAATCCATGTGCACATGTCTTCCAGTATATCAAAAAGATTAAGGTGAATAAAACAGTTAAGAAATCACAGTAAATGATACCAAAGGATGCAGTTAATACATTTTGAAATAATATTTGAAATACCTTGTAAAACAAATTTAATCTAATATAAAATATATAGAAATTAATTACATTATTTAAAATGCACTATTAAATTAATAGATAACAGTTTAACAATATCGTCAAAATTTAGCTAAAAATACACCCTGGTGTATATATATATATATATATATATATATATATCAATTTTGAACGGAGGGTGATTTCGGGGTCTGGGGGTCATGATCGATGAAAATATACCAAAATTTTTTGAAATCGCTTTCCTCCGAACGGCTGCAATAGGTAGCTTTTTGTAATGAAAGCTACCTAAAATTGAACCTAACATTGAATTTTTTTTAATTTGTTTCTGTATTATGAATTATTATTATATGATATAGGGCTATTTCTCAAATCCAAACTGTCTACTTTCTGACACATTTTCAAATTCACTTTTGTTTGCAAGGGTATCAAATTGGCAAGCTCTCATTTTAAAAAACTGTGTAATTGAATGGTTTATTTCCGTTTTCTAGTAAAGACAGAAAATTTTTCAGAACATGCTGTTAAAGTTGGTGTTTCGAACCGAATTTCACGACGCTTAAGTGCAGAAAAAAATAAAACTGACGTTCTCAGCCCTGGGGTAACAATGGCTTATAACTCAAAATGTAAATCATTTATCGGAAAATGAAAAAAAAAAAAAAAAAAAAAAAAAAAAAAAAACGTTCGCTTACAAATCAATTTAATAACTATGCCTACAAGTATCATGCTTTTATATTTAAAAAAGAGTCACAAAACGTGTTGGAAACTTTCGAGTTGTTGAGCGCCGAAAAATATTTTTTTTTAAGAATATCCTTAAATAGGATTCATATTTTATTTAATATATATATTTTTTTGGTTTTGAAACTGCTTCCTTGGGGGAGATAAGTACGATAACAACAATTCAGAAATGAATCATGTAAAATCTTGATTGCTTCGCTTGAAACTTATTTTTTTCTTTCTTTTTTTTAAACACACAGAAACTATTGTATTTATATTTACCAATTGTGTTTTATAGCTTTTTAACCATTTGGAAAAATGGTTATTGCCCTCGTCAGTGTAGGAAATCAAAAGTATATCTGAAGCGTTTTATTGGTTTAATCCGAATTTTATTCGTTTTCTGATCGGTCTATACATTAACCTTTACTTTCAACAGAGATGGATACATCCGTTGCCACTATGACAAAAAAGTAATAAAAACTACAAAAAAAATAATAATAACTCAGAAACAAATTGAGATACAGCTTTCAAACAAATTGCATTTAAACGGACATTTTTTTCTCTATACGACGGAGTAAAAAGTAATATTGTGGAATGTTTAGAAGTTTAAGAATGAAATTTCAATTAAAATTGGTCGTCAGATTTCTACGATGGAAATGCCTTTTCCCGAAGAGCCAATGAAATGCTTGGATAATACGTAAGTTTCAGGTGGATAATACGTAAGTTTCAGGAAATCTGTCGAGTCGCAGGCGATTGTTGTCGCTTGCAATTTTTACGTGTAATAACACTATTAATGTTTAATTTATGGCGTACGTAATGTATGATCAACTCCGTGCGATTTTTTATGTCTTAAATTTTAGTCTTTGAAAAAATGATTTTCCAAATGGTCGTTGTAATTTGTTAAACTGCTTTTTTTTTTTTTTTTTTTTTTTTCTCTATTATCATAGGCGTTGTTAGGATTCATGTCCTATGGGATGGATCTTCTGAATATCAAAAAGGAAAAAAATATTCACAATAAGAGCCCGAAGGAAAAGAATAAATATATAAAGCTTTATTTTTGAAAATATTTCTTGCATCTTTATTGTATATTTCTCTTTAAACAAAATTATTATACAATATTCACTAGGGATGTTGAATAATTTTAAGCTAACTGTTTGTACGTAATCTTCTTAACATTTAACTATTTATATTATATGCATGAAATTACGTATTTGATAAATTCAATTTTTAATGCCTGAGTAACTTGACTTATGTTTAAATTAACTTTAATTCGTTTTGGTTATAAATTTTTCATTATTTAAAATTTCTGATTGATTTGATGATGTATAATATACTACAAATAATTAGTTTCTTTAAAATACATTTGATAATTTATGAATTTAATTGCACAAAATGTAAATTAATTTATAATTAATTATGCAAAATTTCCCCCCTATTTAATTTGCCTATATGATTTTAAATAACTACACAGGCTAGATTTTTAAGACATAATTTGATGATACATAATTAAAAAACATTATTTTCCTTGATTTAAGTGACTAAGTTGTGAAAGTCATTGACTGGTGATATTTTCAATTTTGTACTAGTCACTCTAGTCATTGCTACATTTAATTTGACCACCTCATTGCCTTTCAGAACAATGCTCGTAAACCCTAAATCTAACAGAACTTCACAAAATTAGTTCAAACATATTGATATATTTCAAAAAAAAAATTTCCACTATATTTATTATGTACTAGGGTGCTTTCCCCCCCAAGAACGATGGTTGTTAGCCCATCTAGACCTCAAAGCTCTAAAAACACGCTAATTTGCTCTGTTTTAAAATGATTAAACCGTTACGAGAAAATATGGTCACGACTAGATGCGATCTTCAGTAATCGGGTTGCCATTCGTTTTCCTTTGACTACGAAAATTTTCAGCCCTCAAGACCGCATCCATCCCCGTCGAGGCAGCTGACGACTATTTTCGTGTCTGATTGAGTAAGATCAATTACATATTTGAAAATCAGCTTGTATAAAATGCGTAAGTAAAAAATGTCGCTGTCTCCCGGATTATTGTAACATCCAGAAGAAAAGTTGTTTTGGGATACTATAAAAAAATCGTTTTACAGGACTTTTCTTTCTTTTTCAATATTCACGTGTTTTGGCTTTTTAAAATATGGCTACAGTCGATAAAAATGGCTATTTCAAAGTGTGAATTAAATCTATAATGGAAATTTGAAAATAAAAAAAAATAGACAGTTAAAAAAAATGATTGGACACCGCACACCACAATCTAGTCGTGTATATCCTTTCAAAGTATGTTTAAATTGCTAAATGTTTATGTGCTAAATTGCATAGTTTTCGATCATAGAAAACTTATGTAAGTCTGTCTATATTTACCGATTTCAACATTAAATAACGCTTAAAATAAATCTTCGACTTAATAACTCACTATTTTAGCGTGTTTATTAGCAGCTTATACCAGCATTTTGTTATGTCAGCATTTTTCTATCAAAGTACCAATATTGATGTTTTTATATGCAATAGTTTTTACAGGATAAGCCTGGTAAGTGATAATGTCACAATATTCAAATATGGCATCGGCAGCGTTTGTAACTTCTTTTTCAAATAGTGAGGTTTCGGTACTTACTTTACTGTTTAATTATACTATAAAGTACTGGGCAAATACACTTGTAAAATAATCTCCATATTAATATTACATGTTTAATTAATTTAAGAATGTGGTACAACATAGTTTTAGATAATTAACAAAAGCGTAATTTTCGCACACTTACCAACAACTGCAAATTTCAATGTGCACATAATACTTTAAAAATGTTGGCAAGGAATGTCACATTTGTCTACACGAATTGGCAGAATTTCAGAAACTCAAATTTCTCCTGTTTCTGCAATACATTTAGACACTGATATTGTTAAGTATAGCCATCCTTATAGGAAAATTTGATTTTTCTTAGAAAAGAGCCATTTTAGTTCAAGGTTTAAAAAAAGTGTAATAGTTAAATAACACTGATTTTAATCAAAATTTAAGGGGGAGGTGGAATTCATGATTCACCAAACGTAAGTTCTTACTGGTGAAGATATTATTTGCTAATGGATGAACATAAATACACTTTTGAGATAGAACTGCGTAGCTGCAACAGCTACGATTTTCGGCCACCACTAACTTCTAATGTAAATCTTTGCTTTATTTTATTGGAGATAGCTGCGATTAAATAAGGCGACTATTTCCAAAAAAAAAAAAAAAAAAAAAATTACTGCTGGCCAAACAATTGCACCAGTTGGTAGCTATGGAAATGGGGCATTTTTAGAGCATTATCATTACCAATGAAAATGTAAATAGAAACTAAGAAATTTTTTTTTCCAGTATAAATGTATAAAATAGAAATGCTAAGAACAGTCGAAATCTATAGATTTCTAGATTCAAGAAATATAGAATGCATAAAAGTCGCTTGGTATCTTATGGTCACTCGGTATCTTGGTATATTCCTATTTTACATTTCTTATATTATCCATACACATATGAAATAAGATTGTAAACATTAAAATGTTTCATTTTCTTTTATTCAAATAAGGATAAAATTAATTTTAAAAATCATTTATTTATTTTGTGTTGAATTGGGAAGCCACTAAACTAAAATAGTAAGTAAAAGATTAAAAAATAAAAATAGGTTTTGTTATGTATAATATTTTATTATGGCTTTAATAATAAAAGTTATTATTTGAGTAAAAAGAAATAGTTTCCAACATCTTACTCAATTAAAAATTCTTTTATTAATCAAGAAAAATGGCTATACCTAAAAAAAATATGAAATATACATGCGACTTGGCAGGGGATGAATCGTAACTTTTTAATTAACTATTATTTATCTATTTTTTTGGGGGGGGGAGAGGGGAGGGGTGTTATAGTGAAAGGAAGATTTATTTTTTCCCCTACTTTAGTTTAAATAATCAAAATGTGACTTAATTTTTTTAAATTATCATTTTTATATGGCGCCATCCTGTTCCAGGGGGCGATAACACTGATTCGTCCCGTTTTTGTCTAAATTACGTAATTTGGATCAATAGAAGCGTTCACATTACGCCTAAAAGTCGCCTGTATTTCGTGTCAATATAAGTATTTTTTGGATGTAATACGGACAAATTTTGCACACGTCTCTATTACATTTATTTTATGTTCATTTCACTTCCTTCCTGTCGTCTAAAAGGCATACTTATTACGTAAATGATGGTGATATCTGGACGACAATCGATGAAATATAGATGAAATACTGACGACTTTTAGCTGTAAAAAGGAGTTTTCTGTTGATCCAAATTACGCACTTTAGACCAAAATTCAACGAGGCTGTGTTATATGGGATATTCAGGCCAACAATAAACAATAAAATTCGGAACTTTACTGATTATATGCGGAAATTGGCGAAATATTGTTTTCAATTATGTTGCGTGTTTTCTTCTTTCACCGTATCAAATATGAAGATGGGTCACATGTGACCCATCTTCATATTTAGTACACTGAAAGTGTTGGAAACTGTTTCATAATCTATGCATGGTGTAAGATCTTTATTTCTTGTTTGAATGATTAGACAAAACAATAGAAAATTACGTTTATTGATCTTTTAAAAAAAGGGACACAAAACAAAAAACAAATTTAACAAAACAAAAATAATCATTCCTTGTCATTCTAGTATCCTCGTCTTATAAATAAAATTGTTTTGCAAGGTATTTTTCTTAAAGTTACTGACAATATGCACGCAGTTTCCACATTTATAAGAAAATGAAAAACTGTACTTTTGATATAAGCACTTACCTTTCAGGTTCTTTTATAGATTTTTTTATGTGAACTTTTTTTTCTCTAGAGAGCAGATAAAATAGAAAAAATAAATAATTTTGTGATATTATATCTAACAAAATACATATAAATGTTAAAGAAGTACATATGACTTATGTACGATGGAGAAGCTTCCTTGTGTTAAAGCAGTGGGATCTGCTTATTGAAATAGTCATTTTCGTCATATGAGTTGTTGAGATAAGCTGTATCTATATTCAGATACTATTCGGATTCGTTTCAGGGCCGTAATAAAATGGGGGCAGGGGGATGAGTCCCTTCTAGGTCTCGTAAACTTTAATAAAATAAATATCATCCAAATTACATTTAAAATTTTTACACTTTGTAATGTTCTATTTTATGACAAAATGGACTTGTCCTTTTCTTCTGTCTGCGTTTATTTATCATAATTTGCTTATATATTTATCATTAAAGTGGAAGAAAAAGATCAGATTTCAATTAGACCCACTACTAAATTTTCAAATGGACCTCTGTCCTTGACAGGTCTTAACGTCTCTCATTCACATTACTTCGCATTTTAAGTAACATTTCAAATTATTGTAAGCACAATATTTGATACCTTTTTACTTTTTTAAAAACAGTGTGCTAATAAATTTTTTAAAAATTCTTTAAATTTTTATAAGAAGAAAACACTATACAAAAGATTATGTGCGATGTTTTAACATCTGGCAAATTTAAAAAAAAACTGTTTTTAGTGTTTTCCTTATTAGCATTTTTTAAAAATAATATCCTCTTTATTAAGTATCCCCTATTCTTAACTGCTAGCCTTCCACATGACAGTTTTGATTTTTTTTCTTTTGCATATAAAAACACTATAGGCTTTTATTAAACAATATGTTTATACTTACGAGCTCTTTTTTTACATACAAATAATAAATATCTTTTATATTTTTAACAGCTTTACATTCTTTTTTATTAAGAATGTATAATTAGTAGTTATTTTTACGCTTTTGTTCAGTATTTTTATTGAATTTTCACTGAAGATAAGTTAAAATTATTTTCTAGATTAATTTTAGTAGAGAAAAATTTTATTTCGATTTTAACAGTTCTAATTCTAAATATATAAAATTTTCTTTTAAATAGCAGCTATGTTCTGTGTAATTTAAAAAAGTTTTCACCATGTACCAACTTTTAATATCTTAGCCATAATGCCCTTTTCTCACACGAGCAAAAAGCATTATAAAACCTCGTCATTTTTTGGCAAGAACTTTATGCAGTTTTAATATTTTGCAGCAAAAGAAATGAATTTCCAGTCACAGTTTTAACATAAAAAAAATCGATTTTTTGAAGAGCTTTTAGATAATTTTTGAATGAACATTAAGAAAAATAAGAGACAAGAAGGAAATTTTTTTTTCTATTTTTAGTAAGTTATTTGACGGGAAAAAGGGGAAAAAAAGAAGAAAATACAATAACACCTCTCTGTGCGACCACCTCCATTAAGCAACCACCTCCCTGAACGATCATTTTTTTCATGGAACGAAATTTATACTCATAGGCTCAATACTTATTTTACCTCCTTTCAGAGACCATCCCAGATGAACTCCCTCCATGAGCGACAAATTTCTTTAAAGAAAATTAAACAATTTTTTTCCTGGTAGCTTGAAGAAGGTTTTATTAGAAAAATAATTCCGGAGAGCCCATTATTCATCAAACTTCTAAACTAAGTTTGGAATTTTTTTTAATTCCAGTAACTGTTAAATTTTTAAACCCCTTTGTACCTTTTAGGCAATGAATTTAACTCTGATAACAAATCAAGAATGACGGTCAATAAACTCCCCTGCCCTATTCTACCAGGAAACTCTGAAAGAAATAGATAATATAATGAAATCGTCATTATTTGTTCCCGTCCAAAAAAAAAAAAATCCATTTATTTACTGAACTTTGAAAGGAATTGGAAATAAAAATTAAAAGATAAAATCGTAAAATCAAAGCAAATGTCAATGTATTCATTTTTTAATCTCTGAAGTAATTAACTTATGTAAATATCTTTTGTTTTGATAGTTAAAATTTTATTTTTTTCCTAATGTGAAAAATAAATTTTAGTAACAGTGTTACCTTTTTTTTAACAATTAAAATCTAGATTTAAACATGGCCTCCATTAAGAGACCACTTCTCGGAGCGACCAAGAACGAAACGTGGTCGCTTTAGGGAGGTTTTACTGTATAAGAAGAAATCGAATAATTAAAGAAAAAATATCATTTTGTATTAATTAGTATGAATTAAGCAGCTTCTCCTTTATAAATTCAAGAAATTAGTTTTTAATACAAATAGCAAGTACTATGGATTTTAAAACTTGTTTTAGTTTAACATGAATGGTGAATTGGGGACAAGACAACGAAATAAAAATTGCCAATTTAACAAGCAGTTTCGCCTTTTTTCTAAAATTCTTCTCCTTCGATATGAATTTCAGTTGTCTCCAGAAAGTTAATGCAAATGATATATTTTTCATTTGAAAGCCAAATTTAATGTAAAGAAAAGTTCCGAAAAAATAAGCATATCGTAATATCTATACTGGAAATGATCATACAAAACAGATACTGATACCAGTCGATTGGGAATAATGCTTTCTATTAAATGGCATAAACAAATTATGCTTTCATATGGTGTATGTAAACTAGCATGAGCACGATACGCGGGCCAAGCAATGGATACGCGTCCCCTTTTCCCTTGATTCTTCGCAAAAAATAAGGATAGCAGAGGTATGATTCTTTAGCCATCTGTGTTCCGAGCGAAGCCTCTTCCTGTGCTTTTTGTCTATAGTTTGAGCTCACATGCAATCCATTTTACCGAGCATTTCGAGAGTTATCGAGTTTTAAAAGTTTCAAAGTTTCAAGTTCATTGTTTCTCATCGAGAAATGTAACTTCCAACTCATTTTTCTTTAACCCCTTAACAGTGACATTTGTTTTCTTACAAAAAAAAAAAAAAAAAAAAATTAAAAATGGGGCTGGACACCACTTTTTCCATACTAAAATATTTACCTTACTTAATCGAAAAATATCTGACAATCAATAAAGATAAATTTACAGTTACAAATTAGTGGTATCAAAATGCTTTTAATAACGAAGCAAGCAAAGTTCTTGCCCGAATCCAGTTCGGGCCACACTGTTAAGGGGTTAAAGAGCTGTCGAATCACTTAGAGCCTCATTACAAGGCACTGATTTTTTTTTCACTTTCCCATTTTTTCCTCTTTTAAATATGACAAAATCAGTTGAAATATTTATTGAAATTCATATAGAATCTTTACTCACTTATACATCGTAATTTTTTTATCGCTTGGTTAGAAATTATTTTCCTAAGAATTATAATTAAGTTTAAAATAGAACTTTGGTTTAATTTTTTATTGGCTTCCTCTCAGTATTCTGTTCAGGGTGTATTTAACTTACTTAAAAGTTAATTAAAACAAATGCAATTCCATTTACATTTTTTTTTTTTTTTAATTTGGCTTCGAGAAGTTCATGTATTTTATGTTATTATTTCTTTAACGTTTCCTTTACAAATTAGTCAAATTAAAAAAAAAAAGCCATGAATTATCTCGATTGGAATAAATTATAAGGAAAAAAATATTTTTAAGAAAAGGTTTTATTATAATGTACTAAAAAGGTAAAACAAAGTTGAAGGACAATTGATTGAAATAAATACATTTTTTAAATGAAATAAATTAAATTGCGAGTGATTTTTTTATCAGTTTGTCTTAAAAAATGGATATACAATTTTAAATCCAACTTCCTTGAAAAAAAAAAAAAAAAAAAAAAAAAAAAAAAAAAAAAAAAAAAAAAAAAAAAAAATCGATCAACGTCCCCGTGAGGATTGAATCCCAATACATTCACACACTGCGCGAAACTGATTGATGGCGCATTAATTAACCCTGCCACGGTTCAATGGAAGAACATCAGCTTATTTGTGAAGCAGACAATGACATTTCTGCCATCACATGCTTGCCAAAATTTACGTACCCTGATTGGAGAAATGTTTTTGTTCCCTGAGGGTGGCGGAGGGAAATTGTACTGGTTTTTTTTCTTTTCTTTTTTTTTTTTTTTTTACAAAATATTGTATTGTCATCGGTAATACTCCGCATCACCAAAAATCAGGTCAGTTGTAGATCAAGAAGTGAGTTGAAACTGGATTGTAATATTTGAGCCGAACAGACACACAAGGCAAGTGAAATAAAAGCTTGTAATAAACAATTAAATTTAAAAAATCAAAAAACCCGACTGCGTAAAAAGCGAACTAATTAATTATTTCTCATCAATGTGAAATTATTTTTTTTTTCAATTCCTACTATTAGCTCACACTCTCGCTATATATATATCTTGTTCAAATTTTCAATCGTTAATAAAATATTTATTATTCATCCAATCAAGCTCAAATAAATTTTTTTAAACTTATAGTGGATGACACTTGATGTTAATCCAGTTTTTTCAAATATTAATTCATTAATTAAATTAAATTAATTAATTTTCAATAATCGAGAGTGCCCTCTTCTTTATGAAGGTATTTTAAACCGATAGAGACCTCTTCTTGATCAAGGCATTTTATGCGCTATTCAAGAAGAACGAAGAATGGGAGAAAAAAAATCTCTTATTCACCTAAGTAGGAATTGACTTAAAATATTTTGTTTTTATATTACCTGTTTATATTACTTAACTATTTTTTTTACTTGTATTGATGACTTTTAAGTTATATTTAATTGTTAGTTCCTATTTATAAACGCTGTTTCGATGAGGTCTATAGATGTCTATGATGGTTAGAGTTGCACTAAAGCTAGAGATCCTGCATATACAACTTCCAGGTTGTATAACATTTTAACGGAGCTTCTGATTGTAAAATACTCAATGAAATATCGCCTTCATTTTGAAAGACCTATCCAATTATATGCCACTCAATAGGGTGCGTAATTTTTTTTTCGTCTCTACCACCATTTTGTATTTTACGGCCGCCATTTTTAATTTATAAAAACAAAACCTAGTCTATAACCATCGGGCCGTTAAAACGAATTGTTAGAGATCCCATTCATTAAAATCCATCCAGCCGTTGGGATGTTTCGAGGGTATAAAGGAATCTACACTGTTAAAAATTTGCAGCATTCTGTCCATTCATTTGACCGTTTTTTGAAAAAACGATTTCATAACCGTAATTCAACTATATTCTGACCATAAAATGGCCAATAATATGGTCAGAATAGTGTTAAATTGCGGTTGTGAAACCGTTTTCTGAAAAAAACGGTCAAATGACTGGACAGAATGCTGCAAATTTTTAACAGTGCATATATTTTAGTCTTCAGAAAGGAATATACCTAGAATTACGTTCAGGTGTCATTTTGAATCACGTGAGACAACTGAAGTACAAGCATATTTTGTCGCATATGTTTGCCCTTTTAATTCTGGGAAGTAGTTTTGACAACTGCAAAGAGAGTGTTTGGACAAGTGGAAAACTGCCACTCGCGTATTTTGTAATGTTCTGCATATTTCAGTTTTGCGAAACGACAGTGCTTCTTGTAAATTCAAATTTGTTCGAGTTATATCGAATTTAATTTTTAAATATAGTTCTTTGTATTATTTATGCAAGTTTAGTATATATTCACTAATAACCTAATAATTCGCAGAAGGATAACACACAAGGAAATCTTGAAATGAATGCAGCAGCTATCTGATTATAACTCGCGTTTACAAATATGATAATCTTGCGGAAAATATGCAGAAGATACATTTAGGAATGATTTTATTGTCTTGTCACCACCAGTGATAATGAAATATCATCCTCCTAGTCAAGTGAAAACGGAATAGCTTATACAAATTCCAGCTCTGATGTATGTAAAAACGCCAAAACAGAATATATTGAAAACTAAGAAAAGAAAGTGACAAATAATATTATTCAAACAACTGACTGGGTGGGAATCACCAGTAAATTGAACTATGTGGAAATTCGTTGTAAAAAAAAAAAAAAAAAAAAAAAAAAAAAAAAAAAAAAAAAAAAAAAAAAAAAACAGAAACATTATAGTCTATAGTGGAAACGTTTCCGATAATGTAGTGTAAATTAGGAATTCTCCTGATATACTGATTAAGTCTGAAGCGTTACGCTCGTTTCCGTGTAAAGTATTTGAAGCGAATATTCGGATTTTCTGCATATGCTCAATACGTTCTGCAAATGTCATGATCACGTGAATTTTTATTGTTCTGGGGGGAAAGTAAGGAAGAGACGTAACTTATATTTTTAGGAAAGTAACCATTTATGTTCTACCATTTTTTTTTTATTTAAGAAAATGCGCTTTTTAAAAAGAATTAATATTATCAGATTGAATTTTATTGCATAATAATATTAGAGTTACTGTTAATCGTTTGTTGCACATACAAAGTTAAATAATTCGTTCGAAATATATACTCTTGTCCATGAATCTATGATAGATATTAGATATTTGATTAATGAATAATAATGTACTAGTATTAGTGAGGTACAGATAGCACTGTTTATACGTTTTTATCATCTTTTCGTTTTGAACTTATGTTCCGAATCACAAATTTTGTAATGATGAAGTGCATCGTTTATATGATCGGACAAATTCACAAATTCCCTTGTAATATGCGTTTTATCCTCATTGTTTATGAATCACATACTTATAAAAGATCTTATTGAAAATTTGATTTATATATCCATAACAAAATTCTTTTTTAAAATACGGTCTCGCGAGTTCCATCCTGCAAATAGATATACTTTGTAAATATTTAATTTCCCTACAAAAACAGATGGATTTTTTTATATTTTTTAATATTTATTTTTTTTTATCTTATAAGTATAGTATACTATTTCAAAATATTTTATATCTGTGACTAATTATTTTATTTTTATGAATTTTAATGCTTATAAATAGATATATTTTTGAAAATGCTTTGTCTATTTGTAAGTACATTTTTAATATAGTGTTTAATAAGTATCATGCTTCTAAATATATTAATTCAAAAGTTCAGGGCCGGGTATATACAAATAAACATTTTATTGAGAAAGGGAGAAAGTTGAGAAGTGCCGAAATAACCTGAGAAAATATATCTATTTATAAGCATACAATTCATGAAAATAAAATAATTAATCACAGATATTAACTATTTTGAAATAGTATATATTTTTATATGATAAAAAATAATTATTTAAAGGTATAAAAAAATCCATCTATTTATATGTAAGAATGTATTTTAAGAATTATTTATAGGTCTATAAATCAAATTTTCAATACTACCTTTTTATAAATAAGTAATTCATAAACAACGAGGATAAAACGCGTAAGTAGAAATGAAATTACGAATTTCTTTAGTCATATAAACAATACATTTCATCGTTACAAAAGTTGTGAATCGGAACATAAGTTCAAGATGAAAAGATGATAAAAACGTATAAACATTGCTATTTGTACTTTACTAATACTAGAACTACTTTATTATTCATTAATCAAATGTCAATATCTACCATAGATTCATGGACAAGAGCATATATCTCAAGCGAGTTATTTAACTTTGTATGTGAAACAAACGATCAACAGCAACTGTAATATTATTATGCAATAAAATTCAATCAGATAATATTAATTCTTTTAAAAAAGCGTATTACTTTCTTAAATAATAAAAAAAAATGACATATTTAGGAAGATTTCCTTAACGCACAGAAACATTTACGAAATAGATACAAACATATCCGACATATACACTAATATATCCGAAATATACACAAACATTTTCGAAATATCCAGAAACATTTCCGAATATTCTACTGAAATATGCAAAAATGTTTCCGAATATCTGACCGATATACGCGGAAACGTTTGTGAATATCAGACCGCAATATGCAAAACATAACAGAGACGTTGAGCCACATTGCTGCCCCACTAGTTTGAGTAATGTTTCCGATTTTTATTTTTTTACAGTGTTATAATACCTTTTGTGAAACGTCACAAAGAAAAGAAAATGAATTTTACGATAGTCAAAACCAGATATTAATAATAGGCAAGACATGACTTTAAATAAAATATTGAGATGAACAAAAGAATTTTCGTCATAAAATTACCTCATTTTAAAGTTAACAAGTAAGTTTTTGTAACACATCACGTATAGTAGTGTGACGTTGCAGCAACGCCAGTGTGACTTTGTGGCCGCTGATTTAAAGTCACAGAGATGTGGATGCAATGGCTGTGTGGCTTTTTTAGAGCTTTGATCTGTTGTCACAATGTGACCATTTTGTGACATCACAGTGCGGCTGTTTACTGAATATCGTGACATTTGCGACGATTCTGCATTGAGTCGGGTGTCGATTTGTATATGAAATCGATACGGATTCAGTAGACTTGGTACGATTATAGTGTCCTGCGCGAGTCCTGTTATATCTGACCTGAACCCACAAATTCTATTTCAAGTCAACCTGCAATTCGACCCTATACCAAGGAAAGTGTTTCGTTGACTCGCAAACCTGATCCCGAAAAAAAAAAAAAAAAAAAAAAGATCTACAGTTTAAAGCAATTATAGAAAAACAGTTTACAATTATAGCTTTAATATCAATTTGATCTGTTATGTAGAAAAATGAACATGTATAAAGAATCATTGATATTGAAATATAATTTTGACCTAAAACAATATTCTTTTGAAATACCGGGTTAATTCGAACCTCATCCATTAGCATCAGATCCACAAATCAACCCGAACTCGTAAAAAAATAGGATCAAACTGACCTGACTCGCAGTTCCGGTCGGATAAAAGATTTTACCCGATTAGATAACGAGGTATCACATTCGAAGGATAGTTAGACGATATCAAAAATAATGTATTTCCGTAATACAAAATTCGATTTTGAAAATGCCACAACTCTTTTAAATTTTCCGATACTTCCATTACTTCCCGAACTGACCCGACCCGGCGCAGAATTCCTGTCGATTCGGCAGTAATTTCATTTTTTTACTTAAGGTTTGCATCAGACTAGATTACGGAAAAGAGCCGGGTAAACAGATTTTACTTGAGCCCGACACTATCGGATGGATGTAATTTTTTTTTCTGCTTCTATTCATATTAGAATTCCGCATAGAGCCGAGTAACCAGATTTCACCAGATCCAAATAAGATTGTGTCGACTATAATTTTTCTTGATGCACCCAAGGATCGTTTACCGAAAGGGCAAAAATCTAGTGCTGTTTTAATATAGACTTTTTTGCCTTATTTAAATATCGATTTTGTTAGAAAAATATATGCCTAACAGTTCTTGGCGCGAGTTCGCACGCTCCTCAATTAATAAAATTCTATTAACTTAAATAGCACTCTGCCTCAATACAGAAAAAAAGAGGAATAAATAATTCTCTTACCTTTTTATAGATATCCATATTTCGCTCCCGGTAGTCAGGGACATAATGAATTATCATGGAGACGCAATATCATTCTCTACAAACGTGTATCGATTTGGCAGCTGTTCATCGGGGGTGATCATTTATTTATTGTTAAGTGTGTGTTTTTTCTTTGAAATTATCTACTTTTTGTAAGGAAAGAAACTAGGAAGTTTAACTAAACATATTAAGAAAAGGACAGATTAACAGTTTGTCTCTCTTAGCCGAGAGATGATTAAGAAGTGATTTACAAAACACATTTACATCTCCTAGCTTGCATAATTAATTTTAACATGTATATTACTGAACTTTGTTGCAATCGTCCAATTAAGTATAATTTGTTATTTATATTATATTAAAGTCATAGTAAATAAATGTTCAGTGAAAAAGTTCAGTGTCTAAGTTAATTATAATGTTTATAAGTTTTTATGCAACCCAGAAAAAAAATACGCGCGAGCATGTGGTTGAAGCATTACATATTTCACATGATACGAAAAAGAAGATATAAAGAATTTCCTGATTTATCTATCAGTCAGCTGCTAAGCGTTCTTTCACTTTTAACGGTGATATTTTCTGTATCAGATGTGGGGAAAAGGTTTCAGATCTTAATTAGGAGATTATAAACCGAAATATCTTCCATCAAGTTTCCCCTTAAGCCCCTAATCCAGATTTTTCTGTAATTTTAATTTATCTCTGTTTTCTTGAAATTCATTTTGGGTTCTGCTTTAGTTAGGATGTCAGCTAGCATTGATTTACCCGGACAATAACGTAATTCTATTGTACCATTTTTTTTTCATGTGCTTAATCATATCATGCTTTAAATCAACATGTTTTGTCTTATTTGAGTATTTTTCTGATTCAATCATTTTTATATAAGAAATTTTATCCTCGTAGATAGTTATAGGCAGATTTTGGGGTAAGTTTAAGCTTCTAATAGTTTTGATATCCACATAAGTTCTTGTACAGCGTTCGATGCTACTATGTATTCAGCCTCTGCTGACGATTGTGCGATGCATGTTTGGCGTTTACTAATCCACTCTATTGGATTTTTTACTAGAAGGAATAAATTCTCAGATGTTAATCTTCGAGTTTGCATGTCGCCGAGCCAATCGGCATTAATGTACACGTCCAAAATTGGTGGACAGTCAGTGCTGATTACTAGATTTATATCTTTGGTGTGGTATAGATATCGGATTAGGTGTTTGACACCTTTCCAGTCCTTTTCTGACGGGTTTTCGTTTTTTCAGCTCAAAACATTTAAGGCCAGTAATATGTCTGACCTTGTTATTGTTGCGATATATA
Source organism: Maratus speciosus (assembly GCA_963932465.1). Classification (NCBI taxonomy): domain Eukaryota; kingdom Metazoa; phylum Arthropoda; class Arachnida; order Araneae; family Salticidae; genus Maratus; species Maratus speciosus. The sequence continues at coordinate 139,924,634 of OZ010787.1, read as the reverse complement.
ATAATGCGCCGATCGCTTTAAGATAATTTATGTTATTCGGCATTGAATTTTCAACTTTTCTGATCTTAAGAAACCCGTTTCCACGAGTGTTCCGTAAGGCTTTGATTCCTCTAGGTTAAACCTTTTAACGATTTCCATTTTTTTAGATGTTTGGTTAAGGTTGAAGCCATTATGTGTTTTCTTAATTTTTATCCCAAGATAATTACTGATTTCTCCCAGATCTTCGAGTGTATATTGTGTTTTTAATTTATTTATGACATCTTCAATTGGTACGTTAATACCCGCTACGTGTATGTCATTTACATACACAACTACGTAGACTGTGTTTTCCCCCTGTCCTCCTGTAAACAGACAGGTGTCGGCCTTTCTTTGCACAAATTTTAATTTTATAAGACTGCGTATACTCCATCCTGCAAAGATCGTCTAGAAAAAGCCACAAATTTTATCTTTGAAGAAGGTGGTAGCTCCCTCTCTTCAACTGACCGGAATAGCAGTTTGCTAAGCGTAAATAAAACTTTGTGCGAACGATCGTATGGGATTTTTTTGTCGTCCTGTACGTTATTTGTGCGTAAAAATCTTTGTTAAAGATTTTAGCTTTTTTATTAGAAGTTTGCTAGTTTTGCCGCTTAATCGCCAATGCAATGAATGTACTTTAGGTGTTTTTTATTTTTTATTATTTTCTGTTCTTCTCAATTCTTCAGTCTTTCATTACAGCAATATAATTAAAATATAGAACTCATGCATACACACGCATACACGCAAAATGCTTATTTGTAAGAATTTATAATTATGAAATATACTAATTTGATAACAAAATTTTAATCTTAAATTTTCTCTTAAAAGAACCCAGCTTTTTAAATTTTATGCTCATAAAAACGTACTACTTAAACGATGATTTATTAAAAATACTGATTAAGGGTGTTATCAAATCAGACGGGGCTATTTTTTGACAGATTTTAAAAACATATTTCTTCGAAAACGCATGAATGTGCAGATGTTGTGATTATGTAATAATGTAATCGAAAGACGTTTTCCATTTTTTGGTAAAGGTAAAGACCGGAGATATTTCTGAAAATACTGTCCGAGTTTACCCAAATTTCCGGATGTGAGAGGAAGAAAAGAAAAAAAAGTTGTCATCGTAATTTATTTATTTAAAAAAAGGAAAACCCTATTCGATTCCAAATCGCTTCAACTGCCAGTTTTCATCATTTACGTTTAAAAATGAATGAGAAACTGCCTTAGAAAATTTCGAATTGTTGACAAGGGAACTTGAGAACCAATTTGAGAAAATTTATAAAAGTATATATTTAAAAATAATAGAAAGTTCTGGGGGAAAATCTATTCTACGTTGTTAAATATTAGACCTGTAACAAAAATTGTCAATTTTATTCTCTTATCAATTATAAGCAGCAAATGTCATATGAAAGGGAATTAATAGACTACATCCATGTTGAAATATAATACTAAAATTATGATGTAAATTTTACGAAATATTAATAATTGTTGATAGTTAAAGTAAATTTTTATACTTCTTGCTTTGCAAGTAAGAAACTAATCAATGCAATGAAAAATAATGGACTGTTTTGAAAAAGTCAAACAATCTGACTAATTGTTATAATTCTATTTTTGTTGTTGTTTGTATGTTTTTTCATTAAAAGACAAAAAAAAAAATAGTTTTAAGCAGGGGGGTGGGGGGCGGGCAGAGAGAAATAATGACAGCAAAAAATACAGAGGAAATATTTTACTTTTGTCATTAGAAATAGGATATTTTCCTTACCGCAAAGTAATTAAAATATAAAACACACACAAACAAACAAACAAAAAAAATCACTTAAGTGTAAGAATTTATATTTATTGAATATACTGATGTCATAACAAAAATATTAATCACAAATTTTCTCTTAAAAGAACCAAGATTTTAAAAATGTATGGTCATAAAAAAGTACTACTTAAAAAATCATGTATTAAAAATACTGATTAAGGCTGTTCTCAAATAAGAAGGGGCTATTTTTTGACAGATTTTAAAATTCATTTTTGTTCGGAAACGCATGAAATGTGCAGGTGTGTAATTATGAAATAATTTAATCGAAAGACGTTTTCCATTTTTTGGTAATGACAGGAGATCTTTCTGAAAATACTGTCCGAGTTGGCCCGAATTTCCGGGTGTGACAGGAAGAAAAGAAAAACTTGTCATCACGTGACCAGAGTCGTTTCAAGCTCTACACGTAATTTATTTATTTATAAAAGGAAAACGCTATTTGATTTCAAACCGCTTCAACTGCCAGTTTTCTACATTTACGTTTAAAAATAAATCGGGAACTGTCTCAGAAATTTTCGCATTAAGAAATTTATGAAAGTATATATTTAAAAATAATAGAAAGTTCTAGGGAAAAAACCTTTCTACAAAGTTAAATATGAAACCTATAACAAAAATTGTCAATTATAAACAGTAAAATTACATATGAAAGAAAATTCATAAACTATATCCATGATAAAATATACTAATAAAATTATGATGCAAATTTTACGAAATATTAATAATCGTTGATAATTAAAATTAATTTTGATACTGCTTGTTTTGCAAATAAGTAACTAATCAATGCGATGAAAAATAAATAATGTACTGTTTTGGGAAAAATCAAACAATCTGGCTAATTGTTATAACGCTTTTCTCTTTTCTTTTGTTTTGTGTAACTCTTTTTTTATTGAAAGATCAAAAAGGAACACCCTCATTTCACTTGGCGAAAATTTAAAGTTATTTTCTGCTTATTTCTCATCGCCAAATAAATTGCAAACTTTTAAGTGGATTGGGAAGGAATACAACTTCCAAAGTATATCGAATTGACAAAAGAAGCGATAGTTTTTCTGTAAAATTATCTCCCCAAACACTAGTCATAAAACTGCCAGCGACGTTGGCGTCCAGTTTCGTCCTGCAAATTTCTATCCTTGTCATAGAAAAGCCATTATAAGTAAAAGGCTCCGACAGGTGAGAACAGAGAGACCGAAGGGTGACAGCAAGTAACTACATGGTCTGTGTGAAGCTTTAGTGATTCACTAATCTTTGTGTAACAGGCCCTGCCTCCTTGTTTAAGCCCGTATATGGCCTTTAGGAGTTTAGAAACTTTAACGGGTTCGTTTGTGCTTACATACCCTTCCGGTTGTGACATATATACAGGGTGATTCAGCTCGTCGGTGACAAACTTTAAGGATCGATAGAGCACACCTAGACGAACATTTTTGAATAGGGAATGTAGGGTCCCTGACGCGATGGTAAGGCGCTAGGCGCTTTCGAAAATTTGGGTGCCGAAATTCGAAACGTCATAAAAACTAGGGAAATGGTTAGATTTTCTTGCTTGTTGCGTCGAAATGATTCTGTTTGTTTAGACTTTCTTCAGTACCAATTTGATAAGCGTATCTCTTAAAACATGGATAGGGGGCGCTGCAGACTTTGGAGAGCTAGACAACAACTTTAAGCCCGTTATTTTGATAATTTAACACATGCTCGCCAAAGTTTATACTCTAACTTAAAGTTTGAACCCAAAAGTAGAGCCCTGCAAAAAGCGTAAGAGCCGGAATAAAATGTCAAAGTACAGGGTGGTCGAAACTCGAAGGCTCCTAGGAGATAAACAAACAGATTTCTTGACTTATGGCATGCATTTTCATGATTCTGTTTGCTGGGGCTCTCTGAAACTCAGTTGAACGGTACAAAAAGAAACATCGATAGGGGGCGCTTTGGGCAAAAAACATAATTCGTTGACATTTCGGACGCTAACTGGAAACGGGGCGCTACGATCAGTTAGAAACAAAACAAGAGAGTAATTTACTTATCATAAGAAGCTATTAAAACTGCAGTTTGTTTGTTTTTTTTAACAAACATAGCTGGTTTCAATCATGCACAATGCGCGCAATAAAATTTACATAAGGTGCTTTTTGCTGATTTATGCAAAAGATATCGTACCATATCGATATGCAAAAGATACGTAATGCGTAGACGACAACGCGAGATAACGTAGTTGTATGCGCAGACACGTCTTTTGAACGTGCGGTACCTACTTAAGCTTCGGGTTACTTGTCTGCAGATCGGTAGTAGGATGGAACGGTACACAAACTCTGAATTGGCTGACATGCATTTGGCGTATGGCGCTGCTGGTTGTAATGGACGAGCCGCTCAGCGGTTGTACGCCGAGCGTTACCCCAACAGGCAAATCCCCTGCCATGCCTTCTTCGCTCGAGTACACCAGAGGTTGTCCACAACGGGATCTTTCGACGGAGGCAGGCCTGAACGGGAGCGATCAGTGAGCACCCCCGACAACGAAGAGGCTGTGCTTAACCTGGTTGAGGACAACCCAGGTCTTAGCACGAGAGATATCGCCAGACATGTTGGCATTTCGCAAGCAACTGCGTGGCGCATCTTACGTTCCCGGAATCTGCACCCCTACCACATCCAGCGGGTGCAGTTGCTCAGAGAGCAGGATTTTGGCCCTCGAGTGGAATTCTCAAGATGGTACTTGGCGATGAGATCCAGGGATCCCCGTTTTGTAAACAGCATTTTGTTTACGGACGAGTCCACCTTCAGCCGGGAGGGAATGTGGAACGCCCACAACAGTCATGTGTGGTGTGGTGAAAATCCACATGAAACCAGAAGCCGAGCAGCCCAGGAGCGTTTCTCAGTAAATGTGTGGGCCGGCATTCTGGGGGATTGCCTCATTGGCCCTTATTTGTTACCTGAACGGCTGACAGGTGGAAATTACCTGATTTTCCTGGATCAAGTGCTGCCGCAGCTTCTGGATGAGGCGCACGTACCCGAAGGTTCGCGTCGCCAGATGTGGTTCCAGCACGATGGAGCTCCGGCCCATTACACGAACGACGTGCGTCTCCATCTAAACGCAAGGTATGGCCAGCGGTGGATCGGGCGTGGGGGTCCAGTTCACTGGCCTGCCCGATCACCAGACCTCACCTGCTTGGATTTCTTCCTTTGGGTTACCTGAAGGCCGAGGTATACCATACACCTGTCAGCAGTGCTGAAGAACTTGTGGCGCGCATTGTGGCAGCTGCAGGGCAGATCAGAGATACTCCTGGCATTGTTGGAAACACACACTCCTCAATGCGACGGAGGTGCGAAGCCTGCATCATGGCCCAAGGTCGAAATTTCGAGCATCTTCTGTAGTGTTATTTTTTGTAAATAAATTTCCAGTATCATTGATGTTTTTGGTCTAAATTTATTCAGAAGTGTTGAGCAGAGGTAGAAAATGTGTTTTCATTATTACTAACTGATCGTAGCGCCCCGTTTCCAGTTAGCGTCCGAAATGTCAACGAATTATGTTTTTTGCCCAAAGCGCCCCCTATCGATGTTTCTTTTCGTACCGTTCAACTGAGTTTCAGAGAGCCCCAGCAAACACAATCATGAAAATGCATGCCATAAGTCAAGAAATCTGTTTGTTTATCTCTTAGGAGCCTTCGAGTTTCGACCACCCTGTACTTTGACATTTTATTCCGGCTCTTACGCTTTTTGCAGGGCTCTACTTTTGGGTTCAAACTTTAAGTTAGAGTATAAACTTTGGCGAGCATGTGTTAAATTATCAAAATAACGGGCTTAAAGTTGTTGTCTAGCTCTCCAAAGTCTGCAGCGCCCCCTATCCATGTTTTAAGAGATACGCTTATCAAATTGGTACTGAAGAAAGTCTAAACCAACAGAATCATTTCGACGCAACAAGCAAGAAAATCTAACCATTTCCCTAGTTTTTATGACGTTTCGAATTTCGGCACCCAAATTTTCGAAAGCGCCTAGCGCCTTACCATCGCGTCAGGGACCCTACATTCCCTATTCAAAAATGTTCGTCTAGGTGTGCTCTATCGATCCTTAAAGTTTGTCACCGACGAGCTGAATCACCCTGTATATCTCTTCTTCTAGTTCCCCATGCAGGAACGTGGTTTTTATATCAATGTGCCTGACACTAAGGTTATGACAGGCTACGGCAGTCATGAAACATCTAAAGGTGGTGTGGGATACAACCGGGGCGTACGTCTCGTCAAAGTCGGTCTCGTATATCTGTTTAAATCACTGAGCTACTAATCATTGCCTTGTAATGCTTTACCTTCCCAGGTTCATCATATTTAGCCTTGTAGGCCCATTTAGATCCAATTACTTTGGCTCCCTGTGGTGGTTTTACGAAAGCCTGGGTTTCATTTTTCATAAGCGAGTTTATTTCGTCCCGTGTCGCGTCGATCCAGTTCATTTTTTCTTATTGGTTTTCTATGTTTAGCATGTCTTGTCAACCTTTCGGTTCATATACCGGATCATGCCGGACTGCATAGGCAAACCTGTCCGGTGGCTCACCTCTATTATGTCTTTCTGATCTTCTCAATTGTTGTGTATGTTGAGACGCGGATGGTGTAACTGAAGAATTTTAGTTTTGTGTCAGATCGAATTAGATTGAGCTTGTGTCGTTCTGTCGCTTCTGTTTGCTTATTTCTTACATTAACTCATTTGTGTTTGAACTTTCATCCGCATTTTAATTACCCATGTTATTTTCCGCGAATTTTACGTTCTGGCTAAAATGACACTTCCACCACTAGTAAATATTCTGTATGCTCTAGATCGGTTTTTGTAACCTACGAAAATGCCTTTTTCTGCTCTGTCATCTAGTTTGCCGCGTTTAGACTTGTGGATGTATGCGTACTCGGTACAGCCGAATACTTTAAGATATCTTAAACTAGGTTTTCTGTTTAGCCAAAGTTCCTATGGCGTGGAGCGAATGGATTTATAAGGCAAGCGATTTTGCAAATGATTTGCAGTGCGCATTGCTTCTCCTCTTAATTTATGTGGGAGGTTCGCTTCGCTTAACATGCTTCTGGTCATGTCTAACAGCGTCCTGTTTTTTCTTTCGTCAACCCCATTTCGATTTGAACAATATGGTCAGGTGAGCTGGTGTTCAATACCGTTATGTTTAAGATAGTCTTCTAACTGGTCATTGACGTATTCCCCGCCAATGTCGGATGTGATAGCGGTTCGAAATTTTCCGAACTTATTTTTGACGGTTGAGATATTATTTCCTTAATTTTCCGTATGCTTCACTTTTTTCGACATTAAATAGATTACACAAAATTTGGAATTGTCGTCAATGAAAATTATGAAGTAACGCTTTCCCCCTATGGTGGGTATCTTTATCGGGCCGCATACGTCACTGTGTATTAATCCTAGCCTTTTTGTGGTTTGCATACCTCACATTCTTTATTGTGTTTGCAGTTATTTACGGTAATTCCGTTCACTAGTTGTTTTGGGAGAATGGTTTTAATTGTTTCATAACGTCTGCAGCTTAACCGTCTATGCCATAATTTGACACTCTTTGTATTTGTACAATTCCGCGCGGTTTTGATATAATTTCTGTTGCATTGATTATCATTATTTACTTCACTTCATATAGATTGTTCTTTAATCTACCTTGTAGAATTAATTCCCCATTATGTATAATGTCGCATGTATCTTTTTCGAATTTCACTTGACATCCGTTCTTCGTGGCCATTCTTACAGCAAAATGTTAGTTTCTATCTCAGGCACAAACAGTACGTCACAAAGTGTAATTTACCTGTCGTCTTTTTCCTGTGTGTATTATATTTTCCCCTAAGCCGTATGATATTGGCTTATTGCCATTCGCAACTGTTACATTAGTTTCTGTGTTGCTAGTCATTATTGAAAACATTTCCTTGGATTTGGCAATATGACTAGAGATCCGCTATCGGCAATAAAAGTTTGTTTATTTTTGGGTCGTTCAATTAACAACGCAACATTTTATTTTCATTGTCTATCTGTTTCATCTCTTGCGCTCTCGCAGTTTTGGCCGGGGCATCTTTTTCAAAACATAGAGAGGTGGTGTGATTCTTATTTTTGTAAAATTTATTATATTGTACTGGATTAATATTATTTTTCCGTTTCAGGAACCAGCATTCGCTGTATGAATGGTTTTTCATTTTACAATATGAGCAAAATTTATTACCTTTCTTGCTGTCTGTGTTAACTGATTTTTCTCGAGCCTTATATGCTTTAGTGCTATGTTCCGAGTTTTCGGATTTCTCAAGTCTATGAGTATACTCGTCAAATAGTTTACTTTTAATAAAACTAGGCGCCAATTCTTCTTCGTTTCTCAACTCCAACCCCGTAATCAATTTATCATAGGACGACGGTAATGAGCAAAAAAAGAGTGCATATATATGAGAGTTGGTTACGTTTTCTCTAATCGCAGCTAACTTGTCGGTAAGTTCTAATAACTTCGTAATGTGTGCGATTAAGTTCCCTCCTTCGTTTACCTTTGTCCTATACAATTCTCGAATGGGGTGTAATTTGTTAGAGAGATTAGACCGTTCAAGAATGCTTTTCAAAGTATCCCATGTCTCTCGATCCGTGTTTAAATGTTTAATGCTTATTATTTTCCCATCTCCAATACTAAGGTTGATAAGTGCTCTTGTTTTTTATCTTTTTTATTCCAATCTGCATTCATAGGCCCCGGAGCTTGGTCAGTAATGAAATCAAATAGCTCTTATCTAATTAAAAGCATCTCGATTTTGAAACGCCACTTAGAATAGTTATTGGAGTTCAGTTTTTCAATTGCTGCACTATTTTTTACGTAAGCCACTATTTTATTCTTTCCTCAAAGACAATTAGTTACTTTTCCGTTCATGCGACTACCGGATTTTATTTATCTGTCTTAATGGATATCTATATTTATTTAATTGCTAAATGAGACATTAAATCAGTCTCATAATCAAAATTTGTCAGAAAAATATATGCCTAACTGTTCTTGGCGCTAGTAAGCACACTCCTTAATTAATAAAATTCTATTAACTTAAATAGCACTCTGCCTCAATACAACATATATACAACAATAATCCATATTTCGCTCCCGGTAGTCAGGGACATAATGAATTATCATGCAGACGCAATATCATTCTCTACAAACGTGTATCCATTTGGCAGTTGTTCATCGTGTGAGATCATTTATTTATCGTGAAGTGTATGTCTTTTCTTTGAAATTATCTACTTTTTGTAAGGAAAGAAACTAGGGAGTTTAATTAAACATATTAAGAAAAGGACAGCTTAACATTTCGTCTCTCTCAGCCGAGAGCCGATTAAGAAGTGATTTACACACATTTACATCGCTTAGCTTACCCTATTTATTTTAACAAGTGTATTACTGAACTTTATTGCAATCGTCCAATTAAGTATAATTGGTTATTTATATTATATTAAAGTCATAGGAAATAAATGTTCAGTGAAAAAGTTCAGTGTCTAAGTTAATTATAATGTTTATAAGTTTTTATTCAACCCAGAAAAAAATACGCGCGAGCATGTGGTTGCAGCATGACATATTTCACATGATACGAAAAAGAAGATGCAAAGAATTTACTGATTTATCTATCAGTCAGCTTCTAAGCGTTCTTTCACTTTTAACGATGAAATTTTCTGTAGCAGATGGGAGGAAAAGATTTCGGATCTTAATTAGGGGATTATAAATCCAAATATCTTCCATCAGATTTTTTGTTTTAAAAATAACACTGGTAAAAATTTGCCTCCGCAATAATCGAGCTCTCCGTGCAGCTCAGATTCCAATTAAAATATCGCATCGGATTGGGTAACTAGATGGTATAACGTTAAGAAAGTCAAAACACACGCATTGTACATAAAAATATAGAAAGAGTGCTCTTAAGAAGAGAGCAAAATGTAAGTATTTCAATAATACAAAATTCTATTATGCAAATGGTTCAACTTTTTTTAATTGTCATCTACTTATATTTCTACGGTTTCCATTTGTATATTTTAACATAAAATAATTCTGACAACAATTAAAATTATGTTATTTTGCTCTTAAGCGTTTATGCATTAAAATGTACATTTTGCCATATTTCCCCATGGTATTTTGTCAAGTCAAGTCAAAGCGGTACTTAAGGAGTACTAACGTGCATCGTGTTACCGCCCAGTGTTGCTATTGGGCAAATTTTAAATTCAAATTTCTTGATTGCCACCAGTTTTTTGAAATAGTGAAATTCTACTTATTTAATGACAGGTTAAATAAGGCGAAAATAAGGCCGATTATACAATTTCAAAAAGTGGTGCCAATAAAATAATCTTAATTTAAAAATGTAGCCCACTGCCGACACTGCTACCGCCACGCGTAACCTCCAAAGAAATTGAAAATAACATTGACATAACATTAAAGTTAGAAGCAATATTGTCCAAAAAGGAAAATAAAATTTTGCAAACACTGATTGTGAACCCCTCGGGAACCCCTTCCAGAGTTTTGAAGCACCTGAGGCACATTTCCGCGTCAAACTAAAATTGGGCGCAGATCATCCCAGTTTTAATTTGGCTGCTCTATACTGCGTTCACAGACCAGTCTGACATGGCAATAACGGAGAATGAAAAGGGAGGTCATGCCAAGAGGAATAGCAAGCAAGGCACCCAGGAACACCAGAGGCCCGATCGAAAATGAATTCTGAAAAGTAAACAAAAGGGGTGGGGGCCACATAGCTCACTATAAATTTTGGCAACGTAAGCCTAGTGTTCATCAACAGTTGAGATTTTTCAGGGTGAGCTCGGACTGTTTAGTCTTATAAAAGGAACTTTGCTGCAGCATAGCAGGTCCACCAGAACTGATTAGTAAACATTTCGGTGTCGACGAGGATCTAAAAGGAATGAGAAAGTTAAACTAAAATTAGTAAAATAAAGATTAAATCTAATCAAATTTAAAATGAATCACTATGACCAGTCCCAGCGGCAGACCGAGCGCGGACCCACGAAACAATTAGGACCGTTTAGTTCTGAAAAGAACACTTTATTGTTTGGGTCCCCACATAACAGAGAAGTGCTCTTGTGAAAACTGAGGTAACGGAGTGGGGGGGGGGGGGGGGACTGGGTCTTAAATATGTTTGGATGGGTGTCTCGTGAGCAAGTTCACCTCATCCGATGAAATTTGAGGTGATAGGTGGATCTCAACGGCAAATGAAATTTGATGTTAAGGGTGAACCTCACTGAGCTACTTTTTGCTATTTGGAGCTAGCTGATGTCGTAATTGCAAGTGCAGTACCTTAGCAAGGCCCACAGGAGGAAAAAAATGCAAAACATCAATGGATTAAAATAAGTAATTAAACTAAATCAATAAATTTAAGAGAACAAAGAAATTAAAATTAGGAAGATTGCATTCGCGACTGTAAGAAAAATTTACAGAAGGTAGCGAGACGTCAGGGGAAAAGCCAGTTTTAGACAAAAAATTCTTTCGTTCTAGGGAAATAAAAAACTTGTAGGGGAATTCTGCGTTTAAGTAACTCTAGAAAGATTTCTACCTGATGTTTTAGAGCATGGGATAAAGTTATTATCCAAACCTAAGATTGCCAAGGGACGTTTCCACCCCTTAGCCACCCTTGCATCATAACGCTTTGAGTTTAACGCAGGATTTCTAACTCAGGGGATTGACCTGTGAAACTTCATCGACAGTTTCTCCAAAAATATGTCTAATTTTGAGGTCATGCTGAATGACGTCATTGCGAACATAACACGTCGCTTTAGTAAATCTATGTAAAAACTAATTTTTGAAGATTTGAATTTTCTGAAGATAAGTTTTAGTAGCGCTACCATAAACAGCCGAACCATAAGTTATGATCGGCCGAATCACAGATTTATACAACAACAATTTATTTTTAATTGACAGGGAGCTATGATAAGCCAAGAGGGGATGGAGGAAGACACGGCAGCATTAGTAGGACTCAGAGTTTCAGAGACGTGTTTGCCCTATGGTAATTTAGAACGCAGGTGAATACACAGGTATTTATAGTGAGACTTCCAGGGAATTGGTTCGTCCTTTAACTTAAAGTTAAGATTAATGTCAGAGATTAATATGTGGTTCATGAAAAATATGGTGGCACTTTTAGCATTATTTACTTTAATTTTTCATTTTTTAACCAGGCAAAAATTTTATCAAGATTTTTTGGAGTTTAATCAACACTTGGAGTACGTGTTTATGTTTGTGTAGCATGGAAATGTCGTCGGCAAATATAGCCAAGTCGACGTCAGGCTCTCTAGGAATGTCATTCACGTAGATGGTGAATAACGTCGGTCCAGAAACGGAACCTTAGAGGACAGCGCTTAGAATGGATTTAGGATTAGTTAAGCCATTGCCGAATCTAACAACAAAGGGTCTATTTTTAAAGTAGTCAGCGTACATTTTAATAAGTTGGCGTGGGAGGGCGAGAGAAATAAGTTTAAAGAGTAAGGAAACTTGCCAGACCTTATCAAAGACCTTTTGCACATCGAGAAAAATTGCTCCCATCACCCCGCCAGATCTAATACCGCCATGCAGCTGTGCCGTGACCCACCGCAGTTTATGCTTTGTTGAATGATACGCTCTGAACCTGATTTTCCCCGGTATAATCACGTCATTAGAATTATGAAACTCCTTAAACTTTTTAAATGGTATTTAGATGCGAGCGAATGATTTAATAAATGAAAATATAAATATACATTTTTAAATAAATATTGTGAAAGATTTAAATGAGGAGTCCATTTAAAATACATATATACTTATTTTATATGTGTGGTAATATAAAAAGGAAAAACAATGATTATACACTAGGTTTCATAATGATATGAACAGTTGAACACCTAGTTTTTGAAGCATAAAAAAGATAAAAATGTTACAAAAGAAACTGGAGTCTAATCAATGTCAGAAATAGAACAAATCGTTTTATTTTATAACAAAATATAATTGAAACAGCGATTTATACATAAAATAAACTGCATTTTTCCATTTTGAGGTGTTTCATAATGAAATGAACATTGGCCAAAAATATAGATTAATAACCAGTGTATGCACGAGATCTTTTAATTAATGTAAAAACGCGATCAAATATGGAGTGGACCAAGATATTTAATATATTTTGATCGATTTCATTCCAGTGGAAGATTATAGCAGGTATTAATTTTGAAATTGTGGTATACTCTTTTCCATTTGCGTAAACAGCTCTAGCCAGTAGGCTCCATACATTTTACATTGGATTTAAATCAGGAGAAACAGATGGACATGGAATTACATGTACACTATTAAGAAACCATTTCCAAGTGCTGTTTACCGTGTGGATGAGTGCATTGTTTTGTTGGAAGATCCAGAAAGGTCCACCAATTTCCTCAGCAAATGGCAGCAAGTTTTCTTCAAGTAGATCTTGGTAGGTTAATGCACTCATGCTGTCAGAGGGAAACGCAACGTTGATCTTACTATGAAATCCAAACGCAGCTCAAACCATGAGTGTACCTCCACCCTTCTGCCGTTTTGAAAACGTTTCTGGTTTCTTGCGCAGATAGTACCAATAATAAGAAAAACCGCCCGGACCAACCAAATTATTGTTTCATCGGAAAATCTTGCTCTTTCATATTCTAACTTCCAGGATCTTTGTGATCTTTTGTGATCTTTTGCAAATCCAGGCGATTCTGCTGATGCATTTTAGTCATACGTGGTTGGGGCTTTCTTTTCTTGTACCTCATCATCTTAGAGCTCTTGACTACTCTGGAGAAGGTACTTTTTGACACTGCTGTCAGTGCATCTCTTGAAAGTTCGCCTAAAGTTGTTTTTCCATTGCTCATTCTTTTTATAATGGCTCTTTTTTCCCTTTTGGACAGCTTTGGTGGGCGTCCTGGAGACTTCTTTGCTCCATAATCCTCTTTTAATCGAAGAAAATTTAATATTACACCTGGAGATCTGTTCATTTTTTTTGCGATAGCTCTGGCTGAAAGTCCTTGATTCTTAAAAGCCATAATTTTTCCTTTCTCAAAACCACTTAAAGCGCTTTTACAACCCATACTTCTAGAACTCACTTTGTGATCAGGTTTGGAAATTTCCTAGTCTGCGAAGTATCTTTATATATAAAACTAATTTGCATATTTCGGTTTCTTCTTCTCGCAGTGGCATTCAAATATTCCTGTACAGTTGCCATGCTCGTTTAGTGATAATTTGGATCAATGCTCATATCATTTTGCAACACCATTTTTTTTTAGATAATTCATATTTTCAATGAATTTAAAGTTTGGTATTTCTTTTACAGCTATGTATTATGTAAAATTACAGTATTTGTCTGGAGAAGGGAGTTTTGTGATAATTCTCTGTGAATTTTTGCCAGGATAACACAAAATTTCTAGGTGTTCATATCATTATGAAACCCAGTGTAATATCAATAATTCATTTTTTGATGGAAATAATATATAAAAATGATGATCATAAACCCAAGAAACGCTCTATTATATCTTTACTAATATTTAATATACATGCTTAGAATCAAATTTTCAATGACAAATGTCTATAATTATACTTATTTTTGAATTAGTATGAATTGCAGATGTTAAAAATCAATTAGGTAGCTTTCTTTACAAAAAGCTACCTATTGCAGCCGTTCGGAGGAAAGCGATTTCAAAAAATTTTGGTATATTTTCATCGATCATGACCCCCAGACCCCGAAACCACCCTCCGTTCAAAATTGATATATATATATATATATATATATATATATATATATATATATATATATATATCAATATATATATATATATATATATATATATATATATCTGACTTATGTCACACTGTAACTCTCGTATTTATGAACCGATTTGGATGTAATTCGGTGTGTACATAGTACATACCAATGTCTCGACCGAGTTCGTTGGCCAGCTTCATCCGCCATTTTGTTTCAAAATGGCGGCTATTTAAAATTTTTAAAAAAAATTAAAATTTGAAATGTGGTACCAAAAAATTGAAAATGTAAAAATATTTTTTTCTTATGTATTTCACCTTTATACAAAGACTCCGTAGCAGTTTTTGTTTCGTCTATATCTTAAAAAATGGCTGAGTTATAGCATTTTGAATTTCTAGCGAAGCTGACATTTTGAAACGTCCTGAATTTTGTCACGCTATAAAAGGCGTATTTATGAACCGATTTGGATGTAACTTCGTTTATACATAGTACAGACCAATGTCTCAAACAAGTTCGTTGACCAGCTTCATCCGCCATCTTGTTTAAAAATGGCGGTCATTTAAAATTTTAATAAAAATTTAAATTTGAAATGTGGTAGCAAAAAATTGAAAATTGAAAAAATATTTTTTTCTTATGTGTTTGACCTTGATAAAAAGATTCGGGAGCAGTTTTTGTTTCGTATATATCTTAAAAAATGGCTGAGTTATAGCATTTTGAATTTCTAGCGTGGCTGACATTTTGAAACGTCCAGATTTTTGCCACGTGATAACAGACGTATTTATGAACCGATTTGGATGTACCTTGGTGTGTGCATAGTACATACAAATAACTCAAACGAGTTCGTTGACCAGCTTCATTCGCCATCTTGTTTCAAAATGGTGGCCATTTAAAGAAATTTTTAAAAAATAAATTTAAAATGAGATACCAAAAAATTAGAAAATGAAAAAGATTTTTTTTTGTATGTGTTTGACCTTAATACAAAGATTCCGGAACAGGTTTTGTTTTGTCTACATCTAAAAAAATGGCTGAGTTATAACATTTTGAATTTCTATTGTGGCTGACATTTTAAAACGACCTGATTTTTGTCACGCGATAACAGGCGTATTTATGAACCGATTTGAATGTAACTTGGTCTGTACATAGTACATACCAATGTCTCGACCGAGTTCGTTGGCCAGCTTCATTCGCCATCTTGTTTCAAAAGGGTTGCCATTTTTTTAAATGTAATTTAATATTTAAAATGAGGTATTAAAAAATTGGAAAATGAAAAAGATTTTTTTTTATGTGTTTGGCCTTGATACAATGATTCTGGAGCAGTTTTTGTTTCTGAAAATTTGTTCTTTTGTTTATATGTTAAAAAGTGGTTGAATTATAGCACTTTGAATTTCTATCATGGCTAACACTTTGAAACGATCTTGTATTTGTCACGCGATACCACACTTATTCGCCAATTTCGATGGAACAAGGCATGTGGATAGTATACATCAATATCTCGACCAAGTTCGCTGGCCAGCTTCATCAGCCATCTTGTTTCAAAATGGCGGCCATTAAATTAAAAAAATATATATATATATTTAAAGTGAGGTGCAAAAAAATTAGAAATTAAAAAAGGTTTCTTTCTTAAGTATTTGACCTTGATATAAGGATTCAGGAGCATTTTTTGTTTGTCTTTATCTTAAAAAATGGCTCAGATATAGCAGTTTCAATTTCTAAAGTGGGTGACATTTTGAAAAATCTGATTTTTTGCCTGCGACAGCACTCGTATATATCAACCGATTCCGATATGAGTGAGCATGTGCACAGCAATTACTAAGGTCTCGACCAAGTTCACTGGGTAGCCTCATCTACCATGTTGTCTTAAAATGGCAGGCACTTTAAGAAATCGCCGAATTTGACAGCC
Source organism: Maratus speciosus (assembly GCA_963932465.1). Lineage (NCBI taxonomy): Eukaryota > Metazoa > Arthropoda > Arachnida > Araneae > Salticidae > Maratus > Maratus speciosus. Next base: position 139,908,226 of record OZ010787.1, on the reverse strand, counting down.
AAATATAAGTGACTTTAAATAAAAGCAGCTTGGATAAAGCTGACTAATTTCGCGAAATTCTCATTCATAATGATTTAGTATTGATAAAAATTAGTATTGAATCTCCTACATTCGGTTTCCACTTAATTGAGCTTCGTGTGTTTGAATAATATAAGTTGGCTTTTTAAAAATAAGGAATATGAAAGCTACATCTTCCTCCCGGCACTGGCCGGAAGGACTTTTTTTACTATACAAATCATTCATTAATTAAAACTGAAACACAACAGAGAAAAAATAATCTTATCTGAATTGTTACTTCATTGCTTCAGCAGTATTAATTTTGTTTGTACAACTAATATTGGCACATGTTGACAGACGAATTTTGAAAGTGCGAAATTGATATAATTAATTGAAATTTAGCAGAAAGTTATTCCACAAAATCACCACTTGCAACGAAATTTTCAAGAATTTCAAGCATATCAAAAAGGATATCAAAAACTTAAATCGTGTATTAATAGTATCAAATTATAAATTATTTCTTAAGGTGTATAACTATGAAATTTGAATTAAAATGCGAAATGTATAAATAAATTCAAATTTGAACATTATTATTAATAAAACTTTATGTTTCGAACATATATTATTAATAAATTAAAGAGATTAATAAATTAAAGTCAATTTCCTAAACTGCATATATAAAACGATTTAAAAATTAAAAGGAAAATTTAATACCGATGAAAAAATAAAACATTTTTCTTACTTAAAAAAACCTTAAACATACCAACATTAAAAAATACTATTAAATGTATTATTGCTAAAGATGCACCAAGAAGTTACAGATCATCTGATGATCCAGTGGTAAGGTCGATAATTAGGTGATGGGTTCCAATTCCGAATGAGTCATTTTTGTTATATATGCCTCTTTTATTGGAGGTTCTGGTCTCTTTAGCACTCGTGTGCAAAAGATGTGTGTAGCCTCCACCATAAAGTTGAAAATATGGCAGCAAAGCTGTGTCCATAGGAGCCTATAGTTCAAGTATCCTCCGGTTCTGACGAACACACCCATCTAGATACGTGGAAGGATATGTGGCTCTTTTAATAAATCTTGTGCATTAATACATTTAAATGCATTGTTAGTACATTTTAAATATTTTAAAGTTACTTTAACCTTTTCGGGACGGTATCAGGTTTTACAAATTTTATTTGTTGGCACCAGTCTTTTTAAACAGTTCCCTTTAATTAAAAAATACCAAAAATGCTCTTATTGAAAAAGACAAATATTACTTTTATTTTTTAATGGTGCCAAAAACAATTCCTCGCGCACCATTTGATGGTGCATATATGCATCAATAGTCCTGAAGGGGTTAATGCCATGCATTATCTTTTTCTTTAAATGCATTTCAAGCGCTGCTTACTTAGAGCAGACACGTAAACGCAGATGTTTCTCGCAAGTAACATAAGAATTTAAATCGTGGTATTTTAAATGCCGTGTAATATAAAAGATCAGTAAATGAACTTCTTATGATGTTATTATATTATAATTTTATATAAGGCAATTCTGTATTAATAGAACATTTTATTAAATTTTCTTATAAACTAGCTACGATAGATTATATTTTAATATATATTCTTTAAATTCATTGAAATTACTCAAGATCAGTCCCAATTAAATAGAACTTTCAAATAAAGAATTCATTTAATAGCATTTATAATTTCTACAGAAATATCAATACTGTTCTATAATTACATTTAGTAAATACTAATATACTTCATTTACAGTCCATTGGAGAAAAAGGAATAGATCTAATGGGGATGCGAGAAGGAGGGGATTTTATGAAGCACCGGCCAGTTTTGACCAAATTGCTATGGGAAGAATGCCTTCATGGAGAAATTTTGAACGGAAAATGACCCGAATTATCTTTCGCGTACAAGAACAACCCGGAAAGTCTCGCTCGGTCATCTTGCCCAGGCCGCGCTGGTGTTGAATCCGCGAACATCGGCCCATGCTCTCCATTTTGTGGCTAGCATGCTAACTACCGGGTGAGTGGATACCTCAATATAAGTAATGAAAAATGGAGATTTTTCAAAGCAATATCTTTACTATTACAAAATTATCAGGTTAGTGTTTGAAAATTGAACACTTGTGTTAGAATAAACGGAAATATTTGTGGAACCAAAGCAGAATCTCCAAGCCCTCATTACCGTGATTACCACATATAACATTACGGTTTCATCTTTTGACTAGCTATAACGAGCTAAAGAATGCAAAAAAGGGTTACCGTACAGAATAAATCCAGAAAATATAAAGCCAAAAATAACTTAAGATAAAAAATATGGATTGAAATGGATTAAAAAAAGAAAATGTAAAACTGAAAAATAATGAAAATGGTTGTGTTCAAGATGTTTAAAATGCTAACAAACCTTTAATTTGCTAACAATTATATCATGTTGTGAGCTCTATTGCTGAATGACTTTCTGAAACTCGTGTACGTTAAGTTTGTATATAAGGATTTTTATATGTTTATTATGCAGCATTTTCGTGATAAACAAAATGGAAATGAAAATGTGAAAAAATTAACTCCCGTATATATATAGGTGTAGGGTAACTCTAGGATAGATGGCCATAGTTTTTAAAGATTGAAATAAAAATTCTTAGAATGCAAATAGAACAAATATTTATGCATATTTAAAATTGTTATACATATACTCATAATATTTTATGCAAAAAATAATTAAATATTGAAAACACAATGTGTTAAACAACATTGAAAATAAAATGGCAGGTGGCCATCTCTTCTTAAAGCCGAGGAGAGATGGCCATCCAATACAAGAAAGAAAAAGTGAAGTTAAATATAAAAAAAATAACACATTTCATATAGTTAATCATGAAAAACATATGGCAATTTGTAAAGATGCAGTTACATGATGGCAAATGAGTGAATAAAACTCTAATAAACAAAAATTTAAGTATAATTTCAATATTTCACTTTTCGTAAAATCTTACCACATGTTTGTCAAAGGTCTTGATAATTTGTACACGTTTCATGGAACCACTTCAGGTTCCTTATTTATTGTATCCAGACATCCTTTTTGGATGTGATATTATAATGTTTTGTACAACCAACACAGTGATCTTAATCCAATTCCATTTACCCGGAATCTGTAGAATCTGATAATTTAAACGTATTTCGTTTTCTTTGCTACTGCAAATATCTTTTTTTTTTTCCTCGCGTTAATTTTAGGCTTATTACGTTAATTTAGTTTATTTATAAACTTTATCAGTAGCTGTTATGAATTTTTCCGACTTTTTTCAGTATTTTCTGAAACAAATAAATCGTTAGGTCTTATTACATTATTATTATTACTATTAAAATATTTATATTAGTTAAAATTTACATAATTATATCAATTAATATGTTTATAAATAAAAACGTTATATATTTATTTTAAACTTAATTATATTTAGTTAAAATCATCACTCCGTATAATTTTTAAATATTGATTAAAGGTGGCCATCTCGCCTAGATTTGATGTGGTCATCTATCCTGAAATTGAAGGCCTAATGGTCGCCCAATTTAAAGCATCAATAGATATAATAAGTCTTTGTTTTAGGCTTAGAAGTAAAGATTAGATTATATACGTGCCTTAAAAGTCCATATAGTAAAAATTATATATAATGTACGTACTGTAAAGCATTCAGATACCAAAGTAAAAAAAAAAAAAAATTCAACCACTAAATTAAACGCACATTAAAATTACACTTACTTTTTATAATCAAAAAACGCAACTGCACGTCACAATAAATAATCTCGTTGAACTATTCCATACAAACAAAGTTTATGTTGGAATCTATGATCAAGTTTTGGAAATACTTAGACTGACCATCTCTCCTCTATGGCCATCTATCCCAGATTTACCCTATATATATATAACCATTATAAACCATTACAAATTATCAACAACTAATGTGAAAGTATAAATAATAAAGGAATTTATTCAAATTAAAAATGATGTATAAACCGTAATAAAATTATTTTAAAGAAATTCTTATAACAAGAGCAACATAGAATTGACAATAGAGTAAACATCGAAAAAACGGAAATATTTGTGGAACCAAAGCAGAATCATCAAGCCCTAATTACCGTGATTACCACAAATAACATTACGGTTTCATCTTTTGGTTTGCCATAACGAGCTAAAGAATGCAAAAAAGGGTTACCGTACACAATAAATCTAGAAAATATAAAGCCAGAAATAACTTAAGATAAAATATGGATTGAAAGGGATTAAAAAAAGAAAAGCATGTTACCAATTGAAGATCATACTGGGGTTAAATGATTAAGAAAAAAATGTATAAGAAATGATTTGTACATGTTTCCAAATTTTTTTTAAATAAATATAAGTATCGACCAAGGAATAATAATGCAGAGTATAAGCTGTTATTTAAAAAAAACAGTATTTCTATTAGAGACGATATGGTTCTGCCATCTGTGCAATTAAAAATGAATTTCAATGTATTACATAAATTATCAATGAAGTGCTGCCCTCTGTCGTTAAATGATACATTTAACATGATTACACCATAACTTATTATTATGAAAATACATTGTTCGGAATAAAAACAAATAGATTAATAAATATTAATAAGTAATATTGGATTAATCTTTTAAGAAGAAACTGCATAGAGATATTATAAATATAATAATTAAAAATATGTGTATATATGTACAGTGCGTCCGTAAAGTCATGGTGCCCTTTTAACCGGTCACAGGAAATCAACGAAAAAAGATCGCAATGTGAAATCTTCACCAAAAAAAAAAAAAAAAAGAAAAGAAAAGAAACTCTCCAAACGTCATACCTGTTCAGTGCAGTTCGATGTGGCCTGCATTTGAAGTAGAGAATCACAGATGTTATTCACTTTCATCTTTGAAATCATATGTCGTTATATTGTTTACACGTTTAAAGTTTTTAGAATATTGACCAGTTGATAGCTATTTTTTATACAATATGTATTATCTATTGTTTTTGTAAGTGTATATATTTGATTAAGAATTTTGAATAGAAGTTTGTTAGCTATATTATTATATGTATTGCATCCAATAGTGACACTTCTAAATTTAATTGTTTTCTTATGAATTTTGGGTATAAGAGCTAAATAAGGATAATTAAAATTTGTAGAGGAAATACTTAGTAGTTAATAATGACTATGGATTTTAAGATTGTTTACCATTATGTTTTCATTAGTATTTTGAGAAGAATTATTAGAAGAAATACAGGGTGTAAGAAGTTGGTGATAATAAGATTTACATATAATTGCATAATTATTTGGAGATTTATCTAAATATGTAATGACATAGTTTTCTTTTTTTTTAATTAGTAATTTATTGGAAAAGATGCTTTGTGTTTAATAGTAACTAGATCCGAAACATTATACTTTAAAGCATTAGTTAATTTTCCAATTACTAATATTTTCCATTGATTAAAATATTAAATAGGTTCACTCTCAGAAATAAAACTCTCCCTTTTGACGATTCAGAAATCCTCGAGCTGTATTTCGTCGTTTTTGACGATCATTTCCTATTAACATCGTGTGACTTTTAACGAAACGTAAACCCTCAAATATTTGACGAAAGTTTTGCCTCAATCACGGTCAGACTCAATGCATTTTAAGGAAACATTTCCTCAAATCCTCCTCAAATCCTACGATTTTAGCAAACAGATATTTGCTTGTTTGTGTTACTCCTGTAATAATTTATTTTAAAACAGCACTTAGTGCTTTTCAGAAAATACTGAAATATAGGTAGTTATTGTTTCTTCATTAGTTATTTTTTTAGCTGTTAGAATTTTTAGGAATGCTTATTAATATTATTATTATTATATTTATATGTTGTCGTTCGTTATGTTTTAATTCGAAAAGAATAAATTTCCTGTGTTTTTCAAAACCATTCAATAAGAAAATTAGGTCAATAAAATTTCAAACTTCTAGGATATCTTTTTTTTTTTTTTAAGAAGTATATTATGTTTTCAATCAAATTAAAAATAAACATAAATGATCCCTCTCCTCTTTATAAACAGTAAAGTGTTAAAATCTTATCTTCCTACTCAAAGTGATAAAATCTCACGCAATATGCACTTCACAATTCATTATTTGTGAGCAACAAATTAACCAGACCATATTCCAATCATCCATTGATCAAAGAAAATTTCAGTTGTAAATTATTTAATCAAGCCATATTATAATTATTCATTGATACGAGAAAACCATAAAAATAAATTAGCTTTCCTTAAAACTTTCAGAAAATATAGCAGCCCGATAAAATTGCAATCTACGTTATAAAAATAAAATACGAAGTAAAATTCATTATACCAGTCTAAAAGCGGGCACTTTCAACTCCCCAGCAGCCAGGTTGGCAGAACGGCGACCTCGCATACGGAAGGTCGTGAGTTCGAATCACACCGGGGAAAGAGAGAGGTGACTTTTTTTTCTTTCCCCGTGTCAAATATTGGAGCTTCCAAACTGATTGAGAGATGGCGCCACCAGCCCTCTTTTGACGAAACTATTGACGAAATTTATATCGTCAAGCAAGTGAAGAAACTAATTTCATCAATTTGACGAAATGTTCGCTCGGAGCATTTTCCAGGAAACTATTTCGTCAAAAACAAAGAAAATTTCGTGAAATCTGAGTATTCATTTCTGAGAGTGTTTATTGTATGAGATTGAAATGTTATAACTAAATAAATCTATATAATATGTAAAATGTTTTAAAATAGAATTGTCGTTAAATTTTGAAGGAAGTTTATATTTAGTATCATAATCCATTAGTTTTGCAGTCGTTCGGAGGAAAGCGATTTCAAAAAATTTTGGTATATTTTCATCGATCATGACCCCCAGACCCCGAAACCACCCTCCGTTCAAAATTGATATATATATATATATATATATATATATATATATATATATATATCTGACCTATGTCACACTGTAACTCTCGTATTTATGAACCGATTTGGATGTAATTCGGTCTGTACATAGTACATACCAATGTCTCAACCGAGTTTGTTGGCCAGCATCATCCGCCATTTTGTTTCAAAATGGCGGCCATTTAAAAATTTAAAAAAAAAATTTTAATTTGAAATGTGGTACCAAAAAATTGAAAATGGAAAAATATTTTTTTCTTATGTATTTGACCTTTATACAAAGACTCCGCAGCAGTTTTTGTTTCGTCTATATCTTAAAAAATGGCTGAGTTATAGCATTTTGAATTTCTAGCGAAGCTAACATTTTGAAACGTCCTCAATTTTGTCACGCGATAAAAGGCGTATTTATGAACCGATTTGGATGTAACTTCGTTTATACATAGTACAGACCAATGTCTCGACCGAGTTCGTTGGCCAGCTTCATCCGCTATTTTGTTTAAAAATGGCGGCCATTTAAAATTTTAAGAAAAATTTAAATTTGAAATGTGGTACCAAAAAATTGAAAATTAAAAAAAATATTTTTTTTCTTATGTGTTTGACCTCAATAAAAAGATTCGGGAGCAGTTTTTGTTTCGTCTATACCTTAAAAAATGGCTGAGTTATAGCATTTTGAATTTCTAGTGTGGCTGACATTTTGAAACGCCCTGATTTTTGCCAGGTGATAACAGACGTATTTTTGAACCGATTTGGATGTACCTTGGTGTGTACATAGTACATACAAATAACTCAACCGAGTTTGTTGGCCAGCTTCATCCGCCATCTTGTTTCAAAATGGCGGCCATTTAAAAAAATTAAAAAAAATTAAATTTAAAATGAGATACCAAAAAATTGTAAAATGAAAAAGAGTTTTTTCGTATGTGTTTGACCTTAATACAAAGATTCCGGAAGAGGTTTTGTTTCGTCTATATCTAAAAAACTGGCTGAGTTATAACATTTTGAATTTCTATTGTGGCTGACATTTTAAAACGACCTGATTTTTGTCACGCGATAACAGGCGTATTTATGAACCGATTTGAATGTAACTTGGTCTGTACATAGTACATACCAATGTCTCGACCGAGTTCGTTGGCCAGCTTCATTCGCCATCTTGTTTCAAAAGGGTTGCCATTTTAAAAAAATGTAATTTAAAATTTAAAATGAGGTATTAAAAAATTGGAAAATGAAAAAGATTTTTTTTATGTGTTTGGCCTTGATACAAAGATTCTGGAGCAGTTTTTGTTTCTGAAAATTTGTTCTTTTGTTTATATCTTAAAAAGTGGTTGAATTATAGCACTTTGAATTTCTATCATGGCTAACACTTTGAAACGATCTTGTATTTGTCTCGCGATACCACACGTATTCGCCTATTTCGATGGAAGAAGGCATGTGGATAGTATACATCAATTTCTCGACCAAGTTCGCTGGCCAGCTTCATCAGCCATCTTGTTTCAAAATGGCGGCCATTAAATTAAAAAATATATATATTTAAAGTGAGGTGCAAAAAAATTAGAAATTGAAAAAGGTTTCTTTCTTAAGTATTTGACCTTGATATAAGGATTCAGGAGCACTTTTTGTTTGTCTTTATCTTAAAAAATGTCTCAGATATAGCAGTTTCGATTTCTAACGTGGGTGACATTTTGAAAAATCTGATTTTTTGCCTGCGACAGCACTCGTATATATCAACCGATTCCGATGTGAGTGAGTGGCTGAGAGGTTCTGCTTTTGAAACTGGTAGACGGGAAGTGCTGGGTTCGATCCCAATCGCGACTGTCGGCCTAATCGTTCGGAGTTTTCGTGGTTTTCTTTGAACCATGGATTTCCATGCGTTAATAGGGGTTAGGTTCCCTTAGAAAGACCCCCACGAAGGGCACTCCCCCTCCGGCCTATATCCCTAGTGTAGATAATCGGCCGTCACAAAATCAACCAACCAACCAACCGATGTGAGTGAGCATGTGCACAGCAATTACTAAGGTCTCGACCAAGTTCACTGGTTAGCCTCATCCACCATGTTGTCTTAAAATGGCAGGCACTTTAAGAAATCGCCGAATTTGGCAGCCAAATATAAGTTACTTTAAATAAAAGTGGCTTGGATAAAGCTGACTAACTTCGCGAAATTCTCATTCATAATGATTTAGTATTGATAAAAATTATTATTGAATCTCCTACATTCGGTTTCCACTTAATTGAGCTTCGTGTGTTTGAATAATATAAATTGGCTTTTTTAAAATAAGGAATATGAAATCTACCTCTTCCTCCCGGCACTGGCCGGAAGGACTTTTTTCAATATAAAATCATTCACAATATAAAGATTTCCAGTGATATTATGCCCGTGATCATTATTATTGTACTTTTGTAGAGAAGGGTCATTGCATTTACACGGAAAAGTAATTGCTGTATATATATATATATATATATATATATATATATATATATATATATTTAACGAATTGCAATTTAAAAACTTTCTTCATACAGTAATTGGATATTTAAAAGTTTTTGACATTTTAAGATTATTAATAGAAATTTACTATTTTTGTCATTAATTATAGAAGTAATATTAATTTGATTAAATATTTGATGTGAAAAAGTGATTATCATTTGAGTATTTGTGTTTTGAATTTTATCGGTTTTTTTTATAAATTTAAGTTGAAAAGATTACCTTTTGTCATAATAAGATAAAAAATACATATATCAGAGAAATGTTTAGAGTATGACTTTTACTAAGAAATACATTTAAATATTGTACAAGCTGTTGTTTTTTAATAGCAAAGAACTATTTTCGAATTAATAACCAGTTATAATCATTAAAATAACTTTGAAGATTATTTATTTGTTTGTAATATATATTTGGGAACAATAATTGAGGAAGAACACCTACCTCGCTTGTTTCGTGTGGTTTTAGATTTAAATTATGATTATGAGTAGCATAAATTGGAGAAAAATCAATAGTGTTAATATAAGATGGAATAACTTTAACTGGTGAATATCACAAAAGTCCTTCCGGCCAGTGCCGGGAGGAAGAGGTAGCTTTCATAATCCTTATTTAAAAAAAGCCAACTTATATCATGCAAACACACGAAGCTCAATTTAGTGGAAACCGAATATAGGAGATTCAATACTAATTTTTATCAATATAATGAATGAGAATTTTGCGAAATTAGTCAGCTTTATTCAAGCTGCTTTTCTTTAAAGTAACTTATATTTGGCTGCCAAATTCGGCAATTTCTTAAAGTGCCTGTCATTTTAAGACAACATGGTGGATGAGGCTAAGCAGTGAACTTGGTCGAGACCTTAGTAATTTCTGTGCACATGCTCACTCACATCGGAATCGGTTAATATATAGGAGTGCTGTCGCATGCAAAAAATCAGATTTTTCAAAATGTCACCCACAATAGAAATTGAAACTGCTATATCTGAGCCATTTTTTAAGGTAAAGAAAAACAAAAAATGCTCCTGAATCCTTATATCAAGATCAAATACTTAAGAAAGAAACCTTTTCAATTTCTAATTTTTTTGCACCTCACTTTAAATATATATATATTTTAATTTAATGGCCGCCATTTTGAAACAAGATGGCTGATAAATCTGGCAAGCGAACTTGGTCGAGGTGTTGATGTGTACTATCCACATGCCTTCTTACATCGAAATAGGCGAATACGTGTGTTATCGCGTGACAAATACAAGATCGTTTCAAAATGTTAGCCATGCTAGAAATTCAAAGTGCTATAAATCAACCATTTTTTAAGATATCAACAAAAGAACAAATTTTCAGAAACAAAAACTGCTCCGGAATCTTTGTATCAAGGCCAAACACATAAAAAAAATCTTTTTCATTTTCCAATTTTTTAATACCTCATTTTGAATTTTAAATTTAATTTTTTTTAAATGGCAACCCTTTTGAAACAAGATGGCGAATGAAGCTGTCCAACGAACTCGGTCGAGACATTGGTATGTACTATGTACAGACCAAGTTACATCCAAATAGGTTCATAAATACGCCTGCTATCGCGTGACAAAAATCAGGTCGTTTTAAAATGTCAGCCACAAGAGAAATTCAAAATGCTATTACTCAGCCATTGTTTTTTTAGATATAGACGAAAGAAAAACTGTTCCGGAATCTTTGTATTAAGGTCAAACACATACAAAAAAAAATCTTTTTCATTTTCCAATTTTTTGGTATCTCATTTAATTTTTTTTATTTTTTAATTTTTTTAAATGGCCGCCATTTTGAAACAAGATGGCGGATGAAGCTGGCCAACGATCTCGGTCGAGATATTTGTATGTACTATGTACACACCAAGGTACATCCAAGTCGGTTCATAAATACGCCTGTTATTACGTGAGAAAAATCAGGACGTTTCAAAATGTCAGCCACGCTAGAAATTCAAAATGCTATAACTCAGCCATTTCTTAAGATATATACGAAACAAAAACTGCTCCCGAATCTTTTTATCAAGGTCAAACACATAAGAAGAAAATATTTTTTCAATTTTCAATTTTTGGTACCGCATTTCAAATTTCAAATTTTCTTAAAAGTTTAAATGGCCGCCATTTTTAAACAAGATGGCGGGTGAAGCTGGCCAACGAACCCGGTCGAGACATTGGTATGTACTATGTATAAACGAAGTTACACCCAAATCGGTTCATAAATACGCCTTTTATCGCGTGACAAAATTCAGGACGTTTCAAAATGTCAGCCACGCTAGAAATTCAAAATGCTATAACTCAGCCATTTTTTAAGATATAGACGAAACAAAAACTGCTTCGAAATCTTTGTATAAAGGTCAAATACATAAGAAAAAATTATTTTTCCATTTTCAATTTTTTGGTACCACATTTCAAATTTTAAATTTTTAAAAAAATTTTAAATGGCCGCCATTTTGAAACAAAATGGCGGATGAAGCTGGCCAACGAACTCGGTCGAGAGATTGGTATGTACTATGTACACACCGAATTACATCCAAATTGGTTCATAAATACGCCTTTTATCGCGTGACAAAGTTCAGGACGTTTCAAAATGTCAGCCACGCTAGAAATTCAAAATGCTATAACTCAGCCATTTTTTAAGATATAGACGAAACAAAAACTGCTCCGGAATCTTTGTATAAAGGTCAAATACATAAGAAAAAAATATTTTTCCATTTTTAATTTTTTGGTACCACATTTCAAGTTTTAAATTTTTTTAAAAATTTTAAATGGCCGCCATTTTGAAACAAAACGGCGGATGAAGCTGGCCAACGAACTCGGTCGAGACATTGGTATGTACTATGTACACACCGAATTACATCGAAATCGGTTCATAATTACGGGAGTTACAGTGTGACATAGGTCAGATATATATATATATATATATATATATATATATATCAATTTTGAACGGAGGGTGGTTTCGGGGTCTGGGGGTTATGATCGATGAAAATATACCAAAATTTTTTGAAATCGCTTTCCTCCGAACGGCTGCAATAGGTAGCTTTTTTGTAAAGAAAGCTACCTAAAATGTGAGATTTTGAAAAGAAAAATTTTGAAAATTTAAATCCTTTCAAAGCTTCTGATTTTTAAAAAAATGTTATCTGAACAGCTGAATAAAGGACTTTATATGTACAATTGTTAATGTTTGAAGAGCTTAAGTTCACTTTTATGTAATTATATGTCACTTATCTTGGCATATGTATGCCAGGATAATGGCAATTTCCTTCTAAAACATTTTTCACATTATTATTTTTTATTTTTAGATCTAACATTTGAATTTTGTATAAAGGAACATATTTCCTCTATAGTACCTCAAATTCAGTGCAATGTTCAGTTTTATTTGTAATTTATAGAAGCCAGGAAAATGATACAATAAAAGTGTACTCAATTTTTACAAAACCTTTAAACACATTATTTTCAAAGAAATTTCTAAAAGATCTGGCTGGTAACGAAGATTTTATTACTTCTTACTTTAACTATGTCAAGAACAAGAAGAATTACTTTGCAGTGCCATCTTTATACCTCATAAAGAGCTAAAATGAGCTGGCCAGGAAAATGACATTCATTTTCAGTGACAATCATATTTTAATTATGGAATTTTTTAAAAAAATACAGAACTTGTTACCTTCCTCATATATATGTTATATAAGGTATAATTATTAATTAGAAATTAAAAATTAAAAATTAAAAAAAAACTAGAAAAAGATATTTGTACACTATAGCAGAAAGCCTTTTACTTTACACACATCACAGTGTGACATGCCAGGAAAATGACAATCTGAAATTTTAAGTCTTTTAATTGCTTTATTTTTATGTTATTATGAATATAATATGTCTTGAAAATACTTCTAAGAATATTTTTTATTAGAATGTAAAAAAGAAAATTGCATTATAAATTTTATTGTGCGAACTGCAATTTTCGTATTTTGTGATATTGTATAAGACATGTCTTAAATAGTTATAGACAATGGGAGCCATAATATGCCATAATTCAATTCTACATTTCATGAGATTTTACAAATTATTTTTTCTTAAAATTAAATGTTGATTACTTATTTTATTTTTTGCTTAAATAAATATTTATATCGAAATTCATTTTTTGGGCTCAGTGTGACACCAGAATTTTAACATTTTGATAACAGTTTTAACGTGACTTATGTAACTTGCATTTTTCGTAACGTCGTTCGTTACATTTTTTGTGTCGTTACAGCAACGTCACGAAAATTAAAAAAGTTTTCCAAAGTATATTTCTTGATGCCATAAGATATTTAAAGATTCCTTTTAAGTTTTCTTAAGATCTGCATGACGTTCGCATTTTAGTCACAGCGTGACTTCAAAGAGTGTTGACATTTTTGTCACAGATGTAACATGACGTGCGTGACTTGCAGTGACGTCGTAGCAACGTCGCTGTGACCAGGCTTGTTAAATGTCATGCGATCAGTAGAACTTTGAAGAAATAACAATAGACACTTGAATAAGGTCTACCTGTTTTTGGTAATTCGATATTTCATTTACTATGATATATTCATGCTTTAAAATGAGCAACAAATAAAAAATAGTCATGGCTTATTTACTTTTGTAGTTAAAAACTGAAAATTACATATGAAGGGTTCATAACCATAGTAGACCAAGTCCATTTTGAAAAAAAAAAAAAAAGAGACAGACCATTTAGAAGGGGCATAAAATCAGTTTTATCCACTCCCACAATGAACCAAGCCTGATTTCATATACTTTCCCATATATGTCATCTGTTTATAGACTTGGTTTACTGTGGGAGTGGATAAAACAAGTTTTATGCATCTTCTAATTAGACTATATCATTTTTTTCAAAATGGACTTGATCGATTATGGCTGTGATCCTTTCATATCAGGTTGCGTTTCAATCTCTGATAAGGAAAAAGCAAATAAAACTTGTATAAAAATCTAATCTTGCAAACAAAATACCTATTTAAAAGGACAAATTTCTCAATGGTTCTTAAAATTACAATTTATCTGTACTACCATTTTCCTGTAAAGGCAGTTTTATTATAATAACAAGGGTGATAGTGAAGGATTCTTATATTAATTTACAATGCAAAATAAAATAGAAATTGGGAAAAAGTTAATTTCGCAGTGTTACTTAACAAGTCAAAAAAACATATTATGTAAAGCTATTTGGTTGACATTTGTCTTGTGCCATGTCCTTTTGTTGTCCTCCCCCTCCCGGCCTTTCGTGCACAGACTTATCTGCTAACATATCTCCATTCGTTGAATCATTGTTTCTCGTCTAATGTTTTCTATACATTTATTTATAGGTTTTTCCATGTTATTATACAGGGTGTCTACTCTCAACGATGTCCAATGGCTAATTCCTAATCCGTTAGTCATAGACATGTATTTCAAATTGCAAAGAAGTTTTAAATGAGATAAAGCAATATTTTAAAAACGATTTGAGTCAATAAAAATATTTGTTAAAAAATTACGAAATTTAAATTTTTTACGGTCCCACGGACCTATAAGTTATATTTAATAAAATTTTCCTATTAAACTGACAAGTAAGACAATAAAAGCCCCGTTTGTATAACACTAAAATTGACCGAGTTATGAAACTTTAAAAAGGCATGACTTATACCATTTTTCTGCCTGTGAACACAAATGAGTTTGGCCACGCTTTGAGGGGTTATATACCAAGTGCTTAAAGTATTCGAAGAACTTAACTCATGTGTATCTGCGTTTCGAAAAAAAATCGTCTGAGTTAACTTTTATTAAGTTTCAGATTGGCTAAAATAATTGTATTTTAACATGTTTAATTTTGTAAGGATTTGAGATTGTTTCTTTTCATGATTTCTTTTAACAAAAATTATGTTATTTTTATGAGTTTTTATTTAACTTCAACGATCGTATGTATGTTTTTCCATTTCGAAATTTGTACTCGAACTTTAACTCACTTTCAAATATCCGATAGAGATTAAATTTTACATACTGACGTAAATCCGATGACAATCTAATATATTATGGTTTTCGGTGGTTACCATTTATACTTATTTTACAGAGTAACACAAAAAATTTCGGATAGTTTACCGCCAAGAAGGTTAAGAAAAAGTTTTAGATTAGATAACGCAAAACTGCAATGGTCGTAGTTTTTTAACTTTTAAGTATTTTTTAGCCCTGATTCCGAAAATTACCATAATTTTTAACCATCATGTGAGTATTTTTTGCAAATCATAAATTGTCAAAGTTAAAAAAATAACAAAAATTGGATACTGTAAAATAGAGAAGATGGCTGTGTTTTTTTTAACTTTCGATAATTTCTTTTATGTACTTTTTATCACTGAATTTGAAAATGACCTTCATTTTTAACCATCACGTTAGAATTTTTTTGCTAATCGTAAATGTCAAAGTTAAAATATAGCGAAAATCTGATACTGTAAAACAGATGTAAATTTTTTCTTAATTAATTTAAATCAATAATTTATTCAATTTTTTGGCTTATACTGGGATTCTTAGAGCTAAACAGCTGAGGGGTCCGATGAAGTGGGGAAAGAGGTTCAATTTTTAACTTTGAAGTTTTTAACTTTAAAATTTACAATTTCCGAAAAATCTTGACGTGATGGTTAAAAATGAAAGTCATTTTCGGATTTAGCGGTAGAAAATACATAAGAATCAATTATCAAAAGTTAAAAACACAACAATCTCATCTATTTTATAGTATCAAATTTTCGCTATTTTTTCTTTGTTTAACTTTAAAATTTACGATATTCAAAAAATCTTTACGTGATGGTAAAAAAATGAAGGTCAATTTTGGATTCAGCGGTACAGAATACATAAGAATCAATTATCAAAAGCTAAAAAAACATGATATCACACAACTTTTGCAGACTAGTGTAATCTAATAATATTTTTAAAAATATATCGTTTTGTAAAGAATTGAGGCTGTTAATTTTCATCATTTTGTTTAACAAAAATTTTGTTTTTGTTTTTTCTTCTTACATGTTTATTAAAAATTGTTATATTTTGCATTAATATGACATAATTATTAAAGATTTCAAATTTATATTGCAATGTTAATTTTACTCTCAAACATTTTTTTAATATATCTGACGAAATTATATTTCTACTAAATTTGTGAATGACCCCTAATTTGCAGCAAAAAATATGCTCCAACTTTAAACAGCTATTACTTGGTCAATTTTAATCGTAGAATAACGGGACTTTTTTTTTGTCTTACTTGTCAGTGTAACAGGAAAATTTTACTAAATATAATTTATAGGACTGGGGGACCGTATAAAAATTTAAATTTCGTAATTTTTTAAAAAGATGTTTTTATTGACCCAAATCGGTTTTAAAATATTTCTTTGCCTCATTTAAGACATTTTTGTAATTGGAACTACATGTCTATGACTAACGGTTTAGGAATTAGCCATTTTCCACCGTTGAGTGTGGGCACCCTGTATGCATTTATTAACACATTTTAGTAAGAGTTAAAATACCTTAATTTTATAAGGAAGTCCTCCTACCTAAAAAAATGATTCGTGATAATTTCCTTGCCATGTTTTTATTTAGCAATGTTAAATTAGAATCAACTATTATTTTTACAGGGAGGATTTTGATGCCAACCAGCGTAATTTACACTTTGTTGACCCGTCACGATTATACTCGTGTTTCTAAACACAAACGTTGTTGACTAAAGGCGTGCAGTGGATCTTTATCTCCGCTACGCAATGTTCCTTGGATAAAATAGCAGCAAGCGTTAATCAGAAAGATTACGTCTTTATGCCAGTCAGTTGGACATTTTTTGTTAGACTTTACGAAGTTTCATGTAAAATCCAAACATTTTCAAAATATTTATTGATAGACAAACTGAAAAAAAACCTATCTCGGCAACCGATATTCTGAAAAGGAAGGATTTCAATTGTCTCGAAACACAGATTTCATAGAAAATTGCCGATCAACAATGTGTTAAACAGTATGAATGTGAAGGTCGTATTCTGTGCTACCATATGTTTGGAGGACGTATACATAAAACAAATCCCGTATGTGTAAGAATAGAGAAAGATCGAGAAATTAATAATTCTAAAGATTTATTTTATTTTTCTTCTTATTTTTTATTATTTTTTTAAATACTTTTCATTTTTGCATTAACACCTATTTTATCTGATCTAAATGAACCAAACATTTTGTGTAGATAAGTTTGCCTTTTATTTTCCTCAATTTATCTTCATTGTTTTAAAAGTTAATTTCGCCAAGAAAAGTTAAAATCTTTGTATAAAAAGTTTTCTCTTGCTTCATTGGAAATGAACAATTAAATCTGAAATTTAGTTGAAAAGTCATCTCTCTTAGTAATCTCCTATTAGGCATTTTATTTTAAAAGCATCTACGTACTTGCAATTGCAGTTTGATTTGTTTTTATAAAACATTTTTAGAGAAAGATATAAGTGGTTTAGTAAATAAGTGGTGAGATCTAACGTCTCTACATATCATGAAACCTAGTAATCACAAAAAGGCATAAAAGTAGTAGGAAAAGGAGAGTTCTGGCTCAGGAGGCGGGACGGCGGGACCGTCCCTCCTCCCGTCCCCCCTCCGGCCTGCACCACCTCCCGTCCCCCCTGCGACACCGCCTCTGGTACCCCCTCCGCCACCGCCCCATAGCTGGAAAAATGGCGTTTTTAGAGTATTTTTCTGCTATAACATGAGAGTTGAACGTTAGATCGACTAGATTATCATACTATAAGATGAAGATTAAATTTACATTTGAATTTTGAACAACCTTTACCTTAATGAGTTTTATTAATTAAGCAAAATAAAGGAAAATAAAATTTTAAAGGAAAAAATAAATTTCTGCTCTTATATGAGAGTTGAACGTTAGATCGACAAGATTATCATGCTATAAGATGAAGATTAAATTTACATTTGAATTTTGAACAACCTTTACCTTAATGAGTATTATTAATTAAGCAAAATAATGGAAAATAACAATTTTAAAGGAAAAAATAAATTTCTGCTCTTATATGAGAGTTGAACGTTAGATCGACGAGATTATCATGCTATAAGATGAAGATTAAATTTGCATTTGAATTTTGAACAACCTTTACCTTAATGAGTATTATTAATTAAGCAAAACAATGGAAAATAACAATTTGTAAGGAAAAAAGCTGATTTCTGTAGATTTTCTTTCAACTGCAAGCTCAAAATATCAACTTAAATGGGGAAAGTGAAACATACATTTGAATTTTGAATGAACAGCACCTTAATAAGTATTATTAATTAACCAAAACAATGAAAATATAAATTTTTAATGAAAAAGCAGATTCTTTAGATCCTTTAGATTTTTTTTCAACTATAAGATAGGGATATCATCTTAAAAGGAAAATTTAAACATATAATTTAGTTTTTGATCCACCATTACCTAATAAATTTTGATAATTAAACAAATAACAAAGAATAATATCGAATTTTTAAAGGAAAAGATTAATTTTATTAATCCAATAATGATTTTTACATCTTTATATAATACTTCGAACCTATCCAACGTTTTTATTCGTTATTGGCTTTAAATTTTATCATTTTCATATAAAATTTCGAGTTTTCAAACCAATTACTTAATTTTACTACATTTTAAATGTGGATATTTCTAGGTAATTAAACAATTTTATCTTACACATAGTAATTTTACACCAACCTAATTGATTTTACAGTGTGTAGACCACTGTAGGATTATGTTTCATCATCACACTTCTTCTAAAAGTAAAAATAACCAGATTAAGTGCATTTTTAAAATAACACTTGTTTTTCAACGCTAGTTCCTATACGAGAATTTTGTTTATTAAATAGTATGTATTCACTTTCAAATTGCTTTTACTTGAAATGATATAAACCCTTTTAACAGAAAATTTGTTTAACCACAGAACGAATTGTATTTAACACGTTCAACCTCCATATGAATAATTAAACAAAACAATGGAAAATATCAATTTTTAAGAAAAAAATAAAAACCGATTTCTTTAGATTTTCTTTTTTCAGCTACAAGATAAGAATAATAACTTAAATGAGGAACGTTAAACATATATTTTCGTTTTTGAACAACCATTACCTTAATGAATTTTAATAATTGAACAAATAACAAAAGGAAAATGTGATTTTTAATGAAAAATACGAATTTAAACGAATTTGATTAACTTTTACACTAGTTTGAGATTTTATCCTCCTTTTAGATGTAGAATTTTAAGCTTTCAACGAGACACACTTCAAGAAATACTCATTACTAAACAAAAAATAAATTAATTTTAATCTAATCAATGACTGAAAATTTCACATTAAAAAAATATTTTCATGAATGTGCATAAAAAATACGAGTTTACAAATTAATATCCTTATTTTTATTACATTTAACTGGATTTTTCTACATTCGAGCTTAATTTTTATACACAAAGCATTATTTAAACAAATCCAGTACTTTCAGATTTAACGAAATTCAGCGATTTTTCGATTTTCAAATCAATCCTATGAGTTAAAAAACAACAGCGCCTCCTATAATTATATAGCTTTGAGTGAAACGAGTGGAATTTTTCATACTGTTTGCTGTTTTCGTTATATGAAGACGTCAGCTTATATTCTCTAGTTTAACTAAAATGAGTAATATGCAAGAAATGTCTTT
Source organism: Maratus speciosus (assembly GCA_963932465.1). Lineage (NCBI taxonomy): Eukaryota > Metazoa > Arthropoda > Arachnida > Araneae > Salticidae > Maratus > Maratus speciosus. Next base: position 139,888,188 of record OZ010787.1, on the reverse strand, counting down.
AACAGAGGAAGATTCAAGTTAATCTTACTTAAAGGATATGAAATCAGCTATACCCAGCCAAGAAGTACATGCTTCGAACATTGAAATAATACCCTCTTCACCAGAACAACTAAAACCACCTTTTACTTGCAATCAATGCAAGAAATCCTATTCCAAAAAGAATACATTAAACAGACATAAAATATCCCATTTGGAGAAAAAGCCCATTGAATGTGAAATATGCTCAAAGACATTCATTCAAAGCAGTGATTTAAAACGACATAGTGTAACTCATTCCAGGACATCTACTACATATAAATGCGATCAATGCGGGAAAGATTATTTACAAAAAGTTTCTGTTAAGAATTCACAAGAGATCTCATAAGAAGTTTTATGATTGTGATAAATGCTCCAACTCTTTTTTAACAAAGTCTGCTTTAACTATACATAAAAAAGTTCATCCCAAGGAATATGAATGTAAACACTGCAACATTAAATTGTATGACGAGGTTGAGTTTTTACATCATAAAAAAGTTCACCCTAAGAAATATAGTTGTAAACACTGTAAAATTATCTTTTATCTCCAGAGGGAGTTTATTCATCATCTGATCAACATGCATAAATGAAAAATGCAAACTTTGTTAAGTCATAAACTGGATTTGAATATCTGTATATTTTAAAAAATATCTTCCTATAACTATTGAAAATGATAAATAAATATTGTTTAACCCTCCGAGCGTCTTGCAAAAGGGTAAATTTGTAACGTTGTTTTCTTTACATTTTGTTTTAAATGCTAAAAAAATATGATTATTTCAACATTATAAAAAAAACTCAATTACAAATATGAATGTAATCCTTGATAGTATTAATCATTCTTCAATGTATTTAAAATTCATTAAATCTGTAGAATTATATTATCTTAAATATTGCTTGTATTGCTGTGAAACCTGGAGTTTAGTGAACGGAATATTACGCCCCAAACACTTAGAGGGTTAACTGAAAAAACTTTTGTCGTTAATTTTTGCTATATCAACTTGTGATTTTTATTGACTCTATCTCATCAAGTCAAAACAATTTTACTAAAATTTTAAAATACATATTTTTTTTAAAGTTTATAATTTCTTTTTTAAATTTCTTATCGAATGAAACATGAGTTAACTATCTTTTATTAATTTTATATTAAAAACGTACAGTTTTCCATGTAATTTCATTATGTTCCGTCTAAATTTTATATACCCAATTAAATTCTATAAACCCTTCTTATTAGCAAACATTGCTATTTAACTAGAAATTTCACATTTTTTTTTTCATGATTGAACATATAAAAATGAGAGTTTACAAACTAATTTCCATAATTTATCACATTCGAACTTAATTTTTATACTCAAAACATTATTTAATCAAATTTTATACTTTCTGATTCAGTGAAATTCGATGATTTTTCAGTTTTTAAAGCAATAAAAATATTAATACTATGCTTATAGTTCTAATGATACATTGCATACATGAATACAATCTTTAATTTTAACAATTCTTATTTCAAATAACCTATTTTCAAAACCAAACTATAGGATTTTTTACTACATCACTTATCAATATCACAGAATGGTTTATGAATAATTATCAGATTCTTATAACATAATTTCTTGATAACATATATTATACTACTGATTTGTACGCATGCGTGAGTTGTCACGTGATCAAAACATTTGAGAATAATATACATTTTCGATAAGCAGCGCAGCATTTCTCATTTCAACTGTTAGACTTGAGGAAGAAGGTAACTTTAAGTACACAACTCTGATAAATTTCCAGATTTTAATCCAAGTGGGGAATCGATTTCTTTGTTAGTGAATAAAGTAAGTTTTAGTATATCATTACAATACAGTGGGTTGCCAAATTATTAGGGACAGTCATATTTTTTGCTAGTTTTCTACTTTGGTTGCACTTGACTGCGGATCTAAGTGGTTTAAGTGTTGCAAGAATGTATTTTACCATTTTCAACATCTCTACAATTCAACTTTTAAGTACTTTTGGTATGTTAAAAGGTTTGTTTGCTTTCTAAAAATATTTTAATAACGTGAGAGACGCTTAGTCTTTAACACACGCAATAGGTATAAGACGCTTTTCTTTAATTTAAACAAATTTCTTTAGTTTTTTTTTTTTTTTTTTTTTTTTTTTTTTTTTTTGGAAAAGTTAAGAATTATATGTGAGTATTATCTTTCTTTTTTTGATTAAATATTTGTTTTTTGCGAAATTATTTACGATTTTAATTTTTTTTTTATTGATTTCAGTGTGGGCCGAGGGGTTGATTTGTCCCCTAGGAAAACATCTGAGGTAAAAACCCTTCTTCTGCATACGAATCATTCCCAAAGGAAGATAGCAGAACTTGCTGGAGTTTCCAAGTCAGTAGTCAACAGGATAAAAATAAATCTGAACAAAAACCAGCCACTTTCGTCCAAACGAAAAGGTAAAAGTCGAAGAAAACGCATTACAACTCCACGTACCGATAGGAAAATCCAGATATATTCTTAGGAAACAGAAAGATAAGTGTGAGACTCCTTACTCAGATCGTCCAAGAATCTGGAATATCAGATTCTAAGAGAACTGTGCAGTGGAGATTAGCAGACGAAGGGTTGACAGCTCATCGTCCAGCTAAGAACAGAAGGGATGAAGAAGCAGCATCTTTCCTGGGCTCGTGAACACCGCCAGAAGACTGTTGATGACTGGAGTGAGGTCAGTTGTTAAGATAATTATTATTTATGTCAATTAAAATCATTTATTTCTTAATTATTAATATATTTAATTTTTTTCAGGTGTATTTCTCAGATGAATCAACCTTTGAGATTTTAGCCGATAAAAGCAGCTTTGTCAGGCGACGCCCAGGCGAAAAATACCGCCCTGAGTGCATCGTGGAAAGTGTTAAACACCCCGATAAAATAATGGTGTGGTCTGTAATAAGCGCTAAAGGGGTTGGACGCATCTACATTGTCCAGGGAACCATCAGACAAGACCAGTACTGCCAAGTTCTGGAAACTCAGCTGCTGCCACAAATTGAATAATGGTTCCCAGGTGGTGAATAGTTCATGTTTATGCATGATTCAGTGTCTTGTCATAAAGCTAGAAGTGTTACAAAGTTTTTGACAGTTGATCCCAGTTTTACCTTGGCCTGGCGATTTTCCTGACATGAACCCCATAGAAAACTTATGGGAGATCACACACCGGAAATCGCCAAAGATATGATTACAACCAAGTTACAACTCATCGAAAAAGTAATAAATGTATGACATCACAACCCTAAAAAAAGTGCCAGAAATCGCATAGAAAGCATGCCGAGACGCATCGAAGCACTCCTCAAAGCCAAAGGAAATGTCACCAAATATTAATATTCTTTACTTAACATTGGTAAATTGACTGTATTACGTTTTTGTTGGGGTTTTTTCATATACTAATATTGCGTAAATACTTAAACTATAACAATAAAGCTTTTTAAACTTAAAAACAATGTTTATTTTCAAATTATATTCTAATATTGTACAAAAAACCTATACTTCATGACTGTCCCTAATAATCTGGCAACCCACTGTATATAATAATAATAAAAATAAACAATAAATAAATGATTATTTATATATTAAACTTTTCCTAAGTACATAAATATTTCTTTTATTGTACAGATGTTGCAACAAGATGAATCAAAACAGCAGCAATAATCTTTATCAGAAATGAATGATCTGAATGATTCGCCCTTAACACATGTAGAGTTAAAGAATAATAAATATGTGAGTACTTATATATGAAATACTATAATTCATATATGAAACGTAATTAAAGTAAATTTAAAATCAAATATTTTATTGCTTATACTTTAACAAGTGTTTTTTTTTATCTATATCGAAGAAGAAAATTCTAATTGTTTACATTTATTTCTGTTACAGATGTGTTCTATTTGCTACAAACAATTTTTAAGTAAATGGAATTTAACAGAACATATGCAGATCCATACAGATGAAAAAGCCTATACATGCGAAGATTGCCAAAAACCGTTTTCAAGAAAACATGAATCTGATATGCCTACTACATCATATAGTGCATCCCCAGTTGTATGTAAATTTTGTGAAGATATTAAAAAAATATCCAGACGTTTGAAGAAGTTAACAATCAAGGAAGAGATTTAGACTATGTACCAATTGCATAAGATTTACTACAATATCCCAAAATTAAAATTTGGAAGGCATACACTGGATGTAAAGAAATTTTTGTTATCCGTGATTCTTCTAACTGACATGAATGTAGATATTATTCACAATGTATTCCTCACATGGTTATAATAAATATTCTTTTATCTACACATATCAACGTGTTTATTTTTCTACAGTCCATTTCATTATTGAATATATCTCCTAACATTTTAAACGAAAAACTGCTTTCTCATATTAAAAAATTTCATAAGGACAGACAAAAATTAACAGATTAATGAAAAATTTACACGTTCACAAAATAATTTCAAAGTTTTCTATGTATATTTACAAAATAAAAAATTTTCAAAAGTAACATTTGTAAAAATAAAAAAAAAAATCCCAAAAGTAAAAAAAAAAATTACAACATAAGATTTTTTTCTTCTAACAAATGTTATTTTTCAGAAAAGTGAAAAAAAAATTACAACTAGATTTTTTTTTTCAAAACTGAAAAAAATATTTTTACTTTTTTTTTTTTTTTTTTTTTTTTTTTTTTTACAAAAGTGAAAAAAATTTTTATAACATAAAAAAAATACAAAATTTGTAAAAAAAAAATTGCAAAAAGTTATGAAAAAGTTTCAAAAAATGGTATTTTAAATAGTATAATAATGGTTCGAATCATTCAGATCATTTATTTCTGATAAAGATGATTGCTGCTGTTTTGATTTATCTTGTTGCAACATCTGTACAATAAGAGAAATATTTATGTACTTAGGAAAGGTTTAATATATAAATAATCATTTATTCATTGTTTATTATTATTATTATTATATATTGTAATGCTATGCTAAAATTTACTTTATTCACTAACAAAGAAATCGATTCCCCACTTGGATTAAAATCTGGAAATTTATCAGAGTTGTGTACTTAAAGTTACCTTCTTCCTCGAGTCTAACAGTTGAAATGAGAAATGCTGCTCTGCTTATCGAAAATTTATATTATTCTCAAATGTTTTGATCACGTGACAACTCACGCATGCGTACAAATCAGTAGTATAATATATGTTACCAAGAAATTATGTTATAAGAATCTGATAATTATTCATAAACCATTCTGTGATATTGATAAGTGATGTAGTAAAAATTCCTATAGTTTGGTTTTGAAAATAGGTTATTTGAAATATGAATTGTTAAAATTAAAGATTGTATTCATGTATGCAATGTATCATTAGAACTATAAGCATAGTATTAATATTTTTATTGCTTTAAAAACTGAAAAATCATCGAATTTCACTGAATCAGAAAGTATAAAATTTGATTAAATAATGTTTTAAGTATAAAAATTAAGTTCGAATGTGATAAATTATGGAAATTAGTTCGTAAACACTCATTTTTATATGTTCAATCATGAAAAAAAAAAACATTGTGAAATTTCCAGTTAAATAGCAATGTTTGCTAATAAGAAGGGTTTGTAGAATTTAATTGGGTATATAAAATTTAGACGGAACATAATAAAATTACATGGAAAACTTGAGGTTTTTAATATAAAATTAATAAACGATAATTAACTCATGTTTCATTCGATAAGAAATTTAAAAAATGAAATTATAAACTTAAAAAAATATGTATTTTAAAATTTTAGTAAAATCGTTTTGACTTGATGAGTTAGAGTCAATAAAAATAAATCACAAGTTGATATAGTAAAAATTAACGACAAAAGTTTTTTCAGTTAAATAATATTTATTCATCATTTTCAATAGTTATAGGAAGATATATACATTTTTAAAATGTACTGATATTCAAATCCAGTTTATGACATAACAAAGTTTGCATTTTTCATTTATGCATGTTGATCAGATGATGAATAAACTCCCTCTGGAGATAAAAGATAATTTTACAGTGTTTACAATTATATTTCTTAGGGTGAACATTTTTATGATGTAAAAACTCAACCTCGTCATACAATTTAATGTTGCAGTGTTTACATTCATATTCCTTGGGATGAACTTTTTTTATGTATAGTTAAAGCAGACTTTGTTAAAAAAGAGTTGGAACATTTATCACAATCATAAAACTTCTTATGAGATCTCTTGTGAATTCTTAACAGAAACTTTTTGTAAATAATCTTTCCCGCATTGATCGCATTTATATGTAGTAGATGTCCTGGAATGAGTTACACTATGTCGTTTTAAATCACTGCTTTGAATGAATGTCTTTGAGCATATTTCACATTCAAAGGGCTTTTTCTCCAAATGGGATATTTTATGTCTGTTTAATGTATTCTTTTTGGAATTGGATTTCTTGCATTGATTGCAAGTAGAAGGTGGTTTTAGTTGTTCTGGTGAAGAGGGTATTATTTCAATGTTCGAAGCATGTACTTCTTGGCTGGGTATAGCTGATTTCATATCCTTTAAGTAAGATTAACTTGAATCTTCCTCTGTTAAAGACATTTCTTGCATATTACTCATTTTAGTTAAACTAGAGAATATAAGCTGACGTCTTCATATAACGAAAACAGCAAACAGTATGAAAAATTCCACTCGTTTCACTCAAAGCTATATAATTATAGGAGGCGCTGTTGTTTTTTAACTCATAGGATTGGTTTGAAAAGCGAAAAATCGCTGAATTTCGTTAAATCTGAAAGTACTGGATTTGATTAAATAATGCTTTGTGTATAAAAATTAAGCTCGAATGTAGAAAAATCCAGTTAAATGTAATAAAAATAAGGATATTAATTTGTAAACTCGTATTTTTTATACACATTCATGGAAATATTTTTTAAATGTGAAATTTTCAGTCATTGATTAGATTAAAATTAATTTATTTTTTGTTTAGTAATGAGTATTTCTTGAAGTGTGTCTCGTTGAAAGCTTAAAATTCTACATGTAAAAGGAGGATAAAATCTCAAACTAGTGTAAAAGTTAATCAAATTCGTTTAAATTCGTCTTTTTCATTAAAAATCATATTTTCCTTTTGTTATTTGTTCAATTATTAAAATTCATTAAGGTAATGGTTGTTCAAAAACAAAAATATATGTTTAACGTTCCTCATTTAATTTATTATTCTTATCTTGTAGCTGAAAAAAGAAAATCCAAAGAAATCGGTTTTTATTTTTCTTCTTAAAAATTGATATTTTCTATACTTTTGTTTAATTATTGATATTGAGGTTGAACGTGTTAAATACAATTCGTTCTGTGGTTAAACAAATTTTCTGTTAAAAGGGTTTATATCATTTCAAGTAAAAGCAATTTGAAAGTGAATACATAATATTTAATAAACAAAATTCTCGTATAGGAACTAGCGTTGAAAAACAAGTGTTATGTTAAAAATGCACTTAATATTTACATATTGAAGTGAAATTTTTTAAAGTGTGGCTAAGTATGTGAAATGTAGTTTCAGCACAGGTATAGTTAATTCATCTGTTGACAAAATTGGGTATCCAATAATAAATAAATAAATATTCATTAAACTGTAAAATTATACTTGTAATAATGTAAAAATATTGATACTTTCTTTTATACATGTTGAAAAAAGATCAAATCGTCAACATATCGATATTTTGTAAACAAGTGACGTAACACTATTGTATCCTCCTCCCTTCAAGGGGGGAGAAAAGCAGGATTTTCTTATGAGTTTGAAGAGAGCGTAGATGTAATTCATGAAAGGGGGGGGATCTGGTTATTTTTAATTTTAGAAGAGGTGTGATGATGAAACATAATCCTACAGTGGTCTAAACACTGTAAAATCAATTAGGTTGGTGTAAAATTACTAAGTGTAAGATAAAATTGGTTATTTACCTAGAAATATCCACATTTAAAATGTATTAAAATTAAGTAATTGGTTTGAAAACTCGAAATTTTATATGAAAATGATAAAATTTAAAGCCAATAACGAATAAAAACGTTGGATAGGTTCGAAGTATTATATAAAGATGTAAAAATCATTATTGGATTAATAAAATTAATCTCTTTCTTTAAAAGTTCGATATTATTCTTCGTTATTTGTTTAATTATCAAAATTTATTAAGGTAATGGTGGATCAAAAACTAAATTATATGTTTAAATATTTTTTTTTTAAGATGATATCCCTATCTTATAGTTGAAAAAAATCTAAAGGATCTAAAGGATCTGCTTTTTCATTAAAAATTGATATTTTCATTGTTTTGGATAACTAATAATACTTATTAATGTGCTGCTCATTCAAAATTCAAATGTATGTTTCAATTTCCCCATTTAAGTTCATATTCCGATCTTGTAGTTGAATAAAATCTACAGAAAGCAGATTTTTTCCTAAGAAATTTATATTTTCCACTGTTTTGCTTAATTAATAATACTCATTAAGGTAAAGATTGTTCAAAATTCAAATATATGTTTAACTTTCTCCATTTAAGTTGATATTCTGAGCTTGCTGTTGAAAGAAAATCTACAGAAATCAGCTTTTTTCCTTACAAATTGTTATTTTCCATTGTTTTGCTTAATTAATAATACTCATTAAGGTAAAGGTTGTTCAAAATTCAAAATTAAATTTAATCTTCTTCTTATAGCATGATAATCTTGTCGATCTAACGTTCAACTCTCATATAAGAGCAGAAATTTATTTTTTCCTTTAAAATTGTTATTTTCCATTATTTTGCTTAATTAATAATACTCATTAAGGTAAAGGTTGTTCAAAATTCAAATGTAAATTTAATCTTCATCTTATAGTATGATAATCAAGTCTTTCTAACGTTCAGCTCTCATGTTATAGCAGAAAAATACTCTAAAAACGCCATTTTTCCCGCTAGGGGGCGGTGGCGGAGGGGGTAGCAGAGGCGGTGTCGCAGGGGGGACGGGAGGGGGGATGGGAGGAGGGACCGGAGGCGGGATGGCCCCGCCTCCTGAGCCAGAACTCTCCTTTTCCTACTACTCATAAACATGTTAAGAAAAAGTTTTTTTTTTCTTTACCTGCCAATTTGAAAAAAATTTAAATGCTTCTGATTAAAAGTTAATTTTAATGAGTATACTTATTTTTTGTGTTTCTTCAAAACAACAGAAAATTATGTAGAGAAGCGATACATTTGTGATTGCAATGAAAATTTCTGTATAACGTATGAAAAAAAATATATGTAACAATACGATAATTAAATAATTTTCTGTAGTTATAAATGAAATATTTCTGAAATAAAGCAATACCCAATGCAAGAAGCGAAGTGAGGGCAGCTAAGAAGTCCAACGATGGACGATGAAGAATATGACATACGGCAAGGGAAATGCGAAATATTGTTCGTATTTCATAATTTCTTGCCCAGTAAATCATTAAATTCTGATTAAAATTGTCATTGCGTGGCATATACTAATTAAAGTTGTACTTATCTTTTTGTGGTAGATATTACTAAGGTAATAACAAAATAGGCGAAAGAAGGATTTGAATTGAATTTCTAGTTTCTTGTATTTATCCCTCTGTTTGATCATAACTTGTGTCTAATAAACATATGATGCATTGTGCAATCAATTGATTTTAGGTAGATTTCGTATGAAATACTCCCTATTGGCGTCGTTCCTATGTTGCAATTTCTGAAAAATTTTTGCAAATCTACACCGATCATGACCCCTAGATTAGTGATGGACGATTCTCGAGAATTCGACAATCGAGAAAAATCGTCATCGTAAAAAATCACAATCGATACAGCCATCGATTAATTCATAGAATCTACAATCGAGATGTTTTACAATCGATTATAACGAGAAAAGCTAAAAACAGTTATTGGAAAACTTAGCTATTATTCTGGCCGACAATTTCATAGTAGTGATAGGGCTTAGTGATGGGCGATTCTCGAAAATTTACCAATCGAAAAAAATCGTTATCGTAAAATACACAATCGATACAGTCATCGATTACTTTCGAGAATCTACAAAGGAGATGTTCTAGAATCTATTATTGAAATCATTGTTTTTACATATATATAAGGCAGATTTTATTAAATATAGGGTAACTGAAAACAGATGGAATAAAAAAACAACAAACCAAAGGGAAACTATAAAGAAGCCATAAGACTGGAAAAGTCTTGTAAGGGTGCCCCCTGGTTGAAAAAAGCTGAAAAAACGCGAGTAGCTATGAAGCGGTAAAGAGAGTTTAAGTATCAAAAATTAGAATTTTTCGGCAATTAGTACCAAAATGGCCAAAGAAATAAGAATCAAAAGCACCCCCTAGTGGCAAAAATATGAACTAAAGGATGATAAAAGGGATCAAAATTTTTTATTGATTTTTCTACGTCATTTGAGATTGGATCTTTAATTTCCCCATTTTTATAAAGTCTTCGACTGGAATACATTAAACGCACTCCCGCGGGGAGCAAAGTAGGAGGGAGGGGCAAGGAAAGTGCATAATATGAATAAGTGGTCACAGGACTTTCCAACGATATGGCACATGAGGGGTGTCGGCTAAATTTAGTAAAGTGCCCCCGCTCGGGGGCAAAGTAAGGGGAGGGGCGAGGGCGATATATAAAATGAAATAGTAGTCACAGAGCTTTCCAATGATATATCACATGAGGGGTGTCAGCAAAAGATAGAAAAGAATCCCAACTCCCAGGATTCCAATTATCGTGCCCCCCCCCCCCCCGAAATATACCCTGCCCATCCTTCTCTTTGAAATTTTCATATATTAAAAATTATTTATCGGAGGGCTCCATAAAAAAATCCGATCTAAAATGTTTAAAAACGCTACGATTTCAAAAAAGTTCGAAAAGTGCCTCTCTCGGGGCGCCAAACTAAGGAAGGAAGAAGAAAGGTTCATAATACGAAAAAGTAACTTTGCGATGATAACCGAAAACTTTCCGATGATAGATCAAATGACTGGTCCAAAAAAAGTTTGAAATCTACCCCTCCCACGTGGGTTCCCTCTTTTATCCTAGAATATACCCGGAAATCACGCAGCCCCACTTTTAAAATTTTATATTTAATAAATAATATTTATCGGAGAGCTCCATTAAAAAACCTCATTTAATGATATTTATTGTAGAAATCTCTACAATAAAAAAAAAAGTCACCCCGCACCGCTCCACCACCCTCCCCCGAACCCCTTCCGGAATTCAACTCTGGGAGGAGAAAGATTCATAATATGAAAGAGTGGTGAAAGGACTTTCCGATGATATGTCAAGGAGAGGTTTGGTAAAAGTTTGAAAATTACCCGCCCCCCCTCCCTTTGTGCACCCTCGCGCACCCTAGAATTCACCCACCTTCCTCTTTGAACTTTTTATATTTAATAAATAGTATTTATCTGAGTCTCCAGGTATGGGGCAGCTTGGCAGAGCTAAAATAAGAGAAACATTGAAAATTTGTGGCAAAATGACACTAAATTTAACAGTAAAGTTTGAAACTAGGACTATACAGAACTGAATACATAAACCACTATGCTTCATAACCCACATCGGTTAATAGCAATAAAATGATAAGTGCCAGTTAAACTGATGGCATTGAGCTCACAGGTTATTAACACTAACTGTATATTATACTCTTATTTCAAAGAATAATGTCCCTCAAATAATAAATGAAGGGAAATATCCCCCGTTTGCCCCTTTTATACTTAACCAATGAACCTCCAAATCTAATCAGGGAAACTCCTTAACTATAATAAATCAGTATATCAAATTTGAAGCAAATCAGATAATTCTGCATGAAAAAAAGGAACATATCGCTAAATTAAGGGTGGTCTAACCCCTTTAACCCTTTTATACTTAACTAATGAACCTCCAAATCTAATCAGGAAAGCTCCTTATCAGAACAAACATAGAAAAAAAAATTCAAGTAAATTGAATAATTCTCCATGGAAATCCATTTATCTAAATTAAGGGGACTTGCCCCCTTTTCGCCCTTGTATACTTAACCAATGAACCTCCAAATCTAATGAAGGAAGCGCCATATCGGAATAAATCTGTATATTAAATTTGAAGCAAATCCAATAATTCTGCATGAAAAACCCTTTTATCTAAATTAAGGGGAGACTAGCCCCTCCCCTTTATACTTAACCCATAAACCTCCAAATCTAATCAAGGCAGCTTCTTAACATAATAAACCGGTATCCCAAATTTGGAGCAAATCAAATAATTCTGCATGAAAAACCCATTTATCTAAATTAAGGAGGGGGTCTACCCCCCTTTATACTTAACTAATGAACCTCCAAGTTTAATCAGGGAAGCTCCTTAACATAATAAACCGGTATACCAAATTTGGAACAAATCGAGTAATTCTGCATGAAAAACCCATTTATCTAAATTAAGTGGGGGACCAGCCCCCCTTCTCCCCCTTTATCCTTAACCAATGAACTTCCAAGTTTAATCAGGGAAGCTCCTTAACATAATAAACCGGTATACCAAATTTGGAGCAAATCAAATAATTCTGCATGAAAAGCCCATTTATCTAAATTAAGGGGGGACCAGCCCCCCCTTCTCCCCCTTTATACTTAACCCGTAAACCTCCAAATCTAATCAAGGCAACTTCTTAACGTAATAAACCGGTATACCAAATTTGGAACAAATCGAATAATTCTGCATGAAAAACCCATTTATCTAAATTAAGGGGGGGGGACCAGCCCCCCCTTTATCCTTAATCAATGAACTTCCAAGTTTAATCAGGGAAGCTCCTTAACATAATAAACCGGTATACCAAATTTGGAGCAAATCAAATAATTCTTCATGAAAAGCCCATTTATCTAAATTAAGGGGGGACCAGCCCCCCTTCTCCCCCTTTATACTTAACCTGTAAACCTCCAAATCTAATCAAGGCAAATTCTTAACGTAATAAACCGGTATACCAAATTTGGAACAAATCGAATAATTCTGCATGAAAAACCCATTTATCTAAATTAAGGGGAGGGGGGACCAGCCCCCCCTTCTCCCCCTTTATCCTTAACCAGTGAACTTCCAAGTTTAATCAGGGAAGCTCCTTAACATAATAAACCGGTATACCAAATTTGGAGCAAATCAAATAATTCTGCATGAAAAGCCCATTTATCTAAATTAAGGGGGTACCAGCCCCCCTTCTCCCCCTTTATACTTAACCCGTAAACCTCCAAATCTAATCAAGGCAACTTCTTAACGTAATAAACCGGTATACCAAATTTGGAACAAATCGAATAATTCTGCATGAAAAACCCATTTATCTAAATTAAGGGGAGGGGGGACCAGCCCCCCCTTCTCCCCCTTTATCCTTAACCAGTGAACTTCCAAGTTTAATCAGGGAAGCTCCTTAACATAATAAACCGGTATACCAAATTTGGAGCAAATCAAATAATTCTGCATGAAAAGCCCATTTATCTAAATTAAGGGGGTACCAGCCCCCCTTCTCCCCCTTTATACTTAACCCGTAAACCTCCAAATCTAATCAAGGCAACTTCTTAACGTAATAAACCGGTATACCAAATTTGGAACAAATCGAATAATTCTGCATGAAAAACCCATTTATCTAAATTAAGGGGAGGGGCTGACCAGCCCCCCCTTCTCCCCCTTTATCCTTAACCAATGAACTTCCAAGTTTAATCAGGGAAGCTCCTTAACATAATAAACCGGTATACCAAATTATGAGCAAATCAAATAATTCTGCATGAAAAGCCCATTTATTTAAATTAAGGGGGGGGGGGTCTAGCCCCCTTCTCCCCCTTTATACTTAACCCGTAAACCTCCAAATCTAATCAAGGCAACTTCTTAACATAATGAACCGGTATACCAAATTTGGAGCAAATCGAATAATTCTGCATGAAAAACCCATTTATCTAAATTAAGGAGGGGGTCTATCCCCCTTTCCCCCCTTCATACTTAACTAATGAACCTCCAAGTTTAATCAGGGAAGCTCCTTAACATAATAAACCGGTATACGAAATTTGGAGCAAATCGAAGAATTCTGCATGAAAAACCTATTTATCTAAATTAAGGAGGGGGTGGGGACCAGCCCCCTTCTCTCCCTTTATCCTTAACCAATGAACCGTCAAAACTAAACAGCGGAACGCCTTATCAGAATGAACATAAAAAAATTGAAGCAAATCGTACATTTTAATCAAGAGTTATCGCGTTACGTACATACATACGTACGTACGTACGTACAGTACATGCATACACACAGAACCGACGGGTACATTAGCTCTCAGGCTTAGATAGCCTGTGAGCTAAAAAGAGATTGGATAAGCAGATGGGCTCCTTTGAGAAATTATGACTTAAACCAGAAATGCGGTAAGTTTGACTCTGAAAGCTTCATTTCCATCTCGCATTTCGGCAAATCTCATCTCGATGATTTTTCCAGCATTTCGACGCTTCCAGATGGCAAGCTGCTCGATGGTTGGTGCTCTCGCGGTTTTAAACCTTTCGGGATGGGAAGTCTCTCGAGATTTTCTTCTCACCTTTCCCGATGGGAAGCCTCTCGCTTGTTACTCTCGTCCTTTTCGAAATCTCCCAATGAAAAGCCTTTCGAGGATTTCTCTCGCGCTTTTCAACATTTCGCTATGAGAAGCTTTTCGAGGATTTCTCTCGTCCTCGGCAGAGAAGAAAAGTAAGAAAATTTATCGAGAGTACCAAGGGATGAGATAGAGAAAAAGCCATGACAATGAGCTGTGAAATGAAGCTTTAATTTTCAAAGTTTCTCTTATTTTAGCCCTACCAAGATGTCACATACCTTTAACCCTCCGATAAAAATTATTTATTAAATATAAAATTTTCAAAGAGGAAGGTGGGTCGGGTGATTTCGAGGGAGGAGGACGTGATAGTGGACTCATGGGGTGCAATTTTAAAAATTTTACCGAACCCTTCCGGTGGCATATAATCGAAAAGCCCTTTGACCACTTCTTCATACTATGAACCTTTCTTCGCTCAAAGGGGGGTGGGGAAGGGGCGAACAAATTTTTAAAACCGTAGCCGATTTCTATAATAAATTTAAATATCACTTTAAATATGGGTTTTTTATGCAGTCTTCCGGTAAATATTATTTATTGAACATAAAAATTTTAAAGTGGCGTCTGTGTGAATTCTGGGGTGAAAGAGTGGGCCCACGGGGGGAGAGAGGGGGAGCAATTTTCAAACTTTTTTTGGACCAGTCATGTGATATGTCATCGGTAAGCTCTCGGATGACTCTTTCATATTATGAGACTTTCTTCCTCCCCTCCCCAATTTGGCCCCACTGCGAGGGTAGTTTTTTCCGCTTTTATCATTTTAGATCGGATTTTTTTATGGAGCCCTCTGCTAAATATTATTTATAATATATGAAATTTCAGGACACTTTTCCAAATTTAGCTAAGACCCCTCATGTGACATATCGTTAGAAAGGTTTGTGACTACTTATTAGTGCTATGCACTTCCGGTGGCCGCCCCCCTCCACTTTGTCCCCCCCCGGAGGACACTTTTCCAAATTTAGTTAGTACCCCTCTTATGAGATATCGTTGAAAAGGTCTGTGACTACTTATTGATGTTATGCACTTCCGGTGACAGTCCCCCACTCTTTGCCCCCCCCCCCCTGGGGGACACTTTTTCAAATTTAGTCAAGACCCCTCGTGTGAGATATCGTTGGAAAGGTCTGTGACTACTTATTGATGTTATGTACCTACGGTGTCCCCACCACCACTTTGCCCCCCCCGGGGGCACTTTTCCAAATTTAGCCAACACCCCTCATGTGAGATATCGTTGGAAAGGTCTGTGACTATTTATTGATGTTATGCACCTCCGGTGACAGTCTCCCCCAATTTGCCCCTCCCGGGGGACACTTTTTCAAATTTAGCCAAGACCCCTCATGTGAGATATCGTTGGAAAGGTCTGTGACTACTTATTGATGTTATGCTCCTCCGGTGTCCATCCCCCCCCATTTTGAACCCCCCCCCGGGGGACACTTTTCCAAATTTAGCCAAGACCCCACATGTGAGATATCGTTGGAAATGTCTGTGACTACTTATTGATGTAATGCACCTCCGGTGACCGCCCCCCCACTTTTCCCCCACGGGGGTGTTTTTCTAAATTTAGCCGAGACCCCTCATGTGACATATTGTTGGAAAGGCTTATGACCACTTACTCATGTTATCCATCTCCCGCACCCCTCCCCCCTTTCCCCCCACGGGGAGGGCATTTTTATAAATTCAGATCCAGACTTCTCATGTGACATATGGTTGGAAAGGCCTAAAGACCTGTGACGACTTAATCATATATGCAGCTGCTAAGCCCCTCCGCTCGCTTTGACCCCTCCCCCAAGAGATCTGGTCCGATGTTCATTCGTTTCGATATTATATTTTTTACAAGATTTTGTAGTGCGTGCACACCACACCCGCCTGCTATCATATATCAGTGCCGTATATAGCGGGTAACCTGTTCGTGATTTCATATTACAAGATTACGTATAAATTAGGGGCCCCGATTAAAGGAGGGGCCCGCTAGCGGTCGAAGTCACCTAGTCTTTATTAACATCGACCCATTCCAGTTCACCCGCAGACGATTCTTGATAAATGTATGACGTATATAATACATAATATATGATTTATAAAAGAAATTTGCAAACTGTAGTCATCGAGAAAAAATTTGTACAATCGAAAAATATCGAGATGTCCATACAATCGAGAAAATCGAGAAAAACATCTCGTTATCGCCCATCACTACCCTAGATCCCAAAACCACCCTCAGTAAAAAACTTTATCTATCTATCTATCTATCTATCTATCTATGTATATATCTATGTATATATATCACTTTCTTCTGGAAACTATAACTTCCACAATTCTGCACCAAGCTCTTCGAAACTGATACATAAAATCAAGGGACATAAACTCTCGGTCAAGTTCGTTAATGGGCAAAATCGGACCAAGGGGATGGAAATAGGGAGGGGTTTTGTGAAAACCGAAAACTCCGCATAACTTCTTAATTTTTGTACATATCAAATCAGTTTAAAGTTTTTATTACTTCTAAAAATAGGGCCAAAAATTTGTGTATCACAGATTTTTGATAAAGTTAAAAATGGGCTCAAAGGGCGCAAAAAATAGGGTTTTTTTGAGAAAAAAAATTCACAACTTCGTCAATTCTCAAGATATCAAATCCAATTAATTTTATCATGAATCTCCTTAACATTATCTACAACTTTTATATTCACAAGTTTTTGATAGGACCATTTTGTACCGCAAAAAAATTAAAACAAAAACAAAAAGGGTGTTTGAAGAAGAAAAAAATCCATAACTCCCTCAATTCAAAAGATATATAATCCCCATGAATTTATCATATATCTTCTTAATATTGTCTACAACATCTACATAGAAAAGTTTTGGATAGGACCAATTCTTACAGCAAAAACAAATTAAAAATACATAGCGGTTGAAGAAAAAAAATCATCTTAGTAAGGGTGTATTCAAATCTAACCTGCTTATTTTCTGACTCATTTTAGAATTCATTTTTGCTATCAAAGGCTTCCAATTGGTACCTTTTCTTACTCAGAAACTAAATAATGTACCGTAATGGTCAATGTTTTGATAGAGGCAGAATATATTTTAAAACATGCTGTCAAAGTGGGCCTTTTGAACCGAATTTCCCGAAGCGGATTGTGTTGGAAAAATTATCGTATTAAGGGAGTATTCAAATCCAAACTGCTTATTTTCTGACTCATTTTTAAATTCATTTTTGCTCTCAAACGCATCCAATTGGTAGATTCGCTTATTCAGAAACTATATAATGTACCGTAATGATCGATTTTTTGACAGAGGCAGAATATATTTCAAAAAACGATGTGAAAGTGGGCATTTTGAACGGAATTTCCCGAAGCGATTGTGTTAGAAACGAAAAATATTGTCTTACTGAGAAAATAACTGTTTATATATCAAGTTTTAATTAATGGAACGAAAATTAAAATCACAGGTCGCTTAAAAATCTCTTCAAAAATCACGTCAACAAGTTTCATATTTTTCCTATTAAAAATGAATCTGGAGTTATGCCGGAAAATTTAGAGTTGTTGAGCATGAAAAAGTATTTTTTTGAATACCGCCGTAACATGATTCTTATAAAACCAGTTAATATAAAAATAAAATAAAAACTCGTCAAAAGCAGCCAGATAAAATTGTTAAAGTGGGTTTATCTCTAATCATGATTTGGTTTTTGTTTGTGAAATTAGTATACTTAACTTCGAAATCTACCTCCGCCTGTAGGCCGGACCGGCAGGGATTTTTTAAATTTAATATGGATACATTTAACCCTTTATGCCCTATATTACCCTTTAGACAGTACTTAAAATACCATTAAAATAACTTGTTATAAAATTCATTTAATAGATCGATTAGTATAGTGATACAGTTTAAAATGAGTTATAGATACTTTACATATTTATCTTGTTCTAAAAGCATTATTGCTTGCACAAAACAAATAATTTTAGAAAGAATGATTTTTTTTTTTGCCTTTGCATCTTCTCAGCTTTCTTGACGTTCAGAGATTGAGGCGGAAAGTTTCATTTCGGAAATATTTCTATATTTCTATTGTAGGACATTCTATTTGTATATTTATTAATTCTTGAAAATACTAAGAGAAATATTTTAAATAAAAGATTTAAGTGGAGTTATAAATACCTATCCATTCAAATTTAATTAATTAATTTTAATTCGCAAAATCCTTCTAAAATTTATTAAATGATTCTGTAAATCTTCTAATATAGTTTCATACATTCACGAAAAATCCTTTGGAATATGAAAGTTTCAGGAATTCATAATTTGAGACATAAAGGGTTAGAAGATAATCTATTACTAATTGAAGACAACAATTGTTAAACGTATTTTAACTATTATTGTATGAATAAATACGAGATAAATTAAAAATAAATAAAAATAACTATAAAATATCATTGGGATTACAGTTAATTACGATTATAAAAAATGTTAAAACACTGAAAAACATTTGAAAAAGATGCTTAGGATTCCATAGAATATTCCATCCGATGAAGCTACCGAACGACTCCTAGCTACTTCGAGCCCATTATTAGTCTCGGTCGGTGGTTGGGGAGGGCGGGTGGGTCAACCGCCGCGGCGAGCGGCCCATCTTCGTCCGCAGCCCTTTGTTCTTCTACTCTACTCCGACTCTTTTGTGGAGGCAAGTTCCATAGGTCCCCAGCCACGTCCCGAGTAAGAGACTCTCTAGCAAAAGCGACATTGAAAATAAAAAATCAAAAATTGAAACCGGACAAATCAACCGAACATCAGCAAATTTTAACGTAAAAGGAAAAAAAATGTAAAAAAAAACAACTCACAGAAAATATTACATCAGACAGTCAAGGTAAAGGCAGTAGTAGTTATATGAACTCTGATGATTCTGTTGGAATCGACCCATATTCGTCAATAGTTAAGGGGATTCTTCACGCACTTGAAAACACACGCTCCGTAATGTTAATCCTATGGGAGGTAAATTTCGAATTTCTCGTTTCAATTTGAATATTTTTAAACGATTTTTTTTTTTTTTTTTTTTTTTTTTTTTTTACATAGGAAATCTGAGCTCAATCTTTAATATGACTCTTTTTTACTTTTTCAATTTTGGTTGCACATTTTTTTTTTTTTTTATCATTTTCACTTTCGGAACCGGTTTCAAAACTGAAAGTACCTTTTTAAAAAAATCTGCAACCTAATTCGAAAAAGTAAAAAAGAGATTGAGCTCAGCTATCCTATGCAAAAATATCGTTTAAAAATACTAAAATTGAAACGAGAAATTCGAAAATAACCTGCCCATAGGATTGACATTACGGAGTGTGTGTTTTCAAGTGCGTGAAGAATCCCCTTAAATCAGTAATTCTGGTATGCCACGCTTCTAGAAAAGTTTGACTTCTATAGTTTCTAGATTGAACTATAGCGACTATAGAAGTCAAACTTTCCTAGAAGCATGGCACACCAGAGTTACCGATTTAATTATTAATGAGACTGTATTTAATCCAACAGAATTCTCAGTGTTAATATAATTATTACCTTCACCTTGACTGTCTGATGCAATGTTTCCTGCAAGTCCATTTTTTACGAATTTTTTTAGCTTTAAGGTTAAAATTTGCTGATGGGGGATTCTATGGAATCCGAAGCATCCTTTTCAAATACTTTTAGTGCTTTTAACATTTTACACAATTGTAATTGTCTGTAATTTAAATGATCTTTTATACTTATAAATATGTTCACATGTAGTCAGTGATATAAAATACCTGAGCATTTATTTTCAAAGGTAAATACCCAGGATATATACCCGGGTAAATGCTCAAAATGGATATTTAAATGGGTATTTATTCTTCAATTAAGTATAGCTGTGAAAAAAAGCTTATATTGCTAGTAGTTAAGATGGATTACTGAAAAGGAAAGAAATATAACTTTAAACTTCTTAAAACTCTTACATTTTAAAGAAAATCAACATTGTACATTTAAATATTGAATTTAAATGCCTTTTTAATTATAATAAAGAATTTAAAAAATATATATATGCATTTATTTAGAAGAATTTTACTAAGAAGATAATTTTAATTAAATTTATGTAAGAGCTGCACTTAACATGCCCGATACTACTTCCGCCCGCTAATGTATTAGTATTACACAGCTTACTCCAATAAAATGGACATATTCTCTAATCTTTCTCACGAGAGTTTTACTTTCCCGGATATTCTATTTTTCTTTGCAAATAACAACATACGTCTTAAGTAGAGTGCTATCTAATTTCACAGGATGACCAATTTCATAAATAAAGGTTAAACAATCAAGTATATCTGACGTTTTTAATGTGCAGTCCAACAAAAGGAAAAATAAACACTCCCATTCATTTCAATCATAAAATGTTTTCGTAAAACAACTAAAATAGCCATTCGACTGGAAATTATGTATTCTTTCTTTTTACATAGAAAAAGCTTAGAGCTCGTCTTCAAACTGAAATTGTGCCAAACACTGAACTTTTCAATACGAACACCTAATTTTGAAATCATATTTGGCTTTGTCATTAAATTTTACTTTAGGACCCGGGAAGTTATTCAGTCAAGTAGTTTTGGAATTGTGAAGAATTAAATCTTGGAACTCTTAATGTTAAATTTATTTTTAATCTTCGCAAAACAGATTGCAATGCAGGTAGTTTTAAGCATATTTACAAAACTATTTTGCAGAATGAACTATAATTTTATAGTTAACAAACTGAAAGTCTTGCAAAATTTATTCTTGTTAAAGGATTCATGGTTTACAATTCAAAATTTTTTTGGAAAAAAATGCATTTAATTAATTTTCGAAAACAAAACCGAAATGTAACTTATGAATTTTTTAAAAGAGATCGATTTCCAGAAGCTTCAATTATAATACTATAAAATTAAAGTTAATTCCACTCACTAATTATTGAGTTATGCTTAAAAAAAACTCTGGGCATTACAATCTGTTTTGCAACAATAGCAAAAGAATTTAACATTAGGAGTCCCAAATTTTAAACCTTCATATTTCCTAAGCTTGGTTAATCATGCATTACCAAGCTTGGTTGGAAGCTTGGTTGGATCAAATGGTTTCCCATTTGGTATTCTAATGTAAAATTTACAGGAAAAGCCAAATATGATGTCAAAATCAGGTGCTCGTTTTGAAAATTTCAGAGTTTACAACTTCAGTATGGGCCCTTAATTTTATGTTTCGTAAACTTAAATTGAAAAAGTCATAATTTACAGCCGAATGTCTACTTCTATGTTTTTTCCTTTGACAACTTGGACATTAAATGTTTATTTGACTTTTGGCAGACTGCACCTTCTTGTATCACTAGATTTAAAATATATGTTGCAAGATAGAAAGGGCAGATGACAGATTTTCTTTCTTCTTTTTGTTTGCAACAAAAATGCAGGAAAGCGTTGTATAGACAATATATTATTATGTTAAGTTTTTTTAAATACTAAATTAATCTGATGTTCATTTGATTGAGAGGATTCATTTAGTTCTACAACTGATTTAGAAATGGAGACCTTTATTTTCAATACGAATCCAAAACACATCATACAATTTTTTTCTCTTTAGCTGATAAGCTTCTGCACTAACTGCCACAATTTGTAAGAAAAACTTGTCTTTTATTCTTTTAACTCTATACAATTTTTTTGGATAATACTTTTCCACCATAGGTTATTTTCTCGTTATTGCTTTCTAAATGGTTAATGAGTCTTATTGGTTCTTTAAATGCACGTTAATGTATCCCAGGATCCCTAATCATTTCTCCATATGGCTGGATACTGGTATAAGTTAGTTTTTTCGTTCACTGTTCGAACATGAACACCACCATTTTTCTGTTTTTAGAGTACATCTGTTTCCCCTTACAAAGTGCTCCATTTGATATGATGTAGTAAATCCTGCTTGTATAACCCTTTGAGCCCTGCCGGGTGAATTTCCACCCACATAAAATCAAAATCGTTTAATTTCCTTCAAAAATTCTCCATTTTAATTGCAAAAACTGGGTTTTGTAGATTTTACTTGTCTTCTTAAAATCTAGATGGCAGCACTATTATCTGCAAATATCTAGTAGGTTTTTAATGCGACCTTAAAAACACTCCAATTTTGAAGGTTTAGAAATTTTGTATTTTTCAAGCATTATGAAGAAATATTTTTCAAAGGAGATAACATTTTTTTCTCTTGGACACATCAAACATTTAATAATAATTACATGCAAATCACTAAACTGAAAATTTAAATAATTACAGGGGATAGAAATAAGTAATGGTAGAATTTTCTACCAGCAGAGCTCTAAGGACTACAAAAATGTGCTTTGTCACTAGATGGCAGCACTAAAATTACATACCAGACAGTGTTTCAGAACTAAAATTTAGATGCTTATAATTTAATTCCAAGGAATTTAAATTTGTGTTTAATTGAGCAGATTGACGAGTTTATTATGTTTTAAATATTTCTAAACAAAAATTAAATATTTTTAAAATCTGTTTCATCTATAAATTTGATTAGTTTGTATTTTTATATTGTCATTTAAAAAATTTTAAATTTTGAATTTTCTCATTTAATAAATTTTTAAAATATTTTAATAGTCTTAGAATTTGTTTAAACAATGTAACTGCTTAAAATATGTTGAAATTTCAGCAAGTATAGTAATTTTAGAATAACTTTGCGGTGTCATTTCTTGTATTTGCGTGTTGAAATGAATGCTCTAGAGCTCTGATGGTGGAAAAACTTCCCACGACCCCCAGCTTAAAGGGGGTATTTTAAAAATTTTTTAATCATATGGTTCAATTTCAGACAGTCCCCTAATCACATTTTAAGTGTTTTTCTAGCATATTTTTAAAATTTTAATAACCCGGAGCTCAAAGGGATAACGTACTACCACTTGAGAACGGAAAGAAAACTTTCTTAGGCTCTCGTACTGGTTCGTTGGACGGCCTCTTTAAGACTGATGAAGAAAGATTTTTAAACATACTGCATTAACTTCTTTTTATTGTGTATTTAAGAAGTGTATTTCCTTGGTATTATGAGACAAAACTTTAGAAGTATTTATTTTCTTTTATGTTAAAAAAATATTTAGAAAAAAATCTTGATTAAAAACTTTAAAATATCTTTAAGCGTTAAAGTTTTAAGAAATGCAAATAACTGCCCATTTAGTTTTCGCTGTCAGTTTAAAAGAATTATTTTTTTTTAACCTTTTACAGCTTAAATTCAACTAGACATTACATGTAAATAATTATTTCGTTTGATGGTTGGTCAATATAATAATTACATTTGCTCGAAAAAATCTTAATTTATTTGCATCTTAAAATATAAGAACATAGTAAATGGAAAAGATTTGAGGGGCCACTCAATCGGAGAACATGCAGATATTTTTATTTTAACTAAACTCAAAGTTGCTATCCTATTTGAAACATTCTAACCTATGATTTCAAGAGGTTTTTCAAGATTATGATATTTTACAGCGAAATATAAAAATACATAATTTTTGATTATTTACTGCAGATTTAGGTAAATACCCAAAAAATAAATACCTAACCGTTGGGTATTTACCCTTCCCATATCACTGCTCTCATAGTACTATTGTTTACATCAAATCAATAAATATTATTTTAATACTATTTCTGCTACCACTTTACTAATTCATTTATTTAAACTGTTATTCTATAAGTAAATACAAGATAAACAAACAATACAAATCAAACAATTTCCACTGCTCTTTTATTTACCTTCCTGTAAATAGCTTCGAATAACTTCTTTTATTTTGGAAGCACACACCGCGCTATATATTTATTTGCATTAAAGATTATTATCGTTCTTAAGAATTATATAAATAATTTATTTAAGATTTTTTTATTTAAAGTTACAAATAAATTAACACAAAATAAAAAATTCAAATCTTAAAAGATTTCATTTCCTACCTTTGGTAAAATACTTTTAATGTTTAATTAGCGGAGATGATTACAGAATTATTTCCTAAGCACTTAGATTTTTGATGAATTTTAGACGATGGAAATATAGTGTTTATAAAGCTGCAATAGAATCGTAATTCTTAAACCGTATTGAACAATAGAACCAGCTTGCTAAACGCACTTCCAGAATTTATCGCTCATAGATAGTACTGTATACGAATTATTTTGTGTGACCCTGTAAATGAATGATAAATACTTTGTATTCCACACTATACAGAAAGCATATTTTAGTGGACCTCGAAAATGCGTAAAAAATTTATTATGTTTGAAATAGTATAACATCATTAAATTGCTCCGCAACCGATTTTACCCATAGAACATAATGTAACGGGATTCTTTTGAGTATCCCTGTAAACAAACTAAAAATTCTACACACTTCATTTTCAATAAAAGCATGCCATATTGAACCTTAATAACATATATCAATTACATGGCAATACGAGAGTTAGAGCACGGACAGACGGCAGACAAACAGACTAACCCAATTCATAAACAGTTTTCAACTATGTTCGAAAGACTTAAAACGATCTCTTATGCATACTTAATTCGGTAGTACTACTGTGTTTGGAAGCCAAAATCACGAATTTTAAGTATGGTACTTTTAATATTTCAGCTCATTTACATTAAATATTAATCTTCAGGATAATTACTTTTTACTGAAGAGAAATTACAAATTTCAAGGATATCAGTCAGAAGGCATTTTAATACATGAACAATGTGAGTTTTTTCCAGTTTATTTATTTCGACTATTTGATTTGGGATGTTAAAGGAAGTCAGTCTACAGCAAAAGTCTCCACCACTATTTTTGGTACTGAGCATTATCGCTTTAGATTCTTCAGTTTGAATCAAATTAGTTTCGAAGAATTTTACTACTGTTATTTTTAGTTCTTTAACTAATCCTTTGTTTGGTGTGTTTGTTTTCCGAATATGGACCTTCCATCTTAAATTTAAAAAATAAACAAATTACATTTCACATCTTACAATCCATTACTCTGAGCGAAGAAAAATATTAATGGAAATTAAGATTTACTTAGTTGGAACTCTTTCTCTTACTTAAAATATAGCCCTGAATATAAATTGTGCAAATAGAGATTTAACGCAATTCCAAAAAAAAAAAAAAAAAATATATATATATATGAGAATTCTGGACCATTTTGAACAGGTGTTAAGTACAATAAATCTATTTTTCTTAGAGATTTTCTGAAAATAAAATATTTTCTGAAAATATTATGTATTTGATGCATGGTAAATACATAAAGTAATATTTTATCTTTCATCTGGAAACATTGTATGAAATATATTTTCGAATATAAATGCATGTATTCATGTAAAATAGAAAATGCATACATAAGGTTTTCATGAAACATATAAACCTAATGCTCGTGATTCCTTATTGTAGATAAACTACATATAAGGAAAAGTTGTGTAAATTGCATAACATAACAGTAGTTGCTTCTTGAAGCCAGAATTTTCAACAGAAATTAATGTAACTTGACGTACACACTGTCAACTTACCATTGTATAATAATAACGTTTTAAATATATGATTATTTCATTCCATTTTTGCTAAGAAATGACTATTTATAAAAAGTCAAATTATCCAGTCTTACCCCACTATTGGAGTAAAACTGCATGTATATGGTAATCTCATAGAAACGAAAAATTTTAGATTTTCTGTTACAGAATCAATATACAGGGAGTCTCAAAAGGTCGTTTACAAATTTAACATGCTGGTTTGTCAAATCATGATAAACAAGATTTACATAGGAACTTATGTTCGAAAATGCTAACTGCAACCGCTAGAGTGCGATGAGCGCAGGCTTACGGTAGAGTGGGAAGTGTAATCATTTTAGGCAAGGACGTTGCAGGGGAAGGATGAATCGGTTTAGTAACGCTGAATTGGCTGATTGCATTACGTATATGGCGTCGCGGATAGAAATGCACTAGCCGTGGTACGGATGTACCTTGAGCGCTTCCCAAGCAGGCGTCAGATAAGTCATGTTTTGTTTGGACAATTGCATCGCAGATTGCGTGAAGCAGGAGCTTTCCAAGTACGTAGCCACATCGGTCGAGAACGCACTACAAGCACGCCTGTCGTAGAGGAAACCGTGCAACGGGAATTTGACAGGAACCCGCAAACAAGTCTCCAAGCAAGCAAACGCGTCTTTAGTGTACATCGTTCCAGCATTATGCGCATACTGCATGAGGACACGTAACACCCCTACCACTTACAAAGGCATTGTGCGTTGACGATTATCCCCAATGTGTTGCATTCGCACGCTGGGATTTGCAACAACGGGTCGCACAGCCGGATTTTCCATCGTGGTTTTTGTTTTCGGATTAATCCTGTTTTACACAGGACGGTGTACTGAACCTGCACAATATGCACATATGGACGCATGAAAACCCAAGGTCTACATGTCCCCATGCACGTCAACAACTTTTTTGCCGTAAACGTTTGGGTTGGTATTATCGGTGATATGTTAATTGGCCCTTACCTACTACCTCAGCGCTTCGACGGGAATACCTATCGCATTTACTTTGAAAGAGTCTTGCCGGAATGGATGGGTAACGTTCCAGCCGCTACACGCCGAAACATCTGGTTTCAGCATGGTGGAGCGCCTGCTCATTTTAGCTACACTGTGTGAGAATATTTCGATAGGACATATCCTAATCGCTGGATTGGTAGAGTCAGACCAGTCGCATGGCCACCGAGATCCCTCTACCTGACTCCCCTGGATTTCTATCTGCGGGGACACACGAAGTCCATGGTGTACGAGACTCCCGTAACATCGGACATGGATCTCGTCGTCAGGATCGTGGAAGCGGCGGCACGTGCCCGTGACACACCTGCCCATTTTGAACGGGTCTGTGAATCCATGCGCCGACGTTGTGAAGCATGCATTGCGGCGAATGGAAGGAATTTTGAACACCTTCTGTAAATTAAATCATGTTCTTTAATAAAAGTCATATTAATACCTCTTTCGATATCCTTTCTTTCTTCCCCTCTACACCTGCACTCATCGTCCTCTAGCGGTCGCAGTTTGCATTTTCGAACACAAGTTCCTGCGTAAATAATGTTCCTCATGATATGACAGACCAGCATGTTAAGTTTGTAAACGACCTTTAGAGACACCCTGTATATATATATATATATATATATATATATATATATATATATATAAACAAAATAAAATAAAATAAAATAAAATAAAATAAAAAATGATGGGGCTTTTGTATTATAACTACATTTCTATTACGCATTTTATATGGATGTTGATTTGATGTTTTATATGTAAATGGTGACATTCTTTTATTTAAATTCATATTAAATTTAGATTACTTAATCAAATTCAAAATTAACTTGTTTTTAAATTTTAGTCTACTTAGGACAATGTCATATTAATTAATAATAGTATACCATCTTTATAGTGATTAATATGCATATAAGTTTACTTGATATAACTAATGTTATACTGTATGTATTAAAATTGGGTAATTGGATTTTATTATTATTCCTCTATACTTTTTAATATTGTTTTTTTTCAACTTTGCATTCTATGATTAATTATCGGCTTAATGTGTTTGATTGTCACAATCATATTTTTTAGCCTTTTTTTGGCTAATATGAAGATAATCCACACACTATATTTGTAATCTTTAGGCTATTGGGAATTTTAGAATCTGACAATCTTCTATAAATATCTTTTTTTTTTTTTTTCCTGTTCATTTTATTAATTTATTATTTTTTTTATTTAATAGTAATTCTTAAAGTTTTTATGTTTATATTATATATAATTTATTTTATGTTATATAGCTATATTCTATATATTATCAATGTTATAAAATTATTTACTTTCTCAGTGTAGATTAAATGGGTTTGGTAATGGAATATATTGAATGTATTTTATTAACATTTAATTTATTTACTTTTTTTGAATAATGATATATAGTAGATTATTATTTATATATTAGGATTAGTGTGGTAATGCAGATGATATATTTTAATTTCATTAGATTTTATTATTTTCTTCTTGTGACATTTGAATAATAATAATTGTTTTTAAAATAATATAATAGATGGCAGCACTAAAAAATTTTGTCTTTTAAAGCTTCTATTAAAGTAATAATTTTAATTTTTTTATACCAGGTGGTATTAAACGCTGAATATAGGCAATACTGTAAAATTGAAATTAAACAATTTAAAAGTGTTTTTCAGGTATTTTAAATAATGTAATTATTTTCTATTTATATTATATTAATTGATTTTATCACGGTATTTCAAAATGAATTAACTGAATCCATAGTTTTAATTTCTGTGTTAACTTAACTGTTTTATTCACCTTAATCTTATCATGCTTGGATACCATGTGCGTGAGGATATTTTGAAAATCAACTGGGTTTATATCCGGCATGTTGTGTAATTTTTCTATTTTTTATGTTATAAATTAAATATTTAAAGGGTTGTATTGTTTTTTCCATTTCATGCCATTTGATAATGTTCTGTTTTTCATCTTGAAACTATTCTCTATATCGTATTGGTTGTTTGGGTACAGGAGAAATTTTTTTTTCAGCTTTTAGCTTTTTTCACAGAAAACAACCGATTTGCTTATATCATTGAATTCTATACTCTTGAAAACGTAATTCAATATATAAATTTTTCAATTTTTTTCGGTATTCTTATTCTTCTTTTTTCTTCCATATTAATTCTTGTAATTATGTATAAGGCACTTTATTAGGTAGATTTCGTATGAAATACTACCTATTGGGGTCGTTCCTATGTTGGAATTTCTGAAAAGATTTTGCAGATCTACACCGATCATGACCCCTAGAACCCAAAACCACCCTCAATAAAAAACTTTATATATCTATCTATCTATCTATCTATCTATCTATCTGTCTATCTATATATATCACTTTCTTCTGGACACGATAACTTTCGTAATTCTGCACCAATCTCTTCCAAACTGATACATAAAATCAATGGCCATAAAATCTCGGTCAAGTTCGTTAATGGGCAAAATCGGACCAAGGGGATGGAAATAGGGAGGGGTTTTGTGAAAACCGAAAACCCCCCATAACTTCTTAATTTTTGTACATATCAAATCAGTTTTTTTGTTTTTATTACTTCTAAAAATAAGGCTAAAATTTTATGTATCACAGATTTTTGATAAAGTTAAAAATGGGCTCAAGGGGCGCAAAAAATAGGGTTTTGGGGAGAAAAAAATTCATAACTTCGTCAATTATCAAGATATCAAATCCAATTAATTTTATTATACATCTCCTTAATATTATATACAACTTTTATATTCACAAGTTTTTCATAGGGCCAATTCATACCGCAAAAAAAATAAAAACGAAAACAAAAAGGGGGTTTGAAGAAGTAAAAAATCCTTAACTCCGTCAATTCAAAAGATATAAAATCCCCATGAATTTATCATATATCTTATTAATATTGTCTTCAACATCTATATAGACAAGTTTTGGATAGGACCAATTCTTAAAGCAAAAACAAATTAAAAATACATAGCGGTTGAAGAAAAAAATCATCTAAGTAAGGGTGTATTCAAATCCAAACTGCTTATTTTCTGACTCATTTTACAATTCATTTTTACTCTCAAAAGCTTCCAATTTGTACGTTTTCTTACTCAGAAACTATACAATGTACCGTAATGGTCAAATTCTTGATAGAGGCAGAATATATTTTAAAAAATGCGGTTAAAGTGGGCATTTTGAACCGAATTTCCCGATGCGGATTGTGTTGGAAAAATCATTGAATTAAGGATGCACTGAAATCCAAACTGGTTACTTTCTGATTCATTTTTAAATTCATTTTTGCTCTCAAACGCATTTAATTGGTAGATTCGCTTATTCAGAAACTATATAATGTACCACAATGATCGATTTTTTGATAGAGGCAGAATATATTTCAAAAAACGTTGTCAAAGTGGGCATTTTGAACGGAATTTCCCGAAGCAATTGTGTTATCACTTTCTTCTGAACACGATAACTTCCGCAATTCTGCACAAATCTCTTCCAAACTGATACATAAAATCAAGGGACATAAAATCTCGGTCAAATGGGCAAAAGCAGACAAAGGGGATGGAAATAGGGAGGGGTTTTGTGAAAACCGAAAAAAACCCATAACTTCTTAATTTTTGTACATATCAAATCAGTTTAAAGTTTTTATTACTTCTAAAAATAGCGCCAAAAATTCATGAATCACAGATTTTTGATAAAGTTTAAAATAGCCTCAAGGGGCGCAAAAATAGGGTTTTTGGGAGAAAAAAAATTCCTTACTTCGTCAATTCTCAAGATATCAAATCCAATTAATAAGTTTTTGATAGGACCAATTCGTACCGAAAAAAATAAAATAAATAAATAACGAAAACAAAAAAGGGGGGGGTTGAAGAAGAAAAATTTTCATTACTCCGGCAATTCACAAGATATAAAATCTCCATGAATTTATCATATATCTTCTTAATATTGTCTTCAACATTTATATAGACACGTTTTTTGATAGGGCCAATTTTTACAGCAAACACAAATTAAAAATACATAGCGGTTGAAGAAAAAAAATCATCTTATTAAAAGTGTATTCAAATCCATACTGCTTATTTCTTTTACTCATTGTTAAATTCATTTTTGCTCTCAAATGCATCCAATTGCTAGATTCTCTTATTCAGAAACTATATAATGTACAGTAATGATCGATTTTTTGATAGAGGCAGAATATATTTCAAAAAATGATGTCAAAGTGGGCATTATATTTATATATATATATATTATATATATATTATATATAGCATTATATATATATATATATATATATAATGCTTTAAAAAAATTTTTTTAAAAAAACTTCCCAAAAACAAACAACCCAGTGCATCAGGCGCAACGCAGCTTCTTATATGCACTAAGTGAATATAGTTCTATTAAAAGTAAATGATTTATTAAAATCATGAAAAGAGGGTGCAAAACAACAATAAAAATCTATGAAAATTTATAACGAAAAAACAATAAACAAACCACTCCCTGCTCATCAAAATGTGGGAGGAGTGAAAAAAGCAGGTACCAAAAACAGAAATTGGATCCTCACGGGTTTCGCAAGATATGGCCAACCCACATACTCCAAAAGTATAAAAATAGATTTAAACTTTGAAAAGCACAACATAACAAAGCTATTTTAAAAAATATTAACGAATCAAAACTGCTTTAAAAACAAATATATCCAACCAATTCAAAATCCAAAAAAACCGATTTAGCTTATAAAACGTAAATAAAAATTAATAAAAATTCTAATATGACTAAATCATTAAGCAATTAAAAGTATTGAACATGTGAGAAGTCCATACCCCCACCTTTACCCATGAAGACCTGAAAAAAACTTGCTATCTTTACAACAATCACTACGCTCCACTTCTTTCCATCAGCAGGAGTTGCAAGCAAGGCCATAATCCAAGTTAGACCAGCGTCCTGAAGACTTGTCGCTCCATTATCCTCATAATCATTAATTTTCTTTCCAAGTCACCGCAGTTTCTACTTGAAGCACATCAACATGCAGACGTTCTTAAAAAGACTTTAGTCCACACCCTTCATATATTCTAGCAGCTACCTTGGCATCCATTACGGTGTTTGGCCGCTTAGCTTTTGCCACTTTAGAAAACTCTTCTCAAGCTGATTTACATAATGAAAAATAAACTGGTATGGAAATAAATTATTATAAAAAAGATTAGCAGTAAATTTAAAAATCTGTGAACTCAAAAATTCTCTATTACTACAAATTCTATAAAATCCATTAACTTGTCCCACAATAATGTTAATAAAAACCTTTTTACTTAAATTTGAATACCAGTGTGGCATCGAATGAGTATTAAAATTTAAAAAATCCCGTTTATCATAAAGCTTAATTAATATATTGCTATCTTTAATTAAAATGTCTAAATCCAAAAAAATAACATGTAAACTATCAACAGAAGCCTTATTTAATTTTAAACATGGAGGATAGATATCGTTAATCGATACTAAAAGTTTGTCATCGAATATTATTAAATCATCGATATACCTTAAAACTGAATAACTCTTATTACTGTTTAAAACATAATTAAATTCATAATAAAAAAGAAACAGATTTGCAGCAGAACTCGAAAAATTAGTACCCATACCGATGCCACATACCTGGTAGAAAAGTGAGCTATTGAATGTAATGAAATTATTAAGAAAACAGAAATTACATAAACTTAAGAAAAAATCTCTTTTAATTCCAAGCTCCTCCTCAATACAAAACATATCAAAAATATTTTTTAATGTATCATAAAGTAAATCTATAGGTATATTAGAAAAAAGATTTTCAAAATCAAAGGTATACAAATTTGTGGGCGTTATGGGCGTTTTTTTAATTTTATTTAAAACCTCATTACTATTGTCTATACACCAAAAATAGCTAGTATTTCTATATTTAACACTAGAATGCCCGGAAATTTTGCTCAAGTTTCATAAAATTATTTGACACCAGAATTTTTATTTCAAACTTTTTGACTAGCTTATCGAAATAAAATAAAACTTGCTTAAAAGTTGCATTTTATACAACAGATGTCACAATATAACAGATGTTAACACATATTACACTTTTTAATAACTTAAAAAGAGTTTACAAATATAATACAAATATAAACTCTTTTTAAGTTTTTAAAAAGTGTAATATGTGTTAACATCTTTTATATTGTGACATCTGTTGTATAAAATGCACCTTTTAAGCAAGTTTTATTTTATTTCGATACATTTTCAAGGTGAATGTGACATTCCCAACAATATATGATTATTCATATATATATATATTTATGACTAGCTTATTTAACGTAAATCTGCATGGTTTAAATTTAACTTATTTTAGGAAAGAATTCCTGGTTCCAGTTGACATTTAATCCTATGGTCGGAGTCGAATCGACTCCATCCGGGCGTTCTAGTGTTAAACTTCAAAACGCCCATAACGCCCACAAATTTGTATACCTTTGATTTTGAAAATCTTTTTTCTAATATACCTATAGATTTACTTTATGATACATTAAAAAATATTTTTGATATGTTTTGTATTGAGGAGGAGCTTGGAATTAAAAGAGATTTTTTCTTAAGTTTATGTAATTTCTGTTTTCTTAATAATTTCATTACATTCAATAGCTCACTTTTCTACCAGGTATGTGGCATCGGCATGGGTACTAATTTTTCGAGTTCTGCTGCAAATCTGTTTCTTTTTTATTATGAATTTAATTATGTTTTAAACAGTAATAAGAGTTATTCAGTTTTCAGGTATATCGATGATTTAATAATATTCGATGACAAACTTTTGGTATCGATTAACGATATCTATCCTCCATGTTTAAAATTAAATAAGGCTTCTGTTGATAGTTTATATGTTAATTTTTTGGATTTAGACATTTTAATTAGAGATAGAATTATATTAATTAAGCTTTTTGATAAACGGGATTTTTTTAATTTTAATACTCAATCGATGCCACACTGGTATTCAAATTTAAGTAAAAAGGTTTTTATTAACATTATTGTGGGACAAGTTAATAGATTTTATAGAATTTGTAGTAATAGGGAATTTTTGAGCTCACAGATTTTTAAATTTACTGCTAATCTTTTTTATAATAATTTATTTTCATACCATTTTATTTTTCATTATGTAAATCAGCTTGAGAAGAGTTTTCTAAAGTGGCAACAGCTAAGCGGCCAAACACCGTAATGGATGCCAAGGTAGCTGCTTGAATATATGAAGGGTGTGGATTAAAGTCTTTTTAAGAACGTCTGCATGTTGATGTGCTTCAAGTAGAAACTGCGGTGACTTGGAAAGAAAATTAATTATTATGAGGGTAATGGAGAGACAAGTCTTCAGGACGCTGGTCTAACTTGGATTATGGCCTTGCTTGCAACTCCTGATGATGGAAAGAAGTGGGGCGTAGTGATTGTTGTAAAGGTAGCAAGTTTTTTTCAGGTCTTCATGGGTAAAGGTGGGGGTATGGCCTTCTCACATGTTCAATACTTTTAATTGCTTAATGATTTAGTCATATTAGAATTTTTATTAATTTTTATTTACGTTTTATAAGCTAAATCGGTTTTTTTGGATTTTGAATTGGTTGGTTATATTTGTTTTTAAAGCAGTTTTGATTCGTTAATATTTTTTAAAATAGATTTGTTATGTTGTGTTTTTGAAAGTTTAAATCTATTTTTATACTTTTGGAGTATGTGGGTTGGCCATATCTTGCGAAACCCGTGAGGATCCAATTTCTGTTTTTGGTACCTGCTTTTTTCACTCCTCCCACTTTCTGATGAGCAGGGAGTGGTTTGTTTATTGTTTTTTCGTTATAAATTTTCAGAGATTTTTATTGTCGTTTTGCACCCTCTTTTCATGATTTTCATAAATCATTTACTTTTAATAGAACTATATACCGGTTGTCCCAAAAAGGACTGACTGATTTTAAAATTTAATAACTTGCAAACGGTGACAGATATTTAAAAAAT
Organism: Maratus speciosus; assembly: GCA_963932465.1. Lineage (NCBI taxonomy): Eukaryota > Metazoa > Arthropoda > Arachnida > Araneae > Salticidae > Maratus > Maratus speciosus. The sequence goes on along the minus strand of OZ010787.1, from coordinate 139,853,151 downwards.
TCTTGCAGGAGGTTTATGCATAAGGTCAAAAGTTTTATTACAGTGATTTTCGATTTTAGTTCGAATTACAAACAATAGATGGCGCTGTAAGCAATAGTCGCTAAATACAGGCTCGATTTCTAGTCCTTTCTCTTGTTCCATGCTGAAAAAGGAGATGGAAATGTATTATCCGGGCCACGAAGTACCAAAAATCGAGCCTGAATTCAGCGTCTATTGATCGCAGCGCCATCTATTGTTTGTAATTCGAAGTAAAATTGAAAATCACTGTAAAAAAACTTTTGACCTTATGCATAACCCTCCTGCAAGAATTTTTTAAATATCTGTCACCGTTTGCAAGTTATTGAATTTTAAAATCAGTCAGTAATTTTTGGGACACCCGGTATATATATATATATATATATATTAATACAATTTAAATTACGGAACTAAACTAATAAAATTTCAATTATAAGCCTAATAATTTAATAATTAAAATAAAGGATAATTATCTTCGTTAAAGTTAGGGAAACTGTAGACGTTCACATTTTGTTTTTACTTTTAAAAAACATAATAGTCTTGTCCTTATAGTTTCAACCACTTTTTCTTCCAGAATTCTTTAAGGGGTCATCGTTTTCTATTTCCTAATATCCTTTTTTATCTGACGTAGGATATCGGGTTTAACATCAAGAGAATGAGTGTCGAAAATTGCACCTAAATAAAATGCTTAAAATTGCATCTGAATGAAATGCTGTTAAATGGATAGCAACAATTTTATTGAGTGAAATAAATCCTTTTTAAATATGCTACAAACAGTAATATAAAAGGTGTCAATAACATTAAATGTCTTCATATTTAATAATTTTGAAAACTAGGTAACATTAAAACAAAAAATGATAAAATAAACTTCCCAACGCATAAACCAAACAAATTCCAGTATGGAGATGCCGAAATAGCTGCTTCTTTTTCTTGATTAGAGCAAAGTATTTCAACGATTTTAAAATCATCGGTCATTTTTGGGACACCCGGTACATATATTACAAGAGCTTGCCATTATGACCGGTATCTAAACAACTTGGTAAAATTCACAAATATAGGTGTGCATTTTCAAGTTTTAAAAGATATCGTTATAAGATTTCACAGAAGTTAGAGTATGATCTCCCAGGTATCATTGTTTTTTATTTAAAATTTTGATTTAAAAACGGTGGAGACTTTAGATTTATTTCTGTAATTAAAAGAAAAATTTTTAGTTTTTTTTTTTCAATTTACTAATTTATATGTACAGAAGAAACTAATATTTTTATTTAATTATATTGTTTAATGATTTTTAAATGTATATTCTTTCTTTTATAAAGGCGGTTAATAAATGTAAAAGCTTTTTTTCCAGGCCAATAGGGAGTTAAACAATTCTAATTCGAGTTAAAAATTATGAAACATTTTTTATTGAAATTTCTTGATTATATCTGTTTTTATGTACATCAGTTAAACTATCTATACAGAGATTTTCAAAACTCATGATACATAGAACGCACTTTAATAAGTGCATATCACCTTACAATTCATGGTCTTAACTAAAGTGGCGAAGCACTAGTCGACGCAATATCAATGTGACAAAGAATGTGTTAGTGCCATAAATTCCAATAAATACTTTCTGAAGATCGCTTTATGTAATACCGCTAGCAAATAAAAATTTAAACTGAAAAACAAAGATCAAGAAAAAGCAAATGATAAGCAAACAGGAACCAAATATTCAGCATCAGAAAAACCCTTGCTGGCAGAATTTTGTTAAGAAAATTCAGTTTTTCATACAATGAAATGAGGTATTAATAAAATGAGGTATAAATTTAAAAAACACACAACGCAGTAAAAATCCATTTTCTTCGATTGTTTTCCATATCCGGTAATGTTTATTAATTCTTTAGTGTAGCCCTGCATATGGATCTATCGAAAAATTATACACCACGCAAAAAATTAGTTAAGTTTATAAACACATACCACAACTGAAAACGCATTTCCAGCATTTACCGGTTATAGCCAGTCATGTTACGGAATTATTTTGCTTTTCTGTATAAAGGAATGATAAATGCGTACTTTCTATAGATTTATAGAAAAAAATTTGTAGTGCACCTCCGAGATCCTTTTTTATTTTCATTATGTTTGAATTATCGTAACATCATTAAAATGCACTGCAAGCGATTTTTCCCGATAAATTACAATGCAGTGTTTCCTTGTAAACGAACTATAAAGTTATTTATTCTATACCCTTAAGACAGCATCTTGTAGTCCACAATAGTGACACATAACAATTTCATTACGTTTGAAATGTAACATAATTAAAATTGCACAGCAAACGTTCTTTCCCAGTACACCATAATGTAACAGAATTATTTTGTGCGTCCCTGTAAACGAACTATAAATGTTACACGCTTCCTTTTTAATAGTGATTATTCAATCGTAAACACCAATAACATATAATAATTACATAGCTATTTCTGTATATTTACGATAATTAAAGCACGGACGCACAGCCTGACGGAAGACAGACAAACCGAAGTCATAAACACATTTAAACTATAAGAACATTTAAACATACAAAATCAAAATAATGATTTTTTCTATTACTAAAAATGTGCTAAAAATATAAATATAGATTTGAAAAGATATAAACCATCGTAGATGTTAAAATCGTGTTATAAAGTCGACACCCGAGCGCTTTCGACTGATTCATGCAGCCATCATAAAGGGAAAAAAATCTTTAAATTGTCAATGTTCATGAATTATCTTAATTTTGGATTATTTAAGAACATTGATACCTTAAAGATTTTTTTCCCCTTAATCATGACTGTGCAAATCAGTCTAAAACCCTCGGGTCTCGACTTTGTAACATCCTTTTAATAGCTACGATGGTTTTTATGTTTTAAAACCTATGTTTATATTTTTAGAAGCTTTTTAATAATAAAAAAAACATAATTTTGATTTTGTATGTTTAAATGTTCTTATATAAACTCAAGGAGAACATGACGTTTTCTGAAGTTATATTTAAACTATTTACGTTTAAATAATGTTTGAAAGTCTTAAAAAGCATTATCTATGATTAATTAAAGTACTAATTCTAAGGTCTGGGTAATATTCTGTCATTCTTCGAAGAAAGACTTAACTGAGAGTTCGTATTACTTTCTTTTCGATTTTTTTGTTTTGTTTTGTTTTGTTTTGTTTTGTTTTGTTTTGTTTTTTTTTTTTTTTGGGGGGGGGGGGGGTAGTTCAATTTCTCTTAAGAAAATTTGGGCAAATTTAAAATCCTGTTCTCTTTAGCTCATTTGTTTGTCAAATAATGAAACATTCGTTTTTAATTCCTTGATTTCTTCTTGTAATTGTCATACATATTAATATTCTGATTGCAGAAATATTATGAATAAATAAAACCAGCAATAATTTATTGGATATTGTGTAATAAACAGGTATTCCATAATCATAAAGCTCCTTAATGAATGCGTATGTATATACAAAGATTTATTACACCCAAAATTTAAATGTATGTATAAGTAGTGATTAAAAAATATATTTCCTTAATATTTCAGAAGATATTTTAAGTTTCCAGTTGTAGCATGTACTAGTCTAATTTCGTTGCGATAGAATCGCTCTTAAAAAAATTATTGAACGACTAAAAAGGTTAATGGAACAGAAGAAATAAAATTTTTATTTGAATTTTGGCCGTAATCCATAATCTTACAATTATTTTAATAATTATCCTTCAACTAACATTAGGTAAACTACATGTAAATTAAGATTGAAAAGTCCATTGAAACAAAATTATGAATATATATCCGTTTGAAATATGTTTTAATGGGGATAGCTATTAATATGATTTGCAATAAGAGAAGAAAAAAAAACTGAAAAGGTATTGATCAAGTATTTCTTTGGTAAATAGCTAAATTTCTTTCACAGTGATAATTCAAAGATTTTATTTTTTCCCAGATTACACTGTAAAAAAAAATACGACTAGTTTTCCTGTAGGAATAGGAAAAATAAGTTGCCCTTATCGAACCGGAAAAATTTCCGACCCAGCTCGGAATAAAATCCGCAAAATCGGAATAAAATCCGTAAAATACCGTTTTATTGACTATTTCCTTTTTTTTTACGGATTTTATTCCGAGCTGGGTCGGAAAATTTTCCGGTACGATAAGGGCAACTATTTTTTCGATTCCTAGAGGAAAACTGGTCGGATTATTTTTACAGTGTATGGTTGGAGAATATACTTATAAGTTCCATTAATCTTAAACTATGTATTTGTGTAGAATGATCAGCACTTTGTGTGAGTGTATATAAATGCATTTCAAGGAGACCTTGCTTGTTATAGAGGTCTGCACGGGTCGAAATTTACAGGCCTGACCCGATCCATAAAAAATATTTATTGCCCCAGCTCAGCCAGGTATAAAAGTATAAAATTCCACCTGAGCCCGACCTCATCCGTTATAAAATCTAAAAATTCAGCCACGTCTAGCCCGAATCATTTTTTACAAAACGTGCCGATATTTCTGAAAGAACGACACATACCAACAAATGAAATTATCCAAAAAGTGCACCTACTTTCGTATAGATTTTATTTTCAGATTATATATCCGCAATTATTGGAATACGGAATAAGAATTATATTAATGCTCACTTAAACAATTAGGTACATAAACCCTCATTAAAAATTCGACTTAGACAATAACATTCAAATGATGATGCAGAAAAAAATTAACTTAGTTTAGAATGAAAAAAAAAAGATGGTAAAAGAACATTATAATTTAAAATCTCTATAAAGCAGAAAGCAGGTTTTTAAAAATATTTCTGTGTGATTAATTAAAGCAAATTAAATTTCCAAAGATTTTCTTAAACAAATGCACAACATCACTTTATTTTTAGAAAAATAAATAAATACAATATCCATTTAAAACGGGCTCGGGAGGGAGAAAGAAAACCACACTTGGCTCGGTCCGGCCCGGAAAGAATGAAGACCGGGCCCGGCGTGAATCTCATGACGGAAAATTGGTCCGAAACCCATGCAGACCCCTACTTGTTATGCCCTCTGTCGGCAGTAGAAAGCGAACTAGTTTTCCATCAATTGTAACAAAGTGATGTAGCGTACAATTTTCAAATACATTTTGTAAATAATTTTTATAATTTTATTATCTTGTACTGAAAGTATAAATTAGCTCTCATTAGGCACTGAAAAGGATTATCTTGTTCACAACGTGAACATTATTAGGTACAGTCGTGGAAAAAAAAAAAAGTAAACACCCCCTACTAACTCCTCAACAAATTATCGTAGACGAAAGTTACTGGTACCGAACTATTGGAAATAAAGTCTGCTTTTAAATGACGTATATGAAATTTGCTTAGGGGGCCATCTACATATTAAAACGAATCCAAACTTCATTTTTTTCAATACCAATGCCCAATTTTAACGAGATATTTAAAAACTTTGGCTCAAACTATGCCTAGAAACCAAATTTCAAGTCATTTGAATCATAATAAGTTTTTGAATTACAAACATTCAAAATTTAATTTTTCTAATGTTAAATTATATTTTTATATTTTTATTTATAACTTCTGAAATTATGATCCTAATATCCTAATTTTTGTTGTGGCAATAATACGAATATACCCAAACATAAATACGTCGAATTTGCAATTTTTATAATTTTCTGATATAAATTATGAATTATGAAATTAATATTAAAAAAATTATGAATTGCAAACTACAATTTTTTTGATGGATTTAGATTTATTAAGTCCTGCTTTATGGAAATCCAAAATTTCACATTTTTCTTCCAAGTAGTTTTCAAATTATGCTTAAAAAACGGCAAAATGATGGTTTAAGGGTCCGTCTATGATACAAGTGACTAAATATTTTGAAATTTCTTATGCTATCCTGTAATCTAACAGGCTTAATTGACTGCTTAAGGTGCCTTGATCAGGAAGGGAGCTCTCTCGGTTAACAATGGAGTACCGAACTTTAATTTGGATACAGTCCTTAAAATACGCTCGTTTTGAAATAATTAATTTCTCAGAAACTTATGGTTCGAATTGATTTTAGACTAATTGAAGGGTGTAGAGTTAATTTATTCTGTCAGAATTGTGTACTGCTATTGAAAAAAAAAACAAAGTTATGGTTCGTTTTAATATGTAGATGGCCCCCTAAGAAAATTTTATATACATCATTTAAAAGGAGACTTTATTTCCAATCGTTCGGTACCAGTAACATTCTTCTACGATAATTTGATGACGAGTTAGTAGGGGGTGTTTACTTTTTTTTCCCTCGACTGTACCTTAGGTATTCCTGTTTTTAAACATTAAAAATGATTTACGAATTATGCACTAAGTTGACCTGCCGCATCTTAATGCATACCTTTTTCACTAAATTACTTTGTATATTTAGTTGAAATTACATCATCTCAAGATAACTTCTAAACTAAAACTGAACTATTTTTTGTTGCGATGTTGATTGATTTAAGATTACATTCAAAAATTTTATTCACTAACGCATTCTGAAATTGAGTATAGTTGAAAATAACGAACTTTGAAATTTTCAATACGAGCACTAGTAAAACAAACTGCAATACGTGTAGTTTTTTAAGCATTGCTCATAAACTACTTGCAGAATGAGCTGCAGAATTTTCTAGATACAGAGCAGCTGCAGAAGTTTCTAGATATCGATTTTTTTTAACTTAATACGTTACAATTACATACATATTTTTTAGAATATATGAATTTCAAAATGTATAAATTATGAAATTCGCATTAGAAAAAAAAAATATGTATTGTAACCTATAAAAATTTTAACAAGAATTTCTATTTAAAATTCTATTTTCATTTCTATTTTAAAACATATCAAAGTACAATGTTTTTTTTATTTCATATACGAAACTGATAAACCCAAATTTTTTATAAAATTTTCAATTACTTCACGTTAATCGTATATTTTAAATAATTTCTTTGATGTTTTGTTAGACTGAATTTGTAATTGATGCCGAGATTCAGTTTATGCACTCTGTTTTAATAAATAGCGGTGGTAAAAATTCCAAAATATGCTCAGAATATGGAGAAAAGTAGATTATTCTTACACTTTTCAAATGATATGTATTATTTAACTTGCGAAACAATTTTCAATATATTTTATACACAATATTTTTATTTCTATCGTGAATAGCTCTAGCGAAAAAAAATAGGGTGGATATATAGGTGAAAACCTTTAAGCCCTTAAATTCTCATAGGATGCATACAAAACTCATTGTGATAAGATGAATAGATCACGTATACTGGCAAATATAAAGAAAATCATAGTCAGACATAAAATTTTAGCACAAAGCAGTTTTAACTCATCATAACAGGAGCTTCTTCATCAGTGAAAAAGAAAGCAATACTGGGGAAAAACAGCAGAAAATTATGTGTTTTACTTCTATTTCTGTTTCTAATTACACTGTGCAACAATGAAATCGCTTCTGAAGTTAAAATGTGCAATTCTGTAATGAAAAAACCCACTGAACACAGATATCACCATAAGAAACTTTCATTAGACCTTGTTTTAGATATACAGCTGTGCAAAGTTAAGGTTTATTAAAATTATATATTATTAGCTGACCCGCCCGATGTTGTCTGTGCATAGGATTAAAAATCAAACAAATAATCACAGAAAAAGGCAGAGGACAAAAATTTTTTATATTGCGTTGTAAAAAAGCTGGTTAACATTTAAAAAAGCCACATCGGTGACTTTTATCGTTTTTAATCCTCTTTTTTGGCCAAAATTGGCGTTTTTTTTCACCAAAATTGGGTTTCATACAGTGAAGTTTTTTCGTTATAAACTGTACATTTTTATGTGGTTTTTAATTAATTTTAACCCGGGAGAACGCGCGCATGCCCAGGGTATGAATGGTTTTAACTTTGTCCCCAATAAATACAAATAATACTCGTCACCTTATTTAGTCGGAAGCAATTGTTACAAATTCTGCGATAAAATAAGTTGGAGATTACTTTGAAAAAATAGCGGCGACAATTGTGAAAAAACCATACGCACTCTGGGTCTATCAGACCCGGCGCGAGTCCTCCCGGATTAAAGACATTTAATTTAGCTAGAACAGTTCCATAGAAATCGTAATTTAGAACGTTTATAGGACACTTATTGCATTTCACCTATTTATTTTCGATTTTTTTAAAAACTATTTGTCCTGTGCGACCGTTTACTTTTTAAAAGTAACAGCCATGTTAAATTGAAGTTTCTATCCCTAACAATTCCATAGAGGTTGTAATTTAGAACATTTTTAGAACGCTTTCCACTAATTTCACCTTTTTAAATTTCGATTTTTTTTAAACCATTCTTGGTGAGCATTTGTATTTTAAAAGCGACTGCCATGCCAAAATTTAAGTTTCTACTTCATTCAATTTCACAAAAATCGTAATTTTGAAAGTTTTTCTCTTCTGTACCTATTTAAATTTCGAATTTTTTTAAAAACTGTTTTGTGCGTGCATTTGCGTCATAAAAGTAGCAGCCATGTCAAATTTCAAGTTTATGTCGTTAACAATTTCATAGAAATCGTAATTTAGAGCTTTTTAGAACTCTTTTCACTAATTTCACTCTTTTAAATTTCGAATTTTTTAGTAACTTTCTTAGAGAGCATTTACGTTTCATATAAGTAACTACGTTTCCACATTTGAAGTTTTTAGTCCTTCAGTATCCCAGAAATCGCAATTTTAGAATGCTTTCCGCTCCTGTACCTCCCTGGAGGTAATGGCACCGACATAAAATACAGCCTATGTTTGAACAGGGACTGTCACCATGAATATGCGACTAATTCACTTGAAATCGGTTCGGTAGATGCAGAGATTAATTACCCCTGCAAACAAACACACAAACAAATGTTACTTCTTTGTAATATTAGAATAGATTTGAAATTAATAGTCGAAAAAATATAAATTGCAACCTATAAATTGTTTAACAGAAATTACTTTTTTAAAGCTTTAAATATGAGAATCTAAAATTATGGCTTATTCCACCTAGTAGGTTTTACTTCAAAAATGACCCATATTGCAGCTTGCTTTGCAACTATTAAAACAGACATTTAACAGTAGAAGTTCCAAACTTTGCATCTGCATAATTCCCAATTCCTAAATTGCTTCACCCAATAACTTGCCGTTTGGTATCCGAAGGTAATATTTACCAAGAAATCTCAATATGATATCAAAATATGGTGTTCATATTGAAAATTTCAAGTTTGTTACAATTTCAAGATGGAAAAGAGCTGTTACGCTTTTTTTTTTTTTTTTTTTTTTTTTTTTACATAAATTAAAAGGGGACAGAATTCGCAATCGAATGGCTATTTTTGGGGGGTTTTTTTAGCGACAATTTAAAATATCGGGTAATAATATATATATTTTTTTACGCTGACTGTTTAACTATTCATATTAAAATCTTTATTTGCAGCATTCAAAAATAGGATATTTCATGTCATAAAATCCAATTTCATGTCCTGAAATCCATAAAAATGAAAATTATGTGACATGTGAATCGCTCTAAGAAAAGGTAGCCTCTAATAGTTTTATATCTTAAATACTGATTTATTTTCTTCTATTTGTCATTTCTGAAAAGACTTTTGAAACAGTTCAAGACAACTTAATCCTTATTTCAAATTTTGACACTCTGAGAAAAAGCATTTTATCTCTCACTTAAAAAAAAAAAAAACTGCTCAGCAATTCTGAAAGTTCTTGGGCGCCAGAGAATTCCAAACGTATACCTGATTTGTTACTGAAACTGAAAATAAATTGTTCCTGTTATGGACAGTTTTAGTTGGAAATATAAATCAACTCTTCCCTGACACTTCTTATTTGGATTTGAAATAATCGGTTAGCGAAATTTAGTTTTCGAGTGATATATGTTTTAAATTGTTCATTTCATTATCAGTAGACCGTTTTATAGCTGCTCTGTAATTACTTTTTACTTAAAAATTATTCATTGAAAAATAAGGAAGCATTCCTTTTTGCGTCCGTTATCATTAAAAAGGAAACGATAAAATTTTATAACATTTTTTTATGATTCTTATAAATCAGTATTAAGAAATTATATAAAGAATTATTTCATAACTTTAACTCATATGAGTCATTCTCCCAAAAGTGTACATTTTCAATACAAGTTTTTCCTGCAAAAAATTTTGTTGTTCAAGACAAACGTTATCATTTTTAGAAACTTATCACTTACTGGCTGTAAGAATCAGCAGTGGCCCAGCTACATTATATTTATTTTTTTCAGAAACACAATTTTTTATTAACGTCATTCACGGAGGTGAACTTTATGCTACAGTTATGTTTGCGTAGTGAGACAAAGCATAAAAAATGTTTATACTATTACATATATAACTAAAGAGCAATTCTATATAAGAATGCATAATGAATTTATTTGAAATGAATATAAAAAATCACAAAAACTTCATCTCCCATCTGGAGCTTCTTTTCATTACCCATCTTTTATATGTAATTCAATTATTCTCTTTTAAAGTTTTGATTTACAGTCATTGTAAATTCTTGTTAAGCATTTTTCTCTGAAATATACATTTTAAAAATTAAGAGATTCACGGAGGTGAAGAACATGCTCTAAATATTAACCTAGATGTTTATTTTTTTGAAAAACTTTTTTTTTTGTTCTTTAAATCAACATCTGTTGATATAATTACATAAGCAATATATAAGCATATATCTTAGTGCTGATTTAGTCACCTTCACAGATGTGAGAATCTCCAATAACCATGGTTGCTTTTTTATAACAAAACCTAATACCTGGCTATGAAAACAAATTTCTCACTTATAATTTAGCAACAGCTAGCAAATTGGCTATCTTTAGCATCATGGGAAACAAAATCTGATGATAATTTTACCATTTATTAACATGAAAATGCAATTTAATGTTTGGTGCATGGAAGTGAGAATTCATTGTGTGACACTCCTTTCCATACTCAGAAAACAAGCAAAAATACAAAGAAAGTAAATAACTATGCTAAGTTATAATGAAGGGAACGAATATTTTTTCCAACTGAATTAAATCATATTCAAAGCTGGAGTAGCACAGTTGAAGTTTATTCCAACAGAGCGAAAAATGTCCAGACCAGGGATCGAACCTGGATACTTGGCGTGCCGTGCCAATGCCTTACCTGTTAGGATATCCGGACCGATACCTGGCTGACATAATTCACTCTTATTAGTTGGACTTGGCTGTGAACTGCAGCGCTAGTTTCATTCATCCGAGCTATAACTATAGCATTTACATGATGAAACTACTTTAACACGGAAACTCCTGTATACCATGTAATTAGGTCATAATGAAGGGAACGAATATTTTTTCTAACTGGATTAAATCATATTCAAAGCTGGAGTAGCACAGTTGAAGTTTATTCCATCAGAGCGAAAAATGTCCAGACCAGAGATCGAACCTGGATACTTGGCGTGCTGCAGTTCGCAGCCAAGTCCAACTAATAAGAGTGAATTATGTCAGCCAGCTATCGGTCCGGATAGCCTAACAGGTAAGGCATTGGCACGGCACGCCAAGTATCCAGGTTCGATCCCTGGTCTGGACATTTTTCGCTCTGTTGGAATAAACTTCAACGGTGCTACTCCAGCTTTGAATATGTTAAGTTACTTTGATCTTGAGATAGCAATAGCTAGAATAATAATTATTTAAGTTTTTTTAATTAAATAAGTAATCAAACATTTTCTTTAGTAACATTGGGTGTGAGACATGACACGGAGGTGAGATCTCACATACTGCGTACTAAGAAAAAATATATAGAGATTGATTATAAACAATGTAATTCACATAACACATTTAGTCTTCTTTCCCTTTCAATAGAAAACATAAATTAATTGAAAAATGTTCATGTCAATTACTGAAAAAGGCTTTGAGACTGATATTGTACACTTTTAGGAGAATAACCCATATACTACTTTTCTAAATTTATCATATGTAGGAAAATATTGTACATTTATTTTTATAGAAGATTAATTGTTTAAATTTTTATTGTTCAGGGAAAAAATCTGTGTAATCATAAAACACCGAACAGACAAAGCAGTCAAAGTGAGAAACTTCGATGTTTAATAGTAAATATATCGATTCTGTGCTATATGTTCATTTATTGCTCCATGTTTAAAAATATTTATAAACTCACATAAATACTACATAAAGATAAACAGTGCGTGTTCGACAATTTCAATTTGAAACGCGTTTTGGTTGCTCCGTGAATTGTGAATGAATGGATTGTTTAACACTACAACTTCGACGAGGGGTCATTTTGATCCGTACAAATGAATACATCTCGATTAGAACCAGAAATTTCTTCACAAAATAAGTTAATATATAAAGCACAAAAATAAGTTAAATAAAAAATTAAATTGTTTTAAATAAAAAATTTGCTATCAAATATTTTTATTAAACTTGAGTAAACTTTTCCGCGGTTCTAGTGTTAGCAAATATTTCAATTGTATGTTTAAGTCCTATGAATCAGTAATTTTTTTAGTGAGATTAGAAATGGCCGATTGAGATAATTTAGTTCATTTGTGAACTTCAGGCAAATGCAAAATGCATTGTCTCTCGTATATAAGGTTTCGGAGGCGTGAAGTGCAATTGCAGGATTTGATCTGGAGTTTCTGAGGTCCGATATTAAATACTAGCTGTGGCAATGATTTCGTAATCTACAAGCATTTAAATAAAAAACAGGCTTCAATAAACTGCACGTTTAAAAGTGTTAGTATACAGGGTGTCGATGAACTCATGATCCAAACTGTAAGGGAAGGTAAAGTATACATAAAGAAGCAATTTTGGTTAGCAATGTGGGGTCTGAAATGAAAAATGTCGGCGGAAAAAAAAATGCGGAGGAAATGAAAACAAGCGTTTTACTGACATAGCAATTACAGTAAGTGCTCAAATGTACCAACACCAACATTGATATATGCTTGGCAGCATCTAGAAAGTGATTGGCGTATCCTTTCGAAGGCTCCAGGTGTTTCATCTAAGAGACACCAATTCACTCTGATTAGGACTTCATTGCAAGACTTTCAGTCGCTGCTGAAACTATTCTTGAAAAACCTAAAATCTTCGAAAGGGTGCGTCAATCAGTTGCAAGATGCTGCCAGGCCTGTATCGATGTTGGTGGTGGCCCATTTAAGAACTTTCTGCAATTGTTATTTCGGTAAAACACTTTCTATCATTTCCTTTGCATTTCTTGATTTTCGGCAACACTTTTCATTTCGAACATCATATTGTTATATTACAAATGCTTCTTTATGTGTACAGTAACTTCCCTTACAGTTTGACCCATGAGTTCAGGGACACCCGGTATACAATGATAGATGTGAATAACATTTAAACACGGTAAAATTATGTTTATACCTTGTGTCATCGCCCATCTAAGGACTTGTAATAAACTTGTACGTATTGACTATTATTATTTTTATTGAATCACTCGTAACATGACTCACAAAACTATTGCGCCGTATTTTACATTTTAAAGCAATACATGTAATTTTTTATTTCTCCAACTGAATATAAATTAATTTCTAGACTCTAGTAGTTTATATCACTTCTTATTATATAAAGTGCGAATTTAATACTTTTTTCATAGTTTGATAAAATAACCTACTTTGGCTGAATCAGAGCAATAGTTAACTAAAGTCTGATTCAGTTAATCTACCAGTAAATTTACTGGTAGTTTATCTTACTATCGATTCTAACATTCCTTTAACTCCTTGAAACGTAAGTCCATGCGTAATATACGCCAGCAGTACTATAAAGTAAGAAACTAAAAAAATGTGAACCACAGCTATAAGTCCAATTTTAAAAGTCACAGAGGAAAGGTTTTTTTATATATAACAATATAATTCAATATAATATTCAATATATAATTCAATATCAACTCCTATATTTATAGCTTTCATTTGAATTTTTATTACACGTTTAACCTAAATACCAATTTTTATTTCTCTATCTTCGAAAAGACGCTAAGTATGAATTAAAATATGCCGCAGAACTGTATCATTTGAGAAAAACGTTTTGAAGATTGAGTGATATTGCGTCTAACAGTATTAAAATAATGAAACCGCAATTGTTTGTTAACGACTGTAGCATCACCCTCAGGAAATTCATAAATATATCGTCACCTTGCTGTATTTATCATATATTAAATGACAGAAAAGTAATTTTCAACATTAATCTAAAGTAGAAACCCTTAAAGTTGAAATCTTTACATATTTGCTGATAACGTGATAACGAATGGTCGGAAGTGAACCGTTTTTTTAAATTATTATTTTGTGTGTGAATGTGAGGTCGGGGTCGACCGTGCGAATGCTAAAGGTGACGAAACATAGTTGTTCCTATTTATGAATTTTTAGTTATAGCATGATTAATATTTAAGGTCTAAGGTTAAATCATGTGACAGGTATTCCAAATACCTATTCTGGAATTTTCTTTGCTCACACTAAATTTAACGTTTCATTATAGCATGCTATGGATATGTACAATGTAATGTAAAATAAAAGTAATAAAATAGATAAATTATTAATTAATTTACATATAAATAAAGAACGTTTCTGTTTAACATCGATTGGTTTCTTTTTCAGTAATTTATATCTCAATAATTAACCTGTGAAAATAGATGACAATTTCTATTTTTCTTATATGGATAGCTTAAATCTGTAATAAAATTTTGGTATTTCTATGGTTAAAATGTAGGCTAAGTTTCAATATGTAGAGGATTTTTTATGAAAAAAGAAATCAAATATTGATTGTAAAAACTTCGTATGAATTAAAACGGTAAATTTTTTTAAATTTATAACAACTCATGTTATAGCTATCGTTCGGATTTCCTCACCTTTTGACGTACTGTACATTCTATGTCTTTACTTGGCAATGAAAAGAAGAGATACCGACATCTATGTACTGAAGGAAAAAAAAAAAAAAACAGAAAAAAACCCAGATGCTTCTTAATTTAGGAAAATATAATATAACAACGAATGAAAATATCCAATAACCTCTTCCGAGTAACTATATCAAAAAGTGTTCTTTGCCTTTACAAACTTCTGAAACCAATATATTTTCGAAATTTAAAGATGTATTTGCGAAAAGAAAAGTTTATTTTGCTGTCACTGATTTTCGGAAACGTTTCCGAGTAGTTTTTAGCTCACAGGCTATTAAGAGAGCTAATGTGCTCACAGGTTCTGTATGTACGTATATATGTATGCAAACGCGATAACTCTTGACAGAATTGTCCCATTTGCTTCAAATTTTGGATATAGGTTCATTCTGTTTAGGCGCTTCCCTGATTAGCTTTGAGGATCCATTGGTTAAGTATAAAGGGGAGAATGGGGGCTAATCCCCCCCCCCCCTTTAATTTAGATAAACGAGTTTTTCATGCAGAATTATTCGATTTCCTTCAATTTTGGTATACCGGTTTAGTCTGACAAGGGGCTTCCCTGATTAGATTTGGAGGTTCATTGGTTACGCATAAAGGAGACGGGACGGGGGCTAACCCAGAAAAAAGTTTTGTTGAAACAACAAAAATTTGGTTGGTTCAACAAAAATTTCGTTTAAAAATGGCTCATGCGAAATTTTGTTTGAAACAACAAAAAAATATATTGTTGATTTTTTTTTTTTTTTTTTTTTTTTTTTTTTTTTTTGCAGCTGCAACAAAAAAAATTTGTATCGCCAGCAAAAAAAATGTTTTGTTAATTGAAGTAAAATGGTCCATTTTCGTTTAAATAAACAAAATTCTTTTGTTGAAAGTTTAAAAAAAAAAATAAATATAACAATCTGTTACTTTAAGAGTCCGTTTTAGTTTCGGCAACAAAAACTTTTTTTTAAGGAGCAATTGTTTTGTGTAATTTTAAGAATTTTCTTTGTTTTAACAACAAAAATGTTTGCTAAAGAAACAATTATAATATTTAATTTTAAATTATTTCTGAGAAACAATATTTCCGTTTTGATGGCGCCATCTATTGAGCCGTGTTGGTATTTTTACTTGTTAGTTCTTCAAATGAACATAATGCATTGCATTTGTTAGTATTTCAAATGAAAATATGTCAGCGATAGGGTTCGATCTGTCGACCCCAAGGACAGAAGGAAAACGCTTTAACCGTTCAGCCACTGAGACTCGATGAACAGAGGATTCTATGGGGTTATAAGAGGAAGGCATTTTGATAAGTGATGGTTTTTCGCTGTAGGTAAATGGTAAATGCGAAAATTGGAATTTTTAAATATTTTTAAAGACATTTTTTTAATTGTCTTATGCGGATGTATTTAAAAGATAATTTAATATTTAAATGAATGAAATAAATATCTTATCGAAAAATTTTAATACTAAAGAGATGGATAGATATTTTGATATTTTTATACCTATTAAAATAATTTTAAAAACTTTTTAATAATTTGATTTAAGTAAAATAAGAAACTTAGCTATTGATTTTAAAATGAATATATAATTGGAAAATGAATTGAATTAAATTAACTAATGAAGTTTTTTTTCCTTTCTACAATTAAGTTTGTAATAAATAATAATTTTAAGGAGCGATTTAATTTTTTTATGGATGATTTACATAATTGTAGTTCCTTTTTAAAATGTATTCCCAAACAATTTTTTAAATAAATAAATATGGGCATTTTTGATAATTTTTAGCTCACAGGCTATCAAAGCCTGAGAGCTAATGAGCCCGGAGGTTCTATATGTACGTATGTATGTACGTACGCAACGCGATAACTCTTGATAGAAACATCCGATTCGCTTCAAATTTTTTTTTTTAGGTTCATTCTCCTAAGGCGCTTCCGCGATTAGGAGGGTTCATTGTTTAAGTATAAAGGGGGTACATAGAGCAACTCCCCACTTAACTTAGATAAATGGGTTTTTCATGCAGAATTATCAGATTTGCTTCAATTTTGATATACTGGTTAATTTTGATAAGGCGCTTCCCTGATTAGATTTGGAGGTTCGTTGTTTAAGTATAAAAAGGGGGGGGGGGGATCAGGGGTTTAATACCCCCTTAATTTAGAAAAATGGGTTTTCTTATCCGATTCGCTTCAAATTCGGTATAACGGTTTATTATAATAATGCGCTTCCCTGATTAGTTTTGGGGTTCATTCGTTAAGTATAAAGGGGGGTACGGGGAGCTAATTCCCCTTAACTTAGATAAATGGGATTTCCATGCAGAATTATCAGATTTGCTTCAATTTTGTTATACTGGTTAATTCTGATAAGGCGCTTCCCTGATTAGATTTAGAGGTTCATTATTTAAGTATGAAGGGGAGGAACGTGGGGGGGGGTAAGACCCCTTAATTTAGAAAAATGTGTTTTCTTATCCGATTTGCTTCAAATTTGATATACCTGTTTATTATGATAAGGCGCTTCCCTGATTAGTTTTGGGGGTTCATTGGTTAAGTATAAAGGTGGTACGATAGAGGTCTGCACGGGCCGGAATTTCCAGGCCCGGCCCGGCCCGTACGAAAGCTATCTTGGCCCGGCCCGGCCCGTTGTAAAAATTGGAAGTTCGGCCCGAGCCCGGCCCGGCCCGTTGTAAAAATTGGAAGATCGGCCCGGCCCGGCCCGTACAAAAATCAGTGAAAACGGGCCCGGCCCGATACAATTTCTACAAAAAAAAAAAAAAATCCGTTTTTTCTCAACATACAATTAAGATTCTTTTAATGAATACTACATACATATTTATGGGAACATTTTACAGTATATTTTACATTACTATGATGTTCGCAAAACAGAAAACGCACAATAGTAAACATTAACGATTACTTACAGTCATCGTGTCTACAGACATTTCAAAATGGAAATAAGGATTCATTAAAAGATTAATGTAGTTCAGAATAAAGGATTAAAAACAAGATAACATTTGAAGCTGTATAATAAGAAGTAGATTTGTGAAAATATTTTTCTTATTTTTAAGACTTTTCTCAAATCCAAAGGAGCTACATTTCGACACATTTATGAAGTCTTTTCTTTTCGGAAACGTGTAAGATTGGCAGGTATTCTTATTCAAAAGCTATGTAAATGTCGTTTTTTTTTCATAGATAAAAGCAATATATCTTTATGAAAATACTGTCCAAGTTAGCGTTTTGAATCGAATTTCCGGAAGCGATAGAACAGGAAAGGAGAAAAACGTACAGTCACGTGACAGGAATCGCTGTTATCTCTGTAAGTAATTTATTAAATATGGAAAAAGCTATTCGTTTCCAAATGCCTTCAATAGGCAGGCCTGTCAATTTTATGCCTTTATAGTTAAAGTTTTTGTCAGAAACATGTGTCTGAAAGCTTTGCATTGTTGAGCAGTGAATATGAGAACCACCTTAAGGTATATTTCCAAAGATACTGTTAAGAGAAGTGCATTATCACTATTAATATTACAAAACAAAATGACTGTTCTACACATCCTGAGATCGATTAAGACCACTTCATTCCCGGCACGAGTCTGCTGAAAAAAATTAAACTCGGAATCAGACATCTTGTAACTGTACGATGCCGATCTCTACGATGGACACGTTACATTTCTGTATTGATGTTGTTAAACTCGCATCGGCTCGTGACGCACATTTATACTTCTCGAGAAAATCATATTCATTGAAAATGGCTGGTATTTTATCTGCTTCGCTTAAATTCTTATATCGGGCCGATAGGCCCGATTAATTTTTTTGCCAGTCCGGCCCGGCCCGTTTATTTTGTCTGTCGGCCCGGCCCGGCCCGTTGAAAAAGTTGTCCTAATTCTGCCGGCCCGGCCCGGCCCGTTTGAAAATTCGCCTTCATTCCGCCGGGCCGGGTACGGGCCTCGGGCCAAGCCCGGGCCCGTGCAGACCTCTATGGTACGAGGGCTAAGCCCCCATAACTTAGATAAATGTGTTTTTCATGCAGAATTATCAGATATGCTTCAATTTTGGTATACCGGTTAATTCTGATAAGGCGATTTTCTGATAAGATTTGGAGGTTTATTGTTTAAGTATAAAGGGGGGGAACGGGGGGTAATACCCCCTTAATTTAGAAAAAAGTGTTTTCTTATCCGATTTGCTTCAAATTTGGTATACCGGTTTATTATGATAAGGCGCTTAACTGATTAGATTATGAGGTTGAATATTAAGTATAAAGGGGGTATCGAGGGGGTAATACCCCCTTAATTTAGATAAATGGGTTTTCTATCCGATTTGCTTCAAATTTGATATACCGGTTTATTCTGACAAGGCGCTTCACTGATGAGATTTGGAGGCTCATTGGTTAAGTATAAAAATATGAAACAGGGGGTGGGGACCAATCCTCCACTTAATTTATTTTACGAAAGGCATTATTCTTTGAAGTAAGAGTACAATATACAATTAGTTTGAATAGACTGTGAGCTCAATGCCATCAGTTTAACTGGGAACTTTTCTCTTTTATTCTGTTTACCAGTGTTAGAATTTTACATGAAATATATATATATATATATATTTTAAATCATTTTATTTCTCTAATAACATCTTTTATTTATCACACACGCATATATAATACATAAGAATATAAAAAAAAAATAACAGTTTTATTTCATATTGTTATAATAATTCCTTGAAACAAAGTTAGAAAATATTATAAATCATATTAATTTAAAAAATATATTTAATATTCCCAAATAAACTCAAACTTCGATAAAAATGTAAAAAGAATAAATGTTCCGAATCCGGACATATGTCGATTTTTTTTTTCGGTTTCCTTGAAATATTTTAAACCGCCCACAATTTTTATCCGAAATGCACGGAGTGGGCGTCGTAAAAGAAATATTTTTTTTTTCCTTATAGACGATCTAAATCTTTTCTAAAAATTCGGATTTTTAATCAGATTTTCGAAAGAAATCGCAAAAATCCATCTTTCCCGATAAAATATTTTCTTCCTCCAGAAATTTTCGTTGCAAAATCGCGATTAATTTTTTCGGATTATAAAGCCAGTGGATACAATTTTTACCAGAAATGATAAAAATCGAGAGATTTACGATTTTTTCTGTTTTTCACATATGGAATATCTCCATAACTTTTCAACTGAAATGCCAAACATTTACGTGAAAATAAAGGTAATGTTTTACTGTTTCAAACGATACCGAATTTTAAAAACAAATACAGATTTTAACGTAATTTTCGAAAAAAAAATAACCCCACGAAATCAGGTAAAATATTTTTTTATTCCGGAAAATATTCGTTAAAAATTCGCGATTATTTTTTTCAGAAAAGACTGCGAATCGAAAATAATGTTCACATAAATTAATAAAATATCACGCAAAAACCGGAGATTTAAGATTTTTTTTTCTGTTTTCCGTGAAAATTTCGTGATTTTTTGCGATTAATTTGTTTTTTGAGAACTACTTTACAGAATGGGAAGGAAATTTAGGAGGAGTTTATAAATCTGAAGTTATTTCTTTGAAGGTGCCCGGGAAACACACAGCCGAAGGCAGTGGGGTCTCCAGTCTAGAAGGACGAATCCCGGCTAGTATATAAATAAAATCCGTTCAGTAAAAAAATATTTCAGAATAACTTAGTTTTTTTAATACGGCAAATACTTTATTTCCTAAACAAAATGTCTTTTTCTTGTATTATTTTTTCTTATTCTTAAAATTAAGACCTCAACAAAGAATTACCTATGTACTGTACGCATTATTTCGATGTAATTTGCCTGCTAATTATTTTGAACTATTTAAAATCTAAATGCTCAATTTCAAATAAAAATCAAGAAAATTAAATGGTAGAGGGTTTTTTTAAAACTACCTTGGTCCGTCCCAATTTAAAAAGTTTTAATTATCCAAAAAATTATGCTTATCCTTTAATTATATAGGTAAGTCAAATAAAACCACATTACTTTAGAGAGTTATGGCTACTACACAACAATTTAAATTTTGCAAAAACAACAAAATTTTGCTGGAATTACAAATTTAAATTACGAAATTATTGTAGAATTAAAAGAAAACACATTTTGTTAATTCTAGTAAAATTGATGAAAGTTTGTTAAAATTTTGTAAAAGTGTTACCAATATTTTTTCGCCCAAGCAACAAAACCTATTTTTTACTTCAACTAAATATTTTGCTTAAAGCGACCAAAATGTACTCAACAAAACCTGTTTTGTAGTTTTAATCAATTCCTTTTTCTGGGTGATAATCCTCACTTAATTTAGATAAATGGGTTTTTCATGCAGAATTATCAGATTTGATTCAAATTTTGTATACTGTTTTTTTCTGAGAAGGCGCTTCCCGGATTAGATTTCGATGTTCATTGGTTAAGTGTAAAGGGGGGAAATAGGGAAGCTAATCGCCCTCCTTAATTTAGCTAATTTTTCTTTTTTTTTTTTTTTTTTTTGTCGATTTCATTATTTTTCTAGGAGCATTAATTAATTGTTGAAATAAGAGTATAATATACAGGGATGAGAGCGCTCCGACCCAAACGACCAATTACTACCACTAAATTTTTATAGTATTTCTCGTATTATTTAATGGCCGAATTTTTTAAATTTAAGAAAGCAAAGTTATACAATTAAAATTTAGTGGTTGTAATTGGTCATTTTAGTCGGAACGCTCTCTTCCTGAATATACAATTAGTGTGAATAGCCTGTGAGCTTAATGCCACCAGTTTAATTGGGAACTTTTATTTTTTTATTGTAGTGTACTGATCAGTTTTCTAAACCCGCAAAAATACATTTTTTGAATGTTATTTCTCAAGTAAATATTTTCATTTTCAACAGACATGTTTTATAGAGAAACATGACAACGTAACAGAATTAAATTTAACCACAAACAAAAATGTGCAATAACCTCTTTCGAGTTACCCACGATTCCCAAAAGTGTTCTTTATCTTTAAAAACCTCAAAAACTAATATATATTCGAGATTTAAAGAAACATTTATAAACACAGAGCGTCTTTTGGTGCCATTGATTTTCGGAAACGAGCTCGAGTAGTTTTTATAGTTTATTAATCAATTTTCTTAACCCAGAATATAGGCTATCATTCTTAAGTAAACATTTTCATCTTCAACAGGTTTGTTTAAAGACAAACATCATAAATTAGCAGCATTATCATTAATATTAACATAAAAATTAATATTATTTTGCTATTATTGCATTTATATCTTCCGTTACGCAGCTGAAAATGTTTAATTGAGAACTGATAGCGTCCTAACAACCAATATCCGGTTGGAGAAAACTGATTAATATACTATAAAAAAAACTATTCGGAAGCGCTACTGAAAATCTGTCTCAGCAAAAGAAGCTTTTTTTTATAAATGTTTCTTTAAATCTCGAAAAGATATTAGTTTCTGAGGTTTCTAAATATAAAAATACTTTTCGGACTTGTGGGTAACTTGGAAAAGGTAATTGTATATTTTCGCACATGTTTAGATTATACTTTTGTAGATTATGAAACATTTGTCTTTAGACAGTGTATAAATACTGTTACGCAGCTGAAAATATTTAAATGAGAATAAATAGCATCCTATAAACCGTTATTCTGGTTTGCGAAAACTGATTAATGCACTATTAAAACTACACGTAAACGTTTTCTAAATTAGCTTTTTTTTAAATGTTTTTATAAATGATTCTTTAAATCTAAAAAATATGTAGGTTTCTGAGGTTTCTAATGATAAAGAACGCATTTCGGAATGATGGATAACACGGAAGAGATTATTGTATTGTTTTTTGTTCGTGGTTATATTATATTTTTGTACATTAAGAAACTTTTTTTTTTTTTTTTTTTTTTTTTTTTTTTTCAGTATGGCAGATAAATACAAAATAAAATGAAGAAATTTAAAAGTCTTGCATCTGCATTTCCTACTTCCATCTCAAAACTACTTTCCCTCTCCTTTTTTATTTGATTTTTTTTGTTATATTAGAAAGAGAAATTAAAATTTGTTAACAGTATGATTGCAAATATTAGACTGCATCAATTACACCAATTGATAAACAGGACCTAAAGTATTGTCTGCAGACAATTTACTTAAATATTCCATAATTTGGAAAAATACGAAAGTTAAATACATTCTTACGAGGGTTTTTATCATTTATTGTTCTTATTATCTAAGCATTTAATCTTTATGATAAACGCTAACACATTTTTTATATTTTTTTTTAATCAAACATAAAAATGAGTACACATTTCAGATTCAAATATGTTTGATTTTGAAGAGATATGAGCTCTACACTTACACTGCATAGTGATGCAGTTGTAAATCAATTAAAATTTCATCAATTCTTAATTAGCTTTGTTGTCAAAATAAACATATTAAAGACCAAACTTTTAGATATTTTTTGTTCTTTAAACAACCTTTATTTATCTGAATACAGGAGCATCAATTTTCTAAAATATCTTCATATTAAAAGAAATAGTTCTTTTGCGGCCAAATAGTTTCAAAAGGAAAATTCGGCTGTGTGGGGTTAAAAACTAAAAAAATCACACGATGAACACATAGCTAAAATGTAAAGGGATAATATTCAAGCAAATTAAAACGAAATGCATCAACTCAAAGTTATAACAATAATATAACTTTAAAATATTAAGTGCTCTATTTCTGGACTTTTTAGGCAGTATGGTAAAGAAAGAAAGCATTGTATTAACCCATTTTAGGTCAAGGTCAGAAAAAATTATGTTCTTTAATTTTTTTCTTAGTTACTTTTTATTTGACATGTCTATGAGTAAATTTAAGATTTTTATGAATTGTAATCAGTATTAATCAAAATATCGTTACAGGGTCGTATACAACTACAAATATTTATTTACCAGTTAATAAAATTCTGACCTTTGTATTCAATTGACGGGTATTTTTCCGCACTTTTAGATAACCACGATCAAATGAGGAACTTTGAGGGTCGGTGTTCTGCTTTCTAAAGAAATAGAAATTAATTTTTGAAATTTATCATGAAAAGCATGCTATATAAATCTGAATTAAAAAAAATATGTGTATATATAATATATATTTGTTGCATTCCTGTGCATTGAGTACTGTTGTCAAGTTTAGGAAGACAATTTTCTCAACCTGCCTTTATTAGACAAGCATCGTCATACAACCCAAATAAAACGATTTAAAGAAGAAAAAAATCAAAGTCATGGGTCGCATACGACCCCCCCCCCCCTCACCCCACCCCCTGATATTTGTCAATCAGATTGCAGGTTCGGTAATTCAAACTATTCCACAGTTCGTCGAAAAATAAGAACTTATTCATAGATGAGTTCTAAAGTATCAAATTCATAACTTCAATAAATAAACACACATTACTGCTCGAATTAATCAACTTCCTTCTTAAAAAAACTTATATACATTTACTTACACAACAATATTAAAATATTATTACTCTCATTTGAGAGTTCCATTTTTACCGACAGGCGGTTCAAATCATTTTTTTTTTTTTTTTTTACATCTACATCGAAGTAATCAGAAAAACAATAAAAAAAACGGTTGCCACAGCAACGACTGACAGATTTTGAAGTATAACCAAGGAGGCATTCTTAACACACTGCCCCCGGCTGAACACTTAGTTCAGCATCTACAATAAACAATTTAATAAACAAAACAATATACTTACATACATGACAAATTTCCGACAACAACTTACATACAGCTACAGATATACAAGAAAAAGTTATAAGAATGCTGCAATCTAATAAAGAAAATAAAACACATGAAATGAATGAAAATTAAACTATAATAAAAGTAGGTATGAGTAACAAAAGAAATTAAAAGTTTAAGAATATATTTTTTTTCGTGTCCAAGTTTTTAGTGTCTATTAATTTAGTCCCTCAAGTCCAGTTCCAGATTATACAAGAGTTACACAGGTCGTTTGAGATCGCCTTTTGCAGTCTGTAATACACATGATCTTATTTTAGAGTCACGACCAAATAGGAGTTTTTTAACGCGACCAAATTTCAACATATGTTTTAGGTGCTTTTCATCATGAATTATCACCATATTGTAAACTTTGAACTGAGGCGATGAATTTATGTTTTTCACTTGAAAAGCAGATCTAAGTTCTAACAAATATCCATTTCTCCCCCTTTTCCAAAAGTAGTCAGTAATTTGTTGCTTATATTTATATTTTTTTCGTCAACAAAATCTTATTGGATTTATCTTGCGTACAAATAGGTAATACATAAGAAGGTAAGGACATTAATCGTTTACCAACCAAAAAATGAGATGGTGTTAAAGGTGATCGTTCAGTATTTTCTTCGTAGAGATAGCATAAAGGACGTGAATTGATCACAGCTTCTATTTCGGTAAGTATTGTTTCTAGCTCTTCGTAACTGAGACAAGTTTTGCCTAGAACTTTCTTCAAAGGTGTGTTGACTGATCTGACCATTCTTTCCCAGAAGCCGCCTTATCAGAAAGCCCTGGGAATTATAAACATCCATGTTATCTTATTCTTTCTCAAATAATCAAAAATTTCTTGCTTAGAAATTCTTTTCCAAGCATCTTTTAACACCAAATCAGCCTTAGAAAACGTCTTGGTATTGTCACTGTATAGTATTTTGCAGAAACCTCTCCTAGAGAAAAATCTTCGTAGTGCTAAGATAAAGGTTTCAGTACTTAGATTGGTGATTAGTTCTAGGTGTATTGCTCTAGTTACTGCACATATGAATACGACAATATAAGCCTTCCCAGTACCTTCAGAAGTTTTATAATAAATCGGACCTTCAAAATCTACACCAGAGGTTTTAAAAACTGGTGTTTTGATAATTCTGTCTTTCGGTAAAGGTGCTATTTCCACCTTTCCAGGAATAGCATTAAGTTTTCGATATATCATACACGATCTTAAGACGGATGTTACAAATCTTCTTCCTTCTATTATAAAATACCTTTCACGAAGGTGAACTAAAATGACAGCTACACCAAAATGGTACATTCTTTCATGAGCATCCTTAATGAGTAATTTTACAAAATAAGATTTATTAGGAGGTATCCACGGATGTTTTTCCTGCTCTGTATCATCAGAAAACTGAAGTCTTCCGGATAAAACAATTAACAACAGTAAATGAAGTTTCCTGAGTTCGTTTAATGCAGTATTTTTCTGTTATTTCTATTTCTGAAGTAGTTAAAGGTCCTAAAATTTTAGGGTTTTCGAATTGACATTATGAATAAAACGCATTATCCAAGCAGTAACATTATACACGCGATTTAAACTAAACTTTGCCATATAAAATACTGGCTTAGGAGTAGAGTTTGATTCGTTACACAATAGTGTTAAATTTGGTTTTGCTTTCATTTCATTAAAAGCTTCGGGATCCGTTTCTATAGACCTTTTTGAAGGCCACATATCTTCCATTAGTGATAACCAAAGTGGGCCGCGCCACCACACATTATTACCCATTAACTTCGATAAATTTTTCCCTCGCGTAAGCAGATCTGCAGGGTTTTCTTTTCCGGGACAATAATTCCAGTCCTTTGGATCTGTCAATGACTGAATTTCAGTTACACAATTGGAAATAAAGGGTTTCCAGTTTGTAGTAGAACCCCTAATCCAACAAAGAGATATTTCAGAGTCTGTCCATAAATTTATATTTAAATTCGAAATATGTAATACTTGTTTTAAATATTTCCACATTCTAGCGGCAACTACTGCACTGATCAATTCCAGCCGTGGAATGGTTAACTTCTTGAGGGTGAAATTCTACATTTACTCCAAACAAAACTTGTTTGAATTTCACCAGTTAACTAAATGGAACGCAGATAAGCAACTGCTCCATACCCTCTGGGACTAGTATCACAGAAAATGTGAATTTGTGAATTTTCAGAAATGTTTATCCCATTAGGAAAATATTTTCGGGGTATTTCAAAAGTTCGTAAATGTACAACTTGTGAACACCAAGTGTTCCACTCGCATTTCAAATCTTCGGGTAATTTACTGTCCCACTCGAAACCTCTTTGCCATGTTTCTTGCAGCAAGGCTTTAATACGTATTACAAATGGATTCACAAATCCTAATGGATCATAAATTTTCAGTAACATTTTAAGCACTGTTCGCTTCGTGGGATCATCGATATAACACACTTCCAAGGGCTGCGCATCTAACATCAAAACATCAGACTCAGTATTCCAAATCAGTCCTAGCACTTTTAAGATACTACCTGTGTTTTCCTCACTTATACCTATGTTATCAGATTCCCACATTTCCCTAAGTTTAATAGAATTTGTTTTAAAATTTCTCAAATTCATCCCAGCTTCTTTAAGAATTTCAGAAGCTGTAGCTGATAAATAATATGCTTCGTTGTCTAAATTTGATCCGGAAATTAAACCATCGACATACAGGGAATTATCTAACATATATACAACACTTGGATGTTTATCTCAATATTTCTTTATATGATGTTTAATTGTGGCAGGCAAAATAAATGGTGAGCATGAAACGCCAAATGGTACATATCTAAATCTTAAAATTTTGAAAAAGTTGTGTACGTTATTATCGAACCAAAGAAATTTAAGGTAATCTCGCTCTTCTTCAGCTACGGAAATTTGAAGAAAGTCCTTTTCAATATCTGCACAAAAAGCAGTATTGAATTTTCTGAAATTAATGATAATTTCTAATAAATCTGGGTTTAGATTTGGGGCACTGTACAAATAATCATTTAATGATTTGTTGTTTTCTTTTGAGGAAGCATCAAATACCATTCGAACTTGAGTTGTGGGTTTATCATCTCGAAAGACAGGTCGGTGTGGCATAAAATAACCGCTATTTACAGTTTTATTAGAGCATTCTTCCACTATATTATTTAATTCCCGTTCAATCACAATTTCTTTATATTTCTGCAATAATTCCTTATCTTTAAGCAATTTTCGATTTAAGTTAATAAATCGGTTTCTAGCATTGCTATAATTACTTCCTTAATCTCTTTTATCATCTTTCCATAACAATTTAGCTTCGTAACGGTGCTCAAGAAAATTCAAATTGTTTTCAAATTTTTCGATTATCTCTTTGTCTAATTCAGAAATATTTTCTTCTGTGTTCATCCCTAAAGTTTCTAACTCCCACAATGTTTTCAAATCATTTTGAATACGTTTCATATCCTGAGTAGATAAGACGCCAGCTTGTTTACTTTCACTATTTTTATTTACGTCAATTGTCCCGCAGATGGAATGCCCAAATAAATTTTCACAGATGAACAATGATTTATTTATGGGATATGTTCTATCATTAATTTGATATAAATAGTCAGCTACTATTAATATATCAACATCGCGATTTTCAAAATGTTCCCACCTGTCAAGACGAAATTTAGAAAGTTTTCTCTTAATTTTGATTGGAAGAAGAGGAATTTGTACCAAAGAATGGGTTATTAGCAGTGTGACTAATGCTTCAATTATTATACTACGTTTTCTGTCCGCCAAGTGAATTAGATTTAGCTTTACGACATCATAACATCGTTCTTCAGATTTTTTCGAACCGAAAGTATAGACTAATAATTTTCCTTTCTAATAAGCTCAGGTTTTAATTTTGAAACTAAATTTTCTGTAATGAAAGTTCGGTGACTAGCAGAGTCAAATAAACAAAGTGCAGTTTCTGAATTTTCACCCGCTTCTACCTTTACATGAATTGTTTGCAATAATACTTCTCTACTGATATTATTTATATTGCTTTTACAATGAGATACGGAGGAAATAATACTATCTGAATTTTTTGATAATTCTGTTTTTTTATTAGAATTACAAAGTATAGTATTGTGATATGTTTTGCCACACACTTTGCAATTTTCATTCGAAAATATACAAAAATTCGCGATGTGAAATTTACGGAAGCATTTAGAGCATCTTCCTTCCCTTTTCAATTTTTCTCGCATTTCCGGATTGATGAAAGACTTATAATTTTCAGTATTGTGATCAGTCTGGTTACAAAAAATACAGTTATTTTTAATATTTGTGGTAAAGGCAGAAGCTGATGGAAGGAATTTTTTATAATTTTTCTTATAATTTTCCTGCTTGTCGGGGATTGTTTTATCAAAATAGTTTAATTGTACAGTGGCCTCGCGAGATTCAGTTTCGTCTTTCATAAAATTGATCAGCTCATTTACATCCCAGTCAGTACGTTTGGAACGTTTTCTATTAAATTCCAGCGCAACATCTGATGGAATAAGTTTCAGAAGAATCGGACATAACAAGTGCCCATATGAACCTGATGCAACACCTAAAGAATTAAGATTTCTTGTTTCAATTTCGCATTCAACATATAAATCTCTGAGAGCTTTAATATTACTAGAATTCCGTACAGATTTCAAATATAGTAGTTTAGTCATGTGACTGTTCATCACCAGGTCATTACTATCAAAACGATTTTTCAATAATTCTATAGCATGAGCATAATTTTCCTTAGTCACCGAAAAGCCTGCTATAGTATTTGCAGCACTTCCGCCAAAAGTGACTTTAAGTAAGAAAATTTATCAATCGGAATTAAATGTTCATTATTATCAATGGCATTCGAAAATTGACTCCAAAATTCAAGCCATAAACTCGAATCACCATAATATTTAGATATATTCAGTTTAGGAAGTTTTAGCAAATTTTGATTCAGAATTTTCTGACTTTTTAGTAGAGAACTATTGTTGCTACTACTAACGTAAAACGAGGAGAGTCTGCGCGCATATCAAAAGAACAATAATAAAACATCTAAATATTAAATTTTTGCTAAACTATGCATGAATATTTTTTACTTTATTTGTTTTTTATGCATTTCCATTGTTATTTTGGTTTTATGCTGTAATTTAATAGAACAGCAGTATTAAAACCAAGAAAACTATTTTGCGCAATCTCTCCTTACAGGGTAGGAGAGAATGCGCACATGGGTAGAAGAGATTGCGCAGATGGATAGAAGCAATTGTTATTAACAATAACTACAATTAAATTGTTAACAATAATAATTACACTTAAATGACATTGTTGTAAGTTTTTGTAATTAAATATTATTGTATTATAATATTTCAATATATATAATATTTCAACCTAATGCTTAAATAATTAAAAAAAAGAATGAATTTTAACAACAGTTAAATAATTTTAACTTAAGAAGAATATTGAAATATCAGTAAACGCAAACCATACTAAGACTACAAAATAACATTATTCTACTTGATAACATGTTTAACTTGAAAATTACATCCTTTTCATTTCCACAGTTTCTGTGTATTTTGTTTGCTAACCGAAGTTGTCGTCGTCTACAATCGATGCACTTATTGTTGTAAATCATGCAGCTTTCGTACAATCATTTGCCACAAGTAATACACTGAATCCAGTCAGTGGTCGATGTTGTCTCCTGGTACAGTTCCAGACATTCAATGCACTCATCCTCATTGACCTGCGTTTTTTTTTTCTTCAATTATTTTATCCCACTCTTTCTGGAAGCACCTTATCTTCAACCCTTTTTTTTAGCGACATCCGTCTTAAGTCTTTTTTCATGTATATTTTATGGATCAGTAACATTAGTTGCACCCTGCTTCCTTTTGATTTCAATGGCATTAAACTGCTTGGAATGGGTGAAATCTTTTCGAAAACATTGTAGGTGTTATTAGAAAATTTATTTTAGTTAACAAATTTTAATTTGCTAATGTTCATAAATTAAAAAATATGTATAAATAGTTAATTAATAGATAAACAAATATATTATTAATTTATTGACAAAAATAATTACATAAAAATAATTTAATAACAGCTGTGTTATTAATTTATTAATAAAATTTTTATCTGCAAAAAATATTTTTTTGCAAATTAATTCGTTGCCAAACTTAGTTTTGATAATTATGGGTTTTTCCGAAATTATTTAAAAATTGATTCATTCATATGTTTTACACGTAATTTGTAATTCATGCAAATTTATCAATAAGCTGCGTAATCTCTCCTACCGCTGAAACTTGTGGGGAAATGCGCCATCTCTCCTAAGTAGCAGATGCGCAAACTCTCCTATTTTGGTAGGAGAGATTGCGCGGCCTCTTATTTAAACATGGCCACTTCTAAAATGGATTGTTGGTGTTTGAATCCTTAGTCTAGATTAGTAGTTTATAAAAAATCGTTTAAGTTCAAAATATTTTGCACTACTGGCATTCTATAAAAATTTTGACGAACAGCTATGAAAATTCAAGCACTTACTTAGGAAAAACAAAACAAAAAAGCAATGCTTTATCTAAAACGCTTGGAACAATCAATGTGCACATTCATGTAGACACTGCACTAATGCTTCTGTACAACTACCAGGAGTCGCTGCGAGCACACACTACTCCTTCTCGTCTAATCTCTTTGTGCGCGATCTCTCCTTGCTTTACTTTATCACTTTCAATGTCTGAAGCATCTTGTTTAGTTTCAGGAGTAACGGTATTATCATTTTTAAATTTGGAAATTTTATATTTTCATTCAATAACAGTTTCATTATAAGATTCAGATTTCTCGATTTCCTTTTCAAATTCAGTACCTGGAACCAATGGTTCAATCTCAGAATGTAATGATTTTAAAGTTTTCATTTTATCATTTAACTGCTGTTTTAAAATATCCAGCTGTGATTTTCTATTCTCGAGATACAAATTTTATGTACTATCTAATAAATCCCTTATTTTATCAAATATTTTCGTAGTTTGACTACGAATCGTGGCACTTTTTTTCTTAAGAGTTTCCAGATCCATCGTAAAATAAAGAATTTAATCAATAAAATATATATTCAATGTACTTCAATTTATTCAATACAATTTAATTTGAGGTACTTACCTCCTTCGATGATGAAATCCAGACATCAATAATTCAATCCTGAAGCTGAGACGCCAAAAAAATTATATTTGTCAATCAGATTGCAGGTAATTCAAACTATTCCATAGTTCGTCGAAAAATAAGAACTTATTCATAGATCAGTTCTAAAGTATCAAATTCATAACTTCAATAAATAAACACACACTACATCTCAAATTAATCAACTTCCTTCTTAAAAAAACTCATATACATTTATTTACACAACAATATTAAAATATTATTACTCTCGTTTGAGAGTTCCATTTTTACCGACAGACGGTTCAAATCAAATTTTTTACATCTACATCGAAGTAATCAGAAAAACAATAAAAATAGGGTTGCCACAGCAACGACTGGCAAATTTTCAAGTATCACCAAGGAGGCATTCTTAACACCCCTTCCTCTCGGCCTAAAATCAGTTAAGCCGGAGATATCCATTAATGCGCAAAAAAATAAAAATGAAATTTAGTTTTGAAACTTTTGAAATCAAATTTATGTCTATGTTTCAAAATTGTCACACAAAGAATAGACGCATTTCTATACGTTTATATTTTATTCAAATGTTTTAAACGCTTTATCACTGCAATACAAATTTGATAAAGAAAACTTATCAAATGTCTTGAAGTCATAAATATTAAAATTTTCTATTGACTGAAATCTTTTAAATTTAATATTTAATACAGTAGAACCTAGATTAAACGAGCTTCAATTAATCGAGGTTTCTGTTAACCGATCCTATAACGAAGTCTGATTTTTTTTTTTTTTTGTGTGTGTGTGTGTGTGTGTGTGAATGAGCCTTAAAAAAGACCACACTTTTTTAGTTCATTGTGCGTGATACAGGCTCTTCTTGCCCCAAAATCACTGAACTTCCAAGAAACACTGTAACCTGTGAAGTCAACAACGAACAATGCTTTGTTTCCAGTGACCGTGTGGCCCTACTGAACACCAGTGCAGTGTGTTATCGGACAATTACAAGTCCCTCCCCTACTTCATTGTAGACATTTGGGTTAAATGACATTCTTCTGTTTGCCCTTTCTTAATGATGAAGAAATTATACAAGCCGTTAATTCCTCATCGGACTTATTAAAGATACTGACAATGAGGACTAGGACTTAGAGGATAACTATAAGTGATACTGAAAGTGTTCAAGCACTAACAACTGCCATAAAATATTTGGAGCAAAGAAACGATGTCGCGCCGATATATCTTCTGTTGCTCAAAAATTAGTGTGATCGGACAGGTCTCGACTTTTTCAACAAAAGGTAACAGGCTTAAAAAAAAAAAAAAAAATAATAATGCAAATTTAAAAAATTAATGTAATTAAATTTAAAAAAAAATTCCCTTGATATTTGCTTTATTTCTGAAAATGCATTTTTCAATATTTATCTTAAAATATTTAAACAAATTTCAATTTGCTTTTTTAAGTTTATTGCAGAGTAGTTCATTTCCTTTTTAAATTTGTTGAGCTTAGAAATATAACTTTATATACGTTAATTTTTATCATTTAAAAAATGCTTTATTGTTTTTTATTCTAATAGATGTTAAATTCGCGAACACAGTAAAATTTTATACACAATTTTTATTAACCGAGATTTCCGATATCCGAGGTACTAGCGGTCCCAATTAGATCAGATAATCGAGGTGGCACTGTATTAATATTGCAAAATTAATATGAAGAAATTTAATATTAATTTTTAAAATATTATTGGTCATAACATTTTTTTTTTTCTAAACAACTCCAAGATTCACACTCATTTTACAGATATAATTATTACATTTAGAGGTCTGAGATCCTTTCATTCAGTGACTGTGAAGCTATCTTACATACAACAAGTCGGAAATTGTACGTCAAACTTACTATATGAGATGCGTTCGTACTATAACTAGTTTTATAAATTTTAACATCTTGGTGCAATAGCTGTTGCACTCTTATGCAAAAAATGCATGAATACAAATTTTATTACGATTATATAAATTAAATTCAGTCATACGGAAATAATATGACTCCATATTAAATAGGACGTAATCACCATGGCAACCTAAATTCATTACCTATCATAGGATATCATTGAATCAATTACTTATGATAGGATTTAAAATAATGAAGAAAACTTTTATTACTGCCTTTTTAAGTTTTAATTCGATTTTCATAAAATTTGAAATGGCTCGACAAATTTCTACGACGATTACATATATTAAATTCCAAACTATCCGGTTGGTTACACTCTCAGAAATACTTTCTTCAATTTCGGAAATTTTCTTGGCAGTAGTGCTACCAGGATTTTTCCTTTAATAGACGAATATTCGTTTTTTTCTCTCAATTTCTGGAGGTAAAATATACGGCAATTGAAGAAAATGGGGATAAAATAAAAGTTGCTGACGTTGGAGTCGAACCAAACCAGCCAGTCCTACGAAACCAGTACTTTAACCACTTGACTACAGTACAGTAGTATAGCAGTTTGAAATAAATATGTTTGCCTCAGATTGGTATGGCTTGATTATCTTCTTTAAAAACCTTTGAATTTTTAAGTTAATTTTCGGAAGAATTCGTCTTTAATGAGATTGTGGCGGGTGTTTTTAGTTTTAAAATACGTTAAGAATATGAATTATAAATATTTTTATTTAGATTGCTAGATGTAAAATATGAATATTATATTTTTATGCGAGAATTTTCTTTTCTGAGTAAAATCAATTTTCTTTTCATTTAATTTAGTATTTTAATTAAAATAGCTATTTTAAGTATTTAAAATATATTTTAAATGCGAATATTTTTTTATAACTTTAAAGAATAAATTGTGAATACTTTTAAATGAATGAGAAAATTAATTGTTATTTATTTTTAAATTCGAAAACGTTTCTTTTCATTACTGTTGGTTTATTAGCCCCCGGTACGGTATGCTATTTCTCTATCCCAGCTTATTTCTTGTCGTCTCAAAAAAAAAAAAAAAAAAGAAAAAAAAAACTTTACCTTACAGAAGCCAGCAATAAACAAAGCAGATGTATCACTGTACGATTAAATGCTCTATAGCAATTTTTTAAATTTCTAAGCATCGCACATTTTCAATTTTTATACCGTCGTATTGGGAAAAAAAGTATACTTTTAAATGCAATTTGTTTGAAAACTGTATCTCCATTTATTTTTGAAAAATTAAATTTTTTGCAGTTTTTAGCACCATTTGCTTAATTTTGGCAACTCGAATATTCCATTTATGTAGAAAGTAAAGGGAAAAAATTTGAAAAATAGCAATTATATCTTTTTGTTGCCATTTTCTCATAACAAATGAAAGAAAATGTAATTAAAATACGTGAGATTTAAAAAAAATGTAAACGAATAATTACTGTTAAAACATGGAGCTATTATAATCTATATTTATTTTAAGTATCTATATTAATGTTACAAACAAATGAAGGCCTATGAATCACTAGATAGCCCTTTTTTGTCGAGTTTCTTTAATGACGGCATCTTTTTGCGGCACTTGTGTATCATTTTGCGATAGTGGCATCCTATGCAGGCTTTACTGTATATGTTTAAGAGTGGATCGTAAATCTGGAATTCTTAAGCAGATGCGAATGACGTCATTTTGCATAAAATAAAAGTGTGTGCTTTAAGGCTTAAAATTAAAATATGTTTTGTACTATTTATATATACATATATTTTTTTTCATCGGGGGCGACACTAAATTCTAAAAAAGCAGAATTCCTGTTTTCTAGTTCGCTAAATTTCGTTCATTCGTTCGGAATATATAGAACATTTTATTTTATTTTTATTATTTTTTTAATTAAATTTGTAATCTCAATTTATAGAATTTTTGTTTTTTCGTTTTTAAAATGAATTCGGATTTTAGTACTAAGGCGACCAGGTAAGAGAAATTTGGAAAAAAAATCGATTTTTACTTTTTTATATCATTAAATAGTTTAAACTTTTATCTTTCCAACGATGTGTCACACATGTTTATATATATATATGAAACGATAAAAGCTAAGCCCCTTTTTAAAATCCCCTTTTTGTCCCTTTTTAAAATTAAAATTTAGAAATTAAAATTAAAACTTTTAAAATGCTTTTGTAATTGTGTCTCAGTTGATTGAATGAAGTTGCCCCTGTTAAGTCAGTTTTCCCGCATTGCATTTTATAACTTTCAAAGATCGTTTTGGCACATCTCATAAGAATACTTTTGCTGAATAAGTGCAATTTGTAAGTCTTGCTGCATTCTATCGGCCGAACTCAAGCCACAGCCTTTATCCCGGGCAGTCAATCATTCAGCTAACGACCAATTATAGTTTAAAGACGCCTCCTTTGACTTCAACGGCCCCTAGCAGGAATAATGCGAAATACAGCATATTTATACCGATGCACGGGTCCCCGGACAGAGCTTTTTACCATAAAAAGAATGCACTAACTCCACGACACTCGGCTCTCTAAGTATCGCTTTGCGGTACACCTAATTCCCAAGCCCGATGTCCATAAAGTAAAGTAGCAGCTCCCAAGCCAAAAGGGGCCTGATTTCTCAAAAGGATGTAACCAAAGAACAATAAATCAGATCCCCGGAAAAACTGTGTCTTTATTGGAACAACTACTATCTTAATCTGACTTTGAGTTCCCGGATACCACTCACGGCCTGCGACTACCTAACTATGCTAGAAGTTCCGAGGGTTCGCTCAGGAATCGGCACGCACACGTCCGCGGTTCGCGCCCCTGCCCCCATCGGTCGGGCACTGACAGACGCCACGACAGAAGATCCATAACGGGAGTAGCGGCTGATTCGTTACATATATATATATACATATATAAAGAAGTGTTGGAATTATTCATTCTTTCTAAGAGTACTTCACAGCTTATTGGCCATTTAAATCTTTAAGCGACTTTTCTCAAAAACTTGGATTTTTCATGTTTGTGTTCCTTTTTTTCAATATCTATTAAACTTATGAACTCAGATTTTTTTTAATACTTATGTTATATTGTATACTTTAACCCAGGCATTTAATGATTTGTTGCGAATTGATTATTTTAGGCAGTGAAATCTTATCAAAAACGCTAATTTAAAAATGACTGTCAATAAATATTTAATAATTAATTTTCAGTTTCAGTTTCACTTAGAAATAAAATGGCCCGTTAAAATATTTAAAACGTGTTATGCTAACTACTCTAAAAAATCTAGACCTCTATCTTTCGCCATTTCTGAGAAAAAGGTACATAAAGTTGGTGAATTGAACATGGCGAAGATAGGGCTTTCCCGGTCCCCTTAATATAGAGCCAATACGCATGCGTGCTAGGAATAAACGGAATTTCTCCCTATTTTTCAGACTTTCGGGAAGAATTGGCGGATAAAACATGTTTTCTAGGAGTAAGGAAATTATTTGTTAAAAAATGAAGCATAATTTAGTATATATAGACGACTTTTCTGACAGTGTGGTTTTTGCGCTATGGACAGACGGACGGTCCTTACGGTGACTATAGGTGCTACGTATTTATACAATTGCGAACACACCTAAAAACGTTTGTATTAAAGTGATACTTATAGAAATGCGTTATTGATTTAGAAATATTTTTGAAATTAAAAAAAAAAGTGAAAATTAACTTTTCAAAGAAAGTATTCGGAATGTAAATGGCTTTCATTCAAAATAATAATTAAAATGTCTATATAATGCACAGTAAAACTCTGTTATTCTCTTAAATATTTATTTAAGTCAACAAAAATGGATTTTGAAAGTAAATTTGTTTACATTATATTTTCCTAATTAAAAAGTGGTAATTTTATTCATCCTTTAAAATGTAAATTTATTAAGGGTACAGTAGAGTCCTGGGAAGGAAAACACACCGCGATCACGCCATGCTATTTTAACACCAAATTCTCACAAATGCAGAAGGTACCATTCAACAGGAAATTGTGTGCACTTTTCAAGAAGGAAGGAAATTTTTGAAATAGTACTATATATTTTCATGTTATTTTAAAATGTAAATTGTTTATTTTAATTAATAAGTACATACAAAATTTATAATATTATTTGTCGAAAAGTAATTCGTACAAAATAAATCGAAAGTATTTTGCATATACATTTACCTGTGTTTATGCTGCATCAGGTGATGAAATATATAAATAAATTTGTTTGTTGCATTATTTTTACACCATATCATTCCCATGTGACGTCACATGAATATTGTCCTTAGGAAAATAGTTTTAAATGTATTGGTTTAATAAATGACGTAAATTTTACCATTAAATACGTTTCGCTTAAATAATTTAATTATTGTAAAGTTTTTTTTTTCTCTTTTAAGATTCACGTGTAAATATATTATTCAATTTGTTTGTTTTTAAATATATTATTCAATTGTGTTTGAGAAAATTATTAGTTGAGCTTTTTAAATATGAACTAATTTTCACCATTAAAAGTTTTTCCCGTGTAATATTTTAATTATTTTAGGCATTTTACCTATGACGATATTTAATATTTGGTCATTTTACATATGACGTAATTACCACTATAAAATGCGTTTCGCGTGTAATAATTTAATTATTTTAAGATTTTCTAACTTTTTTAATATTAAATTATATCATTAATATTCAATTATATCATTCAATATTCAATGTGTAAATACAATTTTTATGACGCAACTTTCCCTATTTCCTGCTTCTAACACGTGATCATTGGTTTAAGCTTTCATTTTTTTCTAATAGTCACGTGTGAATGCATTTTTTATTTGAGAGGAAATACAATTTTTTGCGCTGTTTTACAAATTGTCATCAACATAAAAAAATGAACTTTTCTAAATATGAAAAAAAATATTGCATAAAATTATGAAAATTTGAAATAAATAAATAAATAAATAAATAAATAAAAAATAAACCCTAAAAAAATAAGCGCAGTCTGCAAACCACAAGTTTATGAAGTATATCGCATCCCTACACATGCCGCTAGCATTGTGTAGGGATGATATGCCGGGAAAAAAGCGTGAAAAAAAGACGTTCGTCTGACATTAGCCTAAAACTTTTTAAATAGAACGATTTTTACCGACTTTAACAATTGTAATTCTTCGATTTAAAAACGGTCTGCTTCAGCGTGTTTATCAAACATTTCTCTATAATACTATCCATTTTCATATTTTTGTATGCTGTAGTTTTCATAATAGTAGCGAAGAAAGTTCTCGGGTCACAAAAAGTTTATTTACGGCAGCGGTGACAGCGTTAGTTAATTTTTTTAGAATAGAGAGAAACCATATTTCTAATTATGAAAATATATAATGAATTCGTATTAAAAAATTATGAAATATGAACTATATTAATTGTTACATAAAAGAACCACAATTGTCAAAAACATGAATGCGTATAAGTTTACAGCTCATTCCAATCAGTAGTTTTCAAGATTTAGTACATTTTACTTTTCTACTGTCTAAAGGGACCGTCTCTTATTGCCAAAACATCCACACAAAGGAAAATATTAGAAACTTACCTGAAAATTTTCATGGAGTTTTCTTTCATGTAAAGTGAATTTGTTCTAAATTTTGAAATACAACGTTTCTGTTAAAAATTCTTTGAAGATTTAGCAAAAGTGTATAAATTATACCTTTTGCGATCTGCTTTGATCCAAGGAACTAAAACATGTATCAAAAGTGGTTACTACAAATTTTAAATACGTGAATTTTTTACATTTAATATTCAAAAATTTCGGGCGTAATTTCATTGATGAACATTAATTGAAAAATTAATTAAAATTATGCATAGGGGTTATTACCTTTTGAAAAATCAAAAGTAGTACAACTTTTAATATGTGTACGAGCTCAATTTCAAAAATCGCATTTATATTCGAAAGCTAGATACACATCTTTCAGTCGAATAATATCTCTCCCATCTCTATGTGACAATTTGGTGATAAAATGGCACAGGGTGGTTTATTTATTTCTTCCCGAGGACTTTACATTAAACATCGCTTCTTTGATGTGAGATAATTTAAATGATAGATTAAAAACTGACAATTTAAAAATATCTTGTAAATAAAGCACAAACATTCAAAAGTACATTATTTAAAAAAACATTGTAACCTATTTGTTTTTTAACAGAAGTCTATTTCTAGAACTCCAAATGTGCGATTCACGAATTACGGACTATTCCGCCTGGTAATTTTAATGTTATTCTTAAAAACTAACCGCGTCCCAATCCGTTTTGTAGCAATTTAAAGTTAATGTAAAATAGGGAATTTCAAGCTTTAAGGGGACAAGTGACCTTCAAACTAATTTTTTTTATTTCACTTTAAATACTATTCAAGGGTACGTTATATAAATTATGGCATATATTTATCGCTCAAGAAATAAGACAAAAAAAATTGGGGGGGGGGGGGGGAAATAAGGAATTTTCTTGAATATTTTATGTGTTATGAAAAACTTTTCAAATGCCCATGAGCATACCATATCAATTAAAATCCCCAATATTTTTTATGCAAGTTGGTTCTATATATAAAAATAAAACTGTGCATCGAATTTTATATATTTGAATATAAATTTAAGAAAAATATATTTTCTAAATTATATGTAATTTTCAACATTTTTGCATCATATTTCTGCAATTAACTACCTTTAACTTTCCAAATTATATTTCGTTAAAAAAAAAAAAAAAAAAAAAAAAAAAAAAACGATGTACAGTTTCATGGCATATATAATGGCAAACAGCTTAACATAATTTGAGGATTTTAATTGATATGCAATGCGCATGGGACATTTTGAAAAGTTTTTCATAACGCAAAATAAAAGAAACATTTTCAAAAATTCCTTATTTTTCTCCCCAAATTCTTTTTAATTTCTTGTGTGATAAATATATGCCGTAATGCATATAGTGTGCCCTTGAATAGTATTTAAAGTGAAAAAAAAATATTAGCTTGAAGGTCCCTTGTCTCCTTAAACATTCATAATTCCTAAACTACTTGACCAAATGACTTTCCGTTTGGTATACGAAAGTAACATTTACTAAAAAATAAAATATGGCCTCAAAATTAGGTGTTAGTATTGAAAATATTTCTATATATAGTCGATTCCTTAATCAAAATTTAAGTATAGAAATTTGTATTTTGTAGATTTTATTACTAATCGATTGGTATCAGCCACATGTTTATATGATGATTTGCGGTAGAGTTAGTATTGTTGCTGCGCTTATTTTTTATTAGCAGTACTGTAACATTATGTAATATACATTAAAGTACACCGTAATAGAGTGATTTTAATGTTGCTTTAAAATATAGATTGTAAAGGTTAGTTTACTCTAAGTAAAGCGAATTAAGCGGTTTTCGCTTTTAAAGATGATAGAACTCAGGTGTTGTTCGCTCTTGATATTATATGCTACTACTGCAGTATTTTTTGTTATCTTTTTAAGAGTAAAAAGGTATGTTTAATAAAAATGTATTTAGTAATTAAAAATAAAGAAAATCATGTACTAAGATAAGATGCTGTTAAATCATACAAGGCGATTCAAAATTCCATGCCCAAACTTTAAGTGGTGTTAAGAGCATATTACAACAATCATTTTTTTTTTTTTTTTTTTTTTTTTTTTTTTGTATAGGAAACGAGGGTTAAAAAGCATTTATTTGTTAAAAAATACAGGGCGTATCACTGTAATCCGAATACAACTGTTGTTTATAATTTTAACAAAAATAAAGATATTTTAACGAACTTGTCAGCAGATTTACTTTTCTTTATGTTAAATGTAATTAAACCATAAAAAGTGATGGAAGTGTACAGTATGTCATTTAGTGAAACCTTGTGTATTGTTAAATTCAGGTATATGTAGCCTCTATAGTTCAGCGCTATTTGGCTATGAATGGTAAACATTTTTGTCTCTTATACTGATACTGTTACATTTTATTTAAAGGAAGGTAATTGTGTTGCGAATTTTGTTAAATATCTTCATTGTTGTTAAAGTTATGACCAAAAATCCGAATTCGAATTGGAGTGAGGTACCTTGGATTTCTGATTAAATAAATGGATTGTGATCCTAATAAAAAATCATTTGTTGTAGGTTACTCTGGAACTCTTAAAGTTGTGTGTGGTATTTTGAATCACCCTGCATGTGAGAAATTCTCATTTCTAAATGTAATCAATAAAAATCTCATCCACTTATGAGAAAAATTCAAGTCACATCGTTTTCGTAATGATACGTGTAAAGTTATTTTTTAAAAAGTTCAAAATGTACTTTAAAATTTCCTTTCTGGCATTTTTTTAAAACTGAAATTCATGTTAATATGTGAACCAGTATTACAAGAATTTCAATACGTGAAATTTGAAATTGAATTTCCAAACTAAAAAAATTATAGCAAATAAATTTTTTTTAAAGGGAGTTGCGTTTTGCAATTGATTTGTTTTTACTTCATTTTACGTTAACTTTATGTTTTTTTTTTTTTTCTGAAACCTTACAATTCATAAAATATTAAGTTTAAGTTGGCGAATATGTGTAGTAATTGAATTAGAATTTGAAAATGTGCTATCCTGATACGAATAAAAATTTACTAGTCATACTTCTTCATTAGACCACACCCAAGTACTTTAAGTGATACTTATTTCCTACATTAATCTTATAAATTCTGTCCTCTGCAGATTTTCTTAAGAATTTATTTTAATATATAAATGGTCCAACAAACATTAATTTTGTTGAAAATGTAAATTTATTTGACATCTTGTGAGAAAGAATGATCAGAAATAAATGATGTCTATCATAAATTATCCCAAGAATGAAAAGAAATTCGTAAATTTCTAATATAGGCAATCTAATAACGTTACTTTAGATCAGAATATTCGAAGAGGTTTGTTAAAGATCTGTTGTACTTAATGAGTTTGTAGCTCGTGATATCGAGCACGCATAAAATTTTAATATAAGGTAAAATAACAAAATAAAAAAATCCAAACACATGTATAATTTCAGCTGCAACTGCTATAAAGAAAGCAAAAGTAAAGGTTTCATTCTCGGAAATGTTTTTGCACACGTATATGGTTTAATTATCCGACTTCCATCAAAGTGATTGCATAATTCGTTCGCACACACACACATATACATATATATGTATGTCCGCACATAACTTTTGAATAGATTCTCGGATACACAGGATGTTGCCGAAATCAACTGAACAAATTCAGAGGGGTGATAGTATACATCAACAGGATGAAAAATTATCATAAAACATAGGGTCGCAGACCACGGTGCGTTTATTCGGTGGAAATCACAAAATCAAACGTCGAGAGGACAGTGATCGAGGAAGAGAGTGGCCAAACCAATGCGAGGATTACGTGCACTGCGGTCGAGAAGATGAAACCTTCTCGTATGAAAATTTTCCATACGTATGGGGAAAATAAAAGCAGCGAGCAAGTATTCATTAATGAGCATTCAAGAATTCGCGGTCTTTAAACTTTATGTAAATGAAACAAGATGTCAGATTACACGAACGACGAATATGCTGATTTACGACCTAGAAGGTGGCAATGGTGTTGGTGTTATTATGGCGGCCGATTATCTGCACGAGGGATATAGGTCCGAGGGAGAGTGCCATCCGTGGGGGTCTTTCTAAGAGAACCTAACCCGTATTTACGCATGGAAACCCAAGGTTCGAAGAAAACCACGGAAACTCCGAACGATTAGGCCGATGGGCGTGATTGATTTCGAACCCAGCACCTCCTGTCTATCAGCTACCAGGTGGAAATAGTTGGATGTACCAAGAGAAATATCCGATCAGGCGTTGTCCGCACCATACCACCTTCACAAACATCGATCGACGGCTGCGGAAGACGGGATCCTTTCAAATGACGAAGCGTAATTCAGAGTAATCATTTCAGTAAGAACGCAGTGTGCGCACACCTGAAACAGAAAATCGAGTATTGCAACGGTTTAATGTTTCTCCGTCGACCAGTACACGATCGGTTGGAGCTGAATGAGTATTCAGTACGAAACAATGTGGAAGGTTCTGCGTGCATAAAACATGCACCCTTCCACGCGCAGAAGATTCAACTCCTAGGCGATTCCGATTACCTACTTCGGGTAGAGTTTGTACCCTCGGTGCTTGAGGCCACACAATATGATTCACAGTTTCCTGCCACTGTTTTATTCTCAGATGAAGACTGCTTTACAAGAGAAAGCGTGGCCAATACGCAAAATGCTCATATGTGGTCGTTCGAAAATCCCCACAGAACTGTCTCGTCGAAAGTGCAACACAAGTTCGTTATTAACATCTGGGTAGGGATTTGCTGACTTCATCTTTTGGAACCGTACCTTCTGTCCGAAAGCCACAATGGCACAAATTACATTGTTTACGTACAGCACGTCCTCCCGGACTTGATGCAGGGAATGCCGGTCACTGTGCTATCGAACATGTGATTCGTGCATGATGGTGATTGCGGTGTGTAACCACCTCAATGCTACATATCCCGAGAAGTGGATTGGATGCGGCGAACCTGTTGCTTGGCCTCCACCCTTTCTGGTCCTTAATCCCTTGGATTTCTTCTTCTGGGGCCACCTGAAGTCGGCTGTTTATCAGACGCCTCTGGTTACACTGGAAGATCCGACAGCACTGATTGCCGTCGCTTCAGCACACCGGATATGTTTGAATGTGTCCGGCAATCCTTTGTCCGTCTGTGTCGGCTGTGCAATGACCTTAGCAACCGCAACTTGGAACAATTCCTATAAAAA
This sequence comes from Maratus speciosus, assembly GCA_963932465.1. Classification (NCBI taxonomy): domain Eukaryota; kingdom Metazoa; phylum Arthropoda; class Arachnida; order Araneae; family Salticidae; genus Maratus; species Maratus speciosus. The sequence continues at coordinate 139,808,770 of OZ010787.1, read as the reverse complement.
TGTCTCGTCGTCTTCTTTGTGATGTTGAACTGTAGTGCTTTGTAATCCTGCTTTACGCCAAATAAATATTTTGCTACTTATTATTGGTCCTTTTTGTTCCACTCGAAGTTCCAGCCTTCATAATTATTTTTGCGACCTTTCTCTCACAACGCGTTTTGCGACCCTATGATCTATAGCCTTTTTTCATCCTCTTGATGTCTACTATCATCCTTCTGAATTTGTCGGTCGAATTCGGAAACACCCTGTATGTATACATATATATTTTTTTCAAAGGACTCTTTCTGGTGGTGTTCCCGTTTCAATTTCATTAATGTCCACATTACTATGCTTGACTTGTCACAGGGTCTCTACTGTCTTTAATTTTGAGGACTAGTATTTTGGAAGAGCAATATTTGCCTTATAGAAAAATACTTGTAAATTTGAACATGTTTCGTACGTACGAAGTAACAAATAGAATAGCGCTTTATGCTCTGACGGTACTGAAAAGTAACATTTAGAAAAAGTTATGAAATTCAGTTAACGCATCAGTTGAACTTCCTACAATTTAGCACGTTATATCAATTTATGCAACAATTCGTAAAACAATTTATTTTTTCTAAATTTTAGTGTTTAAAATATTTCGTTCTTTCACTTTCACAAACAGATGGCCCATTTTGTAGAAATTGGTAAGGGCATAATTAACTGCCTTGCCTTTTTTTAACTTGTAGACAGTTGTAACCACAAAGATTATTGGCTAATTCATTACCTGCAGGCGCTTAATGGAAAAATTCTTAAATTTATTAATTTATAATTAAATTATAAAGATAATGAAATGCTGCACTGGTATTGGAAACACACCTATATACATAGTTTTATAGTTTTATCATATCAGGAAAGAAATTAAAAATCGATTACAAAATTCCATCTCTACATACAAACAAGAAAGAAAAATGATTCGTCAAGCATAGATTATGAAAAACTTTACAACACATTAAAAATAACATAAGAAAACGTCACCGTTTAATATGGCAAAAGATGAGTCCTAGATACTTTACGTTATCATTTTCCAAAAGAGTTATTCTTTGTATAAATTAGGATATAATATTAAACAATTTAGAGTAAGTTTTAGATACTTCACATTATCATTTTCCAAAAGCATTATTCTTTGTATAAAGCAAAATTATTTTAAACGAATTGTTGTCTATAGTGATTGTCAGTGTACTTTTACAACAATTTGAAGATTTGTACCGCATGAATTATTAAAAGGGACAGAGAAACTGTCTTCTAAAGTTATTTGGTAAGTTATTATTTTTAGAGTTATTAAGTTATTATGGTGAGTTTTCTGTCAATGAATTTATTGAATATTATAATCCTATTCTGAAAGAAATTTAGCTAATATGTAGCAAATAAACTATTTTTTTAAAGAAAATGAAATTGGTAAGTATAACGCGTTAATAAGAGAATTAGATAATAGGTGGAGAGTTAATTCTTACAAGAGTTGGTGGTAAACCACACTGAAGATTTTCAGTTATCTAATAATGTGTAATTTTTTAATATTGCAATATAGCTCTATGATTAATTTAAATAATTTGTACTAAGTAAGTTATTTTTAGTGTCTCATTGAAATACATTTTTCAAGTGGAAACTGAACTGAAACCGAATTTGTGACCTTATCCGAGTTTCAGATGAAAACGTAATTTTCTGAGGTGAAAATTTTAAGCTAATGGTACATGCATACATGCAATGATGTTATTATTTATTCACAAATGCACATACCAGTGTACATACAAACTTAAGTAAATGCTTGTATGTGCGCATTTTTATCCTTTTTATTATTATTTTTAAGTAACAATATTATTCAACTGTTATTATCCTTTAAAACATAATCGCAAGCATTAATTAATTATTAACTATCCAGTTATCCATAGGGTAAATATTTTGCGCATGGTTTCAAAATGTTTAATAATTAGATTTTGATTTGTTAAAAAAAAATCATTGAAAATATGAGGCTAAAAGAGAGAAAATCGCATTCATTCTTGGAGGAGACCAGGAGAGCAATATTGCCAGTTGGGCTACTTTTTAAAAATTCATATTGCTTGATTGCTACCACTTTTTAAAAATAGTATAATTGGGCTTATTTTCACTTTATTTAATCAGTCATTGAATAAGGCGAATAATACTGCTTTAAAAAAATGATAGCAATCAAGCAATATGAATTCTTTAAAAAGTAGTGAACTGGCAGTACTGCAGGAGAGTGGAAACAATTTTCGATTTTTAGTTAATATAACTTTGGTAGGAACAAAATACATTTACTATATGATTAAATACACTTTTAAACTAAAATGAGGAATATATTTAATATGTTGTCGGTGTTTTATTCTAATTTTAAGGCAGTGACATCTCATTTATAAACAGTTCACATGGGACGCATTTAAAAAGCTCTTATCTGAGGGAGACGTCGCGTCGTCGCATAGGATATATATATATATATATATATATATATAACCATTATATAATTCTAATTCATCAGCATTTTCTTTAAAAAAAAATTAATATATTGAGCATCAATACATTACACTGACATTATACAAAATAAAGCAGGATCATCTATTTTTAATTTAATGAATCATTAATGAATTGTTTCTACTATAATGTACCAATATACTGATCACCAATGTATGATGAATTAAAAAACTTTCATAATTGGCGAAACGGAAAAACAACAGGAAGGCGAAATTATTTAAATAACTAGTAAATAATTAAATATGCAGGGAATCATAATTTTTTTTTAAATATTGTAAAACCAATTGTAACCAAAACAATTTAACCAATGAAATAAGACCTGATATAATGGATTAATGTCATCATCAACAATTCTTTTGCTCAAAATATATGTTCTCAAAATTTAAAAACTTTAATTCAATAAAGGAAAAACTACAAATGATCACAAAACATAAGAAAAATTACGAATAAAAATGGAACTAATGACTGGTAACTCATTATCAAGGGCAATATTATGAAAGCATTAGTAAATTGCGGACTATTAAACCATTTAAATACATGAAAATTTACCAAATTTGATGCAATAACCAGTTATAGACAAGAGATACAAAAATCCAACTAAATAATGTTGAACTAATAAAAGAAGCATAAAAAACAAATAAAAGATCAATTGGATGGATGTAGAAGGAAGCTTATAGTACATTTCACTTCATCAGGGGTACATGAAATACAAATATAAGCAATACACAGTCAATTTCTGTAAAAGAATCTAGCTATAAGCTGAAAAATTAATTGTTTTATGTAGCCAATCGACTATAAACCAAGCCATAAAAAGTGAAAGAAAGAAATAATTAATCAATGTAAGACCCGTACAGATCAACATCATGCACAACATAATCTAAAATGGAACATGTGAATTAAAAAACTTACTCAGCAAGAGAATTTTTATCACCATATCTAAATCGCAAACACATGTCCCGTATATCACAGCGGAAATCCCGCCTAATTAAATGGTCACAGTTAAAAGCGAATCCATACGGTTTGAAATCATCATACCAAGTAAATAATGCTATTATTGATACAAATATAATAATTATAAATTATCGTAATTAGTCTAAATATTATAATTTATTTTATATGCTAACTGAAGAATCCTAGATCCAATTATTACAAAATAGGACAAAAGAAGTAGATATCTTAAATAAATAGGTATAAATGAAGAAAAATAATATAATATATGATGGCAACAAAATTATTTTAGAACTGAAATTAAATAATCACATAATGCTGCCATCTACCAATAATTCATTATGTTTAACATTTCTTTCCCTTTTCACTTTCCAAACTAATATAATTAGAAATAATTAGTAGTGCTGCCATCTGCCGGAGATTATCGAAATTAATTATGTAGAAAAATTGCATTTTGCATATTTTTGATCCACTTTAATTCATATAAAAAAAACAGCACAACGTTAATAATTCTAGATCTGCTCATCAGAATATCGGTAATAATCATTTAGCATCTATAATGTAATGTTTTTATAACTATTTTTAAATTATAATTCAGGTAAAATTAAGTAAATTAATAATAATATTAAATAAATTATAAATATAATAATATAAAAGTATGATACTATCATTCTCTTAATAAATTTAATTTTATATATATTAAATTGTCTCTTTACATATGAAGGGGGTGTGAGGGGGTCATATACATCCAAAATATAACATTTTTACATGTTTATAAATACATGTATCATATACACAATTAGAGTCCACTATTTATAAATTATAATATTTTGAATTAATGAAATTGATTGTAAATTAATATAATATAAATGTTTTATGCAGTACTAAGAACAGCAAATTCATAAGGACCAAAATATACATTGAAACTCATTAATACAATGTACCTTTCCCTTTTTTTAAAGATAGTTTTATTAAATCAACATTTGCGTATAAATTATCCTGACAACGCCTCCCTCCTCCATAATATAACATGTACCCACCCAGCCAACCTACTTAATTTTTAAAAAATATATTTTTTATTTTTAATTTTCTTTTGTTATTTTTAATTTTTTAAATTTTTTATATATATTTTTAAATACGCAAAGTGTTAATGGTAACTTACAAGAAACTTCCCTACTATCCCCATTGTTTAGATCATTAATTAACTAATTGTAGATTAAGGAATATATGAATTTCTCAGGAAAACCATTATTTAATGCATCAAATATTAATTGTTTAATGTTTTATTTATAAGATGTGAGGAACATAAACTCTTGATTCTATACAAATGATTAAGTAGTATATTACGGTAAACTGAAATATGTAGACAGGATTTAAAATAATGCGTTAATAATGTATTAACTTTGAGTTGAAAGTCTTTACGTTTGACATAAGGATCAGTAATTGTTTTGTTTTGTGCTATTTTGATTTTTAGATCTAAAAAGTTAATAGTATTATTTGTTAAAAGGTTTTCTATCAATTCTAAGTTAGTTAGATAATCTACAGAAAATTAAGGAATACTTGATTGGTTAGAGTAAATTAAAATTATGTCATCAGTGTAACGATACATAAGTATACTATCATTACAAAAATTACGTTCATATTGATATAAATATAAATCTGATATCAGACTGGATTTAGATCTGCCTTGTGGTATTCCGACTATTTGTATATAAATATTATTATCTTGTAAGATGTAGTTATTGTATATTAGGAAATTAGTTAAAGTGCCAAAATATTTTATATCTATATATGTAGGAAGAATTAATTTATTTTTATATGTTTTAAATAGTGTATTAACTTATATACCGTATTTTATGGAAGAAACGCTGCGGCGTTTACGAGTTTAAAAGTTAGTTTTTTTCCAAGTACGGCGTTTACGATTTTTTTTTTAAATACCAACTGAGTTTCCTTAATTTAAAAATTCATAAAAATATTTAAAATCGAATTTAAATATTTTAAATAAACTTCAGACATCTTAAGATATTAAAAACGAGGCATCCTACATTGCTCAGAAAACTTTGATTAAAGTTATGTCAATGTGACGCTGTCGACAAAAATAGCGTTCCGATGGATGCGGCGTTTACAACGGGTGCGGGATTACGGTATTTGTAAGCTTATTCAGGCCAATTTAAAGAGTGCGACGTTTCTTCCATAAAATACGGTATATATATATGTGTGTGTGTGTGTGTGTTGGTGTGTGTGTGTGTGTGCGTGTGTGTGTGTAAAGTTAACATCTGTCATTTAATTTATTTTAATTACTTATTTGACTAAAACTAGTACTATAATATATATTTACCTTGAAGAAACATTATTTTCTGTACTTTACATTAGATTATGCCAATTAATGTTTAAGAAAACACTCATCAATATTATGTATTTCTCAAGTGATGTTTATGAACGAAATTTTTTAATTCATTAAAATGCATGACTGCAGTCGAAAAAAATAGAGTCTATATCAAAAATATAAATTACCATTTCGTTATTACTGATGCTTGAACATTGAAAAACCGATAAAAACTGAGAATGGGAAACGCGTATAATCGAAAGTCTAATCAATGAGAGATTAAAATTTAAATTTCTGTAAAAATTTTCGTAAAAAAAAAAAAAAAAAATGGAATTTTACTTTGATGAATATTATTCTTGTAAACATAAAACATATAAATCCTAACTTATTATTATACAGCCAATGAAGTTCCCTTCTCACAAATATAATAGTATAAACAGCGATAATAATAAGGGATTTAATTATAAAGTGTCAGAAATGGAATAAATTTCTGAATAGGAACAAAAATGCATCTTTTAACAAAAGCTATATTGTTAATATAATGTTTACAAGTTGATCAACAGTTTTATAAAGCTAATTTTTTTTCCTCTTGCAAAAATAAATCCAAACACCAAATTGATAGCAAATTTAAGAAAACAATAATGAATTTTCAGTTAAATTTTATTTGCTTATTTATTTACTTTTTGGTGTTCAGATCATGTAGGACTCCCTTCGATATGTTTTAGTCAACCATATGATGTTTTTACTTATATTATAAAAAAAAAAAAGAGAACAGTTATTGCTATTGCTGGCTCTTTTATTGTCTTAAATACTGTTTAAAAAATCAAACAACGATGGAATGAATAAAAAATACCCGTAAACACCATAGGCAGAAATTCTATAAGCACTCTCATACGAGACCCGACTACAATTTCCGTGTGAGTCGAATGTTCCGCAGTTTTTTCACCGAAACCAAACATCCGCCGATATTCAGATTTAGGACCGAAACTAGCAGGAAACGAAAACGAAAATAAAACATTCGGTCGGACGCTAGTTATTTTAACATTTTGAAATAAAAACATTAATTTTCTCTGCAACACGAACCTTTTTATAGTGAACCAATTTATAAAACCCTGCCGATAAAAACATTTCATACCCAATATATTCATGTTAAACTTGACTATTTGCAATGTAATAGAAATAAAAGTATAATATTTCCGCCGTTTTGCTGTATATTACTGCTATAGATAGACGTAATGTAATTAATAAACATTTTAATTTTATTTAATGCGATAGTGGTAAAAATACCTACGCTGGGTAACAAATAACAAGGTAAAAGCCATTTGTATTCATCAGGTATAACTCATCTTGAAAGTTAAAAATGAAAACATTTATATTATTGACGTATGAAAACAATTATATTAACATTGCGTTAAGCTCTTTCGACTATATATTAAGTAGTACTTGAATCTCGTGATCTTAATGAAATTAAAAGAACCTTTTACCACATAAATTAAGTTAAGAAAAATCTGAAAGTGACATTTCTAATTAGTCTGGTGACAAAACACATTTTTATTTATGTGACTTACAAAGTGCAGCTTAATATTGAATTAACGATCCACTTGTTTGGTAAATCTTACAAAATTCAGTTGAAGGGTCTGAAAATTAATTCTACTGATTAGGGAATACAATTAAATATTTCTAAAATTAAATTAATGTTTATGCTTCAGGCATTTACAGAGCAGCTTAACGAAAATTATACAAGGAAAATGACATTTTTTATGTTTTAATTAATATATTCGACAAAATATATTTTTATCTATCATAAAATGATTACAAATTTACATTTTTTAAATAAGTATTGTATTTGTAATATTTCTGCCAGTTTACGGTATATCATTATTATATATATAGTCTTATTATAATTAATAAACATTTTAATTATATTTAATACAATAGTGGTAAAATACCCGCGCTGGGTAACAAACACAAGGAAAAATCGATTTGATTTCGATAAATATAACTCATCTTAAAATTTAGAAATGAAAATAATTATATTAATAGGAAACGTTGCACTAAGCTTTTCCCAACATTTATCAAGTAATACTTGAATCTGTGTGCTCTTAATTAAATTAAAAAAACCATTTACCTGTTAAATTAAGTTAAGAAACAATTTGAAAATGAAATTTCTAATTATTCTGAAGGCAAATCAGTTTTCATTTAAGTGACTTACAAACTGTAGTTTAATAATGAGTTAAGGATACATTTGTTTGGATAAATTTAGGAAATTTAGTGGAAGGGTTTAAAAAAATCTATTGTTTAGGGAACACAATTAAATATTTATAGAACTAAGTTTATATTTATGCTTCAGATGTTTATAGAGCAGCTTATTGAAAATTATACTATAGAAAAGAAATTTTTAATATTTAAATTAATATATTCGACAAAATATTTTTAATTATCATACAATGTTTATAAATTTCCATCGTTTAAAAATATTGTAATTGAAAAGTTGTGTAAAAAAATTATATAACCTTACTAAAGCCATTTTTCGCCAATTAATTCTATTTGAATTATCTGTAGAAATTAAAATATCATAACTTCATCATAACATTGACTGATCAACTTCAGATGGTATTCTTTCTATAAAAATATTACATCAGTGTTTTTAAAATTTGGAATTTGCAAAGATGAAACAATCATAATTTTAACAATACAAGTTTTAGTAATACACTGTATCGTATGAAATGTTTCAACTCTTTGCCAGAAAAATCTCACACATTTTTTGATTGGAAAATTACGTCTGGGTCTGTAAAAAGTTGAAACATCAATATCTGGATATGAATAACTATTACATTAATAATATAATTTGTTCTTTCACAAGCTTTTATTTAAAAGTATGGTTAATTAAAAATAAAAATGAGAAAAAGAAATTTTAAGCAAATGATAAATTATTAATTGAGTTAAATACTTTTACAGTTGCCTAAGATTCCAATCTTAATTAATAAAGCCTTAACTGAAATGGAAAAAGTAATAAAAAATATGCCACAATTTGTGAAAAAAAGGATTATTTTAAATAAACTATTTTAAAACATAGACTTTTAGCATTTAAACAGTACAATTTAAACTTTACTTTTTTACTGCATTTCCAGTAGCATCAATTATTTAAATCCGCAAACTTTAAAAATTTGGGTATTTATAGTTGATAAAATAACGTTACCGAGTGCTGCCTATTGACGTAATTATGAAACTTTAGGTACTCCCTAATAAACTGGAGAAACGATTCAATGAATTGGACGGGCGGTCTTTATGCAAAAAATAACTCCCGCATACATTAGATACCGTGGTAAATATATTCTTAAAAGAAGTTTTATAGAAAAAAAGGGCCACAAATTTACAAAAATTTACAGACTCCCCCCCCCCCCCCAATATATATAAAACGCATTTAGCAAAAAAAAAAGCTAAGTGCTAATAAAATACACATTTATGACCATTAGTGACAGTCATTTAGTCAGTAATCTTACAATGACAACTTCAAAAGTTGAGGGAATTGCATCGAAGTGTTGAGCGGAATTTTCTCTTTAAAATCAACTTAAATTTACAGATTTTAAATAGCTCCACAACTAAAAATATCTGGAGGTCTGACAGGCAGTTGTATATTGGTGACCTTTTTTCTAAAATCGCGTTTCGAGAACATATACCACAATATCCACCATGTGAGGAAGCTCTTTCTTGCATAAAGACTGTTCGTGTTATTTAATGGAGTGCTTGAAGATGTGAAGCAATTGAGTTTCGTAGTAAGATAAATATGCTGCCGGTGACAGAACATGTTATTAGATTTAACCGAGTTGATTTTTAAAAAAAATCCCGCTCCAGAATAAATTACGCATAAACCCGCACCTTATAATTTTATTATTTTTTTAACACAATCATAGTGATTGCAAAGAAATCATACGAGCTGTGATTTTTCCAACTGAGTGAAAAGTTATCTAAGGCCGGGAAGTCATATCCAGTTTCAGAAACTTTGGCGTAAATGCCATCTACCAATCAGAAACCAGGCTCAAACTGCAGCAATTCACGCAGGCAACTATTTGGCAATAAGATCTGGTCTACCATTTGAAACAAATCAACAGCATAAACCGTAGATAAAAGGATTCCAATTGAAGTTCTTTTATTAATAATCGAATGATGCGTTGTTACACTTTTTACTATATTTAACGCAATCATACTGATTAGCAACGACATCATACCAGTTTAAATATTTATAACTGAGTAATAATGTATCTGAGGGAATTGTGACATCTGGGTCTCCCCCAGGTAACTCGATAGGTGGAGCATTGGGAATTTAAGTCTCTCCACCTAGACATTTTTTTCACTCAATTGGAAAAATTACTTCTTGCATGATTTCTTTGTCACACCTTATAGTCACGTTTGATGAGGGTTAACTGAACATCCAGGATTGAACAACGAAATTTCTTTAATCCCAAAATCGGAATCTGTAACCATTCTGGGATTCTTCAAATAACAATATGTTTTGTCTCAACAAAGGATTTTCCAACACTATTCATAATTCAACTCACAGTGAACAAGAAAGAATACGTCAGTCGTTCATGAAAATCCCGTGTTAACAACTGCTGAATACGTGACAGTTTGTCCAGGTATTCCGGAACATTTAAAAATAAATTGTCAAATATGAAAAATTCGGCAGCTCAGTTGTTGGAAATTTTACGTAATTTCACGGAATTTTAGTGAAAATACGCAGCTTAGATTGGAGAATTTCCGATTATTTACAGCTTAGATTGGTGAATTTTAAAAAAGTTATAGCTCAGATTGAAGCATTTTCCATGATTTGGTGAGAAATGGACAAATCGGATATTTCGTCAAGAATCGGACAAAACTACTGGAAGCACAGTTGCGATATATAGTTTAACGAAATACTGCTTACATTTGAGAATTTTAGTTGACGTTAATTTAGATTTTTTATATTAGAGTTTTCCGCGATTCGATGGAAAAGGGGCAAACGAAAAAGGAAAATGTTAGAACAGTTTTTACGTAAAATTATGTGTATATTGTCGACTTCTCTTTATAGTGTAAATGATAACATATATAACGCTTCTGGGAAACAGCAAAATTTTGCAAAAAAAAAAAGGAATGAATCTCTCTCCACGCTTCCTCTTCCATTGCCTCGGTATAAACGCATACTTTCTTTTTCTCTGGGATGGATATCTCACGATCATTTAGCTTAAATTTCATTATCATTTTAGAAGAACATTGTTCATCACTTGTATAAGAGATTGGATATTCTACAAGCTCCTTCAAATTTCAAAATTTCTAAAAATCTCCATTCCCATCAATGAGTTCCCAATCAAGAGCGATCTTATAAACTTGGAGTCTTTTTAAGTGGCGAAGTTTATGAAATCAAATCTCCTGTGCTCATGTGTTCTTTGTGTAGTTTACGATAAAGGACCATTTTGTGGTGCTCAGGCAATTTCTGTTGTAAACGTTTAACCCTACACTGCACAGAGATGCATTGGGGAGAGTAGCCATATTTGGACCGCCGCTTTAAATGGACCGTTGCCATTCTGCCGTTAATTACAGAAAGAGAAGCCATCTACCGCTGAAATTCTACTCATCAGAATGATGTCATTTATGATTAGAAGAAGCACCCGCCTACCATGTGCTATTTTCAGACAATTATAAAAAAACCCTAAAGTTAGCTGTTTTGATCTAGTTTTGCGATACTAAACGCAAGTGAATATTTTAAAACTATGGTAAAACGAATTTGTTTGATTTCATTTTTATTCTTAGTCTTGAGATTATCTGTTATAAAAAATGGCGCAGTTGTCTTAATTGGGACAATTTAAGTTGCTTAAATTGGACCAAATGTACGATCATAAATTTGAAAAGTAAGTAATGAATTTCGAGGGCGGTACGCTTTGTACACTATTTTTTGTACTTTTTAAATATTTTATAATGGATTACTATCTTCATGGATGTTTTTGATTTCTTTTTTTTTTTTTTTTATATCTGGATCAATTTTTTTATTCAGTTTAGGCCTTTATAAACATAAAAATATTGTTACAAGTTTATGCGATAAATTTTCTTTACAATTTTTTTTTTATCTTGTAGGTATTTGTATTTATTTTCTTTGAATTCTTTATTCCTGCGGCGTATTTGTATTAAAGAGTAGAATTCAAGCATTTTCCTCCTGGAGGATATTTGCGGTTCCGTGAAGAAGGGGGGCAGACTTTTTACAGTTCTGCAGGGTGGAATTACACTGTTTTGCCATTAAAACGCAATAGATTCAATTATCAACCCAGCAAAGAAAGAAACTGTGGGCCATCAGCTGGAAAAAAGAAGGCAGCCAGCACTGCCATCAGCAGTAAAGTGCAATGGTGCCATTACTTAAACCTGTACAAAAGTGTCCGAGCGAAATGCAGCTGGCCCATCAGTGATGACCAACAGCAGGCCAGCATTGGTATGCCATCACATTACTTCAATCCGGCACTTTTCCTGCAGTGCTAGCACCTGTCCCACTGCTATTCCTTTGCTGGCCCAGCACGTTCCCTTACAAAAATTTCTTATAGAATTCTATAAAAAAACTAAGTATTACGGCTCTTTTTTCTATAAGCTAGTTTCACCAAGAGCTATAGAAATACCTGTAGAAGTGTCTATAGAAATATTTGAACTTGCAACGGTTTCCATGGGGTCACCCTCCCAAGTACTAACCACGCTCGATGCTGTTTCGTTTTTGTTATAGGAAATGAACAAGTACTTTCAGCGTATGCTATGACCGCTCGACGTTTTCAAGCTCTCATTACACAATTTAGGTTTGTTCTTTTGTGATTTACGTTCCCAATCATTAAACTGGTATAGAAATTATTGTGTTGTATCCTATATATTTTATACGCTTTTTTTATTATTATTGATTCTGAACTGTGTAAATTATGAAAATCGTTTTCTTTGTAAGTTAGTAAGACCAGATTTAAGGTGAAAAAAAAAGTGCGTTGAAATAAAGAATTTATTTGTTTATTCATTTACTTATTTATTTTGGTGGTGGCAATGGTGCTATATTATTTATATTTAAAAAAAAAAAATTAAGCTTCATAACTTAAATTGTGTTAAGATATTCATTTCAGATTTGTGTTCAAATACTCAATGTCTTCAACATTTGCAAAAACACCTAGCGTAAAGGTTCCCAGCAATAATACTGCAAAAGTTCGTGCACTTCCATGTAGTGGTGGGCCAGCGCATGAGATAAAACGGAAGCTCACCAGAATTTTATCTGATGATTTCCAACACCAAAGTTGACTGAAGCTGTCCAGCAGTGGTCATGCAGTGGTAGACCATTAGCATGCACTTCTCCATCACTGCCAGCACCTATCTTGCTGCTGGCCAGCAATTTCCTCTTTGCTGGGAGACGCAATTTTTTTAATAGAGCATATTTTTAAATACTTTTTAAATATAATGTTGAAAGTGTTGAAAACGACACACACAAACGATCTGGAAGGCAAAAACCCGTGACAGCAAATGCTGTTAAAGATATAGGAAACGAAAAGGAGAGAATACGTTGTGAAGAAATGGACCTGCAAGAAAGATGCAGCTACAACCCCCCGCCCAAAAAAAAAGCCAAAAGATCATTATAAATTCTGTCTCCGTTGCTAAATTCAGCCAAATCAAAGTACAGAGGGAGCGAAAAAACAGCTGTATTAACATCTTCGTCATATAGAGTAAACCTTCCTATAAAAAAATAACGACAATAACGAAGTTCTCACAGCGCAAAAACAATTGGAACATCAAGTTTTAAAAAATAGGAGTAACGCAATTGAAGAAAAAATAATGGAAGGGAAGAACTACAAACATCATGTAAAGAAAACTTCTGTTTAAAAAAATGTCTAATAATTCAGAATCTAAAAAGGAAAATCTAGACAGTGATAATTGTTTTTGCCTAATTTGTAAGCAAAATAAAATAGCAGAAATGATTCAGTGTTCAGATTGCCAAATACGGTTCCATGTTGGGAATAAAAAATGAATAAGCGAAATTCATGTGTAAGCTTTGCATCACTCCTTACATGATATTCAAGTAACTGGCAATTAGTTCCACAATTTCTGTTCTCAATTATTGATACTTTGATTTATATTTTGAATAAATTTTGATTTAAAACAATTACTCTTATTTTCAGGTATTTAATTTCATTATATTTCATTGCTGTTATTTTGTTTGATAGTTTCATTAATCACAAACTTTGCTTTTAATAAAATTAGCTTATTCTCTAGTCATTAATACAACCTGATATTTTTTGGTCCAATTTAGGAGACTGGGGGTCCAACTTAGGCGACCAGTTGCTGAATATGTACCACTTTTGACAAATTTTTCAAATTAAAATAAAATTTAGGATTTTCAAAAAGAAATTGCTCTAAGGGTTTATTTAGTTAGTAGATGAATAGATTGACCTGGTGTAGTGATGTTTTTCAGATATTCCAAAAATTAAGCGAGTTACACCTGAAAATAAGTAAAGTGGTCCAAATTCGGCCACTCTCCCCTGTATAAACAAATTTTAGTTCCCCCTTTAATAAATAAATTCAATTAAAAGATACCACTATATTCAAATAAAAATATTCGCCTTATGGAATCACGAAATCTGTAGATAAATATGGCGAGTAACTTCTCTATTCCTATCTATCTATTCTGTCTAATCCTAAATATTTGAATTATAAAGCGTACTTAAAAAAATAAAAATTCGCGCAATGTAAGGTCAATTCACTCGCTGGTGTGAACAACTTTCGCTTGGTTTCTTATCCAGACTATCCTTTTTCCTCTAGTCATGTTTAGAATAGATCTTTCCATACTTCCCTCTGTTGTTTATAATCTTTGTGCCATCTGTTTTGCTAGCATCCATGTTTCGGCTCTATACGTTAGTGCCAGGGTCGTACTGGCCCACCGGGCAACGAGGCAAATGCCCGGTGCGCCCCTCGTCGGATTTTCTTTTTCTTTTTTTTTCTTTTTTTTAGAACCACGCTTAAAAGTTTCTGAGCGGCAAAAAAATTTCATTTGATGTTTTTAAAAACGTATCTACGAATGATACTTTCTAAGGAAACTAATAACAATTAATCACGTTTTATATGTTATATTTACAGAATGTGCTTCCTTTAAGAATTTGCGTCTCGAACTGTTGCACGCTATAAAGGTATTTCTAGACATTGGGAAAGTCAACGATGAAAGAGGTAGAATGTGATCTCAAAAAAACAAATTTTAATTTTTATTGGACCCATTTTGACACGAGGCGTCTTTTGGTAGTCATAGGTCATGGCGCCCTGGGACCCATTTTTTTTCAGCCTCTCTACGAATGTCTTTTAAGGAAGCTTATATTAAGAATTAATCACGCATTTAGCTAATTTTCTGCCTTTAAGTAGTATTTGGCGCCGAGTATGGTTGCCCGGTATTTTGGAATTTGTACCATTGAGCTAATGCAAACGATGAAACAGGATTGAATGCCTTAAAAATCGTTTTAATTCAACTTATTGACAGAGGTGGCTTTGGTAGTCATGGCGCCTCGTGGCAATTTTTTTTTCAGTGCCTCTACGAATGATATCTTGTAAGGAAACTCATATTAAGAATTAATCACGCATTTAGCTAATTTTCTGCCTTTAAGCATTTGTCGCCTCGTATGACTGCCCGGTATTTTGGAATTTCTACCTATTGAGCTAATGCGAACAATGAGAGAGGGTTGAATGTTTTAAAAATAATTTTAATTCGACCTATTGACAAAGGTGGCTTTGGTAGACATGGCGCCGAGTACCAATTTTTTTTTCTTCAGCGCCTCTACGAATAATGTCTTTTAAGGAAACTGATATTAAGAATTAATCACGTATTTAGCGTATTTTCTGCATTTAAGCATTTGGCACCTCGTATGGTTGCTCGGTATTTTGGAATTTCTACCTATTGAGCTAATGCAAACGATGAAACACGATTGAATGCCTTAAAAATCATTTTAATTCGACCTATTAACAGTCCTGCTTTGATAGTCATGGCGCCTCGTGCCAATTTTTTTCAGCGCCGCTACGAATGACGATTTCCGAAGAAACTAATCTTAAGGCTCCTATTCCTGCAGGCGAAGACACTTCCCATCTAATGCTAAACGGGAGGTTATTTTCTATTATCTCGTTTGGATTTCGAGATTTTTAAAGAAATTTTTTTGCATTGGATAGCCAAAGTACATCTCTACATCGCTCGTTTTTTACTTTTTCGATTTTGGTTGCAGATATTTTTTAAAAGTTACTTTCACTTTCAAAACCGGTTTCGAAAATATCTGCAACCAAAATCGAAAAAGTGAGAAAGGAGCGATGTAGAGACCGACCTCGGCTATCCAATTAAAAAATATATATATTTAAAAATAACGAAATGCAAAAGAGATATTAGAAAATACCCCCCCCCCCCCTCTTATAAGTTTAGCATTAGCTCACGAGTGTATTCATCTGCAGGGGCAGGAGCCTCAAGTATTAATCCCATTTTATGTATTTTGCGCCCTGTGTAACTTCCAGATATTTCTGCATTTTGTGTAAGTACAAAGGGTAAAAAAAGATTGAACGTCAGTTTAAGGAAAGAATATTTTAATTTTAAATGGTCACATTGGCAGAGGTGACTTTCGTAATCATGGTGCCCAGAGGTATATTTTTTACATCATCTAATACACATGATGACTTGAAACAAATATTCAATGTTAAGCATTTCTTGTATTTTCTACTTTTGAGAATTTGGCGCCTCGGTGGTTACACAGTATTTTGACATTTATAATTTTTGTGCAAGTGCAAACTAAGAAGGAGATGGAGTGTCAATTAAAAAAGAAAAAAAACGGATTTTCATTTTAATTATTCTTAAGTACATTGTTGGCTTTGGTAGGCTAAGTGGTAAGTACAGTGTTGGCTTTGGTGTTGGCTTTGGTACACCCTAAGAAAGACTTTTTCATTGGATCCACTGGTGGTGGTTTCTGGTGAAAGTATTAGTATTGATACTTTTGTATATTTTTCACTCCTTACTTTTTAGCGTGAAGGGCAGCTTCCAAGCCTCCCCCGCCCTACAATCCTCTCCGAAGGTATATCTGTCCCTTGGCTTTGATTTTTCGTCTAACATTTTGTCAGAATATACGTATATATGCGTAAGCCTTCCTGACCTGAGATATAGTCTTTAGCCTAGAGTAAGACTGACAGGAGGGTATGTGAACCTACTCCAAAGACTTTTTTGCATTTGGTATCTCTTCACATCTCTTATCTATAAAATTAATAGAAAAAAAAAATAAAACTGTTAATGGGTGTCCCTAGATTGTGGCTAGTATTTGATTATTATTTTGCCATATTTATTTATTTTGCAAATTTGGCAATTTTTTTATTAACAAATCCACCTTTATTTCCAAATAGTAATATTCCGCTTTATTTAATTTGCCATTAAAAAAGGCGAAAATAGTGGTAATTTTTTTAATTAAAAAATGTCAATGGTGGTCTAGCATCAGATTTTTTTAAGGCTGTTGTTCTCAACTGCTCTGCTCAACAAGCACAAAACGTTTTGACACATTTACAAATTTATTTTTTAACGGAAAGATATAAAATTGGAAGGCCTGACTATGGAATCGATTTGGAATCGAACTGTATTTTCCATTTTTTGATAAAATAAAATTACCTATTGAGTTATAAGCGATTTTGATCACGTGACAAAGACTTTTTTACCCTTCCTTGAGTGCTTATTCTTCTTTCGCGCGGAAATTCGGTTCAAAGCGCCCATTTTGACACTATTTTCTGAAACATCTCATCTATTGCGTTTGCAAAAAAAAAAAAAAAAACAGTTCCATTACATTGTTTCTGAACAACAATACCTGCTAGTTTCATGCATTTCCGAACAAAAATTAATTAAAACTTATGTCATAAAGTTGCCCTTTGGATATGAGTCTTTTGGAACAGCCTTAAGTGCAATGTTTTTAGATTCGAAATTTCTTTATGTCTTGTTTGTATGTAGTTCAAATTTATAAATTTTGATTATATATATATATATATATATATATATATATTATTTATTGGTACACTTAAATCTTATTTGACGTTTCTGTCATTTATTGAGTGTTATGTATATCTTTACAAATATTAGTTTTACGAATCCTTTACTAAAATTGAATAATTTTCTTACTGCTGTCAATTTTTTAAATGTAATGTCTATATTTTTTTACCGACTTCCACCGAAAGAAACCCCCCCCCCCCTCTTGCTTTTTATTTACAAGAGGGACGCGAAGGGACGCAGACCTTTCTAGTTTATTAAATGTTTAAAAGAACAAGCATATTAATACATTCAATTTTATCAAGTAAGGCATTGATTTTTAAAGTATTTTAGGCTTTAAATGCATTTAAATACAAACTGAACTGCAGAAAAAGTGATGTTTACTTGCTGTTTCATCTTAATCCCCACTAATGAGATACAGTTGTACCATTAGTTCCTTCAGGTGCATGCATTAGTTTTGCTTGGAAATTCTCTTATCGAAAACTGTTACTACCCTTCTCACGACCAGCTGAAAGACCGACCTCCGAAAAGATCTTTGTATACCACATGGATTTTCTTTTTCTCAAATGACAATTAACAACAACAGTTTGTCATTAGTGATTTAAAAGGGTCCGTTTTTAAACACATTTAGGTTAAACAAGAGGGACCATCAATATCAATCGAAACCGACAACTGCTTGCCGTGCAAGAATCTTCCTGTTATCACAGCTTCCACTACCTAAGAATATCGTTTATCATTCACATGGACAATTATTTCCGGATTAGTTCAGAGGACAGAAAAAAAAACACAAGTGTTTTAGACTGAATTCGACCAAGTATACTTTACTCTGGAGTATCTCTTTTTTGAATTCTGATTTTTTATTTTTTGAAGACTAAAAAACAATAACAATATTAAAACATATACATCCAGGTTCGGAGATCAAACGTCCGATTCAAGAGACTTGTAAGTAATTTTAAATTATTAAGTTTTGACTAATAATGTGCTGTTAATTTGTTATGTGGTATGGTAGGTCATGAATTTTTGATAATGAGTGTTCGATATTTTCCAAATATCAATATGCTTCGGATATAAAACTGTGCCTTTTGTAGAAAGGGATGAAACATGAGCGCCAGCAATGGGCGAGGGGAGGGGAATAAGAAAAGGGCAATTGCCTCTCTCTGAATTTTCGAATTTAACTAAATCTTTTTCTCTCATGATTTTGTAAAAGTAATAGATTGTTCCTCTCAAATGATTTATAATAAATGAACATTAAGAAAAAATATTAACCAAGGAGTAATCGTCAGAGGTTAATAGTCTGTCCCCTTGAAGCCCCCATAAAAGACCAGTTTTAGTTCTGTTTTTCTTCTACGTTTATGCATTAAAAATTATTTCAAATTGCGGTTCAGGAAAAAATAAAGAAATTGGGGGGGGGGGGGGGGGGGGGGAAGAATAATAAACTATTTCAATTTTTCATTTATAAAGAAGCCGATAGAAGTTTGATTTTTGATATACATCTTGTTACATTTCTGTATTTTTTTAATGGTGGTACGTTTCGAAATTGTCTTAAGTAGGGTTCTTGCCAATGAAAAAAAAAAGTAAGTTTTGGCAGTGTAGTACAAGCACACATCTGTTCCAAAATCTTCCCCTCCTTGGATTTTGTTCTCTGGGTGCCCATGGGATGAAACCAAATGTACACGAGCTTTTCGGGATGTTTTTCTTTCCTCTCTAGTTAAGAAACTTATTTTACTGAATAACGGCAATACTGTTTAAATATGGTGTTTAATTTTTATAAAATTTGCTCCAACATAAATAAAAAATTACAAATTTAAAATTCAACATTTTAACACTTTCCAAAATAGTTGAAAAGTGTGTATGGTTTCGGTTAGTCTGTCCGAAAACATAAATAAACTCGCATTGTCACGCCACTTATGTGTATGATTTAATATAGGAGGTACCTTAATGAAAATGGAGTGTGTAGCACTTATAGTTCGTTTACAGAAGAACACAAAAATATTCCGTTGCTTTATGTCCTATGAGGAAAAAATTGTTACCAGTGTATTTTAATGATGTTACAGTACTTCAAACATAGTTACATTGAAATTTATTAATTTGATACACTACGTGGAATACGAATTGAATAATTTTTATCGTTTATTTACAGGGACATACAAAATAATCTAATTGTATTATTATTCTCAGTCTCAGCATAAAGTAATTGTTTGAAATAGCTTTTTAAATTGATACAAGTGACTTTTGCGAAATTGTTTTTTTTTTTTTTTTTTTTTTTTCCCAGCGACTACAACATTGTATATATCCATATATTATAAAATGGACACCGAAAACAAGTACACTGTCCACACGAAACTCTTGAACAGATGGTCTGATTTTTAGGCTTTTTTTCTGGAGGTGAGGGGCGTTCTGTCTCTATAAATGGACATTTTTCAATATCATTAAGTTGTCTGTTTTCACGTCTCTCTCTCTCTCTCTTTTTCTTTTCTTTTCTTTTTTTTTTTTTTTTTTACATTCTAGCTTTAATTTATATAAAAATTGACCAATTTTCACGAAATATTAATACGCTGTTAAGGCAATTCTCAAAATTATTTCTCCTCGTTCGAACAATGCGAATCTTTTTGACACATTCCCGGAGCCATGAATATCAAAATGATTTGTAATCAATTTTTTTTCTTTCATTTTTCAAATATATAAATGTCATCCTGAGTTATAAGCGATTGTTCTGTCGTGGCGACATATTTTTTCTTTTTCCCGTGCTCTCGCATCCGGAAATTCGGCTCAAAACTCCCACTTTGACACATTTTCTGAAAATTTTCCACTTTTATCAAGCAATGAAAAAAAATGCTTACTTACATGGTTCTGAATACGATTACCTGTCAATTTCATGCGTTTGAAAACAAAAATGAATAATAAAAAAAATTGTCAAAAAATATTCAGTTTTGATTTAAAAACAAAATTAAGGCATACAGTGCCATTTTAATGTTTACAAAATACTCGTCGTTTCGTGTATATCTATATACAATTACAACAATTTTATTATATATGTATATATATATATATATTTACAGGTACATCTCAGAAAGTTTATTTGTGTCATCGTCTACTTCATATGATAATAAGTGATATTGATACTAAACCATGAGATTTACAATTAATGCGAATTACAATCCTGCATTAGGTCAGTTTACCCGACTACACCCGCTATTTAGATCGGATCGGTTCGGATAGGCAATATTTTTTTCGTTGCGCGTTGACGTGACTCTAATTGTTTAGGGTTGGGTTTTAACTCTTGCGGATGGATTTTGGTAAGCCGTTTATTTATTTATTTATTTATTTTTTCAAACGAATGACACCAATATTAAACTTTGTATCGCCATATAAATGAGTATATACACTATGACGCAAAAGTTTAGACAATGACGTCATTCAGCTTTAAAATGTAGAATTATGACGTCAGAATTGCAAAAACCTGTAAATATATTCAAAAACTGATTTAAAATGCTATGTACAAAAGACAGTCGTTTTATTTGCTATAATACTAATTTTTTTCATAAAAATTCAAATGTGCTTGTCACAAAAGTTTAGACACTATTCTAAATTTCTTTGAATATTCGCTGGCATATGCAAATTTAGAATCGATGATGTCACAAATTTGGAGTACTTAAGTTCTTCAAACGATTGCGCTTCATAGTCGATATGCCGAGAGCTAAAGAAATTCAAGTGAATGGGGTTTCAAGGATTTGGCAGTTGAAAGGTGAAGGGAAGAGCGCTTCTGAAATTTCTGCTATTATTAATAGGTCAAAAAAATCTATTTATCGAGTTTTATCGAGTGGTTCCGAATATAAAGCAAAATGTCGGTCTGGGAGGCCACGTGTGACAAATGTACGAGAGGATCGCCTGATACAAAGACTAGCGAGTACTCACAGAATGAGCGTACGTGGAGTTCAAAGCTCATCGGGACTCTCTGTATCAAAGGATACGATTCGTAGACGAATTTTGGAAAAAGGAACAATCGTTTATAGCAAAATGCAGAAGAAACCAGCTCTGAAACCACATCATAAGTTACAAAGACTTATGTGGGCTCGAAAGCATATGTCATATGGAGAGAAATGGCAGTCAGTCATATTTAGCTATGAAAAAAAGTGGAATCTGGATGGTCCAGATGGTTGTTTATCGTATTGGCATGACTTGCGGAAGGAACCTCGACGTTTTTTTAGTCGCAGACAAGGAGGGGGCTCGGTGATGGTTTGGGCAGCCTTTTGCTATAATGGACAAGTATCTCTGACCTTCACCAGTGGTCGTCAAACTTCACAGCATTATACACAGACATTAGAAGAAAACCTACTGCCATTTGCTGAGCTTCTAGGGGGTCCTCAGTGGGAATTTCAGCAAGACAATGCTTCAATTTACACTGCAAAACATTCAAAATCTTGGTTTAATTCCCATAATATAAGAGTTCTCGACTGGCCAGCATGTAGCCCAGATCTTAACCCTATAGAAAACCTTTGGAGCATCACGTGTCGCAAAGTTTATAGCAACGCTAGACAATACTCTTCTGAAAAGGAACTTAAGACATCTATTGAGAATGCATGGTACGATATCGATCCACAAACTATGCAAGATTTAGTTTCTTCTATGCAATCTCGTGTATATGACGTAATACATAAGCATGGATGCGCAACCAGGTTTTAAAAATTGTTTATTTCGATTTTATTTAATTTGTGTCTAAACTTTTGAGACAGCAGTTTATTTTTGTTACCATTTAATTTATTGCAATATGCACAATTCCACTTTTCTTTGTTATAAATATTGTTTATATGTACAGCACATTAATTTCAAGCAGTGATTTGAAAATTGAATAAATATTTTTCAAAGTATGTAAGAATTTCTTCATTGTCTATACTTTTGCGTCATAGTGTATATGTGTGTGTGCGTGTGAGATATTAAAAATATAATTACAGAGTAATCTATTGTAATTGATTTAAAATATAGACAAATGCATTAAAATATGGGGTTGAAGTGTGTCGGGTTGGTTTCAAATAGAATTTTCGAGTTGGGGTTAGTATAACATGAACCGTGCAGGACTCTAATGAGGGTAACAATATAGGATTGCCATAAACCCGAAGGTAAGAAAAAATCTTTTCAAAACTGTTTTATTTATTTTATTTGTTAAAAAGTTATTTTCATGCATATCACAAGTTTATAGCCAAGACATGTTTATGGCCAACAGGCCAACCTTCTTGGGAGCAAATAACACATGAGAGGTAGGACATGTAAAAGGTGTTTCAGGACGAAACTGACAATTAATTTCCTAACTCCGAGTCCGTTTAAGTTATATTTCTAATGAATTTAGCCTCCAAATAAAGGACACTCCATTTGAAGAAAAGGAATTATCTCATTCAAAATATATAAAATAATCTTGTAGCTGTTACCTTAACTTTTCAAAAAAAAAAATTGTTTAAAATACTTTTAAATAGTAGTCGGCGCCCTTTTGATTAGAAGTTGGCGCCCTTTTTATCCAAGTTGCCACCGCCCTTTTTGTCATGCCAGTACGACCCTGGTTAGTGCCGACATAACACATTGGATAAACACTTTTCTTTTCAAACAAAAGAACATGTTAATCTTCAGAATAATAGGGTAACTCCGGGTGAGTCGACGCATCCGGGATAGATACCGCACCTCCTGTACTTCTTGTAATTATCGATAGATGGTCGTCAAACGCACAGTATAGATGCGCAGTGAGATTATTGTAACTAGGTATAGCGTGAATACCACTTCGATGTTTACTTTAGAAGTACAATCCTTATTTTGACGTAAGTGCATGATTTCACTGTACAGACTTTTAAACACGTTATGTTTAAATACTTTTCATACACTAATTACTAAATGCATGTATGATTTCGAAGGCAAAACTAAGTAAAGCGTTTGTATAGAGTACTGTGTGTATGGTTACGCCATTCCCCTTAGCGATTGCAGGTAACTGTGATGCCCGACATCAGCACCATGCAAAATGGGATACATGCCGCACTGCTATTCCGGTATACATGCCTCAGTTTCTTTTGTACGGGATGACTAAGTGTTATTAACTTTTCCTTTTCTTTTTGCACAGACTAACCGCATTAGGCATATTATCAAGTTTACTAAAATCAAAGGAGAAAAAGGGAAAAATAACAAGTAAGAAGGGCAAGAAAGATGCAAGTCAAGATTATAATAATGAAAAATTGGATTACAAGTAACGCAGATGTTCTTTGCAAAGAATGTTTAGAAAACTACTACAAAAAAGAGGAAGTGTAATTGGCTTCGTTGCATCATGTGTCAAATGTAGTTACATAAAGACTGTACACTTTCGACACATTTTCTGTAGATTGTAGTCGAAAAAACAGGTCTCTTAACCCATTCGGGACCATAGGTGCATATAAGCACCTTAATAAAGAGCATACAAAATTTGTTTCTGGCACCAGTAAAAAAGAACAGTAATATTTCCTTTCTTTAATTAGAGCATTTTCACGATTATTAAAGTAAAGGTAACTTCTTTTAAAAATAAATGCCAAACGAATAAAATTTGTGTAAAAGTCACTGGTCCCGAAAGGGTTAACATATAAATTATGTAAACATAATTTTACTTTTTTTTCTTTTTCCTCTCTAATACATTGATGTTACGTTGTTGCTGGACAAATAAAATTTAATGTAAAAAAAAATAAGTCGATAATTTTAATAGTGAAAGTAGGGAAACAATTATTAATTTGAATGTACTAATACGTTTCATTGTACTCATTTAGTTTCATTTTGTTATTACATCATTACTTATTAGGGTGTATCGATTTTTAACTTTTTTTTTGTTTCCAAATTCCAAGTTGATAAAAAGTTGCTACTAGACACCACAACTTACCACAAAAAATTTTGGATTTTAAAAAAAATGTTTAGGTCTCCCGCACAAGGCCTAAAGTTTAGAAATTTTTACTCAAAAAGTAAATTTTTACAATTTTTTAAAAAAACCCTAAAACACTTTTTTTTAAATTGCAAGTTAAAATTCCACTAACAATAAGCATGAAAAACGATAGAAAATGTATTTCAAAAACTTAGCACAACATTTAGGTCTCCCGCACAAGGCCTAAAAGTTGTAAATTTCAGCCAATTTTTGAACATTTTTCAGTGCTTTGATATTTGTGTTGTTGCTGGTTTAAAAATTAAATGTAACTAAAGCCTCATTAGGCTTGATTGGAATTGTTGAAATAAGTGAAATAATAAATCCCATTTCAATACGTCAACCGTCAACTTGAAGCGATGGAGTGGGGGAAGGCCAGACTGTCGCGCCGCGGTGATGCGACACCTATGAATCTCCGCGCAGACTTGTCAGTAGTCGTCTGCCCGCGAGCGAGCATTACGGTTGTGTGTTAGTGCGATAGTCTTGTTGTAAGAATCAATTGAGTGAGTGTTGTTGTTGTTCATTATGAGTAAAAAACAGCATCTAACTAGACAAACTACCGACAGGCCGGTTATCGGGCAACCTATTGATGTGAGTGAGTTTAATGTTCTGCCCACCAAGATGGATGTTTTGAAGTATTTTGAGTGGGTACGCAATGAAATGAAACAAGAGGGAATACATCAGCCTGCAAAGAAGGTAATTGCGTTAAGAGTTGCTTTAAAACTTGAGGAAATATGGAAAAGTGCTTCAATTCCTGTTTGTGGCACCAAAAACACAATATTTATGGTTTTAAAACTGCATGAGCAGCTTGAGAAAATTAAAAAGTGTTCAGGGCCTAAAAGGAAGTATCATAACTCCTACAAAGATGCAGTAACTAGCTTTCCGTTAAAAATTGAAACTGCATTGTTTGATATTTGTACTTGCAAATGTGACCTCAGCAACTGTATTTGCTCTATTGACAAAAAAGTCCCGGCACTAGAACACGAGTTTTTGCTCGACTAACGTTGTCCTAGATTAATGTCAATTGCAGAATGTGACAAAAACGAGACTAAAAAGCTTAAAAAGCGATTAGAAAGAAAATCTAGGTCACAAGCTTTAATGCAGGTAGTTGTAAAGAAGACTGAGGATGAAAACTTAAAATATGTTGATAACATTGATTCTGGTGATAGTACAGATGATTCAATGTCTCACACATCATGTCAAGATAGTGATTTTGAAATAAATGTACTTGATACGAGTCAAAAAGTGTTTCAAGTGTAGAAGTAAAACAAGTACTGCCACAACGCTTGTCTTTGTTTTCATAAGCTTGTGACCGCAGGGGCATTCCTAGTAGAGCTGGAGCTCAGTTAGTTACTGCACTTTTGCGAGAACTAAATGTCGTTACTGCGGAGAACCAAGAAACAGTAATCGACAAATCAAAAGTAGCACGAGTGTGTGGGATGATCGAAAGATATGGTTTCATTCGTGCCAGACTGGAAGACCGTAAAGAGCTACCTACGTTCGAGACCAAGAGCCAGTACAAAACCTCAGTGAAAGATTAAAATGTAAGTAAGTGTTTTTTGTACTACTTTGATGTTTAATGTTTTTAAATAACATCTTTATCTTACTGTCTTCCATATAATACTTTAAATTCATTGGGGATCATTTCTATAATTTTGTAAAAATCTGTAGGCCTACGTAAATACTGTATATAACTTTCGTTTAAGGTTTTGAAGACAAGATGAAAGGACGAATATTTAAAACAAGTCAGTTAATTTGAAATAGAACAAGAAAACTCCGCTCATGTTCTATGAAAATACATCAGCAACATTTTGTACTTATATACTACATTTTATTCCACGTTATAATATTTTATACATTTGTAATAAACAATAGTAATCACAAATAACGATAGAGTTTATTTCAACACCTTTATCAAACAATTTACATCGTTAAACTATCTTTTTTAAGATATACAACATTTATATATTATTTATGTAGTATGTATATATATATATGTATGTATGTATATATATATATATATATTTATTTATTTATTTATTTATTTATTTATTTATTTATTTATATTGTGTCATTTTATGCCTCCTGTAACAAAAATACACTTAAGTCTGGTGTTTTTAACGAAAACAAAATGGTTCATTTACACTAAAAATTACGAAAGTTTCGTCAAAATTAACAAAATTTAGGTCTTGTGCGGGAGACCTAAATGTTGTGCTGCGTTTTTGAAATACATTTTCTATCGTTTTTCATGCTTATTGTTAGTGGAATTTTAACTTGCAATTTAAAAAAAAGTGTTTTAGGTTTTTTTTTAAAAAAAAATTGTAAAAATTTACTTTTTGAGTAAAATTTCTAAACTTTAGGCCTTGTGCGGGAGACCTAAACATTTTTTTTTTAAATCCAAAATTTTTTGTGGTAAGTTGTGGTGTCTAGTAGCAACTTTTTATCAACTTGGAATTTGGAAACAAAAAAAAAGTTAAAAATCGATACACCCTATTACTTATAGCCCAAATATGAAAATTTTTATTTATAATTTCATTCTGTTCTTATTATTAGCGCGGCATAACTACCGCACAGGTGCGGCGTCTCAGCCTGAATGTACTGGTGACGTGCCGCAGTGTAATGTTTTAGAAAAAAAAATGTTAAAAAATATTAATTATATATTTTGATTTTTTATTTTTTTTTGTCGCAGTACACGCGTTGTATATTTAACCTTAAATAGCACAGTATGATTTGTTTTATTTTATGTCCACCATGGGACTTTATACATAGATTAAAAAAAATATGCGGCATAAATCCCGGATCTACCCTACTGTTTGTCTTAAAAACACTCCACCAACTCTTCATGCTTCTGTTGATTTCATTGACGATTCTGTTGCCCGATGTTATTTCCTGTCTAATATACACATAACTCTGCATTTCAATAATTTTAGTGTTGCTGTAGAGGATCTTCTTTTTGTTGCCACTTAATAGAACACCGCTTTATTATTTTCAAAATTTATTTTTAAACCCACGGTAATGCTTCCTTTAATCAATGACGCGTGTTAAATTTAAAAACACTCATAAATGTCAGTACTAACTGATTGAATGCCTTATCCAGATTTATTTTTAATCCAATGTTAAAGTTAGCTTCCTTTTATCACTGACAAGTATTGGGTTTTAAAATACTCATAAATGTCATTAATAACTTATTGGATGTCTATCGAATATTTAAAAAATGAATAAAATGTTCTCTGAATATCTGATAAGGTGTAAATAACACGTATGACTCTCCTCTGTTTCTAATATAAATTCAGTCCTATCATTAGCATCATCGCTACGCATAAATTGTGGAACAGAATGGTGGCTCAGAAATAAATAAATAAATGAAACAAAATAAATTCTGTCTTTAAAATTCTAAATTAAACGTCTGCATCTGGTGAAATTTAGATTTACATTTTCGATAAAAAAATGAATAATTTAATATAAGAAAACCTATTCCAAATTATTCATTTGATTTCTGCATTGCTATTACTAACATTTCATTGATATAAACATTCAATACATTTTCAGGTTTTGAAATTAAATAATTCTGAAACATTTTAGTACAAAAATGCTGAATTTCGACAAAAAAATAGCAAAGAATCTCTATAGAGTAGGTGAGGGGTAAGGATACGCACGGAGCAAAGATACGCACTGGCTGATTTAATATGAAGAAACATTTCTACAATCATGACCACTAGGTATCAGTTTGGTCTCAAGTGTACTAGTTATATGTTCAAATCTTGTAAAAAAATTAGCACTCCGTGCCAAGAAAATGAGGTAAGTTTAAATTTTCGAATTTTGATATAATATTTTTAAAATTTCACTTTATTGTTTAGCTGACAATACAACGAATTTTAACAAATCCAAAAGTTCAGTGGAGGACGGAAGCTCTTTAGCCTCTAAAGGCCGTGTAGTTTACCTCGAACGCATTTGTTTAAATTTGTAGGTAGCCGGTTAAGTAAAATACAACAGAATGGGGTAAAAGTACGCAACCGTCTTGGGGCAAAGATACGCACAAGTGTAAGATGCAGGGCTATGCCCGATCGTTTTAGCTAGATGAAAAACTTTCCACAGTTACGCTGTGGAAAGTTTTATTTTTTATAAGTTAGTATTGTATAAAATATAATAGCTACTTCTAATATAACTAGTTAACTACCTTTTCGTTTTTCTAGTTAAGTTTTTTTTTTTAATTATAGGACGTAGGTATCTACCTACCTACTTTTATGTCTTAACCCTTAACTCCTGTTAACGGTTTCATAGACCACTGCTATATTCAGTTTTCAAAGTTTAACTTGTAATTTTCCATTTAACTACTGATATTAGTTTAATTTTGATTCGTTTGGAAACATAGCAGTATCGCTAGTCTTCTAAACGAGGATAATTTTTATTATAATAGGCCTTTACATAAAGTTTATCGCTAAAACAGTATCTTATGAGTCAGTCAACCATTTTATTCATTTTACAATCAGGCGGTCTCGGAGACCACTCACAGTATTTATGGAACAATTTTTGTCACAGCAGTTAAGGGTTAACTTCGGTTTGTGGTCATGCAGACCGCTGATTTTTTTCTTTTTTCGCGGTTTAACTTTTAATTTTCAGTTTAACTATAAATACTAATGAAC
Source organism: Maratus speciosus (assembly GCA_963932465.1). Taxonomy (NCBI): domain Eukaryota; kingdom Metazoa; phylum Arthropoda; class Arachnida; order Araneae; family Salticidae; genus Maratus; species Maratus speciosus. The sequence goes on along the minus strand of OZ010787.1, from coordinate 139,779,413 downwards.
TTAGTAATGCTTTTACATAACTCATTCGTTTTATTGAAAATAGGGCAAAAATACGCATTGCGTATCTTTGTCCCACCTCTGCTTACTTTTACTCCAACCAATGGGGCAAAGATACGCAGAGCAATGTTTTTTTTTTTAATTGCAATTTCTCACAGAATTATAATTTGACAGAATGTAAGTTGATGGTGGCACTTGCCTAAGGTTCTAATCTAACATTGTAATAACTCGTTACATAAGTTTAGAAAAATGTGTGTTAAAAATCAAAATTTATGAAAGTGCGTATCTTTACCCCCACCTACTCTGTACCTTAAATTCTCCGTATTAGACATAATCGAATACAACTAAATGCTATATTTATGCACATTGTTGTAAAATTATTAAACTGTGTATGCAATGCAGTACCTTTTGCTCGTTTAATTAGAAATGAAATATTTCTGTTAAATACAGGTATAAGAATAATAAATATAGAATACCATAAAATTAGAAAAATACCATACCAAATATAGAGATGTGATGTCAAGTTGAATCCAATCAACGCCCCCTAAATACTAGCCTGGGCGCTGACATAAAAAATGGCGGCTGTCGTAGGTGGATTTTTTAAGCGTTGTACGGTTTCCTGAATTTAGACACTAGAATTTTACAAAAGTTTTTTTAGACTTATACAATCTAAGAAAAGAAATGTGGAAAAAACTTTTAAAAACTATTGGTATTCAAATTCAAGGGACCGTAGAGCTGGTGAAATATTCGCCTAAGACTGCCCCCATTTTTTTGTGGCAGCGCTCCGGCCGAGTATTCAGGAGGCGGTGATCAAATTTATCCATTACTATCATAGGAGGGGGGAAACGATTAAATGCTAGATTCTTATTTGTATTCTAACATTTTTGGGGTAAATAAATTACAACTTTTTGGTTATTGTCGAAGCTCGTATATGAGAATGGTAATAAGTACATTAATGCTTAAATTTTGATTTAGCTGGTGATCATTAAAACCATTTTTTTAAATATATATTTTAAATAGAATTCAAACCAAAACGGTTTGGTAAAGGCTTACTGACAAGACTACCAATCTCATTATCTTGTCAAAAGAATTTAATAACTGCCATTTCATTCAAATTCTACAAAACTATATTTTTTCCACAGTGTATACTAATATCTATGCAGATTTTTCATTCCAGTCTGTAAAGCCTGGCTTTCAATGCCTTTCCCGTCTGTGTTCTTTATGTCTAAAGTAAGGATTTTGTATTTCGTCCGAATCTCTTTACTGACAGTATAATATATCTTGTCTTGCAAAATAAAACTACCTTTTTGTTTCTATTTTACTGTGAACAAGTTTTGTATAGCAGAAGTTTCTTTTTATCATTTCTAGATTCTTTTTTTAAGAAAAGAAAAATGGATCTTAGATTTCGAATCATTAGATTTTATATCGAACTAGTTGGATGTGCCAATCCCAAAACTTTCTTCTATCTTATACATCTTAATATTTCAAAACCTAGTTACACATGTTAATACTTCAATATTATTAGTTCAATACTATACCAACTTTGATTTTCATCTTAAATTTCTGCTCAAGTCAATTAAACGGACTAAAAACGAGTTAATCTATATCATGATATTTGTTAAAATTATTAATTTTTCCTTATTCTGTCGTTATCAGCTGTTTGCGAATAGCCGGCATAGCAGGAAACGAGTTCCTGCCGCTGTGAGAACCGCCGATGCACAATAGAACTACGAAAAATCAAGAAAAGTATACAAAAATCGCTAGCACGGAGCCCCTTTACCGCGCAATATTTCCAAATTCAAGGAGAACCTGTTGGCCAAAGCCAAAAACAAGCACAAACATTTTGGTTCAATTGTATGCATAATTTTATACGCTGTTCGATGGTACAATAATGAAAATGGCACAGAGATCGGAATTATTGCGCCCCCTTCTTTCGGAATTTTTTCAAGTTCAGGGAGGACTTGTTTACCATAGCCAGAAACATGCACAAAAAATTTGGTTCAATTATATGGATAACTTCATACACTTTTCGATGGTACAATAATGAAAATGGTACAGACATCGCAATTATAGTGCCCCCTTCCGGCAGAATTTTTCCAAATTCAGGGTGGACCTTCGTGACATGACCAAAAATAAGCACATAAAATTTGGTTCAATTCTATGCATAACTTCATACACTTTTCGGCGGTACAATATTCAAAATGGCACAAAAATTGTACAAAAATCGCTATTACAGCGCCCTCTACGAGCGATTTTTTTACAAAATAAGGGAGGACCTCCTTGCCATAGCCAAGAACTTAATTTTTTTTTTTTTTGGTTCAATTCTATGCATAACTTCATACACTTTTCGATGGTGCAATATTCAAAATCGCACAAAAATCGCTATCACAGCGCCCCCTAACGGCGAATTTTTTGCAAATTCATGGAGGACCTGCTTGCCATATCCAAAAAGTTAAAATAAAAATTTGGTTTAATTCTATGCATAACTTCATACACTTTTGGATGGTACAATATTCAAAATCGTACAAAAATCGCTATTACAGCGCACCCTACCAGCGATTTTTTTCCAAATTCAGGGAGGACCTGCTTGCCATAGCCAAAAACTTAAAATAAAAATTTGGTTTAATTCTATGCATAACTTCATACACTTTTGGACGATACAATATTCAAAATCGCACAAAAATTGCTATTACAGCGCCCCCTACCGGCGAATTTTTTCCAAATTCAGGGAGGACCTGCTTGCCATAGCCAAAAACTTAAAATAAAAATTTGGTTCAATTCTATGCATAACTTCATACACTTTTCGATGGTACAATATTCAAAATCGCACAAAAAACGCATTTACAGCGCCCCCTACCGGCGATTTTTTTCCAAATTCAGGGACGACCTGCTTGTCATATCCAAAAACTTAAACTAAAAATTTGGTTCAATTCTATGCATAACTCCATACACTTTTGGATGGTACAATATTCAAAATCGCACAAAAATTGTTATATCAGCGCCCCCTACCGGCGAATTTTTTCCAAATTCCGGGAGGACCTGCTTGCCATAGCCAAAAACTTATAATAAAATTTTGGTTTAATTCTATACATAACTTCATACACTTTTTGATGGTACAATGGCGACAGACAGACGGACAGACGGACAGACGGACGGACGGACAGACGGACAGACGGACAGACGGACAGACGGACACACAGACAGACAGACATTTTCTATAAACATGTTTTTTGGAATCTCTGACCCCTAAAACATGCAAATCCGTCGAAAACCGCAAGTCGAAAAAAATTTCGATTACAATACTTTCTTCTATTGAAGATAGAAGAAAGTAATAATATCGAAAAATTTTGCTAGTCATTTTCCTAAGAGAGCTTAACATTTATTTTGATGGCGTATGTAGATTATTTAAGTTAGTTGGAGTGTTGTAGTTATTTAATAATTTATTAAAATTTATTTCAAATTTCAATTTTAACGCTTAATGTACCAAAAACCACTATTACTCAACAAATGTTGTGATGTTTTATAAGGTAGCAAAAGGCAGTATTAAGATGTGTATAGAAGTGAGATTAAATATGAAATGCAGATAGAACTGAATATATATGCGAGATTAAAATGAAATATATATCCGAGATTGAAGTGAAATAAATGTAAGTGATAGGAGTGAAAGTAACAGGATATACAGGGTGTCCGGTCTCAACGGTGTCCAATGGCTAATTCCTAAACCGTTAGTCATAGACATATAGTTCCACTTACAAAAATGTTTAAAATCAGGTAAAGAAACATTTTAAAAGCGATTTAGGTCAATAAAAATATTTCTTAAAAAATTACGAAATTTAAATTTTTATACGATCCCCCGGTCCTATAAGTTATATTTAGTAATTTTTTCCTATTACACTGACAAGAAAGACAAAAAGTCCCATTCATATAACGCTAAAATTGAGCGAGTTATGAAACTTTAAATATGCATGACTTATGCCACTTTTCTACTCTGAAAACAAATGAGTTCGGCTTGGCTTTGAGGGATCATATACCAAGTGTTTAAAGTATTCGAAGATCTTACTTCATGTGTATCTGCGCTTTGAAAAAAAATCCTACAAGTATTATGATTAAGTCTCAAATTGGCTAAAATAACATATGTTTTATTTTGTCAGAATTTAAGACTGTTTCTCTTATGATTTCTTTTAACAAAAATTATGTTTTTTTCTAAGTTTTTATGTTATTTCAACAATCGTATGTATGTTTTTCCAGTTCAAAATTTGTACTCGAACTTTAACCCACTTTTAAATATCGGATCTAGATTGCATTTTACATACTGGCGCAAATCCGATAACAATCTAATATTATTAAGATTTTCGGTGGTTACCATTTATACTTATTTTACAGGATAACACAAAAAAAATTCGGATAGATTTCTGCCAAGGAGTTTAAGAAACAGTTTTAGATTAGATAATACAAGACTGCGATTGTTGGGTTTTTAAACTTTTAAGTATTTTTTAGCACTGAATCCGAAAATTACCTTAATTTTTAACCATCATGTCAGTATATTTCGCAAATCATAAATTTTCAAATTTAAAGAATAACAAAAATCGAATACTATAAAGTAGAAGAGATGGTTGTGTGTTTTTTAACTTTTGATAATTGATTTTTACGCACTTTTTAGCACTGAATCTGAAAATGACCTTCATTTTTAACCATTACGTTAGAATTTTTTTGCAAATCGCAAATGTGTAAGTTAAAATATAGCGAAAATCTCATACTATAAAACATATTTAAAACATTTTTTATTTTATTTTATTTGATTTGATTAAAAAAATTATTCGATATTTTTACTTATCCTGGGATTCTTACAGCTAAACAGCTGAGTGGTCCGATGAGATGGGGGAGGAAATTCAATGTTAACATTGAACTTCTTAACTTTGAAATTTGCAGTTTGCGAAAAATCCTGATATGATAGTTAAAAATGAAGGTCAATTTCGGATTCAGCGGTACAGAATATATAAGAATCAATTATCAAAAGCTAAAAAACATGACATAACCCAACTTTTGTAGGCTTGTGCACTCTAATAATATTTTAAAATACGTATCATTTTGTAAAGAATTGAGGCTGTTAATTTAGAATCATTTTATTTAACAAAAATTCTGTTTTTTCTTTCTTCTTAAATGTTTATTACAAATTGTATATTTTCCATTAATATGCCAGAATGATTAAAGATTTCAAATTTATATTGCAATGTTAATTTTACTCCCAAACATTTTTTATATCTGACGAAATTATATTTCGACTAAATTTGTGAATGACTCCCAATTTGCAGCAAAAAATATGCTCCAATTTTAAACGCTATTACTCGGTCAATTTTAATCGTAGAATAACGGGACTTTTTTGTATTACTTGTCAGTGTAAAAAGAAAAAATTTCACTAAATATAACTTATAGGACCGGTGGTCCGTATATAAATTTAAATTTCGTAATTTTTTAAGAAATGTTTTTATTTACCCAAATCACTTTTAAAATATTTCTTTACCTGATTTAAAACATTTTTGTAATTGGAACTATATGTCTATGACTAACGGTTTAGGAATTAGCCATTGGACACCGTTGAGACCGGACACCCTGTATATTAAAAAATAATAGACTTTTTATTGAAGAATGCTGCAGGCATAAAATAAATTCTATTTTTTTTTATATAATTTTATTCAATAAAACATCCTTTGGCTTATATCTGCTTCTATGTGAGAACTAAATCGTTTACATTCTTGAATAAAAATAATTCCGATTTACGTTGGACATTCACTGATTACGCAACGGCTATCAAAAGATCTTTGGTATTAGGAGGTATTCATTGACCTCTCTCATAATGACATCCATGACGAAACAGCTCAATGGGGTGACGCTTGGAGAGTTAGACCAAATGATAGGGGTTATATGGAAATTTTAAGCTAACACTTTCTGCGCTATTACGGCCTTATATGATGATGTAGAATTTTGCTGAAAAACCTGAGACATTACATTCTATACACTGGTTTAAAAGCTTTTTCCAGAACGTCAATGCAGAAGAATAACTAACTTTAAGGCCTTAAAAACGCACAGAGACATGATGTGACCTTCTTAACCGACAATTCTCAAAACCATGTTGTTCAAAACCATGAAAGTCGCAGGAAATTTTGTGTGTATAACTATTGAAGCTTCAGAAAGGTGTTTACATTTTACGATTTATTTTGTTAGTTTTTATTCATTTTAGTAAAAGTTTTTCTCGTCTGAAAAAAGTCAAATCACATCTTCTTCTGCTAGAAGTTGCAGTAGTTATAAGAGCCTTTTAGATCTCATTCGGCCATTTACCTTAGTTTTTTAACATCAATTGCCCTTTCTTTATCACATAAGACTTATATCTACTGTCTTCACGGAGAAAACTTCTGATTGTTCTTTCAAAGGCATCCAATTCCTTTGCAAGTGACCATTGATATTTTGAGATTGTCATTGACGGTTTGTTGAACTTTCTGGATAAATTTCAGATGTTCTGATTGTAGCAGAGTGTTTGTAATGCTTTTTATGCTTTAATACAGATGAAACTTTAACATCTTTTATCTCCAACTCAACTTTTATCTCCAAACTTCGTACACGAAAGATCAGACAAGTTTTAATATTCGAGATATTTCTCAATTGCTATGCTTAACCTTTAAATAAGCTGCTAATTTACTGCATGCCTTTACATTACTTAAGTAAGCTGGGTGTACCTATTATTAGTGTACCTATTACAAAACAAGTTAAACTTCGTAAAATGCAGCATTAACTAGATAAAGGTGAGTTCTCAAATACCTTACGCACCCTGTATAGTGTGTCCACTAATGTTCTCCCTCCTTTAACTTCAGAAAGGCGATAGCCATAAACGTAACAGTGGTGTCCGTGTATAGTAAAGTGGTTATGCGCTACACGACGAAACCAATTTCAGCGCCACCTAGTGCAAACTGCTAGTTAACGCTTCCATCTGAATGTGTCCGCCATCGGTACACATGCAGCATGCATGATGCGTTGCTGCCGATGACAAACACGTGAAGCATGCTTAAGTTGACTTTATTATTAAAAGAAGCTATAGCATGATTATATATGTTAGTTCTATTAGTAAATGCGCATCCACGTAATAATGTCACAGTTATGCATGCAATAGGTGGCATATTTAACACGTTCACGCCGGCGCTGTGGGTCACAGTCGACTGTCTCAGAGCTGCCAAGTCTTCGGCTGTTTGGATACCAGTATTTTAATACAGAAAATGTTGATTTATTTAATTAGAACAATTGGGCGATTTAAAGTAACAACATTTTCTCTAAAATAACAGTGGGGTGCGAAAAGCCGGAGACTTCACAACTCTGAGACAGTCGAGTGTGACCCACCGCGCCGGCGTGAACGTGTTAAACTGGTTGGATGTAACAATTATATTTTACGGCTTCTAAGTTATTTTTACATATTAGATACCATTTTCACTAGATTAATTTTAGCACAATTATTTTAATTGGAAAATAAATCACATAATAGATGCCATTAAATAATGATGACATGAGATACATGAGATACCACTTGTTACTGTCTTTTTTTTTATCCCGAACTTCAATATCTGCTTCTATTGTTGCATATGTTTTAGGTAGCTTTCATTACAAAAAGCTACCTATTGCAGCCGTTCGGAGGAAAGCGATTTCAAAAAATTTTGGTATATTTTCATCGATCATGACCTCCAGACCCCGAAACCACCCTCCGTTCAAAATTGATATATATATATATATATATATCCATATATATATATATATATATATATATATATATATCTGACCTATGTCACACTGTAACTCTCGTATTTATGAACCGATTTGTATGTAATTCGGTATGTACATAGTACATACCAATGTCTCGACCGAGTTCGTTGGCCAGCTTCATCCGCCATTTTGTTTCAAAATGGCGGCCATTTAAAAAATTTTTAAAAATTTAAAATTTGAAAAGTGGTACCAAAAAATTGAAAATGGAAAAATATTTTTTTCTTATGTATTTGACATTTAAACAAAGATTTCGGAGCAGTTTTTGTTTCGTCTATATCTTAAAAAATGGCTCAGTTATAGCATTTTGAATTTCTAGCGTGGCTGACATTTTAAAACGTCCTGAATTTTGTCACGCGATAAAAGGCGTATTTATGAACCAATTTGGATGCAACTTCGTTTATACATAGTACATACCAATGTCTCGACCGAGTTCGTTGGCCAGCTTCATCCGCCATCTTGTTTAAAAATGGCGGCCATTTAAATTTTTAAGAAAAACTTAAATTTGAAATGTGGTACCAAAAAAATGAAAATTGAAAAAATATATTTCTCTTATGTGTTTGACCTTGATAAAAAGATTCGGGAACAGTTTTTGTTTCGTCTATATCTTAAAAAGTGGCTGAGTTATAGCATTTTGAATTTCTAGCGTGGCTGACATTTTGAAACGTCCGGAATTTTGTCACTTGATAACAGGCGTATTTATGAACCGATTTGGATGTACCTTGGTGTGTACATAGTACATACAAATATCTCGACCGAGTTCGTTGGCCAGCTTCATCCGCCATCTTGATTCAAAATGGCGGCCATTTAAAAAAATTTAAAAATTTAAAATTTAAAATGAGATACCAAAAAATTGAAAAATGAAAAATATTTATTTTTGTATGTGTTTGACCTTAATACAAAGATTCCGGAACAGTTTTTGTTTCGTCTATATCTAAAAAAATGGCTGAGTTATAGCATTTCGAATTTCTATTGTGGCTGACATTTTAAAACGACCTGATTTTTGTCACGCGATAACATGCGTATTTATGAACCGATTTGGATGTAACTTGGTCTGTACATAGTACATACAAATGTCTCAACCGAGTTCGTTGGCCAGCTTCATTCGCCATCTTGTTTCAAAAGGGTTGCCATTTAAAAAAAATTACATTTAAAATTTGAAATTTGGTATTAAAAAACTGGAAAATGAAAAAGATTTTTTTATGTGTTTGGCCTTGATACAAAGATTTCGGAGCAATTTTTGTTTCTGAAAATTTGTTCTTTTGTTTATTTCTTAAAAATGATGGTTGAATTATAGCACTTTGAATTTCTGGCATGGATAACATTTTGAAACGATCTTTTATTTGTCACGCGATAACACACGTATTCGCCTATTTCGATGTAAGAAGGCATGTGGATAGTATATATCAATATCTCGACCAAGTTCGCTGGTCAGCTTCTTCAGCCATCTTGTTTCAAAATGGCGGTCATTAAATTAAAAGAAAAATTATATTTAAAGTGAGGTGCAAAAAAAATTAGAAATTGAAAATGGTTTCTTTCTTAAGTATTTGACCTTGATATAAGGATTCAGGAGCATTTTTCGTTTGTCTTTATCTTAAAAAATGGCTCAGATATAGCAGTTTCAATTTCTAATGTGGGTGACATTTTGAAAAAACTGATTTTTTGCCTGCGACAGCACTTGTATATATCAACCGATTCCGATGTAAGTGAGCATGTGCACAGCAATTACTAAGGTCTCGACCAAGTTCACTGGTTAGCCTTATCCACCATGTTGTCTTAAAATGGCAGGCACTTTAAGAAATCGCCGAATTTGTTAGCGAAATATAAGTTACTTTAAATAAAAGCAGCTTGGATAAAGCTGACAAATTTCGTGAAATTCTCATTCATAATGATTTAGTATTGATAAAAATTAGTATTGAATCTCCTATATTCGGTTTCCACTAAATTGAGATTCGTGTGTTTGAATAATATAAGTTGGTTTTTTTAAAATAAGGAATATGAAAGCTACCTCTTCCTCCCGGCAATGGCCGGAAGGACCTTTTTATTAACTGGTGTTATTATATCTTGTAATTCTAAATCAAGGTTTGGTTCATGATCAGTACCTTCATTCTCGAGTACGAATCACAACTTTGAAATTTACTCTTTTATTGTATTTTACCGTTTGCGAGATAGAAAAGCTAACAGAGCAATCTGTCTCTATGTGGCTCTGTTATTAGCACTTTTACGTAGTGCATAGCCACTTTACTATGTTACAACTGTTATGAGGTTATGACTGTAACTGTCACCATTCTCTAGTTAATGAGGAGATAGAACTTTACTGAATACACTGTATATAAGGTAGAAGAGAAATTATTGTGTGAACTATAAATGGAAAAAAAATGTGTGTAGAAAGAAAAGGAACTTTATTAACAGTTGATCGTTTTATAGAATTCTAAAAATCAAAATAAGAATGCTTACGGCATCTCTTATTCATATATCTTTAGGTTGACGTGAAATCTTCTGTAGCAGACCATACTACCTAGAAATGACTGGTGCTATATTAAGCCAGAAGCTTGGCAAATTCGAGAATTTTCTAATAGACCGTAGCATTTACCATTATGAGGTGCTTGGTAAAAGTCTGAAATATGTGAGAAGTCAGCATATCTCAGACAGATGGCAGTTGTTCTCGTTAAACCGAAAATCAGTGAGTCACGGTGATTATTCAAGCGGGAGAGAGAAGACTTTGAAAACATGTTAGCAACGTGGATGAAACAAACAACAAAATGAAGTGATTGGAGGGAATAAATTTTGAACAAACAATGGAAAATAGAGAAAATATGAGAAAATCAAATGTTCATCTTATGAACTTATGTTTCGAATTCATATGAAATTCGGAATTGTTAACTCAGTTTCGCCACGGAACTATTTCCAAGAAGGATATTTAAATAAATTATAAATATTAATAATTAATGCAATGTTAATATTGAAAATGAAGGTACTGATCATGAACCAAGCCGTGATTTAGAATTACAAGATATAATAACACCAGTTAATAAAAAGCATATGCAACAATAGAAGCGGATATTGAAGTTCGGGATAAAAAAAAAAAAGAGCTACTCTCCGAAATAGCTGGCAGAAAAACTGCGATTATCAGCTGAGTCCAGTAAGGGAAAGTGTTTCGGTAGGCTTCTTAGGAAGTACTCGAGAAGCAGGCAAAGGGAATGAAAGTAACGTTTTCTAAAATGTTCCTAAAATCTGCTCACTCATTACCACCTCATTGTAGTAAGAATGTAATGTCTAAGAATGATAAAACCTATGATTTACAACTCTTCTGGCTTTTACAGGAACATAGACGTATACGTTTTCTTCCTCTGGTGAAGGTGTCATATTTTAGTGAACTACCTTTCAAATAAACGTCACACTGTAAATAAAATACGACCAGTTTTCCTGTAGGAATCGGAAAAATAGTTGCCCTTATCGTACCGGAAAAAATTCTGACCCAGCTCGGAATAAAATCCGTAAAATGCCGTTTTATTGACTATTTCCTTTTTTTATGGATTTTATTCCGAGCTGGGTCGGAAAATTTTCCGGTACGATAAGGGCAACTATTTTTCCGGTTCCTAGAGGAAAACTGGTCGGATTTATTTTACAGTGTACCACATTGCTGATCAAGGAATAATTGTCCAAAACCTTCAACAAATATATACAGGGTAACCCAAAAACATTCAAACGCACTTTAATTTTTTACTTATAGATACGTAAGCAATGTAAATTGCAAAGCCTTTCAAATTTAAAGTAACGTTGATGAAATAGTCCTTCCATTTGCTTTCAAAAAGTTACACTTTTAAATTTTCATTGGGTACCTGGTCTTTTTTTCCATGCTGTGGCAAGTAAAACAGTAAAAATTCGATTCTTCTACAACTAAAACTCAGCTAGTTATGAAAGAGAAAGGCCATGTACCTCAGTCCTATTTTGACATTTTAATTTTTAATTTAATTAATATATGTAAATAATGAAATATAAAAATATTTGTCAATTATTTATCATGTTCTGCTTCCCTCATAATTTTCTTGAACTCTAATTTTTGACCTATCATAATTTATTAATATATAAATTAATATATCGTTTAATTAAAAAAAATATTAATTTTAGAACCAAGGTACAACACCCATGTTATACCTTGGTTCTAGGAATGTTGTACCATAGACAATGCCTCATTTTTTCTATAAAAAATAAAATTAAAATTGACGGAACATTTTTATGATGTATTTGAAACAAATTTTATTTATAACAGTTTGGCATAGATACTTATTTAAAATTTTTTTTAAGTTAATATAAAAAAGGACAAAGGGGTGGGGATAATTTAAAAGAAAATGTCAATTGCTTCTTAGCTGCTTTATTGCATTTTTATATTTTTCATACATGTTTGTTTTATCATGATGAAAAATTAAAAAAAAAAAAAAAAAAAAAAAAACAGTTGCCTAAAAAGCTAAGATTATTTTTCAGAAACTGATAATATACCAGGAAATACATAAAGAACTATTCTGTCTCTCACAGTAAAAGACTAGGTTCCGGCAAAATGCTAATGATTTGTTTGTTCGCAACTGATTGAAAAACATATTTTCCTCAAGTTTGAATTCTATTCTAATGCTATTAAAACATTTCATGTATACAACAATGATCTCTTCTTCATCATTGTCATCACTCATGCACATTTTCTATACACAAGGGTTGTACATATTGAGTTGAGTTTTCAATTCATTCCATTAATGATACAAGGACAAATTTTCGTGAAATAACATTTTAATTTGTTGGCTGTTTAATAGAATAATATGCAATTGTGTTGCTGTGTGAAACACTTTTGCTAGGTTCAAGGTTCTGGTGACTTGAAAAATAATGACCATTTTCTAGTTAGGCTTGGTGTGATTTGAAAGTCATGTTCATAACGCACTATAAATACTCTTTTATGTATAACTTTGAATTCAAAACAAATAGCTCTTGATAACGAGATATAAAGAAAAGTTGTAAGTTTAAAAAATTTACTTTTTGACCATCTAATCATTTAACAATTGTCTGCAACACGTGTTGACTATATTAAAGTGACCACTAGCAAAGTGGCATCTAGTAGTATATCTCAAAACTACATTGATTAGTTTTATACAAATCCAATAGATAGAGCTAAAAACTGTGCAGGTCCAAGGTAAAACACTTTCCCCTACATTTAATTTTATGATATTTTGGAGATTTACGGCATTAACAACTTCAGAAAAGCACGTTTTTCTGTTCATAGTGCTGGAAAGCTCCAAAATTTTATAAAATTGAAAGTATAATATAATTCGTCGATTTTTGGACATAGAAGAATGCAATTTTTTACTAGTTTACTCGTCACAGCACAGAGAAAACTTTTCAAAATATAACTTACAAGATCTAGGGACCGTATAAAATTTTTAAATTTTAAATTATTTGAAAATTAATCACAGGACTATTTCATCAACATAATATTAAATCCTGCTTAATTTGTAAAAAGTTTTCAATGCACATTACCCACGTAGCGCGTTTCAACCTTTTGGGGACATACTACATATCGCTCACCTGCAAGAAAAGTGACACATCTCGACAAAAGTAAGTTTTACAGGAGGGGCAAATGGAGTTTCGCATTTTTTTAATGTAACATAAAACGATAGTACTTAACTCTGCATGTTATTGTAAAAAAGTACAAAAAATGCGTAAAACCTTTAAGAATCAAGAATAAAAAAGATAGGGTGAATTTACTAAATTTATGCCCCCCACCCTAATAAATGTAACCCCTTGTTGAGTTGTGACACTTCTCTTGTTGCACAATATGTCAAATTCTAGTCGCCTTTCAAAATAGTGCGTGCAAAACTGTGGAATTTCAACACTTTTCACCAAAGTTGAAAGTGTTTACGAATTCAGTTTGTCTGTCTGTCTGTCCGTCTGTGCTCTAACTCGCGTAAATCTAGTCCGAATGTCAAGAAATTCTTAAATTTTATTAAGTATCACTATGACATAATCTTTATTGTAAATGAAGCCTATAGCATTTACGGTTCATTTACAGAGACACTCAAAAGAATTCAGCTATATTACGCTGTGTGGGAAAAAATCGTTTGCGGTGTATTTTAATGATATCAAACTATTTTAAACATATTCAAAACTATTACACATATTATAATAAGTGATATATGAAAATAAATAAGATTATTTCAAGTTCTTTTACAGTTAAAAATGTTCGATGTGCGAACCTTTCGTTACACGACAAAATACATAATCTGTGATCAAGTACGTTCCAACATTTGACAGTTTTGCGCAGTCAATGATTCTTAATGCAGCACCGTGCACATTTTACGGTGCATCAGTGTTGCATTATTTAGTGTTTTAATACATCAGTGCTGCATTAAATCGTTGACTGTGCTAAACTGCCAAATGTGTGGAACGAATATCATTAAAGATTAGGTGTTTGCGGTTTTACGAAAAGTTCGCACATAGAACATTTATAAGTGAGAAAAAAACTCCTTTATTTTCACATATCACTTATTAAAATAGTTGTAATAGTTTTGAAAATATATATTTTTAAAATCCGGTCAATCATTTATAATAACCCTGTATGTTACTAAGTTTTATTGCAGCATGCTTTCTATTGAAAATAAAGTGTGCGTTCAAAGGTACATTCAAAAGTATTTTAATATTGTTACACTGTTTCAAACACAATGAAATACATAGGCACTTCAGATATGCACCAAAAAATACATTCTGCAGAATATGGAGTGGAAAGCATGTATAATTCATTTACAGGGTCACACAAAAGAATTCGTTTACAAAATGATCTATGGAGAAAAATTGTTTGCAGCGTATTTGAATGATGTTACACTGTTTCAAACATAATTAAACTTATATACATTGCCAAGGTTCAAAACAAAATACTTAGCGTAGAGTGAGACGTGCATAAAAGTTACCATTCATTTATATCGACACACAAGAGATTTCTTTTAAAGATCTGTCTATAAACAATAAATCCTGGAAGTGCGTTTTCAGTGGTAGTATGCATGTTTAGGTTTAATTAATTTTTGGCATACAACTTGTTGTTTAAAATTTCTATAGCGCATGTATGGGGCTACACAAAATAATTCGTAAGCATCTCTGCGACTGGGCGTGTTGCATAAGAGTGTTTTTTATTCTGGTTATGCATTTTCCATCTTGTATACTTGATATACTAAGAGATGTTAGTTGAATATAAATAAGTTCATATAAACGGCTACGAGTAATTTATGAAAGTACGTTTTCATTTGTGTTATGCGCTTTTCTTTGGCTGAATTTAATTTTAGTTTATTATGAGTCGTGTATAATAAAAAAAAAAAATTCTGTAGATAATATACAGAACTGTACAAAATTATCCTAGTGCATTTTGATCTATTAACGGAAATTTCTGAAGGTGATTTTTCGCATTCATTTTAAGGCACCATTATGTGCCTTACAACCAATATTTACAGTACGAAATTTTATCGGATTTTTTTTTTTAATTTTGGAATGATTATACTGCAAATAGAGACGTCTTAAATTTAGACACATGTGTGAATGAAAAAGAATTTCAGACACTTACGTGTCTTAATCTGAAAATTAAGACATTATAGATGCCTTAATTTAAGACACATAAGTGTCTTACTATGATCATAATACAATGGAACTGAGAAAATATCTGAAAAATCAGCAAACGTCTAAATTTAAGACACTTCGTTGCTTCAAACGTGTTTTAATTTACGACATTTTGTTTCTTCTGTTCTTCTTAGGTAGTAACCACCAGGGAGCACTCCCAGTTGCGCATGCGTTTTAGATTTCTCTCGTTCGAACTTAGTATACGTTGTAAATCATGCTGAAAGTTTGTTTTTTTGCACACTTATATTTTAATTCGTTTTAGCGGAATCTGAAGTTCTGTGATTTTAATTCGTATTCACTTAGTGTATTTATTTAAAGAATACATGAACCCGACTTGTGTTCTTAACACCAAATGACTCTTATAAGCTGCCGTCTATATAAGGACGGGATAGACACAGAAGTAGACAAACAGAAGTAGACAACACTTGAAGAATACATCCGGGAACTCTACAAAGTGTATGCAACGGACTTAGTGTTAATTTGTATTAATTTATATCTATAATATTGTGTTATTCGTCTTCGTCTAGTCAAAGATGGCAAAGAAATTTTGTTGTCTGTCTGGTTATGTTCTGAGGATGAAAAATTACATCATTTTAATATAACTAGCCGGATATATTAAGGGATTTTCTTCTAAAATGATGCAAGCCATTCTCCACCACTGTGACAGATGTTTAAATTTTAAATCGAGGAATTTTTCTTACAGCTTGCAACAACTTTTTAAGTAAGTGTCATGATTTTCTTTATGGTACTAAAACTAGTGTATTTTTAGATGATTTTCTTTATGGTACTAAATAAAATATTAAATTTAGTTTGTAAGTAATCTGCAAAAAAACCACCAGAAATATATATTGTTAGACTTATGACATTGTCATGTATTACAAATTATGCATTATAAATTCTGATCTTTTTTTCCCAAATTTAAAGTAATAATATAATATGAAAGACATTTTAAGTTAAATTCATTCTCTTCTATTCAATGAATCAATGAATTCAATGTCAGTAACCGCTAACAGATCACAAGTCACAAAAAAAGTTTTAAAAGATCGTGTATAATGCTTTTGAAAATGTCTTCCTTCGTCTTTATGATGTAAACGTTTTCGTAAATCAGAGTTTCTGTTCTCAACCACAGATGAAATTAAGATAAACAAAGTATACGAAAATTTATGGCGATGTCATAAGACTCATGTATTATGTGCTGTTAATCTACGAGCAACTGTAATAAACTGTAAAACTGCAGGTAAAAATATATGTAAATGTTGGATTTGAAATCAATTCTAATATTGATTTTTTGATTATTTTTAGTGAAAAAGTAATTTGAAATTTAAAATGGGTATTAGTAAAAAGCTATAACTGGATTTTGCCCTTAAAATTGTGGTTCTTATAACTTTATTTATATGCACTTATATAAAAAATACAAAAATGACAAATAGATGTTAAGATATATGGGTCAGTATATGAAAACTGGACAATTTCACTCCAGAATTTTTATTTTTTGAATTAATGTACCAACTTCCAAATACAATTATATACTATGATACATGTTTTGTCATTTAAATGCTGCAGTGTTTTGAGATCAAGGATGTATATTTTATGCGTAGGATAAACTTTTATGGAAGAAAGTGTCTGTTAACACCATAATCAGTGTCTAATAATTGAGACTGAGATGATAGGGACTGGAGTGATGTTTTTGTCTTAACATCTCAACACAAGTGGAACAAGCACAGCCATTTTATTGAATCTTTTTGAACACATGTAAATGATTAAATATTCCATGTGACATTTGTATGTTACATAAATAAAGTTGCAATAAGCCTTTTCTTATAGATAAAAAGTTAAATATGGGGACATGAATGATGCTATAAAAAATGCTCATCTCTTTTCAGAACAAAAACTAAATATTTCTAAAAATGAAACAATGAGAAGAACAACTTACCTTCCACCATGGTGGATAATTGAATTGTAGTTGTTGTTGCAATAGAAATAATTCCGCCAGCGCCACCTAGTATCTGTTAACTTAAATGTGTGGTTAGAAGGACTGAGATGATGGTCAACCTCAGGGACAAATATATTTACTACAGTATTTTACTATTCAATCTGTACGAGTAAAGGAGCCTTATATTTTCCCATACTGTATATATATAGGTATAAATATATAATAGCTAACGTTAAAAATATTTATAAAATTTTTTACAGCATACATTTAATATTGGATATTTGTACTTCGGGACAGGGACTTAAAGGACGATTTCGTTTGTTTAAAACTTAAAATTAATTATTTATACATCATCATATGTCCATTTATCATTGATAAATTGTTATAACAAGTGTTACAATATATAACATTTTTCAGTTTTTGCTTTTAGTTTAATTAATGGAATATTATTGGCAGTGGACGCAAATTGTCCAATTTTCAGATATTTGGAAACTATAAGTAATTTTTTCTTCATGTTATTAATATAGAATATTTTTTGATAGTTAAATACCTTTTTTGATTATCCTTTGATCTATATAAAAACATTGCCGATGCGGCGATATAAATTTTTAAAAAATCTAATTTTTAAATCTGTTTTGAACTTTTAGAGTAGGACAAGATTAAAAACACAAAATATATTTAACCAAATACCGAAAAAGCTCTCAATACTCTCCGGGATTGCGGAATTTGTTCGATAATCGGAGGTGTCTTTTGCGAGGTAAAAATAAACAAATATGTATGTGTTTTGGATTAAAAAGGGTTTTTGTTAAATAGAGCTGCTCGGAATTAGGGAATGTCCATTAACCTTCATAACACTCCCGATTACCGGACAGCTCTATTTAGCAAACATAATGCAGGGTTGGTTTTTGAAGAAAAAGGATTTGATTGAAGCATGTGCAAACATTTTGGGGGCCCCAAATTAGATATGCAATTTTTGTAAAGCTAATATTTAAATTTGTTTTTGACATTGTTCTGATTATAATCAATATTTTGAATTTCTAAATTAGAATAAGGTTACAAAATAAATAAAAAAATCTAATAGTAAAACCTCTAAATCATGTCCGTATTAGGGTTTTACAGTAAAATTTCTATAACAGACACTCCTAAGTAGAGGACACGGCTTTTTAGGAAACACATTTTTATTCACAACATGCAATTTTTTATGTACTTTTATCTCAAAAAGCATGCACCTCTGAGTGGCGGATAAATTTCACGGTCCAGAGGTACCCATTATTGAGATATTTTACTGTATTTAGATAAATATTTTTTGTTTTTTAATCTTGTTCTACTTCTGAAGTTCAAATATTGATTGTTATTAGTACGATGTCGAAAAAGATATAAATTATCAGCTTTACGAAAATTGCATACCAACTTTGGGAGCCTCTAAAATCAGGTTATTGGGGGTGGAGGGGGCAAAACCATGGCAAAATATTTTTCTAGGATTCAACGTAGTCAAACATGGCTACGTATAATGCTTGCAAAAAAATGGCTGTGTTTTAGACGCTTGAAGTGTCTGAAAAAATTAAGACACTTTAGAAGTCTGAAAATTGAATACTCCATTTCAGACGCTTAAGTGTGTGAATTTCAGACATTTCAATTTACAGTGTACAAAATATTGATATTTAGAGTTTTTATTTTTAATAATTTATAATAATTTAATAAATTTATATCATTAATTTCAATTTTTAATGGCATTTCGTTTAAAATATTATTAGTATTATTAGCACAATGGAGTGATTGTTTATAGTATTCTTTACAAATAATGCATAATTGTTTTGTAATTTATCTACGTAAGTAATAATGACATGTTAATCATCGTGAAGAATAAAACTTTTTGAATCTGAGCCCAGGAACGAGACAAGACAATAGGTAGCTTGATGACAATCCAGGAATATCCCATCAATTTGCTTTTACTGAGCATTAGACATAGTATTGCCTAGCCTTAATTTGTCATTATTCAATGATTTACTTAAAGCTGCTATTTTTAGACTTGAAAAAAATAATTGTTTGAATTTGCACACACAAAAAAAATTACAATTTAAGTAAAAATTAATGGGCTGGAAATCTTGATTATTAATTTTTAATGGAATTGGAGTAATATTTAATTTGAACAAATATAAAAATTAGATTAAAAGAGATCTTGATTATTTTAATTTAAATTATACTTACTTATGTAATATAAATTACTTGCCTATATAATACCTATAATACTTACCTATATAATACCTACGACGGTTGGAACTTTAATAGAGGCAACACTGCTGTAAAAACGCTACGCAACAAAACCAAAAAATGTCGCGTATACCACACGTGAGCTACATACCTACCTTACCTCTCAGCAAAAAGACTCGTCCTTCCTACGTCACGTGCATGTGGAGTAACGCGAAGACCTTATCTTTGTATTAGCTTGTAGTCTAAAGTAAGTGTTGCCAGGATGTTTTCAAAACAATAACAACGAAAATTGAATGTGCCAAAGGTACAGCACGACAATGTAATCTACGGCTTCAAGAGGCTTGCGGGGAATCTGCATTGTCTTACAGAACTGTAGCAAGATGGGTAAAAGCCTTGAATGATGGACGCTAAAATGTGGCAGACATGCATCGGCCAGATCGTCCTAGTGTCAGCGAAGCAGAAGCGCATGTTGTTGCCGCACTAATGGGCAGTGATCGACACCAAAAGATTCGTGAGCTGGCCCGAGAGACAGTATTTGCGCATACGACTGTACTGAACATTCTGAAGGAACGCATGGACATGACAAAAATTGCTTCACGATGAGTTCCACATCATTTGACGGAAAAGCAGAAATGGCTACTGTACGATGCTGCTCGAACCCACCTGGACCGCTATGTGCGCGAAAGAGAGGCTTTTATACACCGTATCATTACGCTAGATGAGACTTGGGGCAGATCGTACCAGCCAAAACTGAAACGCCAATCAAACGAATGGCGTCATTACAGGTCACCACGAAGTTCGAAATTTCGTCATAACCCCAGCAACGTGAAAGTTATGATGATTCTCGTGTACGACTGTGATCGTGTAATCCTAACGCATACCGTTCCCCCACAGCAGACAGTCAATGCGCAGTATTACTGCTAATTTTTGGAGCACCATCTCAGACCAGCTTTGAGAAAAAAAAACGGCGACACTTTCTGCAGAACGCCCCTATCATTTTGCATGACAATGCTTGGCCGCATGCAACTGATTTGTTCGATCGATGGAGGCTGGGAAGTGCTTTACCATCCACAATACTCCCCAGATCTAAGCCCTTGTGACTTTTACTTAATTCCTAAGATGAAGGAACCACTTCGTGGTATGCGCTTCCAAACTGTTCCAGAGATTCTTGCGGCAATAGGCATTCCAACTATCAAAACCATCCATTCGAACTATCAAAAGAACAGGCACTGCTACAGGTATTCTGCGACTTCCACATCGTTGGAAACGGGTTGTACACAATGCTGGCGACTATATTGAAGGACTCTAAAACATGGTGACATGGTTCACTTTTGTATTTCATGTAAATAAATAGTGCCCACTATTAAAATTCCAACCCTCCTATATAATACAATTGTATTATATGTCTCATAAAATAAAATCCGCCACCTTCATTATCTAAATATAATATTGAAACTGTTATTATATCTACGCCATGCTAATGTAATGTCTAACAACAAAAATAATAATGGTACAGAATTCAATTCATAAGCGATTAAATGAACTTCAAAGTAGATATAATTTGAATTTACAAAGGAATGAAAATGCCGCAATGATGTACTGCAAACATATATTATATGGCATACTTAACTCTTAACTGCTTAGCTTTTTATTTTTCAAGCAACATGAAACAATTTTTAATTCATTAATTAATCCTTCTTTCGCATAAATTCGCGTTCTAAAAATTATGCATTTTAAAATTACCTAATCATCTATACATATGAAAAATTTAATACATAGTAAATTACTTCATATTAAATAATTCATTAAAAAATGCCGAATATAATACAGAGTGAAATATCACTTCGAAATATGAAGTTATAGGCACAGAGACTTGAACTAATTTAAACAAAATTAATGGATAAAGCATCGTTATTCTATATATGTTACCCTTATATATTTACTATCCCACGAGTGCCATATTAAATTGAAGGTTGGTTTCATAGAACATCATATAAATAGAACAATACCTTAAAGAGACACATAGAAATTTAACTAGATTTCACTTAGAAGCATCGAATTACTGGTATCTATTTTGATCAGGGCTGCAGAGTCGGAGTCGGAGTAGCTAAAAAACAAGCCGTCTCTGACTCCAGATAGATTATTTGTTAGACATTTTAAAGTGAAATTAAACTAATTATATATAATTTTAAATTTATAAAATGAACTATTTTGTTATTTATGGACTATATCAGGCTACTCAAGTTGAAGATGACCGATTTACTACGGTATACAAAGTAGATACAGAAGTAGATACAGAATAAGTACAGAGTACTACCCGTGTGCATAGTAGATGAAAACTGTTTTAATTCAGAATTCTAGTGGATGTTTTACATTTAGTATATAAGTACTTCCCTTCATATTTGTGGCGTTTGCGGATAGAATCCGAGGTACAAAGGTCTACAAGGACCCAAGGCCCGGAAAATGAAGGCATTTTTTCAAACAGGCCGTGTAAGTAGAATAAAGACAATTTATATTATTGGACCGGATCAGACTGATAAAAAAATTGAGCAGGCTGACAAGTCAAACGTAACAAATTTGAAAGAATCAAATTACGTGATAAAAAGGCACTGCCGAACTTTTTAGGGAACGGTTCTTAAAATTTTGGCCCATGCTGATCTCTAACCGGAGGTAATGCGAAAATTATAAATTTGTGCTATTTTTGGAGGCAAAAGAACAAAGAACACGGTATAGCATTGCAATAGAAACCTTTTTTCCCCTTTCTCCCCTCAAATTTTTCCGGTCTGTATGGCCATAAGTCAAAATTATAAAATACCGTTCCTTTATTTATTTATTATTTTGTGCACAGGAGTAAAAAAAAAAACAAAAAAAAAAAACATGAAATTGTAATTCTTTTTTTTTTTTTTTTTTTTTAATCTGAATCGGCGGTACTCAAAATAACGATAAAATAGTAAAATTTTGGTATCTTTCACCATTTGAATTTCGGATTTTTCAGGTCTGAAGAACCCGAAATAAATCCAAAATTGTAAAATTAATTCAAAAAACGTAATTTATTTATTTTTCATTACAATCCACGGAATCCGAATTATTTTCAAAATAATAAAATTTTCATCTTTATTTTCCCTCCTTTCCATACAAATGTTTCGAGTCTCGAGGACACAGCAAAATAAACTATTAAATTCTAACGATTTCGCATTTTCTTCTTAGTCCGCGAATCCAAAATAGTAAAATTTCCATTTTGTGTTTTTTTGACTTCGATAGTTGGATTTTCCGGGTTTGAGGGCTCGAAATTTTAAATTTAATAAAGCGGAATATATATATATATATATTAAGCCCTACAAAGAGAATCAATACCGAAATAGTTAAATTTCAGCTTTATTTTTCTATATTCCATCATTATTTTAATCAACTGGCCACACTAGGATATTAGCCATGCCGGAGGCGGAATAGGAGTCGGATTCGTTAAAATATCCCGGCGTCGGAGTCGAAGGCGGCCATTTTCCGCATTGATTCCGCAGCCCTGATTTTGATACCGTAAATTCCAAAACGAAGTCTAAAGCATGTCCAACCTAGCTGACCTAACCTATTATTGTGCTCACTGCACCCGAGATACGATACATTGATAACGCCTTTGGAGGCAAGATGGTAGGGAAACTAACCCCGAATTTTATCCGACGCAAATTAATCGAAGAGTTTTCAAAACGTCAAGAAAATACTAGCAATAATACGAACAATCACTCAGCCCTAAAAGAAAAAATTCAAAAAGTGAAATTAAATAAATTGTGCAGATATTGCAAGAAAAATTCTCATAATATGCTGGATACTAAAAAATAAAAACAAAGCTGGATACTAAAAAATAAAAACAAAGCAAAAATGAAACAGCCATTCTATAACAATATATATAAACTCGGTTTATGGCGTCAGATGCCGCCATCCGAAGAATCTACAAGAGTCTTTTTCCATTTCTTCCGGTCAAGAGTCCATTCCTCTTCCAGACCTCTATCCCTCATTGCCTTTGAAATATCATCCATCCAGTTCTTTCGTGGTTTTCCCCGTTTACTTTTTTTGTTTGTTTCATAATTGAATGTTATTTTGGGTAGTCTTTCCTCCTTCATTCTTTTGACATGACCATACCAGATTAATTCCTTTTTTTGAATATCATCTAATATGGTTCCCTTTATTTTCATCATTTCCTTGATTCTGTCATTTCTTATTTTTTCTCTTCTTGATGTCCTGCATGATCTCCTTAGGGCATCCATTTCTACTGCCGCTAATTTCTTTCGTTCTGTCTCCATAATTCTCCATCCTTCTGCTCCATATAACAATATGCTCTTTACAGCGATGACAGCGATGACCACCTCTGGAACTCAGCTTTCGCTTTAGAGTGTTAGTGCAATCCCGAGGGGTAGACCACATCCACTCCTCCCGACTCTCAACCAGAGTCTGAGAGGGAGCGTCGGGTCCCTGATCAAGCAGCTGAGATTTATTTCGGTTACTGTGAGATTTACAATTACAATCACAATTGGTTACCCAATTTTTCTGGGCGAACCGAAGATTTCACATCGAGATATATGACTATATGTAGTGATTACATGAGGATCATTTCACCTAATGTGATTGCATAATTGTTTACAATTTTCTTGGGTATATATACGTCACAGTACATTTAACACACAATATTTAACATGACAATTAGAAACACATTACAACACAATATCAAACACCTACTATTTACATGACTGTATGTAGTGATTACATGAGGATCATTTTAATGTGATTGCATAATTATTTACATTTTTCATGGATTTATATACGTCACAGTACATTAAACACACAATATTGAACATCACAATTAGAAACACATTACAACACACCTACTATTTACAATTTGCACATACTAGAGTTTGGAGAGTTGCACAAGATAAAAATTCAAAAGCGATAGAAGTTTCTGGCACCCGCTAATAACCCGTTTCTCCCTCCATGCTACACCCTAGTGATGGACTATAATGGCTCTGGATTTGAAAAGGTGTACTCGTTTGTTTCTATAAACCTCATGCATTGTATGATCTTGTTGAGTAGTTGTGGTTACTCTTTTACATCCCGCCACCAACTTGCTAAATTCATACGTGTGTGTTTTTTGAGATGATAATGCGATGTTAATGTACAGTATAATACATAGTGTAACGATGTTGACGGCAAGCCACAAATGCGTAGTGGGGAGTCTCTTTTGTTAATTTTGTATAAGTGTTCCTGAAAGGGACCGTGATTTGTTAAAAATATGTGTATCTGTTGTTTACGAAATACTTGTGGTCAACCAATGGCAAGAATTCCTTCGTATATCGGCCTGTGTCTGAATCCGTCCAGCGTTTTTACCAATTTTTTAACAGATTCTGCTTTGTCTGTGATTTTAGTGAAGAAGCTGGATATGGTAAAAATGTATGTATTAGTGTTTCATCCGTTACTGTCGATTTTGCCAGTTGGTCAGCTGCCTCATTGCCCTCAACACCTGAATGTCCTTTTGTCCAATTGAAGTATATGTCTTTTACTGTTGTTTGTAATTGTTGAAGAATTTTTAGTATTAAATAGTTTGTATTGTCAAAATTGTTTAATGCTTTTAAACTTGATAGGCTATCCGTTATGATTAAATATTGAGAATGTTTGTCCGACTCTATCCACTCTAATGCTGAAGAGATCGCGAAGAGTTCTGACTGGAAGACGGAGTTATCCTGGGACAGTTTCGCTCTCCAAGTATAGATTTGCTCGTTTTTTTCGTACACACAAAATGCTGAGGCTGTGCCTTCGGACATTTTGGAACCGTCCGTGTATATTGTAATTTTCCCTACATAGTCGTTTATTTCACAAATTTGTATTTCACTTGTTAGTGGTGATGTTTGGTATTTTGAGCATTTTGGATAGTATAGTGGAGCAAAAGCCTTTTCTGTTGACTTGCCGAGACGAATCGTCCCCGAATACTCCGCCTCCGCCCCCAACTTCAAATCCAGTGGGGGGAGACCTGTGAGGACCTGTAGGGCATTTGTTGACGTATTGCGATATGCTTTCGTTATCAGCAACAAAGCTTTCCTTTGTGCCGAGAGCAAATGTCGACGACCGTGATATTGCGCCATACGCGGAAACCAGACAGCACAGGCGTAGGCCAGTTTCCTTTGTAAGATCGCCGAGTACCAAATCATAAAAAATTCCGTAGGGAGTCGACCTGAGATTGATGAAAATTTATAAAGATTTTGAGTTATTTTTCCGATTTCTACTCTCTTTTGTGTCACATGTGGGAGAAATGATAATTGTATATCTAATATTACCCCCAGGTATTTTAGTGTTGTTTCTGATTTTATTGATTTATCTTGAAGTTTAACTCTTTCAATACCAAAGCGCCTCAAACGCCTGGTCATTCAGATTACCGAAAACGCCTGGACAATTTCTACCCCTCTTTACTCCCTAGAGCTCCTGTCAAGACACGCGTTGTGGTATTGTGTTTACAGGATTATCTTCTTTGTTAACTTGATTTCAGGAAAGGGATCTTTTGAGGTGCCAGATAAGGGAAAATGAAGTGTGTTTATGCTCTTTAAAAGGTATTTCGGTTTGAGCGTTTTATTGAAATGAAATGTCTGTTTTTTTCAGTAGAATTTCTAAGAAATACTACCTTTTACTTTCTTCTCTATGTTGAAATTTCTGAAAAATATTTGCAGATCATGAACCCTTGAACACAAAATCACGCCAGTTCAAAACTTTATTTATCTATTTATTTATATATATGTAATATAAGGATGATATAAGGATAAGGCCTTAGTTAATGAAAAAAGGAGTTTAATGATTCTAGGTTATAGTTTTACATATTAAATAGAAATTATATTTACAAGTACGGGAGGGTAGGGGGTTTTTCTGCAGCATACGCGCCCGCAGAATCGTCGGAGCTCGGCCTCTGCTCTCGTCTAGAGCGAGATATGCCTACCATCGGCCGCGTCAGAATGAAATCTGCTCCCGGTTGTCACTTGTTTCCAAGTGAAGATAATGCAAACTGCATATCAGCAAATTCAGTAACATCTGCTGTTTTGCGGTAACAAGTTCTCATGGAAAAGTGCTGACCACATCTGTTGCTATGAGTAGGGTTTTATGGGAATATAAAACCACAACTCACACTCGGCCATCTTGTCCGCTTGTCGACCTCGACAGCGCGTTAAATAAGCAACAAGATATGTCAAAAAATAAAATAAAAAAAATTATCTAAAAATAATTAAAATCCAAAGGAAAAAAAATCGGTCATTAAATAATTAAGAAAATTGAGCTAAATAATTAAAAAAAAAATTAAGTCTAAATTTTATGTAAATTAATGCTGAGCTGCCGTGGGGTATCTCCAAAGAAAAAAACAAAAGAATAAAAAAAAAGTCTCGGGATAACATCAATTTGTGCCATGAGACCGTCTTTCTCATGAGCCATCATCAGGGATGAAAAATATAATCTGAAAGGCCGTCTGCCCATTATATTATCATCACGAAAACATACTAAAATCTTCCTCATCTTAGGTAGAATTTCGTAAAAAAAAAAATCTTTATCCCAACGTCATTCGAGAATTTAAAAAAAAAAGATGTTTGCCTCGTCTAAGGCAAAAAAAAAAAAGGATTTCCCACCAAAAGGTTTTTTTTTCGACAGCCAGCTCTTACTTCTGTAAAAAAAAATACGCGGGGGGGGGGGGCACATACATATATATAGCAATTCAATAAAAAGTTTACACATAAAATACAGTTTTAAAAATATAAATGCAGTTTTAAAAGTATAAATACAACAATATTCTTTTTCTTCTTGTCAAAAGTGAGTGTTCAAAAAAAAAATAAAGTCCTGTGTAGATAGTCATTTTAAATAAAGTTGTTGTTTACGCAACATAAAAAAAAGCACGTGTTGCGAAACAGGCAAATGAAAAAAATAATGCACCATTTGCAGTCCGAGAGAAAGATAACTTGCCATGCGCAAAAAAAAATCACCGAATGGGTTCAATAAAAAAGTTTTGAGCAGGTATATATCGCTCAGAGATTTAAAAAAAAATGTTGAACAGAACTTCGAAAAAAAAGCACATCAATTCTGTTAATATAAGCTGAAAAAATAAAGAATCTGTTGCATATTCCACAAACTAAGAATAATTAAGCAAAAAAAACACTGTTGATAAAAATGCTTGGTACGCGATAACTTCTTTAAAAAAAAGCACTTGAAGTTTATCGCACTGTAGAATGGCATGACACACAAAAATACGAAAAAGAAAAAAAAACGTTCTTTGTTGAAGATTTCCATCAATGATTGGACTCTTGAAATGGTGAGTTACACTGGTAAACACCTCATTCTAATGTTTCGTCCAGAAAAAAAAATAATCGTGGATGCTTGCTGCAATCGTAAAAAAAACGAAGATACTGAAATAAAGTTACTAAGAAAGTCACAGATAGTAGCAGTCTATAGTCTGTACGATATAAATGTTCTCAGGAATAAGCAGATATAGGTGTAAAACACAGAATATATAAAAACACAGTTAAAAAAAATAGTAGTAATAAGAAAAACACATTTATGATAAATTCGTTGCTTGCACTAGTCACCTATATACGTGAAGCATATTTTTTTTTGGAAATTTAAGTCTACTTTTTCTCTTTCTCGTTGTTGACTTCACAAAATGTCGGCGTATAAAAAATAAAAAAGGAATGATAAGGACACGCAGAAATTCGGTCCAATTAGTAACGTCACTCGAATCTCGAGATGGTTGGGATGTATGGAACGCCGAATGCTGATAAATGAGTCCGTTGGCAGACGTAAACTGTAATAAATAGATGGTCAATAAGACGAGCACAGTCATAAACAGCTTGTAGGATAAGAAATTTAAATCGAAGGAAAAACAGTCTGGCGATAATGTTGCGAGATGTTTCAGATATGCTGAGTCAATCATTGGGTCAACTTCGATGTCAGTAGGAATATTTTCCTTCGAAAAGTTTTTATTTACTCTCTGCGGTTTTAGATCTTGGGGGAAAGAATTTGAAACAAATGTTTCCGTAGTGTATCTTGCGTCGGGAAATGCAGGTACATAGGATTTATCTTGAGATTTCGTTGCAGATACATTATCAGACACAGTAATGCAGCTTATAAAAATACTTGTGGGTGGAGATTTAGTTAAAGTAGCGCCGTTTTTGTCGCATGTGAGAGTACCCTGAAATATGACATCTGTTCCTATGATAAGTGGCATGGGCATCTGAGAAGACTTAACTACGTAAACAGTAGTAGAAAAAGTATTATCGTCTATCTCTATATCGGTAGAAAACGATCCTATAGGTTGAATAACACGGTTACCGATGCCCGACAATTGCACAGTTGCTCCGGTGAGGGGGGGAGACCCAATTTGTTCATAAATGTCTTCTCTCAGTATCGTCAGTGAGCTTCCAGTGTCCAAGATTGAATTGATTTGTAAATTAAAAATTTTTACAGGTTTCTGCATGCGTGGATTAGAATGACACATTTCTACTACGTGGATTTGTTCGTCTCTGCGTGGTGACGTCTTGCGTGAAGGGGAGGTGCCTTGAGTCGAACGCTTGCGTTCCGGCGTTTGCTCTGTACACTGGTTGGAAACGTGACCAAAACGTGCACATTTCATACACTTTTTTCCTTTATCCAAATGCACACAATGGGTAGATAAGTGTCCTGGGGCTAAACAATTCCAGCAAGTTAATTTTGCAGTTTTCTCCTTCTGGTTAATCTTAGGAGTGTTGGGTGTAGTCGGTGACTTTGATTGATAAAATTTAGAACTCTGTTCACAAATTCGTTCGAAAATTTGGAGCTTGTTTTTAAATTCGGCAAGCGTGGCGCACCCGAATAATATAGCTTTATTATGTGGTGTATCGTTAATCCCATTAATTATATAGTGAATTAAAGATATATCATCGATGTTTCCTCTTTGTGCTATTTCTTTCATTTTTAGGAAATATTCCAATAGTTTTTCGTTTGGGCGGCAGCCTCTAGCGGCTAGTAATTGATGTATCTGGGCGGACGAAGCTGATTGTCCAAATTCGCGAAACAATGCTTCTTTGAGCGATGTATATGAAGAAATGTTATTTTCACTACGTACATACAATAATGCTAAACTTTTTAATGCCCGCTCAGCAAACACAAATTTCTGTATGTCGGACAGTTGAAATGAATGGGCCAGAGATTCAAATCTCTGAAACCATGTTTGAACGTTTTCCGTTTTATCACCACTAAACGGTGTAATTAAATGATCAATGTCATGGAAAGAAATTGTCTGTTTGGGCGCGGAGTGTGTACAGTGTACATGCGCCTGGTCTGGCTGTACTGTCAAAGGGGAAGATAAACCAGTGCTTCCACTACTATTGTGACTATCATTAAATTCTGTATCCGATTCGGAAATTGCCGTAAACGTGTCTTTAAAAGCCGAAATATCAACTAGTGCACTTAAAATACGTTGCCCTATATCTTGTTTTGATCCATGGATGTCAATGGATAAGATATTAGCAATAGTAATCAATTGTATCTGATCGTAATCGTCCAAAATTACTTTGAGTTTATTTTCATACTCATCGCTTTTGTCAGTAAAAGAAAAACCTTTAAATTTCCTTAAATTCGCTCTATTCTGGCGATTTTTATCGCAACCAAATATAAATTCATGCAATAATTTGATTTTATCTGTTTTAGCCGATTTCAACTGGCTTTTAATAAAGTCAATTTCTTGTAATTCCATATTAAAAGGCAAGAAAGGAAAGAGAAAAAAAATAAACTTACTTCAAAGGGAGTTATCCAATTGAAAAATAAATTCCTCGCCACGATATATTGAAGTAATCCAATTAATGATCCGTAGAAAAAAAATATGCAGTCGAAGATTCATTCCTTGTACAGCGATAACTATCTTGCACAAATAAAAATAAACGAGTTTCAACCAGATGGCTAAGGGGATGAATCACACGTCTGCTGGAATACGAATGTTGATAACGGGACTGAGAAGGAAGTTCTCCTATTCTGATCGGTAATAAAGCCTAGGGGATTTTACTTTTTAAATTCGTTTTGGATTCAAATCGGCCTAGAGCTCCTATGTAATATAAGGATGATATAAGGATAAGGCCTTAGTTAATGAAAAAAGGAGTTTAATGATTCTAGGTTACAGTTTTACATATTAAATAGAAATTATATTTACAAGTACGGGAGGGTAGGGGGTTTTTCTGCAGCATACGCGCCCGCAGAATCGTCGGAGCTCGGCTTCTGCTCTCGTCTAGAGCGAGATATGCCTACCATCGGCCGCGTCAGAATGAAATCTGCTCCCGGTTGTCACTTGTTTCCAAGTGAAGAGAATGCAAACTGCATATCAGCAAATTCAGTAACATCTGCTGTTTTGCGGTAACAAGTTCTCATGGAAAAGTGCTGACCATATCTGTTGCTATGAGTAGGGTTTTATGGGAATCTAAAACCACAACTCACATATATATTTTCTATACATATCACTTTTTTATGGATACGATAACTTTCATAATCCTGCACAAATCTCTTCCAGCTGATACATAAAAACAAGGGGCAGAAAATCTCGATCAAGTTCGTTAATGGGCAAAATCGGACCAAAGGGATGGAAATAGAGGTTCTTTGTGAAAATAGAAAGAAAAAACTCATAACATCTTAATTATTATAGATATCAAATCACTTTAAAGCTAATATAACTTTTAGGTAAAGGGCCAAAAAATTATGTTTAACAGATTTTTGATATCATCAAAACTGGGTTCAAGGGGCGAAAAGAATAGGGTTTTACGAAGAAAATTCATAACTTCGTTAAATCACAGTATGTCAAATCCACTTCAATTTATTAGTATAAATCTTCTTAATATTATCTACAACTTTTAAATTGGAAAGTTCTTAATAGGAATAACACTTACGGCAAGGGGGAAAAAACAGGGGTTAAGAAAAAAAAATAATTCATAACTTCGTCAATTAAGAAAATATCAAATCCTCTTAAATTTATTAGAAATCTTCTTAATATTATCTACAATTTTTATATTGATAAGTTTTTCATAGGACCAATTCTTGAGCAGTTGAAGAAAAATTTATCGTATTAACATGATTCTAATGAAACCAGCGCTTACAGAAAAATGAAATTTAAGCTCGTGAAAAGCGGTAGATAAAATTGTTAAACTGGGTTTATCTCTATTCTTTATTTAGTTTTTGTAGGTTTTCACCTACATTCGAAATCTCTATGTGCCTTTAGGCCAAGCCGGCAGGGATTTTTTTTATTTGCATATTATGAATAACTTAAGAAAAGAAAAAATCTGAAAAACTTATTTTTTTTTAATAATATAGATGTTGGCTTATTCTTTTATTTTTTTAAAGCTTTTAACTACAGTATTTTTTTCCCCTTTATATAGAAATTGCACATAAAAGAGAGATATTTCCTTTCGTCTTTTTTAAACTTCAAATTGTAGCTCTTTTAAATATTTCTACAATGTATTGAATTATATTTCCTGTTTTGAACTTGTTCTCCGTTGTGGTGTATGCTTTGCTAGAGCTTTCAAAAAATAAATGTATACTATTGAATTAAAACAAAAAATATTTTTTTCTGAAATAATAACAGTACCAAAAAGCTATGAGTAGAACTGATATTTTCTAAGAAATATTAAAATTCTCCCTTTTGCAGATTTTATTTACGTGCCGAAGGGATAAGTCGGGACGAGACTAAGCGATTTTTTTTTTAAATTGCGGTTTTCTGAAAGAATATCAAAAGTACTTTCGATATTATTAATGGTGTCTTTAGTCTGATTTAATTCATATCAAAGATATAATTATGTGAGGAAAGAAAAAGTATATATTACAAAAAAAAAAAAAAAAACCTACGTTAATTGATGTTTTCTGTGTCACATTAAAAAAAAAAATCTAATAAACAGTGAAGTCGTTTCCTCTCATGTCATTTCTGAAACATGGATGTCAATTTTATTTTGCTTTTACTTATAATATCGAATTTTAAATTCGTAAACAATTGCTATCTTATTTAAATTGAAATTGTAAATGAGAAACGGCGCGGGGGGGGGGGGGGGGGCATACCGGAATTTTGATTATAAATTATCCCGTATTTCCATAGGCGAGATTTTCGAGATTACACTGCAGACACACACAAGAGAAAAAATGCTACTTATTTCTTAAAGCTCAAATCCAAAAGGACAACTTTCTGACATAAGCTTTAATTTTTTTTTGTTCGAAAATGCACGAAGCTAGCTGATGCTGTTGTTCAGAAAGTATGTCATCGAGCTTTTTTTTCCAAACGCAATAGATCTTTCAGAAAATAGTATCAAAGGTGACATTTTGAACAGAATTTCCGCGCGAAAGTAGAAAAATCACTCAAGAGCGGGTGAAAAACGTGTTTGTCACATGATCTAAATCGCTTATAACTCAATGGGTGATTGATTGATCAAAACATTTCAATTCGAAATCGCTTCCATGGCCAGGCTTTTCAATTTTATATCTTTCCATTAAAAAATGAATTTGTAAATGAGTCAAAACGTTTTGCGCTTGTTGAGCAGAGCAGTTAAGATCAGCATGAAGATTTTAACGCGAATATCTGAAATTTTCAGGAACATGAGAATAGAAAAATAAGAATATGCCATACATTTTCGTTCTTTCCCCTTTTTTTAGCGCTGAAAATAAATTTAAGACTTCTGATTAGTGCTTATTCCATTGCTGTTATTGCTGTTTAGTATAATAAAAACTTTTGCCACAGCAATAGCTTTTAAATATTCATCTGCACGCTGTCATTCCTCCAAAATACTGATTCTACTCATTATTATTTTATTTCATTACGATATTTTTTGCTCACCTGTCTATATAATTAGAAAGAGACGACATAGAACGACATTGAGCATAAGAAGTATATGAACTATTTTATATGTCAATATTTTAAAACATTTATGAGCAGTTATGTGCGCGCCAGATGTATGGCTAACAGTAACCACTTTTAAAATGTTAAATAATAATAATAATAATATACAGGGTGATTCAAAAAAGATGGGGAAAATTTTAAGAGGTGATAGTACACACCCAAACAAACAGTTTGTATCAAAGAATGCATGGTCGAAAACTAAACGTAAAAAAGTTAGAGGGCGCCAAAAGTTATGTTCTTATACGAGGCAAAAACACACAATGAACGATTCAGTTAAGTTACGAAAATAAATATAATGGCATTTGATTACAATAAGTGCTCAAAACATTGATCGGCAGCTGTTATGCACGCAGTACAACGGCGAAGAACAGATTGGCGAATTTTCTGAAACACACCAGGCATATCGCGAACTCCCCCTACAGCAGCTGAAAGCTTGGCGACAAGTTCTTCTGCGGATTCAATGGGAGTCTCATACACAAGAGCCTTTAGCTGTCCCCACACAAAAAAATCGAGACATGAAAGATCTGGCGAGCGCGGTGGTGCCTGGTGTGTTTCAGAAAATTCGGCAATCTGTTCTTCGCCGTTGTACTGCGTGCATAACAGCTGCCGATCAATGTTTTGAGCACTTATTGTAATCAAATGCCATTAAATTTGTTTTCATAACTTAACTTAATCGTTCATTGTGTGTGTTTGCTTCGTATAAGAACATAACTTTTGGCGCCCTCTAACTTTTTTACGTTTAGTTTTCGATCATGCATTCTTTGATACAAAATGTTTGTTTGGGTGTGTACTATCACCTCTTAAAATTTTTCCCATCTTTTTTGAATCACCCTGTATGTTGTAAGATTACAGAAAAAAATTATTTGCACAGAGAAAAAAAAGGAATGGTTGTTTATTTATTTTTGTAAGATGTTTATTAATATTCAGATTTATATCAAATTAGAAATATTCTATATTGAATCTTTTTTCCAGTACATAAAAAATGATTTTTCATCTAAAAACCTATACTAGGTTAGCAAGGGTTTTTATGTAATGTGTGCTTAGTACGTCTTTCAAAATTCTAATGGAAATCATTCTTTACAACTTCGAATTCTGAGGCAAATCACGATGTTTAAAATTTATTTTAATAGTGATTGCATTTCTAGATCCTATGAATTCCGAAAATTTTTTAAACACATTATAGCAACATTTGAGCATATCTAATTTCATGCTATAATGATAATGTTGAAGAATGGCTGTATGTCAAAATATTTAGAAAAGTATAAAATTTAAGTCGAATACAAATAGGTACTAATAATGTTTTATATTCATATCGTAAAGGTATTTCCATTTATCTGGATAATTTGTAACAATAGATGTTTACATTTTTGTTCTAAAACTGTCTGGGAATTTCGTCCCTTGTAAAAAAGGTACTATTCAGTCGGAATTCTTCCCTTTTTCCCCATGCATGGGGAAATGCTAATCCTTTTCTACGTTTTTTTTCCTCCCACTCCTAAGATTGATGTCTTCTACCTTGACGTTACTCCTACAAAGGGGGATATGAAATTTTTCAACTGGATTCGGGCGTTTCGGTTCTCTGAAGAACCTGTAGAATTTCAGCCTCGGTAATGAAAGAGTTAAATGTGGGGCCCCGCTTAAGGTGTTTGGGTTTGCCAAAAGTTAATGATGAGGATTTTTCATGTGAAATTTCTATTTTGTTGGTTTCTGCCCAATTCTGAATAAATTTTAAAGCTTTCTGAGCTTTTTGTTCAAGTTGCTGTCTCGACTGTGCCCAGATCAGTAATATCAGGTCATCCGCGTATGCCACCAGTTCACAGTCCTGTACATCAAAGGTCCCCAACAGAGTCTCCAACAGAACCAACCAAAGAAAAGGACCCAGACACGATCCCTGCGGGCAACCCTTGCTAAAAAAGTACAACAAAAATGGTGCCATCCAGTCCACCTGAGCTCGCCTACCCGAAAGGAAGGAAACGACAAGATTGATGAGTTGTTTAGAAATACCTAGTCTTTGCAATGCTAGGATCACCTAGTCCCAAGGGAGGTTGTCAAATGCTCCCCTGAAATCCAGTGACACCAGTGATGGGTATTGTTTATTTTGTCTGTGTTGTTCTACTAATGAAATCACTTGCTCCAAAGCCGTTTTCGTAGATTTATTTTGCGTGTAGCCGTGTTGCTTACCCGATAAGAATTTTGTTTTGTCTAATGCGTGATGTATTCGTCTTAGAATTAATTTCTCTAAGATTTTTCCGAATATTGGTAATAGAGGGATGGGGCGATATGAAGAGCTCTCATTCAAGGGTTTTTCCTCCTTTCTAAAATACACGAGCTCTCCCAATTTCCAGTCATCAGGAAAATAGTTTAACTTTAAAAGACTGTTGTACATATCCAACAGAATATTAGGAATTTTTGAAAAGATGCACCTGACCATCCTGTGATCAATTTGATCAGGTCCTGGCACATTGTTAATATTGAGTTAGAAAATAACATTTCGCAACTCTCTTTTCGTGAATTTTGCCTGGTCCTGCGAGTTTAGTCGCTGTGGTAGTTGCTTTGGAGTTTCATCGCAAAAATGTCCCTCGTTAGTTTTAAAAGGGTTGATGACCTGGAAGTGGGTGACAAAGAATCAAATTGGTAACTGATATGTGAGTCCTGGAATCCCTGGAAGGCTAACTTTTTCGTTAAACCAAAAGGATCCGTCTCTCTGCGACACAGGTTAGTCCAAGCTTTTTCCTTCTCCGATAAAATCTGTTTTTGATAAATTGCCCTTTCCCTTTTGTAATGCTCGTTTATATTTGACTCGTAGTTTGAATTTTTTGCTCTTTTTAGAAGAGCTGCTACTTTATTTCTTTGGGCCCTCAATTCAACAGACCACCAGGAAATTTTAAATTTCTTGAAAGGGGCTTTCTTTTTAAAGTATTTATTGGCTTGTAATAATATTTCTTGTTTAAAAGTTTCGTATTCTTTGTTAAACTGGTCTATATTTTCTATGTCATTAAAGTTAATCTGTGAGCATTTTCGAGTTAGTTGTTCGGAAAATTATGTCAAAGGGATTCCCTTTGTTTTGAATCTTCTTCTTGGTAGTTTGGGTATTGTGAAATTTAGCCCTGTTTCTATTGGGTAGTGGTCTCCAAAAAGGGAAGGAATTACTTCCCTGTTATTTATGTGTGAAAACATAGCCTGCGTGCAGATGTACAGATCCGGCCTCCCCAGGTTCTTCCCCGACTCATACGTTGGTGGACTGGATGAAGAGTTTAGAATAACTCGTTCATACGCTATGACTCTATCGATAAGGACTTTTCCCCTGGTGTCTTCACTCCTATAGCCCCAAAACTGACTGTGAGCGTTAAAATCACCGAGAACCAACTGCAATGGGCTCTGATTTTTAGAACTCAGCCAGTTCTCAATATCCTCTTCAAAGTCAGCACTCGGGGCTATACAGGCTGCCAATGCTTAAGGTTAAAGGCTTAAGGTCTAAATTTATAAAAACTGAGTTATAGTGTCTAGAAGAGAGATTATGTTTTAAGTTTTGGTCTAAGATTAAAATGTGGGCTTTTTAGAGCTTGAACTATAGCATGGTGTTGTTCGAGGAAGTGATATAGGTCTATTTTCATAAAGGTATGCATCTTGAAGACAAGCCAGGGAAGAGTCCGAGTCTGAGAGGAACTTCATAAAAGCAGCGGTTTGTGATCTGTTGTTCTGTAAATTTTGTTGAATTAATTTGAATTTTTACCTCTATAAGACAATGACGCTAGCGCTTCTTGTTTCTTTCGCTGGTACACGCTGCAGGATGGATCGTAAGATGGATGTTTTTCATATAGTCCAGCTTTGCTATGGTCCCCCTTGTAGTAGTCGAGCACTTTTTTGCAGTTAACACAGTCTTCTTTTTCTGAGGCACAATCCTTGATGTTGTGGCCTTTGCCACATTTAGCGCAGGCCTCTGCATTCTGGCACACTCTTGCTGTATGCCCTATTTCCTGACAGTGATAACACCTTTGAATGAAGACCGTCTTACATGCACCGGTTAAATCCTATGCACAATTTTCCTGCCTTTAGTTGCAGTGCATCTCTCTCCAGTAGCTGCAATACCAAGTGCGAGGTTTCCTCTCCCTCTCTTCCTTTCAATACTCTTATCAGCTTATATTTCACCTTCATCCTCAGAGCTCTTTCCAAAGCCGGATAGAGTACTTGTTTTTCATATAGCTCTTGTTGCTCTTCTAAGTTGTTCTGTGAACTGTCTGCTTCTCTTTCGACGTTTTTCTGTGTGACTACTGGGGCTTCTGGGGCTCCAAAGACTATCACTCGGGCTGTTTTCGGATTTGGTTCTTTAATATCCAGTTTTTTCCGCCATATCTTCTGTAGTGCGGATTTTATCTTTCACCTGTTCTAGGTCAAATTTGTTTTTACATGTTATTATTATTTTATTTTGTTTAGTTGTTTGGCAGTCTACTGGTGGTAATTCAGCCATATTCATAGAATTGAGAACTTTCTTTATTATTGGCATTTTTGTTTCCTTGTCTTTTGGTGTTAATATTAGTGTCGGTCTTTCTTGTGGGAGCGGTGGAAAATTCATTTCTGCATATGTTGGTCGGTCATTTTCTATTGCTGTTTCTCCCTCTCTATGGTCAATTGAGTCCTTTCGGTTTTCCGCCTGAAGAGTGGTAACATGTTCGACGAGTCTTTTTTCCATTTGTTCATGGTTCTGTTGTATGATTTTGTTCATATCATTGATCAATTGATCTTCTCTTTCGATTTTATCTTGTTTTGTCTGTTTGATTAACTCTTCTTGGAATTTAATTCTTTCTCTGAGTTTCGTTATTAAATGATCTTTTTCTTCTGTCTGTTGTTTGAGCTGCTTAAAGTTTTTTATTACTGATGACATGGTATTCTTTATCTTTACTTCTTTGTTTGACGCTAACTGCATTTGTAGTTGGTGCATTAGTTCTAGTACCTGGTCTGCAATTTTCGACAACGTGTCTCGTTCTTGGTGTTCTTCCTTTTCAGCCTTGTCGTGTTGTCTTACGCTTTCTTTCTCTTATCCACCGCTTTCTCTTCCAAAAACTTTCTGTATTTTTGTGCATTTTAATTACTTCCTCTGTCGCGTTTCTTTTGATGTCTAACCATCTGATCTACTAAAACCAGTATCGTCATTCGTTATGCTGTTTCGGCGTCAAATGGCAGCAGTTCATCTTCTGGCTGGTAATTTTTCTTTGCTCGCTGTGGTAGCTGTGTTTCTTTGTCGTTAGACTTCACCCCGTCTTCATCTGACTCTGTCATGACAGAGGAATCATTCCTTTGCGACTGCAACTCTTTTTCATTTCACGGATCGCCCGGTTTCATTGTGAAATAGAGTTGTATATATTATACTTTCTTTTCCTAGAGATCTCCTTACTCCACCAAATAGAATTTAATAGTTTTACAGCCTATCTCCCCTGACAAATTCTGTATTTAATTTCCTGTGAGTCTCTTCCTTCTCTATTAATTTCTACACCTAAATATCTATAATGCTTACAGCTTTCTATTTTTATGTTATTTGTTAGATTTAGGTCTGTCTCATTTCCTCCTATACATAGGTATTTGGTCTTGCTGACGTTCATGTGAAGTCCCCATTTCTCATATTCTTCCTTAATTTTCACCGTCATTTCCTCTAAATCATTTTTACTTTTTGCAATTATAACTTGGTCATCTGCGAATTGTAGAGTAAAAATTGACGTTCCTTTCATATTAAGTCCCATTCCTCTGCATTTTTTCTTCCACATTTTAAAAATCCTAATCTTCCTCATAAATCAGCAATGTGTTTTCGAAACAATGTAAGGCGAGTATATATACAAAACTGAGAGTCGTTTTTGATTTACATATTATTTTGACGCAGTGACACAGAAATGACTCCCAGCGCTGGAAATCGTCATTTCTGTGTCATAGCATCAAAATAATACCGAAAAAAACCCCGCATGTTTGAAAAAAAACATACATATGGCCAAGTGACGTCATCTATGATCGAATTTTAGAACTAATTATTTTCATTCGCCTGAAGAAACTTTGTATCCTGAGAAGCATTTTAGTCAAAGTCACATTCCTGTACGACAATTACTGAATTTTATATTGAATTTTAAAATGTGTCCAGGAATTTTCGGGCACCCTGTATAATAGAAGAATGTTACTGGTACCAAGCGATTGGAAATAAAGCCTACTTTTAAATAATGTATATAAAATTTGCTTAGGGGGCCATCTACAGATCAAAATCAGACCAAACTTTGTTTTTTTTTCAATAGCAACACCAAATTTTGACAATCTATTTTAAATCTTTGGTTCAAACTATGCCTAGAAACGAAATTTCAAGTCATTTGGATAAGTTTTTGAATTATAAACATTCAAAATTTAGAAGCTGTATTTTGATAAATTTCATTTTAATATTTTTATTAATTAAAATAATAAAACTTTGTAAAAAATCACCATAAAATAAAAACAAAAACACAGGACGCGTTTCGAAACACGTCCTGTGTTTTTGTTTTTATTTTATGGTGATTTTTTACGAAGTTTTATTATTTTAATTGCTTCATATCGCCAGTTTTCGGTGCTGTTTCGCTGTATTTTTATTAATATTTCCTGAAATTATAACCCTAATGTTATAT
This sequence comes from Maratus speciosus, assembly GCA_963932465.1. NCBI lineage: Eukaryota > Metazoa > Arthropoda > Arachnida > Araneae > Salticidae > Maratus > Maratus speciosus. The sequence continues at coordinate 139,739,290 of OZ010787.1, read as the reverse complement.
TTTTTGTGTGGTTATAATACTAAAAAACCCAAACATAAATACATTGAATTTGTAATTTAAAAATTTATAATATAAGTTATGAGTTATGAAATTAATATTCGAAAAAAAAAAATGTGAATTGCAACCTACAATTTTTTAATACATTTATATTTATTATGTCCTACTTTATCCAAATTCTCAATTTCAAATTTTTATTCCAAATAGTTTTCAAATTATGATTAAAAAAAACGTAAAAATGATGGTTTAAGTGGCTCTCTATGGTGTGCAGAAACGCATAATTTGAAATACATATATTTTACTCATTTTATTGAAACATTTCGGTTGACAATAATCGAAACATATTAAGCGAGTGAAATGGTACTAATGGCAAAAAATAATACATTAATAGAAGTGACATAGTCATTCTGTAGCACTTCATCAATCGAGCGCGGAACTTCGATTTGGATACAGCTCCTAAAATATACTCATTTTAAAATAATTAATTTCTCGGAAACTAATCGTACGAATTTCATGAAAATTTGGATTTAGGTTAATTTAAGGGTGTGGAATTTATTTATGTTGTGAAACTTGAGTATTTCTATAAAAAAACACACACAAAGTTTGGGTTAGATTTTAATATGTAGATGGTTCCCATTCAAATTTTATATACATCATTTAAAAGTAGACTTTAATTCCAATCGTTTGGTACCAGTAACTTTCTTCTACAATAACTTTTTGTACAGTTAGTAGGGGTGTTTATTTTTTTTCCACGACTGTACAAGATTATAATAGGAATTAGGGCGTCTTTATCGCAACATAGCAGCCGTCGGCTCCCGGACTCCGGGCGTATTTCGAGCCGTCTATTACGAAATACTAGCCCAGGTCTCAATGCGATCGCTGCCTTTTTGAGAATTTACTTCCCACGCTCAGAATTATATAATTTTCACGTCTTTGTATTCTGATCTGGGTCACATAATAAAGTACTTACTCTGCTTGTTTCTATGCTGTTGGCCGTGTGAAAATCCTGTATCGCCTGTTGCTAGGGTGTCCGGCGTGTGAAATTCTAACGTATGAGGGGTTCACAACCATCAGTAGACGAAGTCCATTTTGAAAAAAAAAATGAGATAGTTCATTTAGAAGGTGCATAAAATCTGTTTTATCCACTCCCACAATAAACCAAGTCTGTTTTCACATACTTCCTCATATATGTTATCTTTTTACAGACTTAGTTTACTGTGGGAGTGGATAAAACAGATCTACTTGGTCTATTATGGGTGTGAACCCCTCACATATACTCATTAATATTTAAATATATAGTTTTTCATATGAAAAAATATTATGAGCTTCCTTGTGAAAATCGGGTCAGCCCTAATACAATCCGAAAGTGTCAAAATCGAGCCCAAAACCGACCCAAACCCGAAACCTTTAAAGACAACTCGACCCGTAAGGAATAAAATTTAATGCGAACCATGGGTGGCGTCGGAGTCAGTAAAAATAGGGTTACCCAACCCGATGCAGGACTCTATATGCGTCCAATCATTTGTCTGCGTACATTCCAGTAAACACACAGACGCGCTGATACACACTTGCTAGAATGCTGTAAAAATTTTGTTGTCCCTGTATCTCAAGTACTCAAGAGACTCTTCAAAATATTTTTTCTGATGGAAAACTATATATTTTGATATCAATGAGAATATACTGATTTTTCTACTTAAGCGATAAAATTGACATTAGTGATATAATTGCAGACTACACGTTTCCACCACTGCATTTCAATATGCTTGCATTTTCTTACATTTTTGCTTCGTTTTGGGTTGAAGTTTGACGAAAATTATTTTGACGAATTCGTTGTTGCAGATCAACTAATTTTCTTTGTGTAGTTTGGAACGATTTCCGCGCTGATTTCTAACACTCACACTGCTATTTAAATTAGAGATGAATTGTTGGAGGCATAACAATTTTCATTTAAAACATAAATATCTCATCTTGTCAAAGAATATTGATGAGGAATGGAGTGAAAAAATAGCTCTTTTTGAAACATCTCAACGGTCACCTAATGTAATTACGACAAATTACCGTTTTATAAATAAGCAATCAAACAATCAAAAATCAATACCATTACGTTAAGATGAAAATTTAATAAAGTTTATTAAGTCCTATATTTCGGAAAATCTGCAAAATTAATACTGTTCCGATAGCATAATACAGTAAGGCAACAGCTGGTAATACCTACATATATATATATGTGCGTGTGTGAGAGAGAGTAAATAATAAATGCATACAAGAGTAGATTAACACTATTTCTTTTCATTATTTAACGCAACCGTTGTGAACTCCATTATGCCTCAACAACCCACCCTTATTGCAAGTCACCTATTCTCTATACCTTCGCTTTCAAAAACTTACTTCTTAAATGTTATTTAATTGAATTGTATATTTAAGTATCTATATTAAAGATATTTAAAATTCACAAACAAGAAAAACTTATATCATTACCTCGATTTTTTTTAGGGTTCCGTACTTAAAAAGTAAAAACGGAACCATTATAAGATCCCTCCTGTGTCTGTGCGACTGTCTGCCTGTCTGTCTGTCACAGCCATTTTACTCGTAAACTATGGAACGTGGAAAGTTCAAATTCGGGGAAGTAATAAAGACCATTGACCCACATATTTTCAGATTAATAAACATTAATAAATATATTTAGTAAAAAAGTAGAGGGGCTAATTATGCTACTTGGAAAAAAAATCTTTTCTTTGCATATCATGTGGGGTATCCTGTGAAAGCTTTTGTAAAGCTGAACTAAAAAATACATTCCTTTTAATTTTAGGTATTATATTTTCAAAGATATTGTTGAAAATGTAGCACAAAAATATGTCCCCCCCCCCCCATTTAATTCCGAATCTACTGAAACTAAAATTATGAAAAAATTAGAGGTAGCAGACGCTAATATAAACCTTGCCGGAAAATTATAACGATTACCCTAGGTCACATTTTTGAGTAATTAGCATTTTTTTGTTATACACAAATTTCGATTTACGGGCATTCAGAAAAATTGTTGAGCATCACTGAATATACCTATCGTTGCAGAAGAATAAAAGCATTGTTGATAATGAATTTCGAAAAAAAAATAATCATCGGTAATTTGCCGAGATATTAACCCTTAAAGGTACGGTCAGTTTGGACATACACAAGGACAGGGGCGGCGTACTCTATGCCTAGTTAACAATTTTCAATGATATATATGTGTAATGTAATGTCCAGTAACAGTATAAAAGCAATAAACGTCAAATTGTTAAAAACATACTAATTTAAGGAGTTTCGGGACTCTAAAAAGTTGAAAAAATGAAAAAAATACAATTTTCAACATTTAATGTCTTAAAATGTATATGATTTTAAAACACAATTTTAATTGGGATGAAAGATATAAGCATGTTCTTTCGTTTCATGTATTTAAAAAATTGCAAGATACAGAATTAGTATTTATAGGGGGCTCGAAACTGTTAGACATTTGTCGAACAAAAAATTGGCATAACAGTTTACACGCAGGATTACAAAATAAATATTGCAACTAGAATGAAAATGTTGGCGCTTACTTATACTTCAGATTGTAATAATTTCCCTGAACTTAAATAAATTTGTATTTAAAGCATTTTTATGTTTTTAATGCAATGCTACATTTAGCTAATACAAAATTTTGAAAATTTCAACAGTAAAACCACCTAAAAAATATTTTTTTGAACAATAAAAAGGAAATTTTAGGTTCAGTTTATGCAGACTAACCTGAAATGTATGTTTTGAAAATGTCATGAAAAAATATTCAGAAGTTTTTGAGGTATCCTGCGCGTTATGCCCAAAATACGCCATTTGGAAAATAATGACTTTAAAGTTTCGGAAACGCCGCTTCAGCTATTGAGCGGGTATAATTCTAAAAGCCAAAACTTCTGTTCTATTGGGAATTTCAAGGAACCAATTATATCAAAATATTCAGAAAAGATAGGAATTTAACATCTAAAAAAATTAAAATTTCTTAAATTTTGAAGCTTTAAGAGTCCTGCGACCACTTAATCCTTTCCTGCACGGTGTAATTCTATTTATAAACTTATGAAATAATGAACTGACACCAGAATTTATAAACGAATTTATTAGAAAATGCGAACTTGCTTATTTTCACGTACATGATAAAAGGAAAATTTTAATTAAATATTCTTGGTGCCATTTGTCTGTTTTGGAATTAAAATTAGGTGTCCGTTTTTTAAGACCTCGAAAGATTTAATTAGAATTAATCGCATAAATACTGTGGCATTCGCGATATTTTGCATTTATTGAATCTCTTAATACGCCTCGAGTGACTTTAAAAGTTAATTAAACACCTATCTGGAAAAACGCGGCACTGACCAAGGCGGCGTTGCAACTTTGAGACCTCAATTCGAAGCGCGCTTAGCACAATGCCAAATTTAAAATTTGAACAAAGGTTTATTTTTAGCTACACTGTAGAAATAAAGGTTATTACTACGCTGAATTTAATTTCATGAAATGCCAAATGAAGTTTAACTATTCACTGCTTTTATTGTCAGTACCGAATTAAGTTCGTCATAAACAGATTAGGATAATATTTAAAAAAGAATTATACGAATGGCTATATTTAGGTTCTATATCTCTTTGAACTTTCATGATATACACATTTACACTTTTCTAATATATACAGTTATACCCAACCCTACGTTGTATAGTTTTTTACAAAGTCTTAGTATTCTTTTAGCAACGTTTTTTTTTCTTTAAATAATAATACAATTACAAATTCATATGTTTATTCTACGGAACCCTCTGTACGCGAGTAATGCTCGCACTTGACCGTTTATTTCTTTAAATAAAGTCTATATAAATTTAAATTTTGCTCATAACATAAAAATTTGTTGGTTACATAGGTTTCGAAGGTTAAAATAAGCATATTTTCTCTATTTTTTTTCATATATAATAAATAAATTATTTTATTCAAAAATTTAAGCATATATAAAGAGCAATGTTTAAACAATATTTTCTAAAATTTTCAAACATTTATAAAATTCAGCCGGTGGAACCTGATTTCCGGTGGTGTCCTCGTAGTGGTCAAGATAATTGAGGACTAAGAATAGAAAACAGTGAATGTACAAAAAAGTCAAAAATCTTTTTTTCAACGAAAAAATGTCTTAAATGTCAAGCTTAACTAACAGGAGAATCCTTGAAGTGCCAACCCTGGTAGAAATAGTTAAAATAAGAATATAAAAATGTCGCTGGTTGAATTTGCCACGCGGATTGAAGTCGAGAACGCTGAATATCCCACACGAAGTGAAATGAAGACCGCTGAAAGTGTCAGCGATAAGATGTGCGGCAACTGGCGAACATTACACAACTTGATCATGTTGTTATTGTTTACATCAATGGTATATTTTTAAGCAATGTGAAAAATATTAAATGTATAAAAAAAAAGAAATGTTTACAAATGATAATATTAGGTATTTAAACACTAAACAAAAGGAAGCTAGATACCTACATTTAAAATGTTGAACTAAGAACACAACATGAGTGAAGTGGAAAACTCTGTAAGTACCAGATGTAGTAGTTTTTCTTTTCTTCGCTCTCATGGAAAATTTCCTCTTTTGGACTTTCAGCGTTTTCCATTTTTAGCCCAATACTCATGATAGCTTTATGAAATTAAAAAATCTATTTTTTCTGTTAGTAGATAAGTATAGCTCGTGATTGAACGGAGGATTTAAATCAAAATTGAAATTTGAATTTTTGGCAGAGTTGTATGTAAAACGGTACAATTTGCACTACGTATCGCCTTGTAAAATTAGTTGCAATCGAAAAAACAAAAAATCCTTCGTTAAATCACTAGTCAATCCTATTTTGAAGAAGTGCGCAAAACTTCAATAAGATCGGTGCATTAGTTTTTAAGAGATCGTTTCCACCGACTTCAAAAATTGTGTTTTTTTTTTAAATCGTCGCTTCGTCTGCGTCGCTTCCGTCCGGTCTACACTAATGAAGGGAATTTCCAAAGGCTCTTTCTCCTATACTTTTACTCCGATTGAATTGGAACTTTGGAAAAATATTCTAGACACATTGTACTATTAGATAAAAACATAAAAAATGGAATTTTTGAAATTTTCAAACCCATGTAACCCCTTAAATAAATCTATGAACGTTTTTCACATGCTGCAAAATTTTGAATGAAAAAAAAAATAATTTTAAAAGTTCGGAAAAAACTTTTGGTTGAAAATAATCGATAAAAATTATCGATAGAGGATATTATAGAAATGGAAATTCAACATTCGGAATTCCCGATTAAAAAGTGACTGGCGAATTGTTCTTTGCTGGGTACTTATTTTTAATTTATAGTAATATTTCATGTGTATTTGATTTTCCTGAAAGAATAAAGGTTTATGATTGAAAATAAATATTATAAAGAAAGTAATAGAATTATTTAAAAGTATTAATTATTGAATTAGTAACTCGAAAATATTAGTTTAAAATGTGAAATATTACTATGATAAAAAAGTTCAAAATAATTTTGTCTGAAATAAAACTGAATATTTTTCATATGCTGTAAAATTTTAAATGAAAATAAAATTCATTAGTTTGAAAAGTTTGAAAAAATGTCTTCCTGGAAATTATTTTTGCTGTTAGGTATAAAAATGAAAATTTTAAAATCAAGATTTACAGTAAAATGGTTACTGGCGAATTACTCTTCGCTGTATACTTTCTCCCTTCGTCCTATTTTCGCCGTCATATTCAATGAGTGGTAAGACCTTTCTGTTCTAAACAGTACTGGTCTAATGCGATGGACCACGACGATATATCATGCTATTTCATCTGTACGTGACCTGAGGTCATGGAGCATGTATTATCAATGTTATTTTTCTAAAAAACCAGTGTAGCGGGTTAACTATGACTGTGAAACTGTGTACACACAAGAATTTACATTTGAACTGTAACCTAGATGCAAAATTTTTAACTGCCAGTTTAACTGACTTTTTGTCTTGTAGTAGCAGTGTATCAACTCAACTTGTCATATAGATGATCTCATGTAACCGTACCTTCGGTCAGTTTTGTGTAGCCGCTGCCTTGGTCGTAAAAAGATCCAAAGTCTTTCGACACACTCACAGTCCTTTGTAGCAGTTCGGTGTACCCTCTCAACGATTTGAACATGTCCATCTTGATATAGTGGGACAGTTACCTCGTCCAGATGGGTATACTTATCTTGTTACATTTGTAGACCGTTTTTCTCGCTGGCCAGAAGCAACTCCAGTAAAGGACATTACTGCCGACACCATTGCCAAAACATTCGTCAACAACTGGATTGCAAGGTTTGGTGTTCCGAAAATTTTGACCACTGACCAGGGACGCCAATTTGAGTCCCTCCTGTTTTTTTCCCTAAGAAAGCTTTTAGGCCTGAACCGCATCAGGACGTCTCCACACCACCCAGCTAGTAATGGCCTTGTGGAACGTTTCCACCGTACTCTGAAGCAAGCCCTGAAATACAATAAACACGCACGATGGACAGAGTCCTTGCCCATTGTACTCCTGGGCATTCGCTCCTCATTCAATGAAGACCTCAAGGGTTCTTGCGCCGAGAGGCTGTATGGCACAACACTTTCTTTTCCCGCTGAATTTGTGCGACCTTCCAATCCCCCAGAACTGTCTCCCACCGACCCTGCAACTTTCCTCCAGCACCTGTATGACCCTATGCGCCAGTTAACTCCGGTCCCAAAATCAGCTCATAACAGGAAATCTCCGTTTGTGCATCCTTCACTGGAGACATGCACACATGTCTTGGTGCGCAATGACACAGTAAAAGCACCATTGACACAGCCATATAATGGTCTCTTTCTCATTATCAAATGCAGTGCTAAGTGTTTTATTGTGCTCATAAAAGGGAAAGAAGTGGTAATAAGTATTGACCGCCTCAAGCCTGCCTTCCTCATTCAGGAAGACACAACATCTACGGCTCCAGCTGCCAATTCATAAAACCTGCCAACTCAGTCTAGTAATCCAGAATCTACAGAGGTCGCACCATCATTGCCTACCACCAAAACTACCCGTTCTGGAAGAACTGTGAGATTTAACCCTCGCAATCTGTGATGTTGTCAGTACCTGTGGTACTTGGGGGGGGGATACTGTAGCGGGTTAACTATGACTGTGCAACTGTGCACACATAAGAATTTACATTTGAAGTGTAAGCTAGATGCAAACATTTTAACTGCCAGTTTAACTGACTTTTTGTCTTGTAGTAGCAGTGTATCAACTCAACTTGTCATATAGATGATCTCATGTAACCGTACCTTCGGTCAGTTTTGTGTAGCCGCTGCCTTGATCGCAAGCGGAAAATGTTCACGTTGTAATCTTCACGTTTCAATATAAGTTGTTTGTTTTATAGTGAGTCTATTAATTTTTACAGCAATCTACGCAGATGCATCTCACATAAATTCGCAGGCATGGATGTCTGCTAGGTAAATGGTCGACTGAAACATAGTCGCTATACCAGTAAAATATTCATTTTTGTGACAGAAGATACAGAATATATTGTAATATAAATTCAAAATTTTATTCTGTATCCTAGAACATTCGCTAAATTTGCAAAATTGCAGTTAAACTTTATGTACGCAATCTGAGTAGAGGCTAAAAGTTGTCTGCTGACGGTGTTGACGACTGCGCATACTTACATTCTTGCGGTACAGTGGATAGAGTAACGGATCAAGATACCGCCAGCTGTGGAGAGCGACGTCAAGTGCACAGTTAAAACTTTTGCAGCATTCTGGCAGGTCATTCGACCGTTTTTTAAAAATACAGTTTCATAACCATAATTTAACTATATTCTGACCATAAAATGGCCAATAATATGGTCAGAATAGTGTTAAAATTACGGTTGTGTAACCGTTTTCGGAAAAAATGGTCAAATGACCTGCCAGAATGCTGCAAATTTATAACAGTGTGTACAAGGTCCATTTGCAGCCACTTTCAGCACCCTCTTCTAATGATAACTGATGTAATTGACCATATTAAAAAGTTTATTATCCAATTTAGCCATATGGTGTGTGAATTTTAACTTTTCATAAATTTAGGTTCTGATAGATTTGTAAAATATCGCACTGTGCATTGCTCGATATGGAAAACGAGTCCGAATTCATTTACAAAGTTTTCAGTTTAAAATCTATTCAAAAATACTTCTGATCGAAAACGAAATCTTTCACATGACACCTTCTAATTCATAGTCGTATATCCTTCGTAACTTATGCGCTTCATTATATTGTGTTGCGAAATATAATTTTTTTTCTTCATTCGTTACGTTGGTATTTCAGGTGAAAATAAAATTATTGAAAAAACTACAAATGCAGCTTTCATTGTCTATTAACTTTAAAGTTGTACATTCCCTTAAATATTGAATGAAAAACTAAGCACAGTCGTTTAACCCTTTCCGGCACGGAAAAATTTTGTTCGTAAAATAAGGAAATGATAGACTGTTAAACTTTCATTGTAAAAGCAAAATTTTATTAAAATATTCTTGGTGCCGTTTGTAAGTTTGGAATTAAAATTAGGTGGGACCACTGCGTTTGAAAGGGTTAAAATATATTTACTAAATTACTCATAGTGACCAAAAGTAATGTACTGAAAGGTCACCTAAATATATATTTTCTATATTTAGCATTCGCCTTCTTAGTGAATGCAGATTTAATAATTGTACGAGTACATGTAATACGATCATTGCGCATTAATAATTTATTCATTTTATTATTCATATATGCGTTTGACAATGGAATTTTAACATTCGAGTGGCATTACAAGTTTTGCTTTCTTTTCTATTGAAATATGGAACAGTATTTTCAGTGAAAAATGATGTTACTTTTCTTGTTTATAGAAAATGTTTTCAGAAATTTTGAATAAAGTTTGAAATATTTTCACAAGGAAGCTTAAATTAGTAAAAAATGCAAATTTTATTCATTATTTTGTTTATTTTTGTTATGTATTGAATTTCACTTCATAGCAGCAACTACTTCTGATAAATTAGGCCTAATATTTGGAGAAAATACATAAAAGAGAGCATCCTATTTAAATCAGTTTAGCTCAACCTCATTTGTAATATATTCAATTTCAGTTCCACCTGGTAAAATTATTTGCAGAATGAGAAATCAACTAGAAGGGAAACAAAAACTTTTGAACAAACAAATAAATTTAAAAATAAGAACGTAATTTTTCATTTTTTTGGGTTTTATTGGTATGAAGAAAAAACAAAGGAAAGAAAAGAATGAAGTTATGAGAGGCAAAAATTGAGATTTAGTGAAATCTGAGTAATATATCAGGGGTTATATGTGAAGTTAATAGAACAATGACTTTGGGAGAAATTTGTATGATGAATATTTTTAATAAAAACTTTCTTATTACTACTCAATAAATGAACACAAGATCACACTCAATACAAGATCCTCTAGTATTTTCTTAGGGTCGTGGGGGTGGGGGAATCCCATTTTGAAATAAAATATGAAACATGCGTTTTAAATAACAACCTCAGTAATTCCATACATGATTTTTTAGAAGTATTCTTTTATTTTATTGCGAAATACGTTATTACAAATGTAATGATAATAGTAAATTTTTCTAAAATGAACTGAACAGATTTAAAATTCCATAACACTAAAAAGTGGCAGCTATTGAAGATATTCGTGTATGCGAGTGACGTGTGACGACAGTAATTTTTCATTACGATTCCTTGTTTTAGTTTGAAACATTGGTGATAGATGGCACTGCATTGTCTTAAACTGTAATAATGCTAAATATAACCTTTCAGGTTTAAAACACAAACCATGTTTTTGACGTTGCAAAAGCTAAATAGAATCAAGTGTTTGAGACAGAACAGCGTCATCTATCAGTGATACACGAAAATAAAATCATGGAAGCCTAATAAAATATTCCTGATTTCACACTCTCTTCTGCAAGAATAAATTCAATAGCTGTGACCGTTTACTTGTTACTGAATTTTAAAACCGTTCAGTACATTTTAGAACGCTCTATTTAAAGATATGTGCTATTATTAATTACCACACAGAAATAATAATAACAGTAAATATAAAGGTAATAAGAGGCCAGCTACAAAAGATTATTAATTATTTATTACCAAAACATATAATAATAAAATGAAAATATTCGCAAAGGTAATTTCAAGGGTTTTTAAAATAAAATTAAATACAATATATTTCTACTACGACTAAACTTTATGTTATATTTACGGCGAATTTAAAAATTTCAAAAATCTACATCATCTCTGTGTTATCTACCTTGCTTGGTAACTCAGTAAAAAAGAAAGAAAGAAAAAAAAACTAAATATTTCATTTAATATCTCTAAGGTATTACTATAGCATATATTCTCACGAAAATTTACTTTCAAATCTTATCTTTTGTTCTTTTCCGCTTTCCACAAATCCTTTATTTCAGAAAAAAAATATCCAAAGTGAGATTACGGCTCAAACAAACACTCAGAAAACTTTTTGGGAAAACAACAGATGTCGCTTGGGAGAAATATAAAAGGGTAAAAATATCGTGGTGTCGTAACTGTGTTAAATATGCAGATGAAATCAGTTTTTATATAATAAAAATTCAAAAAGGAAAATCTTTCTCTTGGTCGTAAACGTGACTTCAGAACTCTTATTCAAAAGAGGTTCATCTTTTGTCGTGATAGTTGCAGCCCGTGATGAGCATCAAACTTTTCTTTAACTCATGATCGCTATTTTTAAAAGCATCCGCTAAGACAAAATCTCTCTTTTAAGGTTGAGGTGAACAAACGCTTCAGTGTTATCATCGTGCCTAAAATGGTCTAACTTTTTGCGGTTTGCTAGAAATTTCTTTAAAATGTTTGGATTTCATAAAATGTAAGGTTATTTTTAAAATAAAAAGTAAATTCCACTCCGGGATAAAATAACGCACTAAATTTGCAATTAGAAACACCGATGCCTAAATTTTGGCGGGTTTTAAAATAAAAATATAGAAATCCTTTCTCTAGGGCGTAAACGTTTCTCTAGAGCTCTTATTCAATAGAGGTTCATCTTTTGTTGGGATTGTTGCAGCCCGTGATGAGAATCAAACTGCTCTTTAACTCATAATCGCTAATATTTAAAGCATTCAATAAGGTAGTGGTTCTAAACTGGTATGGAGCGACACACTTCTGTGCGGAGAAAGATGAAGATTTTACGGAGAGTTACCAGAATATTTTTAAGGCTGAGAACAGCAATTAACTAATTTTAAAAAGTATATTACGAATTATTTGATTTCTCAAAATTCTAAACGTACAAGTGTAAAAAAAAAAATAAAGAAAGAGAAAAAAAAATAGTCAAGTAGTGTAGTCAGCTCTCCAGATAACGTTTATGAGCAATGAGATCTTTTTCAGTAGTTTAAAAACTCGTGTTGAAATAATATATATTACTAGCAGACCCGCCCGACGTTGCCCGGGGTCCGTAAATAATAACCTTAAACAAAACTCAAGTTTGTATGATTTTATATCTTTTAAAATTATTTTAAATTAACCTAATTTCGGAGGCCCCTATTGCTTTCCGCAGCGTCTAGAGTGTTCCCAACAAACTTCTTTCCGAACGAACCTGTTACGTGTCGGAGACAATCGAAAACCAAGTTGAGTGAGTCAAACCTCGTAGTAATCAAGCCCAAAGAATCCAAAAAAAGAACCCATCATTAATGTTAAAAAATGTTGGTAACTGGAGTCTAAGGTAAAATTTCATAATAAAGAAAGTAGCCGAATTGTAATCTAAGTTGAATGAACCAAATCCCGTTGAAATTGGATCCTTAGAATCCGAGGAAAGAATGCACCCCAAGCGGTGGAAAATGCCCCATCCTCTTGTAAATGTCAAGAATTACTTTTAACATTAACACAATATTTAATAAACGGATGAAATCCCTTACCTAAAGTTACCTTTAAAGTAACGCGATTTTTAATTTACGGCTGTAGTGTGTAAACGTAGGTTGATGCTGGAAAAGGAGATTAATGTTTGAAAAAAGTGGTAGCTGAGGTATAAAGAAAGAGCGAGCTCTGGGGGCCAGGATCTTCACTGGAATGTAGTTGGGTATAAGAAAAATTTTTAGTAGTTTTAAAGTAACTGGAAGATGCTGAATCTATGTTAAAAAAAATTGTAATAGAATCGGATAGTTTTTAAAGGAGCTGCAACAAGGGTCCCAAGTAGGAGATCAATATTCAAAATTGGTGGTAGCTGAAATCTGGGAAATTTTTTGTCATTCATGTAGTAGCAGGAGGACTTAAGAAGTTGTTTTAAAAAAGAAGCTAATAGTAGTGAATCGGATCGTTTTTAAGGGACTTATAACAAAGGGCCCAAAGAGGGCTAACTGATAGTAAAGAGCAGGGCCTTAACAAGAAAACTTGTTAAAAGATCTAAGTACTAAGCACTTTAGATCTTCAATTAGTCAAAATTAAGCATAGGGTATGAATTAATCATTAGAATAAAATTTTAAAGAAATGCGCAAAAGGTGGGGGGGGGGGATTCTTAAAACAGGGCCCTAGGGTCCAGTAAAAATAAGAGGGTGTTGGTCCGGAGAGAAGAGTGCAAGACTCAACTTTAAAATTTTGCATTGAGAATGCGAGAAAATTAGTTGGCGAAAAATGCATGTCGCACAAAAAGTGCAATGGCCCCAGACCAGACCCTATGGAACCCTAGGGTGCCCCAGGATTTTAACTGGAATAAAGAAACGGGAGAATAACTAAATGGAAAAAGGTTCCCAAAAATGAAGTCGTATTAAGAGTAGGCAATTTATTAACATTTTATGGTGCAAAAACTTTAAGGGGCCCTGTGCGGGGTCCTAAAGGGCCAGGGACTTAAGTGGCATGCAGTTGCGTATAAAGATATATTTTAGTAGTTTTTAAAGTAGTCAGAGGATGCTAGAAATATGTTAAAGAAAATTACAAACAATTCCGATCATTTTTTAAGAAGTTGCACCAAGGGTACCCTTGAAGGCGATTAATAGTCAAAATTGGTTGTAGCTAAAGTCTGATATTTTTTATCTTTTTTCTTTATTTGTCGTTCATGTAATTGCCGGAGAACCTAAGAAGATAAGAAAAAAAAAAGCTAGTGAATCGGACCATTTTTAAGGGAGCTATAATAAGGGTCCCAAAAGGGTCCAACTGATAGTTCAGAGCAGGGCCCTAATATGAAAACATGTTAAAATGTTTTAGTACTTAGCGTTTTAGATCTTCAAGTAATCAAAATTAAAGTAATTGGAGAACGCTAGAATTATGTTAAAGAAAATCGCAAGCAATTCGGATAATTTTTAAAGAAGCTGCACCAAGGCCCCCAAGAATGTATGGTAAATGTTTAAAAAAGGGCCCTAGGGCCCCAATAAAAGTATGAGGGCGTTGATACAGGAAAAAGAGTCCAAGACTCAACTTTAAATTATGCACTGAGAAGGTGAGAAAATCAGAGGGTGAAAAATTCTTGGCGCACAAAAAGTTCAAGGGGCCCCAGGATCTAAACTGGAATGTAGAAATGTGAGACTAACTAAATGGAAAAAGGATCCCAAAAATAAAGATTGTATTAAAAGGAAGCAATTTATTAATATTTTATTTGCACAAAAACTCCAAGGGGTCCTATATCGGGCCCGAAGGGGCCGGGGTCTTAGCTGAAAGTGAAAAGGCGAGAATAACTAAATGGAGAAATGTCCCCCAAAACGAAGAAAATTGGATAAAAAGAAGACAAGTTATTAACAATTTACTGCATGAAAACTTAAAGGGGTCCAGGGGCTCCGGCCCTTAAAAAATTAAAAATCTGGGCCTCAGGTGCATCAGAACCTGTCTTGCACTATCCTCACCTAAATTTTACGACTTCTATGTGCGATAGATTTTGCGAGCCATCGCACATAGATAGACACACAGACAGAGCGAAACTTTGCTTTATTAGTATAGATCAGGGGCGGCTGCACATATAACAACATATTGCAACGCTGAACATATTGCACGCGTGCCATAAGTGGCTCGCTGCAGATTATGTTTGGCATGGCTTAGATTCAGGTTCTACATCAAAATATAGCAGAATTTCACAAAAGGCATTAATTAATCTGGATGTTCTATGTTTATCTGAATTCGATTTTTTCTGTTGGTTGCCATTGTAATACAGACTGAATAAACTGAAATATAACTTAATGTATCCCAATCTAGCTCCATATTGGCTCACAAAATTTTACGAATAAGAGAGAGAGAATTAGGAAATCATCACAAAAAAAGGGGGGATAAAAGGCATAAGCAAAAATGCGGATGGTAAAATTATAACAACTTAGAATTCTATTTCAGATACTATAATCTGTAGATTCTGGTGCTTGCTATTTTGCAATTTTTTTCTGCCATACATTATTTTCGGAAATAAATAAAATAAAACATTCAAGTAAAAACATCTTGTCACATGAGTCCGATTCAACTTGCATTTTCTTAAAAATTACTAAAAAATTATTAAATACGAAGCTGATATAAATTATTTTGCATCTAAGATGAGACAACAGTAATAATATTTTAAAAATAAATTTCTAAAGTATAACATAAAACATTACCCATATTTTTTAATGATAAAAAAAATTAAGTAATTTTGACTCATTATTACTTGATGCATTAATTTTTTAATTGTTGGCACTGAATGATCACGTATTTGGAAAAATTTGGCACGTGGATGGGAAAAGGTTCGCCCTCCCTGGTATAGATAAAGCAAAAAACATGTCCATGATGAGTAACGCTGAACAGTGGCGTTGCCAGGATTTCGTTTCGGGGGTCCAAAATTTTTCCTTCAGGTATTATATAGTAAAACTTGTCAAGATGAAATCGCAAATATTGGTGAAAAATTCCGTTTTACATAGGTTTACGTGTTTGCAGATGTAATTGTATAGTATCCTTTTCAATAGCATCGTGGAACATTTCCGTTTAAGACAGAATTCTGTTATAGGCAGGTTCCATTTTTACAAGTTTTGTGTATTTATATACTTATTTATGTTATATGAATAGTAAAACCTGTCAAAATAGTAATTATTTCTAACAGAATCCTGCCTTAAACAGAAGCGTTACATGGTCTTAATATGTATTGCCACGCAATTTAATTTGCTAAAAACCTGTTTGAAAGAGGATTTTCACCGCTCTTTAGTGAAACACAGTGAAACTTCTGAAAGCGGAATCTTTCTATAACGGGATTCTGTCTCAAACGGAAGAGTTTCAGGCTCCCGTCGAAACGAGCGTTACATCTTATTGCGGTAGTGTATCTTAGAAGTATAATTAATTACACTTCTTTAAAAGGAAGCCTGACTAAAATGGAACTTTTTCCAGTCCCTTCCGATCACGTCTTGACAGGATTGACTGTGTATGTATGATAGAAATATTTCGAGAACTTTAAGAATTTAGGTATACCCTTATTTAATTTCTTAATTTAAAAAAAAGCATAGATAAAAAAATAAGTAAGATCAATCTCTGTAACTGCAGCTAATAATACGTTGGAGTTACATTAATATTTATCAGTGAAAAAGATTTTCCAAGCATTATGATGTAAAAAAGTGAGCGCATTGGAAGTGTAATAATTTATTTAGCAATTATTAGTGATTTATTTAAATCAAGTTTCAGAATACATAACATTTGCCTACAATAAAGTTAAGATCAAGTGGTTAAGTTTAAAACAGCAATTTCCATGTTTAATTTCATGCCATTAAATTAAGAACTTGCGCTTTAATAGACATTGGATAATGACTTCACATAAGTGTCAGTGAGTCGTTAGTTGCGAGTTTTAGAGATAAGGTTTTAATCTTTAAGAAAAAGATCTTGCAATTTCAGCTACACAAACTAGTAATATAAGAAGCACACGCATCAAATATAGTTCATGCCAAGGTTACCAGTTTGGCCTCCACTTTTAATTCGAAATTTCAAATTTACACCGGAAATTTTGAAAGAAGAATCTTTACTTTTGTAATCTCAAAATTTCTGTGATAAAGCAAAAAATACTATTTTTATTTTCTGGTGTGAATTTGGATTTTCTTAATAAAATTGGAGGCCAAACTGGCAGATACAGAAACTAGTAATGTAAGAAGCACTTTTTTTGCAGCGTTTTTGAAAGTTCTCATGTACAGCGGCTAGAAGTCCGTAACCAGGTAAGATAGAAGCATGATTCCGATTTCATTCTCTTCCTCATTTTAAGACAAAAATTTTAATGTATTGTGGACTTATTTTCATCAATTAATTCAAAAATTATGGTTATTTTAAGTTTTTAGTTAATCTCGCCCCAGCCAGTTTGGCTTTTCTGACTTCCTGAGCTTATTGTACTACATACACTTGTGTAAATATTTTTATGATGTTTTGTTATTATTCTATACTTAAATAGGAACATTTTAAACTATTATACATGTCTCTACGTTTATTATTAACCAAGATAAAAAATTTTGAATTTTTGCAGTTGTGCAAAATCGCGCCATTTTCAAAAAGCCACTTTTTCATGTACTTTTTGTGTATATATAACTTATTTATAACTCATTTCTGATGCAATATTTGTGTACATTAGAGCTTTATCTTTCATTTAGTACTATTTACGTCAAGTTTTCTCCAGTATTTAAATTTTTAGGAGCATTTTATTAAGCATCACTTTTACACTTTGGCTAAATTTTTTCACATAGACTATACATGGTGGCGTCACCTCTTTTACTATGTCTATAAAGATGTCATTACTAATTTATTTTGACAATCAAATGGCATATTACTTTACTATGGAATGTCTTCTTTCCTCCTTTTGTTAAGGAGGAAAGTTTTGTTAAGGAAGGAGGAAAGGTTTTGTTACTTTTGTTAAGTTTTGAGCATTGTAAGTATTTTAAATAAATTTTCCAAAAAATGCTGTTTTGACACCTATCACTTTGGCGTCTCCCATAGGAATACATGGGAGACGGAGGTTTGTTTACCTTTTTAATCATAGCCTAAAAGATATCAAGATGAACTTTTTTTGACTAACAAATGCCATTTCTGATAACTTCATTATCTCTAGTTTGCTCCGCCACCACTCACGTTGTTCTAAGTAAAATATTAATATTTTTAAAAATTCATTGAAAATATGTCGTTTTGCTATCTCTTCATTTTGAATTCCCCATAGGTTAACATTAGGAGTGACCTTTTTTCAAAAATTCAAATAAAATACTTTAAACTAAGTTATTGTTTAGAGAAGTGGTTTTTCGGAAAGATAAAGCTCTATTTTTTGCTCCGCCTCCATCCTCGTATTTTTAAAATGACTAGAAGTATTTTTAATTAGCTCTTGAATTTATGTACTTTTTGAATTCTTGAAAATGATAGATTGATTGGAGGAGTTAGTGGGATTTCCATCCCAGATCTGAAAGGAGATTCAAAATCATGGAGTGTACCTTACCTCACTTAATTATTTTTATGTTTTTGAGTATAATCACGAATTCTAACTGCTACATGTAGACTATTATATTAAATTCAGAGATTCTGTCAGTATAGAGGTGACATAGAAGCAGTTGCCACTCAAATAGGCAGAAATACAATATTTTAAATCTACTGGAGAATTGTGGGTAATGCTTGGAATCCAAAGCATTGTGGAAAGGTACTAGCTGTCGGATGGTGATGTCCGACACCGATTTAAGCTCATTTCTCAAATATTAATTCATTTAACAAGCATTTAATTTAGCTCGAAATTTTTAACATCAATTTGCTTTACCGGATTGCTTTGGCTGTCGGATATCACTGTCTGGCACTGGGCAGTGATCTTAATTATTTTAAAAACTGTTTCATTAACTGTGTATACTAGAATCTCATTTATTTATCTTCCCACACTTTATACCTTAACCCTTTAAAGGCCTGCGGGTATCAGAGCAGTTTCACATTTATCTAGTCTTGCCATTTTTTTTTATTATTGATTTTTCACCCTTAAAAATTTTGAGTTTAGAGGCTCGTCTTCTCTCTTCGGACAAATTTGGGTACGGCACATCGTTTGACGTTCTGCTTTTTTTTTCTAGCTGTGTCAGGGGGGGGGGGGTGTATTTTCAAAATTTTAATTCATTAGGCACTTGTTATACCTTGCTGGAAAGGCCATCACATGTGCTGGGACATGTGACACATCGTTGGTTAGGGCTCGGCATATGCTTCTTGTTTCCATAATCTACATTAAGTTTACTTCATTATTGTGCCAGTAGGGGGCGCCAAAAACCTTCATTTTCACTTAAGTTTATTCATCACATGTGCTGGGACATGTGACACATCGCTGGTTAGGTCTTGGCCTAAGCTTCCAGTTTCCATTTTCTTCCTTAAGTTTACTTCACCTTTTCGCCAGTAGGGGTCGCCAAAGATTCTATTTCACACTCTTAGCTCTTATTTCACAGGCTCTGGGCTAAGTGGCACGCTGGTTAGGTCTTGGCCTATTTATAATCTTGGATATCTTGTATCCTTTTCCTATTTTAAGCTTACTTCACTTTTACGGCTGTAGGGGATGCCATTCGCTTCAATTTTTCACTTTTAGCTCTCATAACACATGTACTGGGATATGTGTCACATCGTTGGATAGGTCTCGGCCTTAGCTTCATGATTCGCTTATCTTTTTTTAGTCTACTTTACTTTTACGCCAGTAGAGGGCGCCATTAACTCCTATTAAACACTTCACTAATTTCCACACGAACGGGGACATGCGATACATCGCTTGCTAACCTAAGCTTACTGCTCCCACTTAATACTCTAAGTTTGCTTTACCTTCACGCCTATAGAGGGCACCATAAGCTTATAGCAACACATCCTTTTAATTATCTCAGTTACTTTGTCAGTATCACATTGTTAGTTAGGTCCGGGGATTTGAGAAATGCTTCCATTCTCCTCTTAAGCTTTTCTCATTCTTACGCCTGTAGGGGGCGCTGTAAGCCTTAGTTCGTTATCTACTGTCTGTTCTAATGAACAGGTCCCTGCGGCATATCACTGGATGGGTTTTGGCCCAACCCAATGCTTCCATACATTTAGAGTAAGTCCAGTTCACTTTCAAGCCAGCAGAGGGCGTCTTTAGCTTTTTTTTTTTCTTTTCACCGTTCTTTCTCCACTATCTCCCTTTCCCCCTGACCCACTGGTGATTACAGTTTTCTCAAGTGCAGCTTGGACCACAGTCGTCAGAGGTGAGTCCTCTTTTCAGTTTTACTTACTTTATTCCAAAAGTTTTTCAAAATTGGCATCTACCTTTTCTTTGGCATTACACTTTACTGGCTCTGATACCCACCCTACAGTTAATTCATGATGCCTACTACTCATTCCCGTGTCTGTAAATTGGCTCATGAATATACTTTTTGTTCTTGGTTCGGTCTAGTATTCACCAGAATTCACTAGTGGACGATAATTTCAATCTTTTAATATTTATTAGTATTTAGTGTAATTATTTGAATGTGTTCCATTTCTTATTGCACAACAACATGTCCAAGCTCGGAGAGCCAAGCCCACAATGCATCTACTCCTCATCTAATTATTATGGTAACTCCTAGTTACATTAATCTGTATTCCTAAATTCTCTACTCACTCTCAAATTTATAAAGTAAATTACACTTTATTTCTACCAAAATGTAACACTATCACCCCTAATTGTTTTTATTATTATTATTATTATTACTATTATTAACATAAAGTAAATTAAATAAAGTAAAATTGGTTATTAGCTTTTTTCTTAGTCATTTTCGGTGATCTAGATCACCGGCTCTTGCTTTACCCTTTACTATAAATCCCCTCTCTTTCCTAAAGACCGTTTTCGTGCTCTAGTGATGCCTGGTATTTTCTCTATAAAAAAAGAAAATAAATTGCATAATAATTACGTTGACAGTAGAATAGATATAAAAGAAAATTAATAAAAGGTGTATCAATGTCTGAGAAAAAACCAGAAGAGATCTCTGTATCCCAAAATAAACAAAAAGACAAGAATACCTCACGGCCTACAGAAACATCGAATTCTCAGGATGGCCCACTAACAATGCCAACAAGCCAAATAGAATCATCAGCTTCAGACTATGATGAGATAGGCAACACCTCAGATGGGGTGCGTAATAAAAAAGGCTTCAAGGGAAACTACAGACTAATAGAAAAACACATTGCAACTTCAACAACTCAACACCTTGCTTCAGCAACAATTCCAGTGAAAGCGGACATACCAAAATTTACCAAAGAACATGCACAAAAAGGAGAAATCTTGGAATTATTGAACCGCTACATAAAACTAAAGAAAAGAAGGAATCGCGGAGATTCAGAATAAGCGCAAAAATACTGGAACTGTGCTACAGAAAGAATTCGGGAATTAGAAGCACAAAATGCAAATCTAAAACAACAATTAGCAAAATCAACAGAAGAAAATGGAACCGACGAAGACAGCGAGCAAATAGACCAGAACAAAGCAATAACGCACACAGAAAATATTGAGAAACTGGAAGAAAAAATAAAAGAAAAGATTGTCAAATAAAAATCCTAGAAGAACAGCTAAAAATACAAGAACAAAACGAACAGCAAAATGAAACCCAAAACACAGAACAAACATTGGGTACAAGCAGCCAAACCCTGGATAAAACCATCCTCAACATCATTAACGAGAGAGTGCAAAACATAGAAAAACACACAGAGGAAATTAGAGAAAAACTAAACATAACAAAAAATACAGAAGAAGAAAAACAAGACACACAAGCACAGCAACAATACTCAGAGGTGCTGAAAAGACACGAATCTACACCAAGACACAACCTCTCAAGAGCAGCCATTTTCATTACACGTAATACATCCACAAATACAACGCTCAACACCATCAGAGAAATCCTAAACAGGGCAGCACGAAACACAACAGGCCTCCCAAAAATAACGTGCTACACATCAAGAGACAAGAACACACTAATAATACAAGCCGAAGATGACACAAAGACGGAGGAAATGTTGAAATTCATAGAAACGATAGCAACTCTGAAAGACATAACGGAACTCACATTTAGATCGACAAATATGAAGAAAGTCATAATCATCGGAATTCCAAACATTATGGAGAACGAGGAAATAACAGAAAAGATCCTAACAGAATATAAAGTTGAAGTTCCAGTAGAAATACTGCGAAAGACACAACGAAAGGGTGCTAAAACCTACCAGCTAGTAATAAATATTGAAGCAAATATGGCCAGGATTCTGACACAGAATGGAAGAATCCTGATTGGTTTTAATTCCTGTAGAATTGAAGAGTACCGCCCTGTGATACGATGTGGACACTGCCAAAGATATGGCCACACGAGCGCTAGATGCAGATATGAACAAGCATGTGCATACTGCAAAGGAAAACACGACACAGAAAACTGCAAGTACAGAGAAACCCCAAACAAACACAAATGCATTAACTGCGCAGGAACAAGAGAAGACTTCCCACACGCAGCAAATTCCAGCAAGTGCCCAGTATTCTTATTTTATCTGAAAGACAGAAATAACTCCATCAAAAACAGCAGTCAAAATTCAAAGTATTAAAAAAATCTGATCAACCTCCAGATTCCAACAATCAAGACCCTCCTCAAACAACAGTTATCCCAGACAGTAGCACCCAAGATTCCCAAAACTTACCAGAAAACGACTCAAACAACGATATCCCGGGAATAATAGTCAACGCCAATCAAAATAATCTTCAAGGAGCCAAAGCTGCAAGTAAATCCCCAGAATCATCTCAGGCTTCTGTGAAGCCTCGTCCTATAGGGACTCTGAAAATCCTGCAGAGCAATCTTATCCATTGCAAGGCGGCTAGTCCTGAAGCTAAACGCTTTATGGATGAAAACTCCATAGACTTAGCACTGTTCCAGGATGTGCATTGCAGTAGTGGAGGAAAACCAACAGGCTTTTCCGGCTGTAGGATCTTCTCATCTAAACTGTTCGGCTCACCTGATTGTCGGTAATGCCAGCCTTATTATTAACCACCTCTTCACAGGGGATCACTGTATTATTATTACAATTACCGCGGCGGAAGGAGAATTTATTTTTGGCTCTAATTACATAGCCCCATCAGTGAAAGATTTTGACTCTACCCTTGAGGAATGGCAACATCTCATAACTAATAAAAGACCATTTGTCTGTGGTGGGGACGTCAATGCAAACTCTCCGCTCTGGGGAAGTCCACGCGAGGACCCCAGAGGGGGGGACTCATTGAATTCCTAGTCATCAACCAATTATCAATATTTAATGCAGACAATAGGAAACATACATTTGTTAAAAAGGATCGCCTTGGTCGGACTATCGCGAAAGGCTTCCCAGATCACACACTAGTAAATTCGTTAGCCATTCCCTTCATTCGCGATTGGCGGGTTCTTGATCACCACAACTTTTCAGATCACAAATACATTGTTTACAATTTCCTAATTTCTCCTCTATTTTCTACCCATCGTCGCTTTAATACTAAATATGGAAATTTTAAGAAATTTTCTAAGACCATTAAAATCAAAAAACCTATTCTTCAAAATTTACTAAACGAGATTCCTAATACGAATGATCTTAACAGCTTCACAGTTTTTCTAATAGAGTCTATCCGCTCGGCAGCTCGTGTCTCCTTCCGTCTCAAAACCTTGAGGAAATCCCCAACATTTTCTTTTTGGACCCCAGAACTTAGGACCAGGAGGAATCAACTCACAGCCCTGAGACGTAAATTGTGTTTTCTTAAACACAATAACTACCCTCCTGAAATTATTAGTCAAAAACAAATTATCTACAACAAAACAGTAGCCCTTTACAAGCGTGGCATTCTTGAGGCAAAGCATTCTGCGTGGACCTCTTTTTGCTCTAACCAGAAAGATCCCTTTGGTGTTGCTCAAAAAATTTTTACTGGAAAATTCTTTACTCCCGACGAAATTTTACTTGAACTGCCTTCCGGTCAATCATCTAGACAAAGAAATCTTGAATTCCTAACACAGCAACTCTTCGGTGAGTCTGTTTATCATCATGATAACTCAGATCTTACCTTTTCAACAAATAATGATAAACCCTTCACTAAATCAGAACTTCGGGCCACTCTTGCCAAATTTAAAGATAACAAAGCGCCTGGCCCGGACTGTATAGATTTTAAAATTCTTAAACGAGCTTTTAATATATTACCGGAGATCTTTACCCGATGGGCTAACCTCTGTCTCCAATTCCATTATTTTCCTCTCGTCCTGAGGCAAGGGGAAGTAGTGTATTTCCTCAAACAAGGGAAGACTCCCTCTGAACCTAGTTCATATCGCCCGATCTACCTGCTTCCAACATTAGGTAAATTATTAGAGAAATTAATTGCAAATCGTCTAACTGTCTTCCTGGAATCTAACAATCTTCTACATCATAGGTAATTTGGGTTCAGAGAGGGCAGATCATGTGTCAAAGCTTTGTCTGAAATTTTGTCTTCCTGCGCGCTTAAAATTTCTGAAGGTCTACACACTTCTCTGGTCTCACTCGACATTAAAGGAGCCTTTGATAATGTCGAATGGCGGGATATCCTTCTACAACTCATATCTATTAATTGCCCTGGTAACATTGCTGGAGTCATCCGCACCTATCTTTCGAATAGAACCATTTTAGTTAACTGGGGAGCTGGTCTCTCTAGCCACCAACAAAAAAAGGATGTCCACAGGGATCTTGTCTGGGACCTATTTTATGGCTCCTTATTGCAAATTTTATACTGAAGGAACTAGAAAATTTAGGTTACTTACTCTATGCCTTCGCGGATGACTTCAACTTTATCTTCTCTGGTCGTCGGCGTCAAGACCTGGAACGGGAGGCAGCTTCAGCCCTTGCGATCTTTACACAGATCTTGGAATCTTTTCACCTACAGTTGTCGTCTTCAAAATCAAATGCTCTAACATTCGCTAAACCCCATAATTTAAAAAGGAAACCAACAATAAGAATAAACGGAACCAGTGTACATCATGTGCCCAGTCTGCAGCTTCTTGAAATTGTTAGAGATAAGCACCTCAATTGGTTTTCGCATATTAACTTTTTAAAATTAAAACTTATCAAATATTATCATAACTCTACTAAGCTAACTACTAAATCATGGGGCATTAACAATAAAATGTTAAAAATTTGGTACCTAACTATCACAGAAAAAATTATCACTTATGGCGCGGGCATTTAGGGGAGGTAATTTAATAAAAGCCGCAAAAGAATAATTAATCTCAATCCAAAGAATGTTTTTATTGCAATTGTCAAGGGGTTACAGGACCATTTCCAGTGACGCCCTGCACGTCATTACTGGCATTCCTCCCATCACTCTCACTTTATAATATGAATATTACATTAGTCAAATTTTACACCTTCATAACAATGAAATAACTGCTTTACATTTTCCATGTGCAGTCATTCAACAAAAGACTCCAAGCAGGCAACTCCATCCTTCTGAAGACACTACCCATATACAAGTAAATCCCTCCCTCAATTCTTTCAAACCTTCTAATTTACTTACGGTGTTCACTGATGGTTCCCGTACTGTAACTGGTGTTGGTGCAGCTTTCTGCATAACGGAAGTAGGAGTCGTGACCCATGAATGGTCCTGTAGACTGGATGATAACAACTCAGTTTTTCAAGCAGAACTATTTGCCATTCACAAAGCTTTGGATTGGACCTCTAATGTTTCTTCCAAAAATCTAATTAAAATTTATAGTGATAGCCATTCCAGTTTACAGGCCATTAGCGCGTCTAAATCAACAAACCCGCAAGTTTTGGAAATTAAAATCCAGCTGCAACATCTCTTACATAAATCCTCACTAGGTCACGTCTCAGCACACAAGGGGATCTTTGGTAACGAATATGCAGATACACTTGCTAAAAACGCAACGAACTTCCCCGTAGTAGACTACTCTCTGCCAGCTCCGCACTCATATGTTAAGAGAATTTTGCACGCAAAACTGTTGGAGCAGTGGCAGGATCACTGGGACTATTCGTACAAGGGTAGATTCACACATGACCTGGTTGCAAAGGTCTCCTTAGAGCTTCCTCCCCTCTCTCCAGCCGTTACCGCATTCCTTACAGGACATGGCCCATTTAGAGAGTACCTGTATAAATTCCACTGCTCAAGCTCCTCTGCATGCGAATGTGGCGATTTAGCAAGTGCCTCACACTACTACTACACTTGTCCACTTATCTCACGCTGGCATATTCGGCGCCCCTTATCAATACCTAAAAATTGGCTAAGTAATATTTTATCTCGTCCAGCACTACGTTTAAAATTAAAACAAATATTTAGCTTTTTAATGGATCTATCAAACAATTAATTCTATTTTCTCTTACCTAAAACAGTTGTCGCGTTGGACATACTATCGCCCCTTGTCGCGTTTTTGGCGATCGGGTCCACGACCATAATCTGTAATACAATGTATCTTACTTTTTGTTATCCTTCTATAAGTCGCCCATTGCTCGCGTTTCATTTTCCGGCGACTTGAGTCTACAGACTCATTGATGTAACCTTTTTTCTTTTTTTTTTTATTTAAGACCTTAATAAAGGTATCCGGGGGGAACATCTATGCTCTACAGACGTGGTCCCCACGTCTGAGCAGTTCCCTTTAGGCAGTCAATGTAAGAAGCACACATATCAAATATAGTTCATGATGGAAAAAATAGTTTTGTTACAACTGTCTAAAACAGCCATAATGATTTGAGGTTTCTATGTTTCATGTCTCGCCATTTTTAATATCATATTCTAACCATATCTAATAGTTTCTTCTGATATCTGGTCGTCTTTAAGGAAGTTAAATTTTTGTAACAAATTTATTTGTGTTGGATTAGCTTTTTTTTTTGTAAGTATTAGGATGTGTGAAAAATAATGGTGGTTTCTGTTATTGTACCTCACAACCAATTTATTTTAGATATTTCGAAACAGGTTTAGAGCATTCTCCAAGTTCTGCAGTAAGCTCCAGACTTTGGTACGTGGATTAGCTTCAATTCGATTTCTTATTGTTAAAGACAAAGTGTCACCCAAGACATTCTCCATACACAAAAGTGTTATTGCCGCCATGAAATTTCTTAAAGCAATGTTAAAATGGGCGTTCACAATTAGTAACTGAGGTCAAAGGAAATGCTGAATCCAGACATTTTTTGTGTGTGTGGGATTTCTGCAGCTCTCATAGGGACCCTTCGGTGTTCCGTGGAGGGGGTAGCACTTTTAGATCATTAATAAGCATAAAATCCCAAATCTTTCGTTTGCACCCTTAACCCGTTCGGAACTAGCATCTTTTACATGAATTTTATTCCTCTGACCCCACTTTTTGTCAAATAATTAAATTTAGTTTATCAATCGAGAAAATGTCTTAATTAAATAAGGAAAATTTTACTTTTAATTTTTAGTGGTATTAAAAACAAGTTCTGTAAGCACCTTTTGAAGATGCATATATGCACCCATGGTCCCGGAGGTGTTAACTTGACATGAGGATCAAAAACCTCATCTCTATATATTTCAGCATTCAGAGTTGCACTGGTAAAAATGTGTAGGTCAGTGTGGCCATTCAAAATGATGCCCACCCATACCATGATTCCACGACCTTCGTATCGATGATTTTCACGGAAGTTTGCAGCTTTATTGTATGTGTTTTTCCCTCCATATGATTACACGTCTGCAATAATTCTCCAAACAAAATCAGGATTCATCGTTAAAGAGAACTCCGCTCCAGCCCGTGATACTCCAACGACGATGATGTCTGCACCACTTTACCGAGTGCATTTCGCTGCCGGAATTAGTGATATACAAATAATGGGGGAACAGATGTCATATTCGCCCCATATTGGCGCGATTTTTTTCTGACGCCAAATCATATAGGCAAAGGGCACTTAACTTGCGCCAAAGTGTCGTTATTTTGCTTGATGTGGTAACCCGGATTATATTGTTTATGCTGTTGATGTTTTCGCCAAATTGACAACCGAAAAAAATCGCGCCAATATGGGGCGAATATGACATCTGTACCATAATGGGTTTAATTGTATGCAGCCCTTTTTTATACAGCCTGTTACTCACAGTAAATCTGGATAGTCGAGTTCCTGTTGCTGCAGTGAACTCCCTTGCAAGCTGAACTGACGTCAGTTGCCTGGTTCTTTTAGCAATCGTTGCCAAATAATGGTCATGAGAATCTATTGTGGCACATTTTTTACCTTGACTTGGTTGTCTGTTCACATTACCAGTGTCTGTTAACCGTTTCCATATTCTTGACATGACGCTTTTGGATATTTTTAAGTATTTACAGACTTCTGAGTGTGTCTGTCCTGTTTCTGTTCTACCTATCGCACGCCATTTCTCGCAATCGGTCATATGTCTTCTGGACGACATATTACACCTACTACAAATTTTACCTAACTACACGTACAATCCCTAAATTAGACTTCAAATCACTCACATGCAATTCTTGAAATTACACTTCAAATCACCCAAATGCAATCTTTGAAATTAGACTTCAAATCACCCACGTGCAATCCTTGTCACACGTGAACCGAAGGAACGGGCTAAAAAATTTGCATATTTTTCTGTAGCGAAGGTTAATCCGATTGGACTACGTGATAACGTTTGCATTGAGTTAGCAATCAATCACCTTTCATTGAAGTTCCCTTAATCGAATTAACACAAAGCACCTTTTTATGGTTATTCCTTTAATTTTTCTCACCAGTGTATTTTGAAAGTGGTAACAAATAACCAGTCCAAAAATAAAGTTTCTTTTATTAATTGCTTGCAGCAGATTTAAAATAATTGATAATATTCACCGTTATAAAATAAACAAAGATAAGGGTCGCGAAACTCAACCAATGTGTCATTATTGCGTTCGTGTACACTTGTCTTTTCCCGTAAGTGTCGGCAACAGTTGGTCCCATCGAAGTCCGAGATAAAGAAGTTTTACGTTTAATCTAGTTACACAGAATTTGTGTAAACGGAATAGCAGGTATACTTGCATAGTTATCCTTCCGTCTAGGGACATTAAAATGTGTCCGTTTACGAGAGGGTTCCGTGTTCACAGAAAACCTGCCAAGAATGAATCACAATCGGAACAAGTTTTATTTCAGATGGGTTTCAAACGTTAGCAAGCATAATATATAGTGTTGTTTTCGTCGAATCTTGAATTGTTTTCCTTTGAGATAGGTTATCTTCACAGATTTTACTGTAATGCATTTATTCTCTTCAGAGGTGTACTTTAGAGTGCGTACGTTTTAGCAGTTTTAATGGATAATGTGAAAACGGAAAGTGTTTTTAACGGAAACCTGTATAAAACGG
Organism: Maratus speciosus; assembly: GCA_963932465.1. Lineage (NCBI taxonomy): Eukaryota > Metazoa > Arthropoda > Arachnida > Araneae > Salticidae > Maratus > Maratus speciosus. Next base: position 139,710,062 of record OZ010787.1, on the reverse strand, counting down.
AAATTTTCTTAGTCCCAGAGGATGACATAACTTTGAATTATACCTTCTAACACGAACACCTGTTTAAAGGGGAATTTTTCATAGGTTCTTTGTGATTCCGTCTTAGCCGTTTTTACTGTTGTATCCATGATTCAGTAAACCAGTTCTTCGTTCGGGTTCGGGGGGGAGGGGGTGGTCCGGACCCCTCCCCCCCTCCCCCCCCCTGAAGTCAAATTAACGGCGGCAGCACATGAACAATAAATTTGGCTTTACTGCAGTTTTTTTTTTAACTTCAAAGCATCTCACAATTTCAATTTTTACACTGTCGAACATGTGAAAAAAATATTCTTTCAAATGGAAGTTGTTTGAAAATGTTGTTTGTTGCAAGTTGTTCAAATGGAAGTTGTTCGTTGTATCTCAATTTGCTGATTTTTTTTATGGTTTTTCAAATAATTCTCAAGCATTAATTTTTAAAAAATTCACCTCCATCACATGCAGCACAATTATACATTTAAACAATATAAATAGTTCAATATTTGTTTCTGACAAATATTGAATAACTACATGAAAACTTCATCAATAAGTAAATAAACTAATATAAATAAAACTCACTTTTAACAGACATGTAATCGAACTATGTGCTTAACCCTTAAATGCATCGTGCAGCGTATCTGCAACATGTAAAAAATTGTGTTTTTGTGACATCTGGTGGAGTTTCTTTTAATTTATTTATATGTTTCGTATCTGCTACATTATGTTTTCAGAAGGATCATTGTACATTTCCACCAATAGGCGGCAGTAGGGTTGATATTTAGTCAAGTTGGCGGGAAGTAACACAGACATCAGCTATTTAGAATTCGTTTATGTTTTGCATAGTTTAATTCGTAGTTAAGGTTAAGTTTTCCATAATCAAAATTCACATAAAGTAAGGTATCTAGATTAATATTTATTAAAATAATTACTAATTTTTCTCTATTTTAGTTAAGTTTTTGCCTTTGTTGCTGATGTGCAACGTAAGAAAAAAGTTGACGTATTATACGAAAAATACATCTCTTATTTTTTTCATTATTTTTCCTATGTAATAAAAATTTCTTAAAATCATATATAATTCTTTGGAAACAAAATAAAAAATCATGCATTTAAGGGTTAAACCACGGAAATTATAGGAACAAAAAAAGCTGCTTTAACTAGCAAAATTTTCGGCGTTTTTCACTCCTGATATACGGGTAATACGAAATTATCGCTTTTCATAAATTTTAAAATTTTATTTGAATACATTATTCATCATTTTCAAATAAATATGCGTTTTGGTGTTGTTGATGGTCTATCTATAAATATATATATATTTAATGTAAAAAATCTATTGGAATTTTCGTTAAAAAAAAAATTTCACCCATGATCTGTAAGCCGGAAAGGCCGGTTTGCATTCCTTACTAATAGTAATAATAACTCCCCAGACAGCATTTTTTTGCTTTTTAAAGCCTTTTTTCAACCATACTACGTAAATGTTTGAATGCTTTTTAAAGGCTTTGCATGAAAAGTTTGTAAATGTTTTGTAAAGGATCGAAACAGGTTCCTAGTTGACGCTATCTGGGGGAGTTTGTAAGTGTTTCATGATAAGCATGTGAAAAGGAAGAAATGGAAGGGTAGTTACAGGAGTTACAATCAAAGATTGATGAAAGGCTTTTATTACAAGCCTGCATAAAAAAATGAAAATGAGGTTTTTATAAATCATAAAATCTTATTTGATAGAAAAATGAGATAAATAACTCAACTTAGAATTTTTCTGAGCTGAGCATACTTTTTTTTTTCTTTGTTCCTGTGGAAAATTAAATTTTAGTCAAATATTATCTACACATTGAAAAATACTGGTTTTTATTAGTCCACATGTTTTTATCAAATTGCTTATTTTAATTAATATGTTCATTTTATACCTTGAAAGAAATTCTTAAAATTTGAATATACTTTATTTTTTAAATTATGAAGAATTATTATGTTTTTAAGACGTTATTTTATTTTTTTGCAATTTGCGATTTAAAAAAAAATTATATTGCAAAATTCCTTAGAGGGAATGATAGCATCCCTGTCTTTTACTATGTATGTATAAAATATATGATTAATTTTTATCAATTCGTTACATTATTAGATCCTATTTTAATAATTAAAAAAAAGCTTAATAATGTTAAGAGGCTACTTCACTCACACAGAAACACCTGATTGCTAATGTTAATCCGCTGAGAGATTTTTTTTTTTTTTTTAATATCTTGCTTGCATTTGGATTTTTTTTTTTTTTTTTTTTTGCATTGCATTGCATTGCATTGCATACTTGCAGTTTTAATACAAAGGCCATTTTTCGACTTTCTTTTACAAGGTTTTTTTGCTTATTAGGATATTTTCAGAACTGCTTTCGAAAGCGAAAGTACTCTAATGAAAAAAAAAAAAAAAAAACACATTGCAAACAAAACTGAAAACTTAAAAAGAAAGGTCTTTGTACAGATTGACCACATGTAACAAATAATAAAATTTACAATATTGAAATGCAAACGAGATATTTAGAAAAACTCTCCCATAGGATTAGCATTAGCATGCAAGTGTCTACGCATGAGGGATGTGTAATCCCATTAAAGAAAATTTTCTTAAGGAAAAACACTTTCATTTGAATAAAAACCATTCCAAGTAAAATTTTAATTAATTATCAGCAGTGAAATTATTGAAGATTAAATACGTGAAATATTTTACATTGCTAACTCGGCGCAAATAAACAGTGCATTGGAGCACTATTTCAAGGATCTGGGTTCGACATTTTTCACTCTGTTTATTTACACTTAGTTAGCAACTTGAAAAATTTCACGTATTTAATATTCAAAAATCATTCTTATACACATAGGCATAGAGTCTTGAAAATTATTGGTGAACTTGAAATTAAAAAAAGCAAAGGGATATTTTTTTTTTTTTTTGTCATTTATCCTTTAACAAAAGAAAAAGGAGAAATTCAATAAAATAAAAAATAAAAAACTAAAAGCTTTTTTATATTAGAGGGTAAGAAAAAGTATTTAAAATGTTACTGGTAGGACTTGAGAACATACAACTCTATGTCTATGCTTATACATAGTAAATTTAATTATACTTTCAGTTACTTACCTTTTGAATCCAGTTCACTATTCAGGATCAGATAATTTTTTATTGTATACATATATAATGAAATCTGTGTTTACCTACAATAAATAGCACATCAAATATGTGGAATTCCAATATAGTGTACATTTAATGACTGTAGAAGATTGTATATTTTTTATATTACTACTTCATTAAATTTTTTAATTCTTTCATTTATTAGACTTATTAGAATTTTCAATTATTATTTAGAGAATATTGTCAGATTTATAAAAAAATCCTCCATAGGATTCTGATTGATGACCACAGGAATATATTTAGTCTTTTCTCTGAAAATTGTTTAATGATGCAAAATGCAAAAGAATTTTTTTTTTACAAATTCAATGATCTTTCCAGCAATTTTACATAAAAATAGTAGTTTCTTGCTTGTTTAACAATGTAAATTACATATTACAATAAGACAAATTTTAAAAATCATCTGCCTTCCTCCCTTATTTATTTATCCATTGTTTTTCTTTTACCAGAGAAATATTATCCTATGTACAACAGAGCAAATACTAAACTAACATTATTTTTTTTTTTTAGTTTTTTAAAACATAATTTAACTCACTTAAATTGTTCTTTTTCTGTTTGTAATTATTTTTAATAACTTAAGACTGAAGCAATGAAAAATATTTCTCAGTATCAAGGAAATAGTCTCGAAAACAAATGAAACATCATTCAGTTTATAAAATTCTATTTATTTACATATAAAGAATTGATATAGTAATTTATTTACATATAAAGAATTGATATAATTAATTAACAGGAACTTCATTAAATTTTACTTTCTTCTTGATTCATTCTTTTCACTCTAGAAAAAAATAAAAAATAAAATTATATACACACAAATTACATACATATAGTAAATAAAGTACAGTGTGACCTCGAAAATCCGGCATCAAAGTCATCTCGCCGCTTTTTTTTTTTTACACTTCCACCTTATAGGAGAAAGAAAAATAATAAATCGTTAAAGAATTAAAAATTTCGAGATTGAAAGCAACGGATTAGCTGACAGTGAGATCGCAGATGCTATGCTAAATTGAATCCCTTCCGAGTACAGAAGAAAAGGTATCAGTGGAAAAATGCTTAAATTTGACTGGAAAACTAACATCTGCTTTAGTAGATAAATAAAACTGTATTTTCAAAATCGATATTCTACATTTGTGTAAAATTAAAAAACTTTTTAAAAAACTGTTCAAAGAATTGAAGCAAATAAAATTGACATCGATGTTTAGGAAATTACACGAGAAGGAATGATATATATTAGTTTTTTTTTTTTTTTTTTTTTTTTTTTTTTTGTAACATAGAAAATATGAATAGAAACTTTTAATTTTAATATTTTTTAAAATATTTAATTTTCTATTTTTCTCACATAACTATTACTTGGGAATGAATTAAATTATGAATAATGGCACCATTAAGACTATTAAAAGTATTTTTGAAGTCAGAAATTCGGCATAGTCATGGTCCTGACAATGCCGGATTTTCGAGGTTATACTGTACACAATACAGAGTGACACAGCCAGAATCTTCATCTGAGATTGTTACTCATAAAATGAACGTTTTGATTTTGTGACACACACACACACACAAAAAAAAATCCCTACATAATGAAAAGCACAAATAACCATAATAAATCTAGCCTTTATGTGTTTAAAGGTTTCATAAAAGAGCATTTTCTTATATCTTCAGATGATGAAAAAAAAAAAAGAGTGAGAAAGAGTAATAAAATTAGTGAAATAGGTGAAAAAAAAAAAAAAAAGATTATATTCTATCAGCAGAGGGTATACACTAAAGAGTAAACACTATAGCTACAAACAGCATGGTTCAGTGATATACATAAATGGATACATATCCAATATTTATTTTCAAAATATCATGAAGTTTGATATTTATTTTCCAAAATATTGCGTATATTTTCAGTCGAGCAAGAGTAATTGGATTTTTCGACTTTGTCGTTCTGTAGATAAAGAACTTTTGCTCTGGCAATATGACAATTTTAGCCCCCCTCCCCCCCCCCAAAAAAACAGTAAAGTACCAATTATATGTCTTTCATGAAACCTTTCTAAAACGATGCATAACTGAGAAAGGCGTGTAATCGAAATTTTAGTCGGCTAAGGTGCAAAATTTTTGACTGTGGAAATACAATGCTGCAATCGCACAAATTGAATTTTGATACCATTTTTTATTGTTTTAAATACACTATATATTGAAAAAAAGTTAGCTCTTTGCACTCGAGGACTCCGGAGCGGAGCCATTTAAAATTTGTCTTCAAACTCGAGGGCTCCGCTACGGAGACAATGCAAATAATTTTGTGATACCTGTCTAGAAAAGCCAAGATTAGATATTGGCAATTGTTTCAAGAGGTATCACACTTTACGATTACAAAATGTAATAATTTTATAATTTTTAGTTTTATTTTTATATACCATAACATTTGTATTCATAAAGAATTAAAAAAATAATAAGATATAACTAAAATCACTTTGAGTTGCTGGTAATACGAATGAAAAAAAAAAACTTTGAGTGCAAAGGGTTAAAATATTAAAAAAAATAATTAAATAATTTCTAAAATTGAAAAATAAAAGTGAGAATTATCAAACCTTTTATATCAGTTGCATACCTTGAATTAAATTTTTTTCCTCATTATTGGACATACAAACAGATTTTAATTAAACTAATTTTTAATCATCGTCTGACATGCCGATTTACTTTAAAGACTTAAGCAAAGCATTATTTCAATAATCAGAAGTAAATTTGCTTCATATACTTTTTATGCTTTCTGTATATTAGTAAAATATAGTAGTATAGGCCTGTTTATGCGTAGATGTAATAGTTTCTCTATTTATTGAACATTATACTGTATATTATTCATAATTTAAACTATGCCTAAAAGTAGAACTTTTGTTTATACAAGAAGTTTAGCATAAAAGAAGGTAGAGGGAGGAATGGGACATGTTTAATTCTTTCTTTTTAATAAGATGAATGTAAATTGCTAATATGCAAATATTTTTAGAAGGTAATATATTAATTATAACATTATAAATATATTCATTTACTTCAAAACATAAATAAATTGAACTGATGATTTTTTAATGCTATCTCTGATTGACAATCCTGAATTTTCCTTCCAGTGATGAAGGTACTGAAATTTGATATTGTAGCACAGACATCAACCTACAATCTTTGTTAGACTGTATATATAGCCAACAATAGACTATTTGTCCCTTATCATACATTGTTTTATAGCTGTCCCATACCCCCCTGTTAGTGGGAAGGTATGGGACACATTTTGAAATTTATAATTTCTTTATAAAATTGTTTCTGCAAATTATGTTTCTATATTGTTCAAGGACATTAGAGAGTGTTTCATTTTGTATTCTATCTATAAAAATTTTGCTTATGTGTCAAACAAAGTTGATTTTCTTATTTTTGTAAAAAGCATCACATTCCTCCCCACTCACCCCTCAAGGTTAAGTAAATAATAATTATTGTATAATTAAATATGCATAATAAAGATGAGATACGTTTTCCAGGAATTATTCAATGGAACTTCCCTCATAAAGGTATCATATTAATTCACATCAAAGTCGTAAAGTAAGGAAGTTTTATTTCAGGTTTAGCCAGTCTTAATAATAATAAAAGCTTAATTAATACATAAATATATTTGATAAAAAGATTGTGATTACCAATTATCAGCAATATCTTGATTTTTTTTCAGAAATAAATTTATACTTTCTTCACGAAAAAAGAAATTATATACAGTAGACTCCCTCAAATCTGCACAGCTTGGGACCAGTGGTTGCGCGGAATTTAGAATTTTGCACATTTCTGGTCATTACTTTGTTTACATTTTTTAAACAGTAATTTGAATGTAATAATGCATTCAAAATTATACAGAATGCTTGCAATTTGCAATATGGTAAAATATTCAAATAATTAAGTGAAGTAATAAACTACAATGATAAAAAGTACGATAATTTTGAAAATGATTACAATATTGAAAGTAAAGGTCAAGTAAATGATCAATAATGTATAATTAAATATGCATAATAAAGGTAAAATACATTTTCTTTGAATTATTCAATGAAATTTTACTCATAAAGGTAACCTATTGATTCAAATCAAAATCCTAAAGTAAAAGAGTTTTACTTTTAAAAGTTTAGCCAATCTTAATAACCAAAAAAGCTTGTTTAATACATAGATATATTTGGTAAAAAGATTGCGATTACCAGTGATATCAGCAATACTAGTGTTTACTCTAAGCCGCTTCAAACCAGTTCAAAATATTTTTTGTGAACAAGGTACAAATGTGCCCTTTTTGAAAAAAAAGTGCCCCTTTTTTTAGAATAGTGTTCCCCTTTTGAAAAAATGTGTTCTTTTTTAGAATAGTATCCCCTTTTTGAAAAATTCCTGCCCGGCGGAACTTTTTTTCTAGAGTCAACACTAAGTACCTTGATTTTATCCATAAATAAATTTATACTTTCTTCATGAAAACCCACGAGTTCAGGCATTCTATCAAGAATTACATATTAAAATACATACGGAATCATATAAAACTAAAAAGTTCTGTAATTTTGCCCTTATATCTGAACTGAAAGTTTCATTGTTTACTTCTGTGATAATGTGTGGATTTGAGGGAGTTCCCAGTCCTTTCGAAGTTCAGTAAATAAATGCAATTTTTGGTGGGACGGGAACAAATAATGACAATTGCATTAATTTATCTAATTCTTTGAGAGTTTCCTGACAGAATAGAGCAGAGGAGTTTATTGACCGTCATTCTTATTTTGTCATCAGAGTTAAATTCATTGCCTAAAAGGGGGTTTTTAAACACTTAAAAGTTACAAGAATTTAAAAAAAAATCTAAACTTAGTTTAGAAGTTTGATGAATAATGCATCCTCTGGAATTATTTTTCTAATAAAACCTTCAAGCGACCAGCAAAAGACAGAATTTGTTTCATTTTATTCAAAAAAGTGGGTTGCTCATGGAGGGAGTTCAAATGGGATGGTCTCTGAATGGAGGTAAAATTAGTATTGAGCCTATGGGAATAAATTTCGTTCCATGAAAAAATGATCGGTCAAGGAGGTGGTCGCACAGCTAGGTTTCACTATATATATGTGTGTGTTTAAATATATGTATATATTTAACACTGGCGTACAGTTACAGAAAAGTACAAACTTTCATAGGAAAAAGAAAACATCATTCGTATCATTGTGTATGAACTCACTATACACAAATTTTGTTAAAATATATAATAACCAACCTGTTAATTTAGAAACTACTGTCTTTTCCACTTCCTGCTGGGCAATTTTAGATTTTGTACCCTGTTAGGACTTTGTTCCAACATCATCTGTAATTTTCTCAACATGCTAGCAACCACGACTTCAGCATCTTTACCAGATGATGTCATTAGTTCTTGAAACTAAAAAATAAAACATAAAATAATAACAATGAAGAAAAAACTTTTAAACCCTTCATGACAAGCCTCCATTGTACCACTATTTTCGAATAGTGACTTTTTCCTTATTTAATAAATTTATATTGAATAAGGTAAAAATGGTACTTTTTAGTTAGCCGGACGCCAGTGTTATGTATACATGTATATATACATATATATGTATGTATATATAACACTGGCACCCGGTTAACCGAAAAGTACCGTAAAAATTACCATTCCGATATAGTAATAGTTACAAGGACTATGTGTACACACTTTATATCACACATATGTTGTCATGAAGGGCTTAACATTACAATACATTTTATAATGTATTTTGTACCTGTTACTTTCTGCTACCAATTTATATTTATTATCAACTACACCGGTAGCAGAAAGTTCGAGATGGGAGTCGCAGATTTTCTTTTTTCGTTTGCAGGTTATTTTTTTATTGAACCCTTATTTCGCTTTATATTATGTTTGGCTCTTTCTTACTTAATACAAAAACTTAAGATTATTATTAGTAAAATTAATAAAATGCATAATAACATTTTTTTAAAAAGTGATCATTTAATTAACACTTCGATTGTAAAACTTGCAACTGTTTTACCTGCAGATTATTTTCTGCCCCTGAAGTATCTGTTGTAGACACTTGGAGGATTTTCTGCTATTGGGCCAACTACTAAAAGTACACTTATTAAAAGTATGTACTAACTTTATTTGGTGAAATTGGTTGACGGGATAATCAAGAAGTACCAAAAGAAGTAGTAGTATGAATTTCATGCCCTGTCAATTTTCACACGGATCTGATGCCAGTACAGATAAAATTATGGGGGGAAGGGACAAGAATGGTAATGTAATTTCATATTTATTAATTAAACAACAGTAATAATAAACCAAGTTTTAATTTGTATGAATTTACAAAACATTTAATTTTTAAATAATTCTTATTTTGATTTCATTTTTTCCAATTTACTATTAATAACTAAAAGTATTGATGGGCAATTTTAAAATTAACAAGCTAACTGATAAGCATTTAAGGCTCATGATTTCATAGGCTGTGCTTAATATAACGGTATCACTTCAGGGAGGTGGAGTTTGGCACTTGATATCTTAAGATATCTCTATTGAGAGGGAGAAGATTCATTTTCGATATTCTTACCATTTTTGATCCAACCAAAATATTCATTTTTCTATTTGTAACTGTTTCTTTACATCAAAATATTCAGTTATCTATTTTTATGAAAATACTAAGTTATTATTAAAATCATTAAATGATTATATACAATTATTTCATTCTGAAATGTGGAATACCTCAACGTTTGGCTTTCCTATTTTATATATATATATATATATATATATATATATATATATATTTACATATAATCCGCTGTTGGAGAAACCAGATAGTACGTTTGAAGTGATACTTGTGCTTATTAGTAAAATAAAGAGGAAGAATGTTGTCTATCTGTTTTGTTGATAAGAGCGACAAGAAACAATATATCTGTTGAATACATTATGTAACAAAGAGCTATTATTAAATACTTTTTAAAATTTTTATTGATATAAACTTATTTCATGTTTAATATAGTGATATTTTACTGACTCTTCCTTTTTCTTTATTAGAAAATTTTATAAATAACAGATGTATAACAATATATTTGCATATAACTGAAAATATGTAAAAAGAAAATGAAAGGGAAAAAAATAATAAGAACTTTGAGACACTTATATAACAATATGATTAGTGATGCAAGGGTGGGACATAATCCAGGAATGATAATGTAAGATATTTTAAAGGCCGGAAAGATTACAAAATTACTATAAAGTTGGTAACGTTATATATGTACAGCCTCTTAATATTAAAAGCTTTGCCGATTCTCAATCAGGTGGCAAAATGACATATGAAAATTAATTTCTACTGTAAATGTATGTTTATTTTTAATAAGTAATTTTTTATTCTTCACTACACATAGAAAATTTATTTTTTGAGATGTATACATGCACATGATTTAGTGGGTGGGTTTTGCAGAAAAACCTTTATATAATTACTTGTGTTTGAAGACAGTTTTTAAATTTTACATATAGCTACTATAAATATAGGAATAGCGAAAAGGGAGTTTGTGCAATACGGATAAGATATTCTCAAATAAATTTAATGAAGGACATTATAATTATACAATTATTGGCACACATGCCATATTCGCCCCATATTGGTACGATTTTTTTTCGGTTGCCAATTTGGCGAAAACAGCATAAACAACATAATCCGGGTTACCACATCAAGCAAAATAACGGCACTTTGGCGCCAGTTAAGTACCCGTTGCGTATATGACATTGCGTATATGACATAGAAAAAAATCGCGCCAATATGGGGCGAATATGACATCTGTGTCCAATTATTATTGTTTAAATATGAATGTTATTTAACATATGATAAAACATTTTTTTCTCCTTAAAATAAGAGCGAAGGTTGAATGCATTTTTTACATTTTTTTACTTAAAATGCAATTTTTTAGGAATATATTATAGAAACACCTTTTGAATATAAAGCTTGTTTAAATAGACTTTTAACAATTCTAATGTAATTGAAAAAAAAAGATTTCTGTTTGAATGTTGTTTAATTACAACAGAAAATCATCTGTAAATATATATAGACGCTAAAAAGGATAACAAACAATATACCTACATTTTTATAAATACATTTTAATGAAATGATCTACATGTTTTATACGCTACGCACAGCATATATATTTTCAAATGAATGTAATTTGTTGAAGGTCAAAGTCTGTTTTGATTTGTAAATCAGTCCACAGCAAGGGGGTGGTGGTGATTTTAAAACTTTAAGTATACATCCCTTATTTTTTGAAGACTTTAAGAAAAAAAGATAAAATTTATTTTTACAAGCTTAAAATCATTAAACATAAAAACAAAATTGTGTTTAAGACTTAAGTGTTTTTAATTATAAAAACACTAGTACAGCCTCGATCATAATTAAAAATGTTTTATTATAATAGAATATGTTCCTAAACACTTATTCCTACAAAAAACTCCTTACACTTTCTCGATTTCGTGTTTATGGTTCATTTACATTACCATTATGTCAATCCTATGTGTTAAAAGTATATATAACGGAACTGCAATTATCAAAATACATTTGAAAATTCGCGATGGTTACGAAACGTGAAACGATACGTTATAACATGTTTTAAGTAAATCATGTTTATAGAAGTTAGTTTAATTTTAAAATGTAGCACGCTGTATAACATAATTAAACAAAATAGCATTGAATTAAATATCATCTTTTCCCCATGGGTAACTTACACAGAAATCTTAAATATAAAACAGTACAGAAGAAAAAACACTACAGTAAGAACGATTTAAACAATAATTATATATACTAATAAGTAAAAAGTAATGGCACTTACCGCATTTTCTGTAAATGTTATTAGAAACGTAGAGTAAACTTGACACAACGAAAGCTTTCAAAAGAGACGACATTGGGAAACGCTACGGCTACGCTATGGCTGTGAAAAGAAATAAGTTGCGCTTGCGCAAAAATCGTACGGATCATAATGATTTCCGAACATGGGTTGGCTACAGGATTATCACGAAAACCTTTGCAGGATAATTAGAAAGTAAAGCAAAAACGACCGTTTTCGGAAACCTTACATGCTATCTGGGTTTCGGAAATGTCCTTGGAAGGCTTAAGGGGAGAAGGGGCCTTCAAACTCATTTTTTAATTATTTTAAAATTGCACCTTAAATGCTTATCAAGGGCACACTATATGAATTATGGCATATATTTATCAAACAAGAAATTAAATAAAAAAACTTTGGAAAAAAATAAATTTTCCTGAATATTTTAAGTATTATCAAGAACTTTCAAATGTCCCAACCTCACTACATATCAATGAAACTCCCAAATATTTTTCATGCCAGTTCGAGTTTTATTTTCAAATAAAACTGTGCATCGAATTTTATATATTTGAATATAAATGGAAGAAAAAAAATATTTTCTAAATTTTATGAAATTCTCAGCATTTTTGCTTGATATTTCTGCACTTAAGTACCTTTAATTTTTCCAATTATATTTAGTTTAAAAAACTCTGCACAGTTTTATTTGCATATGCAAACCAAACTGGTATAAAAAAATATTAGGGGTTTTAATAAATATGGACTGAGGTTGGGACATTTTGAAAGTTCTTGGTAACGCTTAAAATATTCAGGAAAATTTCTTATTTTTCTCCAAAAAATATTGTTCTTGAATAGTATTTAAGGTGCAATTTAAAAAAATAAAAAATGAGTTTGAAAGTCGCTTGTCACCTTAACAATATGCATATCCAATTATACTATCCTGAAAAGAAGATATTCTAAGGAGACGGTTCAAACTCAGATACCTCGATACATGCTAGCGTCCATTAATTTTTTTTTCAGAATTTTAATATTCTTTTTATTAGAGATTATAATAAAACATCTTTCCTTTTATGTGTGTGTGTGTTTCATAAAGTAAATTAGAATGGCAAATATTCCTTTATCCTAATTACATTCTTTATCCTTATCAAAATAGTTGCCTCATACATTTAACCACGGGTTCGAGTGTGCTATCAGATAAAAAAAAAGGTTAAGAAACCCTTCGCTAAGATCAAAATCTTTGTTTTAAGGTTAATGTGAACAATATTTTCATTATGACTAAAAGCGTGGGACATTTTGCTGCCTTCTAGAAATTTTCATAAACTATTTTGATTTCGCAAAATTTTAAGTTATTCTTGATTTTAAAAAATAAATTAAACTTAGGGATAAAATAATACACTAAATTTGCTATTAAAAACACTCATAGGTAAATTTTGGTGCGTTTAAAAAAAAAATGTAGGAATCCTTCTCTAGGGCGAATACATGACTTCAATGTTCTTCAAAATAAGTTCATATTTTGTTGTGGTTGTTGCAGCCTATGATGAGCATCAAACCTGTCTTTAAGGGGAGGTTCTAGTTCTTTGACCTAAAAATTACGACAATTTTTACGACTTTACTTCGGTTACAAAAAAAAGAGAAATCACCTTCGGATTTTTTGCATTATATTTATTGACATTTTTATCACATATTTAATTTTTTTGTGTAAAAAAATTTTAATATTACGTTTTACGTGACTGCAGTCACAAGCATCGCAAACAAATTTGAATACCATATTATAAAAGAGCATTAAATTATCTGGATGTTATGCACACATTTAGTTTAAAAAATTGATTTTTCAAAAATTAGCGGTCATTTGAGTAAAAAAAGTCACCTTTTCGCATTTAAAAAAAAAAATATCTACGGGCTCTAAAATATATTTAATTATTGGAAATTATTTTTTTCTGTGGTATAAACTTCAGCAAAAAGGATTAGATTTATTTTAAATAAAAAGAGGAGAAATCGTTAATACATGGAAATTATTCCAGAGAGAAACATTCGCCTTGCATACAATATTTCAAATGAAAATCAAATTTCAAAGTGATTGCTTAAAAGGCGCAAAGGCCAACATAGTGAAAAAGATTCCAAGCCGGGACTCGAACCCGGGCCATCAGTATAGCGCACTGACGTTCTACCGACTAAACCACTTGGAACGATACCTAGCTCGGAAAATTTCTCACTATTATATGTTGGCAAGGCTACAAACGTAGCACAAGATGGAATATTTATCGTGAGCCACCCACCTGGGGCGAGCACGAAACATAATTAAATCCAGCAACGATAGCATCTACATTAATACATGGAAATTATTCCAGAGTATTAATGTAGATTCTACCGATGCTGGATTTAATTATGTTTCGTGCTCGCCCCAGGTCGGTGGCTCACGATAAATATTCCATCTTGTGCTACGTTTGTAGCCTTGCCAACATATAATAGTGAGAAATTTTCCGAGCTAGGTATCGTTCCAAGTGGTTTAGTCGGTAGAACGTCAGTGCGCTATACTGATGGCCCGGGTTCGAGTCCCGGCTTGGAATCTTTTTCACTATGTTGGCCTTTGCGCCTTTTAAGCAATCACTTTGAAATTTCATTTTCATTTGAAATATTGTATGCAAGGCGAATGTTTCTCTCTGGAATAATTTCCATGTATTAATGTAGATTCTATCGGTGCTGGATTTAATTATGTTTCGTGCTCGCCCCAGGTCGATGGCTCACGATAAATATTCCATCTTGTGCTACGTTTGTAGCCTTGCCAACATATAATAGTGAGAAATTTTCCGAGCTAGGTATCGTTCCAAGTGGTTTAGTCGGTAGAACGTCAGTGCGCTATACTGATGACCCGGGTTCGAGTCCCGGCTTGGAATCTTTTTCACTATGTTGGCCTTTGCGCCTTTTAAGCAATCACTTTGAAATTTGATTTTCATTTGAAATGTGAGGAGAAATCGGTTCATTAGTTCTCGAGAAAAATGGTTGCCGTATTTGAAAAAAAAAAGAGTTTCAAGAAAAACAAATTTTACAATAGCAATACGTTCAGCAAGCAAAATATACTGTAAGGAATTGAAATATCCTCAAACCGCTTTAAAGAAGCAATCTAAGCACTTGAAAGATCCAAAAGGTGAAAAAAAAAAAAAAAAAAAAAAAAAAAAAAAAACACGAAAATTTTGACCCCCAAGAAGAACCTCCTCTTAATTCATGAACATAATTTTTAAAGCATCCGCTAAGACAAGACAAAATCTTTCTTTTAGGGTTGCGGTGAATAACCCACATAATATTATTACGAGTACGAGTATTTTGCCTAAAATGGAGGAACATTTTAATATACTCTGGGCATTTCATTAAATGTGTTGATTTCGTAAAATTTTTATGTTGTTCATGACAAATTTAAAAAAAGCAACAACCACTAATTGATAAAATAATGTGCCAAATTTTCTATTTAAAATACTAACAATGGTAGCTAAATTTTGGCAAGTTAAAAAAAAAAAAAAAAAAAATGAGAATACGTACGAAAAGAATGCAGGTTTTATAATCCTCATTTCCCGCAAATGGTTCGCTTAATGAAGGGAGTTATTAAATTACTGCACTTTAAAGCATTCGCTTATCGTACAGCATGTGTGGATTTTTGCAAAGATTTTTTTTTTTTTTTTTTTTTTTTTACAATACACCAAATCATAATTTAACTTTTCTCAATTTTATAGTTTTTACCTGTTCTATGGAATTAATATTTCCGTTAATATAATCTGGTTTAACAATTTTCGAAACTTAAATAGAATTTTAATAGCTTCTTATTCATCACAATATATTTTTACAATTTTTTTAATAATATGCATTGTTAATCCGTAATTAGAAAAAAAAACAAAAAAAAAAGAAAAACAGGCCCAAAAATTAAAATAACTTTTAAAAATTGCAAGTTTTTAGAAATCTCAACGAAAACGCTAAATTAACATAAGTATGTATACAGTACAAGAAAAAGAATAAAAAATGAAGTACTGATGTATCACTAAATAAAATTTTTCCAGCCTGTTCGAATACTTTTATATGTTCTTTTTATTTTGTCACTCTAATGGAAAGGAATGCTACCGTATGAAAATTAAATATCATGAAATATTTTAATGCATATTATTACTGACAGCTTTTCAGTTTATTTTGTAAGAATGTATTACTTTATAAAATATATTTAAAAATTGCAATGATAAAGGACGACCTTTTGAAACTATTAAAAATAAAATGTTTATTCAACATTTCGCATTTATGCTAAATGTTGTTTTTATAAATATCGTGAAGAATTTTCTGAGATTATGTTCAATAGTTTATTACATTATTGAGTTTCCTTAAATCTTTCATACTTTTAGCTAATTCTAATGATATTTGTATAAACGCATGTAATTACAAGCTAGTTATTTCAGTGCATTTTTTTAAGTAGACATTTAAATGTCTACAAATTGTTTTAATTATTTTTCTAATAAATATGTTTTTAAACAGCTGTAAAATTATTATTATGATGTATATTTTTCGTTTACATTCTACACAGACTAGAAAAGTTAGATACCATGCAGATGTTGGTTTTATTAAAACACGGTTTATTTAATATTTTTTGCATGTATTGCATTTATTTTTTAATTTAAACATAGTTTATTAAATAATAGCCTATGCATTTAATTAAATTCTCTCTCTTTCTCTCTCTCTCTATATACCGGGTGTCCCAAAAAGGACTGACTGATTTTAAAATTCAATAACTTGCAACCGGTGACAGATATTTAAAAAATTCTTGCAGGAGGGTTATGCATAAGGTCAAAAGTTTTTTTACAGTGATTTTCAATTTTAGTTTGAATTACAAACAATAGATGGCGCTGCGATTAATAGACGCTGAATTCAGGCTTGATTTTTGGTACTTCGTGGCCCGGATAATACATTTCCATCTCCTTTTTCAGCATGGAACAAGAGAAAGGACTAGAAATCGAGCCTGTATTTAGCGACTGTTGCTTGCAGCGCCATCTATTGTTTGTAATTCGAACTAAAATCGAAAATCACTGTAATAAAACTTTTGACCTTATGCATAAACCTCCTGCAAGAATTTTTTAAATATCTGTCACCGTTTGCAAGTTATTGAATTTTAAAATCAGTCAGTCCTTTTTGGGACACCCGGTATATACATATATATAAATTTGCATGTAAAATGTAAAATAGTTGAAAATCAAGCAGTAGCCAAACAAAACATTCTCCGTAATTTTAAAGTAAATAGAATTAATTTTTTCCTAACAGTGAGTGTGAGGTGAAGCCTAAGATTTGTAACAATATAAGACACATTATAAACACGTATTTTTGAATAAGTCACTGGTGAACATTTCTCATATTTGTCGTAAGGAAATTGGAAGCAGGGATTTAAAGCTAGCAATATATTCATTACTCAGTGCAACAACACCTGCGAATCAATAATGAAGTCACAAGATCTATCAAACTTCATTCGTTATTTGGAAAAGAAAAAGAAGTTGAATTATTTTTATATAAAAAAATAGGATAAATGTATGTAATAAAAATATTTTAATGAAAATTAATACATTACCCATATTTAAAAAATGCATGCAAAATAGATGAAAATAAACTGCATAGTTTCCTAATAAAAATTACTAGGGGAAACTGCAATCTGTAACAATATGGTACAAATCATAAACACATGTTTCTGTTTCAGAGCACTGGAGAATATTTTGCATCTTTGAAGCAAGACAACTGCGAGCAGAGATTGAAAGCTGGCAATTTATGCATTATTTTATGTATCATCAATGACTCAACAGTTCAATGAAACTTTCGTAGTCACATGGAAACCTGTCAAAAAGCGCCCAAAAATTGAACAAGGAAAGAAAGGCAAATCATGTTTATGGAAAAAGAAAGCATATGAAATGCAAAGTAACAGGGTAGGCAAAAAATGTTTGATGGAAAAAGTGTGAAATAAAAATAAGGATTTGAGAAGGCCAAACTTACTGGCTCTATTTTTTTTTTTTTTTTTTTTTTTTTTTTTTTTTTTTTTTTTTTTTTCACGAAAAAGAAAAATAAGATTTTGAATGCGTAAATAAAAAAAATACCAACAACAAAAACTTATATTATTTAATTTATCACATAATAATTTAACGCAGTAATTCCTGTTTTTCAGAAAAAAAAATTACTTAAGGAGCATTAGATATAAAAAATCTTTCATTTTTAAAAATATTGTAAATATTGCTCCGTTATTAACTTATCTCAAATTTAAAAGTAGTTTTGGTTTAATAATTCAGCATATGATTCATTTCATAGCCGTTTTTCCTATATTTTTTTTCTTAATATTCTTAAATTTTCATTTTGAGATTGGTAACCAGACTTTGAAAGTCATTAATACTCCTTACTTACGTTATGAAGGAAATATCAGGTAATTCCAGTAGAAAATACAGTACTACTTCAAAGGCGTATATTCATGAAGACTATAGAAACAATTCATGTTAATTTTGAGCTTCAGCGTTCCAATATTTTTGCTTGCATTTACCTGCATTATTTATTATTTTATTTTAAGGACTTCATGTAAAAACTAAACTTAGAAAAATAAAAGCCAAATAAAGCTAGAATAAATATCAACGTTTATTAAAACCTTACCACAGAGATGAAAAGTGTTTATGAATACGGTTTGACTGTCTACGCGTTCTCTAACTTGCAATACTCGAATTGCCATGTAATTTTTATATGTTATTGACGTTTACTCTGGGATGTTCGGTATTGGAAATGAACTGGGTAGCATGTATAGCTCGTATACAGGAACACACAAAATTTTTTGTTACGTTATGGTCCAAGGGGAAAAATCGTTTGCGGTGCATTTAACTGATGTGACAATATTTCAAACACAATGCGATGAATTGATCACTGGGGTGGATGACCAGATGATTTCACAAGAGTATAGAATAAATAGCATCTATACTTCGTTTTATAAGGAAGCACATAAGAATTCCATTTAATTATGATGTATGGGGAAAAATCGATTATGGAGCATTTTAATGAGATTATGATACTTGAAACAAAATTAAATTAAAAAGGATCACCAATAGACCGGGAGGCAACAGCACAGACAATCATCTCATTGAGTTCACGGCTGAAATTCTAGAATCAGTTAAAACTCGATTCGCATATTAAAACGCAATTGTTCTGTCAAGTCATATCTTTGTGGGAAACACGTGAAAACCCGATTTTAGCAGTTGACTGGTAAGTTTACCATTGTGTTTTCCTGCTCCCAGTCCTCCATGTTTTCATACCTTTGGGTGCCAGAAAATACAATGGTAAACCTACGAGTCAACCGCTAAAATCGGTTTTCAGGTGGTTTCCAAGATATGACTTGGGAGACCGATTGCGTTTTGATATGCGAATCAAATTTTAACTTATTCTGGAATTTCAGCCGTGCACTCGATGACGGGATTGTCTCTGCTGTCGCCTCCCGGTCTATATGGAGTGTTTAGTATTCATCTTTCCTTTACAGAGACGCTCAAAATAATTCGGTTACAGGATGATCATAGTCAATTGCTGGAAGTCCGTTTTCTTCTATTGTATGCATTCTCAAACTTATCTAATTTTTAGTGTATTACATGGTTTGTATAAATTCTGTAGATCATATACGGGGCTGCATGAAAGAATTCACACACATCATTGAATATAATCAGCAATTGATGAAAATGGATTTTTACTGAGTTATGTGGGGTTTTTTAAATTGTTTATTTAAATATCTCAATACATTGAATGAAAAAATTAAATTTCTTAATAATATTACGTTAGTTTTGGAATGTGTTTCATTATCATGATTTTTCGTTCTTGATCTAAAAGTGGAAGGACAAGTTAGAAAGTAAAAAGGTGAGACACTATGACAAAAGCTTTATAGACGTCAGTTCTTTAATAAATGACTTTGTTTTTGAAGGTAAGACAAATTTGCTTAGAGGAACTTTCATCGTTTAATATTATTTCTCTGGCCCAAGATATTTCGTTTGCTTCTGTTATTATTCCAGTGACGCAGCCAGGCATTTTGAATCACCATTACGCATAAATTAATCAGTTCCTTTGTTTTGAATGAATATAAGGTATTATTTAGCAAATATGTAACGTGCAAAAGCGACATACTGAAAAGCACAAGCAGCAAAATAATTGTAGCATTTAGCTGTTTCAGTTCTTCCCAAAACCATTTCCTTCATCAATCTTAAGGGCAAAATAAAAGATACACAATCAACGAAAGTCAATGAAGTTAATGCTTTCGATATACATAATTTTTATCGAATTTAGTGTGCTTAACATGAACATATGATTATAAAAAACTTGAATTCACTAGTTCTTTTTTCTATATACAAGGTGTCCACTCTCAAAGATGTCCAATGGCTAATTCCTAAACCGTTACTCATACACATATAGTTCCAATTACAAAAATGTTTTAAATGAGGTAAAGAAATATATTAAAAGCGATTTGGGTCAGTAAAAAAATTACTTAAAAAAATACGAAATTTAATTTTTTATACGATTCCCGATCCTATAAGTTATATTTAATAAAATTTTCCTCTTACTTTGACGAGTAAGTAATACAAGTCCCATTATTCTACTGTAATGGAGCCCGGTGTCGTAAGGTGGTGTGGTGTGGTAGTGTGTAACTTCAACGGCCGAGTCTCATTCAATTCAACGCAACATTTATTGTAACATAAACAAATAAATAATGCATTCTCTGAATTAGACAAGATGTATACACAACATTAAAATAGGGTTCGTTAACAGCTTTTAATAAATTGTCAATTAAATCAAGTCCAGTCGCCGAGTGGCAGATCACTTTGCGGTGAAATAGTCTCTGTTGACTTTGAGTCCTAAGTTTTTGTCAAGTCGACGAATAATCGTGCAAGTTTCTTTGGCCCCGAATAATTACTACTCGTGGGTAGGTAGAGTCTTAGACGCACGACAGAGTGTAGCTTCTCTTTTCTATTCACAACTGAGGTTGAGGAACCATCGGGTTTCTACGGAGTGGAGAATTTTCACAGCCGCGCCGGCTTTCACTTAAACCGTGCTTCGGAAATGTTCCGAAGCCACTAACCCGTGAGAGAGTTCCAGTCTGCACGTCCAAAATATCGACTTGAAGTCTCTACTTCAAAAACTGCCGAGAATTCTCTTGCATCTCTCTTTATTAGCTTCGTTCTCCGTCAAGAACAAAAGCCACATCCTTTAGCCACTAAAAATCTCTAGATCGTGATCTAATAAATGGTTTCCTTCTATAGAGCGGAGTGAGGAACATGACGTCAATGTACGATGCAGTTTCACTTTTTCAATCCCACGATTGCGGGTGGTCCAGAGATGAACGCGTGAGGATCAAATGAATATTTTCTCTCGCTAAATAAAGTAATACACTTCACGTTAGTGCCAACTATGAAGATCTATAGATATTGATCATTTCGTTTCATATTCTGCGACTTTTTCTTGGACTCTGAAGAAATTATGAGCCTAGATGACTTTACATTACATTCCCTATGCGGGTTTCTGCCTAGTATATTGAGAATTTCAATGTGAGATATTGTCGAATTCTCACACACGATTAAAAATGACCGAGTAATAAATGTTTAAAGTTGGAGCATATTTTTTGCTGGGAAATAGAGGTCGTTCATAAATTTAGTAGAAATATAAATTCGTCAGATATATTAAAAAAAAATTTTGAGAGTAAAATTAACACTGCAATATAAATTTCAAATATTTAAACCTTATGACATATTAATGCAAAATATACAATTTGTACTAAACACATAAAAGGAAAAAAATAACAGAATTTTTGTTAAATAAAATGATGAAAAGTAACAACCTCAATTCTTTACAAAATGAAACATATTTTAAAATGTTATTAGATTACACTAGCCTGCAAAATTTGAGTTATATCATGTTTTTTTATCTTTTGATAATTTGTTGTTATGTATTTTGTAGCGCTAAATCCGAAATTGACTTCATTTTTTACCATCAAATAAAGATTTTTTGTAAATCGTAAATTTTAAAGTTAAAAAAACATAAAATAGCGAAAATTTGATTCTATAAAATAGATGTGATTGTTATGTTTTTAACTTTTTGATAATTTGTTTTATGTATTTTGTAGCGCTAAATCCGAAATTGGCCTTCATTTTTTACCATCAAATAGAGATTTTATTGCAAATCGTAAATTTTAAAGTTAAAATAAGATAAAATAGCAAAAATTTGATTCTATAAAATAGATGTGATTGTTGTGTTATTAACTTTTCATAATTGATTTTTATGTATTTTTTGCCGCCAAATTCGAAAATGACCTTCATTTTTCACAATCACTCAGGATTTTTCGCATATCGTACATTTCAAAGTTAAAATTGATCCTCATCTCTCACTTCACCGGATTCCAGAGTTGTTTAGCTGTAAGAATCCCAGTATAAGCCAAAAAACTGAATAAATTATTGAATTAAATAATGTTACATGACATAAAAAAAAGTTTTTACACCTGTTTTATAATATCAGATTTTAGCTATATTTTAACTTTGATATTTACGATTTGTAAAAAATTCTAACTTGATGGTAAAAATGAAGGTCATTTTTAGATTCAGTAATAAAACTTCCTTCGGGCCAGTGCCGGGAGGAAGAGGTAGCTTTCATATTCCTTATTTTTAAAAAGCAAGCTTATATTATTCAAACACACGAAGCTCAATTTAGTGGAAACCGATCATACGAGATTCAATACTAATTTTTATCAATACTAAATCATTACGAATGAGAATTTGGCGAAATTAGTCAGCTTTATCCAAGCTGCTTTTATGGGTTCGATCCCAATCGCGCCCGTCGGCATAATCGTTCGGAGTTTTCATGGTTATCTTCGAACCTTGGATTTCCAAGCGTTAATACGGGTTAGGTTCCCTTAGAAAGACCCCTAGGTAGGGCACTCCCACCCCTGGGCCTATATCCTTCGAGCAGATAATTGGCCGTCAAAAATCAACCAATCAACAAACCAAGCTGCTTTTATTTAAAGTAACTTATATTTGGTTGCCAAATTCGGCGATATCTTGAAGTTCCTGCCATTTTAAGACAACATGGTGGATGAGGCTAACGAATGAACTTGGTCGAGACCTTAGTAATTCCTGTGCACATGCTCACTCACATCGGAATTGGTTGATATATACAAGTGCTGTCGCAGGCAAAAAATCAGATTTTTCAAAATGTCACCCACATTAGAAATTGAAACTGCTATATCTGAGCCTTTTTAGGTAGCTTTCATTACAAAAATCTACTTATTGCAGCCGTTCGGAGAAAAGCGATTTCAAAAAAATTTGGTATATTTTCATCGATCATGACCGCCAGACCCCGAAACTATCCTCCGTTCAAATGTTGATATATATATATATATATATATATATATATCTGTCCTTTGTCACACTGTAACTCTGGTATTTATGAACCGATTTGGTTGTAACTTGGGTTTACATAGTACATATCAATGTCTCGCCCGAGTTCGTTGGCCAGCTTCGTCCGCCATCTTGTTTCAAAATGGCGGCCATTTAATTTTTTTTTTTAATTTTAAATTTTAAATGTGGTACCAAAAAATTTAAAATTGAAAAATATTTTTTTCTTATGTGTTTGACTTTGATACACAGATTTTCGGAACAGTTTTTGTTTCGTGTATATCTTTAAAAATGGCCGAGTTATAGCACATTGAATTTCTAGTGTGGGTGATATTTTGAAACGACCTGATTTTTGTCACGCGATAACAGGCGTATTTATGAACCGATTTGGATGTAACTTGGTGTAAACATAGTACATACCAATGTCTCGACCGAGTTCATTCGCCAGCTTCTTCCGCCATCTTGTTTCAAATTGGCGGCCATTTAAAATTTTTTTTAAAAAATTTAAATTTAAAATGGGGTACCAAAAAAAGGAAAATGAAAAAGATTTTTTTTATATGTGTTTCATCTTAATACAAAGATTTCGGAACAGTTTTTGTTTCGTCTATATCTAAAAAAAATGGCTGAGTTATAGCATTTTGAATTCCTATATTGGCTGAAATTTTGAAACGAACTGATTTTTGTCACGCGATAACAGGCGTATTTATGAACCGATTTGGATGTAACTTGGTGTGTACATAGTATATACCAATGTCTCGACCGAGTTCGTTTGCAAGCTTCATTCGCCCTCATGTTTCAAAAGAGCTGCCATTTAAAAAAAAAATTATTTAAAATGAGGTATCAAAAAATTGGAAAAGGAAAAAGATTTTTTTTATGTGTTTGACCTTGATACAAAGATTCCGGAGCAGTTTTTGTTTCGTCTATATCTTAAAAAGTGGTTGAATTTTAGCACTTTGAATTTCTACCATGGCTAACATTTTAAAACGATCTTATATTTGTCACGCGATGACACGCGTATTTATTAACCAATGTGATGTAAGAAGGCATGTAGATAGTATAGAGCAATGTCTCGACGATGTTCGCTGGCCAGCTTCCTCAGCCATCTTGGTTCAATATGGCGGCCATTAACCCTCTAAGTGTTTGGGGCGTAATATTCCGTTCACTAAGCTCCAGGTTTCACAGCAATACAAGCAATATTTAAGATAATATGATTCTATAGATTTAATGAATTTTAAATACATTGAAGAATGATTAATACTCTCAAGGATTACATTCATATTTGTAATTGAGTTTTTTTTATAATGTTGAAAAAAACATATTTTCTTAACATTTTAAACAAAATGCAAAGAAAACAACATTACAATTTTGCCCTTTTGCCAGACGCTCGGAGGGTTAAATTAAAAAATATATATATTTAAAGTGAGGTGCAAGAAAATTAGAAATTGAAAAAGGTTTCTTTCTTAAGAATTTGAACATGATATAAGGATTCCGGAGCATTTTTTGTTTGGTCTTTATCTTAAAAAATGGCTCAGATATAGCAGTTTGAATTTTTAATGTGGGTGACATTTTGAAAAATCTGATTTTTTGCCTGCAACAACACTCGTATATATCAACAGATTCCGATGTGAGTGAGCATGTGCACAGGAATTACTAAGGCCTCGACAAAGTTCACTGGTTAGCCTTATTCACAATGATGTGTTAAAATGGAAGGCACTTCAAGATATCGTCGAATTTGACAACCAAATATAAGTTACTTTAACCCTTTATTTACGGCATTATGATCTACTGCAATTTTTTCCATGTAATATTTTTTTTTTCAGTTACTATAATGAAAATTAAAGGATAAACATAAAAAAAAATACTCATCCATGAGAAATTTAATTATTTAGAGTGGTACTTTAAAGTACCGTCAGTACACTATGACTAAAATATCGTAACAGAAAATCCACAAAGTATTTCAACTGGCACCAGAAAATATTTTCGATTTAATAAGTATGTGAAATATAGGCTTTTTCTTATTTACAAATAAATCGTTTGGCAAATTCCGGTGCCAATCATTTGTTTCAACACTTTTGAATTGAAAATTCTTTACTCCTGAAAGGGTTAAAAAAAGCTATATTTTTTTAGGTTTCGATCTTGTTAGTAGTCCTTTAGTTATGCGACGTGAATATTCCAGGGACAACATGTTCTCCCGCATCTCCACATATGCAATATATGAATTTACATATGCCATTTCTAGCATAGCACAAACTAGCCGGTGCCACAACTTTTTCAATTTCCTATAAAAAATAACAATGAAACAGAAAAGATATACCAGAGAAATCATTACTACACTACATTTTAGTAATTACATTTTAAAACAAATGAAAACGATGGATTACTACACAGACGAAAAGTAAACAAGAAGTTTTTTTCCAACACCCAGTGTACTGACGGTACTTATAAGTACCACCGAGTAATTCAACTGTTAAATCAAATACATACACGGTTCACCTAAAATAGCTAGTCATATTGTATTCTAAGATCTTATTGAACACATAAAAAAATCCAACAGTTATCTTATATTCTTTACTGTGTTTGCAGCAATGAAAAAACGAGCGTGGCAATCTGTACAAAATGTCGGCACAAAACACATCGACTGCTTCAAAGATAGCTTCATTCCTCTCTAAAATAACAAACCTAGAAATACTGCTGCCATGTATTCGGATAAAGTGGAGTTAAAAGAGCGTTTTTGCAAAGTACCATTAGAATATTAGTAATATTCACTATGGTATAAAAGTTTAAAATGAGTGGTACTTATAAGTACCGTCAGTAGATAAAGGGTTAAATAAAAGCAGCTTGGATAAAACTGACTAATTTCGCTGACTAATTTCGAAATTCTCATTCATAATGATTTATTATTGATAAAAATTAGTATTGAATCTCCTATAATCGGTTTCCACTAAATTGAGCTTCGTGTATCGCTTCGTAATATAAGATGGATTTTTAAAAATAAGGAATATGAAAGCTGCCGCTTCCTCCCGACACTGGCCGGAAGGACTTTTTAAAGATACACACAAAACAAAAAATACTTTGAAATCCTTATATCATGGTCAAATACTTAAGAAAGAAAACTTTTTTCAATTTCTAATTATTTGCACCTCACTTTATACATAATTTATTATTTAATTTAATGGCCTTCATTTTGAAACAAGATGGCTGATGAAGCTACCCAGCGAAATTGCTCGAGACATTACGATATACTATCCACATGCCT
Organism: Maratus speciosus; assembly: GCA_963932465.1. Lineage (NCBI taxonomy): Eukaryota > Metazoa > Arthropoda > Arachnida > Araneae > Salticidae > Maratus > Maratus speciosus. Next base: position 139,683,412 of record OZ010787.1, on the reverse strand, counting down.
TCTTACATCGAAATAGGTTAATAAATACGCGTGTTATCACGTGACAAATATCAGATTATTTAAAAATGTCAGCCATGCTAGAAATTCAAAGTGCGATAATTCAACCATTTTTTAAGATATAGACGAAACAAAAACTGCTCCGGAATCTTTGTATCAAGGTCAAACACATAAAAAAAAATCTTTTTCATTTTTCAATTTTTTGATAATCATTTAAAATTTAAAATTAAATTTTTTTTTAATGGCAGCCCTTTTGAAACAATTTGGCGAATGAAGCTGTCCAACGAACTTGGTCGAGACATTGGTATGTACTATGTACACACCAAGTTACATCCAAATCGGTTCATAAATAAGCCTGTTATCGCGTGACAAAAATCGGGTCGTTTCAAAATGTCAGCCACAATAGAAATTCAAAATGCTATAACTCAGCCATTTTTTTAGATATAGACGAAACAAAAACTGTTCCGGAATCTTTGTATTATGGTCAAACACATACAGAAAAAATCTTTTTCATTTTCCAAATTTTTGGTAACTCATTTTAAATTTTAAATAAAAAAAAAATTTAAATGGCCGCCATTTTGAAACAAGATGGCGGATGAAGCTGGCGAACGAGCTCGGTCGAGACATTGATACGTATTATGTATACCCCAAGGTACATCCAAATCGGTTCATAAATACGCCTGTTATCGCGTGACAAATATCAGGTCGTTTCAAAATGTCAGCCATGCTAGAAATTCAAAGTGCTGTAACTCGGCCATTTTTAGCTCACAGGCTATCAAAGCCTGAGAGCTAATGTGCCCGCCCGTTCTGTATGTATGTATGTATGTATGTATGTATGTATGTATGTACGTACGTACGTATGTACGTAACGCGAAAACTCTTGATAGAAACATCCGATTTGCTTCAAAATTTTTTCCTAGGTTCCCTGTGATAAGGCGCTTCCCTGATTAGTTTTGGGAGTTCATTGGTTAAGGATAAAGGGGGAAAAACGGGGTTAGTCCAAACACTACCCCCTTAATTCAGTTAAATGGGTTTTTCATGCAGAATGATTCGATTTGCTCCGAATTTAGTATACCGGTTTATTATGTTAAGGAACTTCCCTGATTAGTTTTGGGAGTTCATTGGTTAAGGATAAAGAGGGAAAAACGGGGTTAGTCCACCCCCCTTAATTCCGATAAATGTGTTTTTCATGCAGAATGATTCGATTTGCTTCGAATTTGGTATAGCGGTTTATTATGTTAAGGAACTTCCCTGATTAGTTTTGGGGGTTCATTGGTTAAGGGTAAAGGGGGAAAAACGGGGTTAGTCCACCCCCCTTAATTCAGATAAATGGGTTTTTCATGCAGAATCATTCAATTTGCTCCGAATTTGGTATACTGGTTTATTATGTTAAGGAACTTCCCTGATAAGTTTTGGGGGTTCATTGGTTAAGGATAAAGAGGGAAAAACGGGGTTAGTCCACCCCCCTTAATTCCGATAAATGTGTTTTTCATGCAGAATGATTCGATTTGCTCCGAATTTGGTATAGCGGTTTATTATGTTAAGGAACTTCCCTGATTAGTTTTGGGGGTTCATTGGTTAAGGGTAAAGGGGGAAAACGGGGTTAGTCCACCCCCCTTAATTCAGATAAATGGGTTTTTCATGCAGAATCATTCAATTTGCTCCGAATTTGGTATACCGGTTTATTATGTTAAGGAACTTCCCTGATTAGTTTTGGGGGTTCATTGGTTAAGGATAAAGGGGGAAAAGGGGGGTTAGTCCACCCCCTTAATTCAGATAAATGGGTTTTTCATGCAGAATCATTCGATTTGCTCCGAATTTGGTATACCGGTTTATTATGTTAAGGAACTTCCCTGATTAGTTTTGGGAGTTCATTGGTTAAGGATAAAGGGGGGGAAACGGGGTTAGTCCACACCCCACCCCCTTAATTCAGTTAAATGGGTTTTTCATGCAGAATGATTCGATTTGCTCCGAATTTGGTATACCGGTTTATTATGTTAAGGAACTTCCCTGATTAGTTTTGGGAGTTCATTGGTTAAGGATAAAGAGGAAAAACGGGGTTAGTCCACCCCCCTTAATTCAGATAAATGTGTTTTTCATGCAGAATGTTTCGATTTGCTCCGAATTTGGTATAGCGGTTTATTATGTTAAGGAACTTCCCTGATTAGTTTTGGGGTTCATTGGTTAAGGGTAAAGGGGGAAAAACGGGGTTAGTCCACCCCCCTTAATTCAGATAAATGGGTTTTTCATGCAGAATCATTCAATTTGCTCCGAATTTGGTATACCGGTTTATTAAGTTAAGGAACATCCCTGATTAATTTTGGGGGTTCATTGGTTAAGGATAAAGGAGGATAAGGGGGGTTAGGACACCCCCCTTAATTCAGATAAATGGGTTTTTCATGCAGAATCATTCGATTTGCTCCGAATTTGGTATACCGGTTTATTATGTTAAGGAACTTCCCTGATTAGTTTTGGGAGTTCATTGGTTAAGGATAAAGGGTGAAAAACGGGGTTAGTCCACTCCCCCTTAATTCAGATAAATGGGTTTTTCATGCAGAATGATTCGATTTGCTCCAAATTTGGTATACCGGTTTATTATGTTAAGGAACTTCCCTGATTAGTTTTGGGAGTTCATTGGTTAAGGATAAAGGGGGAAAAACGGGGTTAATCCACCCCCTTTAATTCAGATAAATGTGTTTTTCATGCAGAATGATTCGATTTGCTCCGAATTTGGTATACTGGTTTATTAAGTTAAGGAACTTCCCTGATTAGTTTTGGGGGTTCATTGGTTAAGGATAAAATGGGAAAAACGAGGTTAGTCCACCCCCCTTAATTCTGATAAATGTGTTTTTCATGCAGAATGATTCGATTTGCTCCGAATTTGGTATACCGGTTTATTATGTTAAGGAACTTCCCTGATTAGTTTTGGGGGTTCATTGGTTAAGGATAAAGGGGGGAAAAACAGGGTTAGTCCACCCGCCTTAATTCAGATAAATGTGTTTTTCATGCAGAAGGATTCGATTTGCTCCGAATTTGGTATACCGGTTTATTATGTTAAGGAACTTCCCTGATTAGTTTTGGGGTTCATTGGTTAAGGGTAAAGGGGGAAAAGGGAGGTTAGCCCGCTCCTCTTAATTTAGATTAATGGGTTTTTCATGCAGAATGATTCGATTTGCTCCGAAGTTGGTATACCGGTTTATTATGTTAAGGAGCTTCCCTGATTCGTTTTGGCGATTCATTGGTTAAGGATAAAGGGTTAGTCCACCACCTTAATTTAGATAAATGTTTTTTTTTTTTTTTTTTTTTTTTTTTTTGCAAGATTATTGGATTTGCTCCAAATTTGGTATACCGGTTTATTATGATAAGGAGCTTTCCTGATTAGATTTGGAGGTTCACCGGTTATGTATAAAGGGGGAAACGGGGGCTAATTCCCCTTCACTTATTTTTTTGAGTGGCATTATTCTTTAAAATAAGAGTATAATATACAATTAGTGTGAATAGTCTGTGAGCTCAATGCCATCAGTTTAGCTGGGCACTTTTCTTTTTTATTTAAGATATTGACGAAACAAAAACTGCTCCAGAATCTTTCTATCAAGGTCAAACACATAAGAAAAAAATATTTTTCAATTTTCAATTTTTTGGTACCACATTTCAAATTTTAATTTAAAAAAAATTAAGTAGCCGCCATTTTGAAAGAAGATGCCCGATGAAGCTGGCCAACGAACTCGGTCGAGACATTGGTACGTATTATATACATACACGAAGGTACATCCAAATTTATTCTTAAATACTCCTGTTATCGCGTGACAAAAATCAGGTCGTTTCAAAATGTCAGCCAAGCTAGAAATTCAAAGTGCTATAACTCAGCCATTTTTTAAGATATAGACGAAACAAAAAATGCTCCGGAATCTTTATATCAAGGTCAAACATAAGAAAAAAATATTTTTTAATTTTCAATTTTTTGGTACAACTTTTCAAATTTAATTTTTTTTTAAATTTAAATGGCCGCCATTTTGAAACAGGATGCGGATGAAGCTGGCAAACGAACTCGGTCGAGGCATATGTATGCACTATGTATACACGAAGTTGCATCCAAATCGGTTCATAAATACGAGAGTTACAGTGTGACAAATATCAGCCATTTATATATAGTATATACAGACGTGTGAAAATTATTAGAATAATTATGAAATTTACATTAAAAACTTGTTATATTAAAGAAATATTTAAAAAATATTCCTATATTTAATATTTAGTGTGCATCCCCTTGTTTTTTATTAAAGAAATGATGGCGTACTTGTCATGGCATACTTTGTATGAGTTTTTGGCAATTAATTTGTATTTCGTTGTCATGAGGCCAAATTTGGATGAGTCTTTCTATCAGACCAGTCTTGTTTGTGATGTTGCATTTCTTTAATTTTACTTTGCAATGGCCCAAAGTTTCTCTATGGGGTTGATTTCTGGACTGTTTCCAGGCCATGGAAGTGTTTTCTTTAATTAAATTAAAGGAATGCAACATCACAAACAAGAATGTTCTGATAGAAAAACTCATCCAAATTTGGCATAATGACAACGAAATACAAATTAATTGCCAAGAACTCATACAAAGTATGCCAAGACGTATCGAATATTTAATAAAAAACAAGTGGATGCACACTAAATATTAAATGTATAAATATTTTAAAATGTATTATTTCTTTAATGTATCAAGATTTTAATGTAAATTTCCCAATTATTCTAATAATTTTCACGCGTCTGTATATATATTTATATGGATATATATATATATATATATATATATATATATATATATAAAGTCCGTCCGGCCAGTGCCGGGAGGAAGAGGTAGCTTTCATATTCCTTATTTTTAAAAAGCCAGTTTATATTATTCAAACACACGAAGCTCAATTTAGTGGAAATCGATAATAGAAGATTCAATACTAATTTTTATCAATACTAAATCATTATGAATGAGAATTTCGTGAAATTAGTCAGCTTTATCCAAGCTGCTTTTATTTAAAGTAATTTATATTTGGTTGCCAAATTCGGCGATATCTTGGAGTGCCTGCCATTTTAAGACAACATGATGGATGAGGCTAAACAGTGAACTTGGTCGAGACCTTAGTAATCCCTGTGCACATGCTCACTCACATCGGAATCGGTTGATACACACGAGTGCTGTCTTAGGCAAAAAATCAGATTTTTCAAAATGTAAACCACATTAGAAATTCAAACTGCTATATCTGAGCTATTTTTTAAGATAAGTACAAAACAAAAAATGCTCCGGAATCCTTATATCAAAGTTAAATACTTAAGAAAGAAACCTTTTGCAATTTCTATTTTTTTTTTTTTTTTTTTGCACCTCACTTTAAATATATATATATTTTTTTTTTTAGTGGCCGCCATTCTGAAACAAGTTGGCGGAAGAAGCTGGCCAACGAACTTCGTCGAGACATTGCTATATACTATCCACATCCCTTCTTGCATCCAAATAGGTTAATATATACGCGTGTTATCGAGTGACAAATATCAGTCGTGACAAATGTCGAGGGACAAATATCGTTTCAAAGTGTCAGCCATTCTAGAAATTAAAAGTGCTATAACTCAACCATTTTTTAAGATACAGACGAAACAAATACTGCTCCGGAATCTTTGTATCAAGGTCGTACACATATATATTTTTTTTTTCCAATTTTTTGATACCACATTTTAAATAATTTTTTTTAATGGCAGCCCTTTTGAAACAACACGGCGAATGAAGCTTGCCAACGAACTCCGTCGAGACATGGGTATGTAGTATGTACACACCAAGTTACATTCAAATTGGTTTCAAACTTTTTCTTAAATTTTCTGGCGGTAATCTATCAGAAATGTTTTGTGTTATCCTGTAAAATAACTATAAATTGTAACCATCGAAAATCATAATAATATTAGATTATCATCGTATTTACGCCAGTATATAAAATTTAACCTTGATCGGATATTTGAAAGTTAGTTCAAATACAAATTTTGAAATGGAAAAACATACGACCGTTGCAACTTAAATAAAACTTATAAAAATAAAATAATTTTTGTTAAAATAAATCATGAAAAGAAACATCCTCAAATCCTTACAAAATAAAACATATGTTAAAATACAATTATTTTAGCCAATCTGAAACTTGATAAAAAAAAATCGTAATACTTGTACGCTTTCATTCAAAGCGCAGATATACGTGCAATAAGGTCTTCGAATACTTTAAGCACTTGGTTTACGACCCTCAAAGCATGGTCAAACTCAACTGAGTTCAGATGCAGAAAAGTGGTAAGTCATGCATTTAAAAGTTTCATAACTCGGTCAATTTTAGGATTAGATGAACGGAACATTTTTTGTCTTACTTGTTAGAGTAACAGGAAAATTTTACTAAATATCACTTACAGGACCGGGGGACCGTATGAAATTAAATTTCGTATATTTTTCAAGAAATGTTTTTATCGACCCAAATCGTTTTTAAAATACTTCTTTACCTCATTTAAAACATTTTTGTAACTGGAACTATAGATCTATGACTAACGATTTAGGAATTAGCTATTGGACACCGTTAAGATTGGACACCCTGTATACAGCTAAATATACACCTTAATAAATTTATCGCTCTGTATATTGCGTGTGTTACATTAGACTTTTTAGTAAATAAATTAAAAAAGAAAAATAAATTTGAATGGATTTAAGAAAAACAAACTGCGATCCTGATAAAAATAAAATTATGTAATTTAATTGATGTTTCACATTTCTTTTAAATTTATCTAGGAGGCTGAAGTCCCAAAATCTTTTAATCGCAAAACTGTCGCAAAGAAAATTGAAAATAGCTATTCAATTAGGAATTATGTTAACTTTAATTTATGGTTTTTTTTTTTTTTTTTTTTTTTTTTTTTTTTTTTTTTTTTTTAAGAATAAGACCTTCGAGGACCGTCTCCATAATGAAATTGTAATAGACTTTGAAATTTTTAATATTAAGACCCAAATTTGACGTCATATTTAGATTCTTCGTTAAATTTTATCTTCGGATACCAAAGGGGAAGTCATTCCGTATAGTAGTCTAGGAGATATGCAGATGTAACATTTGGACTCCTAATGTTATATTTCCTCTTCAATGCAAATGCAAAACAAACTTCAATGCGAGTAGTTTTTTAAGCACATCTGAAACTACTAATAAACTAATAAACTATTTGACTGAATGAGCTGTAATATTTTCATATTTTAAGCTTCTAGAAACGGAGTTCCGTTAAATAATTTATGAGTTACAATTCCTATTTTGTTTTCGAATATTAATTTCAAATAATACATATTTTGAAAAAAACCTTTACTTTGCACATCTGTATTTTCAGAACAAGAACCAGTGATGATTTTTCATGATGATATATGTGTTCAGTGTGTTAATTTCATACCTAATTGCACATTTTCATTTCAGCAGCAATTGCATTTCTGCACAATGTAATTAAAAATAGTAATAATCGTAAAATACATAATTTGCTATTCTTTTCCCCTTCTTTTGTACTGACGAAGCAGCTCCTATTATGATGCCTGGAAACTGCTCTTTTATTGTGCCTGTCAATGTTTGTTTAAACACATCATCTAGTCATCTTAACACAATGAGATTTGTATGCATCTAGTCAGGTATGTAGTGGAGGGTATACGGTGGTATACGCCGTATACCTTCTGGATTTTTTAAGGAACACCGTATGCCTCTGTTTCTCAAAAAAAAAAAAAAAGCTATAGTATATACTCTGTAGGATATACCCTTTGCTTAGATCGTAAGCACTCTGCTTTTTTTTACGAACGCACCACTGCCTCTAGTGAGGTTTTAAGTGCTCTGAAAGGGCGTTTTCACACCTGAATATCTCCCCTGTTAGCTGCAATAATATAATCTATTCACGCTAGATATAGAAATATTTAGAATATAATATAATGAAGATTTAGAATATAATATAATCAAATGATAAGTAAAAGAACAGAACTCATTTGAAAAGTGTGAAACTAATCCGCTTTTCTAGATATCCTAAAATTTTAGAAATATAATAGAAATTCTAGATATCCTTAGAACTTTTGCGTTTTTCGCCGGCCAATTTATTATCACATAGCGCAAAAACTAAATCAAGTTCAATGTTTAAAATAAAAAAAGAAAAGTCACTGAAATGTTTGAAATATTTTATATGATTAAAGCGAAGTAACTGGAAATGTGTGTCGGTCTACCAGTTTTGTAAATGACAATAAAAAACTATGTCATTTCAAAAGTTTTATAATAGAAAAGCATATTTTCATGCTTAAATTACAAAACTTAAGTGGTGTATAAATAATAGCGTTTTGAGTGAAATCTGAAGCTTTATAGCTATTCAAAAGAGTGCTGCAAAAGATTACTTTCAAGAAGCTAAAATTACTTTGTAAAATCACTTAAGTTTTGCAAAAATAACATTTTAACGAGTAATAATTTAAAATAAAACACATTTCGTAAAATTTTATAACAGTAAAAGAATGTATAAATCGAAGGCTTTTTTTAATGCATTCGTAATCAATGAAATAATCAAGAGAGAAAAACTTAACTTTCGCACAATTTAATGTTTAAACTACAAATATACAAACAGTTCAATATTTCTACAGTAAAATCATGCAATACATAACAAATACAATGGACTTGTAAATACTTAAATAAAATATAAACACACTTTAGTAAATGCGGAAACACAGAGCACACTATTTTAACATTAAAATATAACAAGATTATAGGTGCTGTAACATGTGGAATCACATTTCCACAGCCCGGAAGAAAGCATTTAAATGCAAACAGCAAAAACATGCAGTGGACGGTGCCGCTAGCCACAGAAGCATGACAGAAAAATGATTAAAGAATGTTTTAATTCAACTCTTAAAATTTGAGATACTAAAATGCCTTTTTTCCGAAACAGACGGGTGCAATTTTTTCTTTTTTTTAATTTTTTTTTTCTAAGATAAAATTTTGATTCTAGCTATTGCAAATAAATGATTGAGTAGTGCTGTTACATGTTTTGTGAATTTAGTTATCACATTCAAATATCTTATACTTAGAAATGAATTTTATAGATATTGTATCACAGTTGGAAACGAAATCAAGTGTGTATCATGAAAACTGTTAAGCAGTTAAATTCTGTCATATAAATAACTTATTTCATTTCCGTTAAATTTTGTCGATCATATTGCAAATTTTGTATTTTCATTATTACACCGAAAACCTAACAAAGTGTGATAATTTTTTAATGCTTATGCATTTATTTAAATATGTAATTTATTAAATAATTAGTAAAGAAAGCTTTTGTTGATCATTATCTTAGATTATAACACAGATAATTCTTTAAAATACTCCAATTTTATATGTCATGGTCCTCAGGCGGAATAACTTAGTTTACAAAAAATATAGAAAAAAATTATCAAAAGCGACTAAGAAGATTATATTGAACAGGACAAAAAGATAATAATAATTCATCGAAGAACAGAACAAATATTTAACTCACGGTCTCTGTTCTCACTTTTTGTTTTAAATTTGCAGAAAAAAAACACATTTCTACAAAAGGTTTTCTATATATCAATCAGAAAATCTTAAAAAATATTTTTTTATTTAATTAAATGGCAGATTCAAAAACAACAACAAAAGAAAATGTGAATTAAAAAAGCTTTATATAACAAAGTTTTTATGCTAATCAAAAAGGTTTTTATTTATTAATGCTGTTATCTCGTGAAGAATTTTTTCGGTGAAATAAATTTTTTAATGAACAAAAATAATATATGATATGGTGATTCATTTAAGTAAAATTAAAGCGAAATAACTGTTGAGATTGATTTTTGATTAGGTTTTTGCACATTATGAGAAAACAAAAAGATATCAAACAGGAATTTCAAGAACTAAATTGAAATAATAAAACAGAAAAGTAGTAAAAATGAAAACCAAACAAAATAATATTTTTCTCGGGGAAAAATTCTCTCTACAATTATATTGTGGTTTTAATTTTTTTCCCTCATAATACTCGGAAATATTTACCCTTACAAATAAATCACATTTTCCTTTTAAAAATATTTCTCATTTGAAACTTGAAAATGCAACTTAAAAATAATAACTGCGTAAAAATTTAAACTCAACTAAATAAGTTTTTCTCAAAATAACAGCCATATTGTAATTTTGAATATTTTCTCTATAATTCTAGTACTTAGTTTCAAAATAAATGCAAAATTCACTTTCTAAGTTTAAAAATCTTGCTAGAATTCAAAGTTAAAATGCATGAAAATGAAAACATGAAATACAAATATTAATTTAAAATATTAACTTAAATAGCATCTGAACAATAAATTACATCGAAGAAGAGAAAAATATTTTGTTCCATGATCGTTAAGCTTCAAGGTAAAGTATTTCATTCTTTATCCTTGAAAATTATAATTATTATATATATGTACATATATTACTTGTATTTAAAGTTTCCCCATTCCCAGTCAGCAATGCTTTCAATATGGTAATGTGTATTTTATTTCTTAATCCTTTTTAATCATGTTTTATTTTAAACTTATTTGTTTTTCAAAATTTATTTCTCTTTTTTGTGTGTTGGTAGTCTCAAATTCATATTCTTTAGCTTTTTTATGGCTAATCTGAAGATGAAACCACACACTTTATTAGTGGGACTTAAGGCATTTGGGACCTGAAGATTCTGTCTAGGTTCTACAAATATCCATTATTCTTTTTCTGCTCATTTTATTTATTTATTTATTTTATGTCTGTTGGTAATTTGTAATGTATTTTAATGGTCATATATATATATATATATATATATATATATATATAAAGTATATATCATAATTTAATATACAAAAATGTAATATACGTATGCGCGATCAAAAGGTTATGAATATTTAAACAAGAAAGTGGTGTAATTTCTTTACATAAAAATTTAGATTTATGGCCAAAGCAACTAACGCTTTGACAAATTTCAAGTTTCACCTTTTGCTGCATTTACAGTGACAGAAAAAATTAATGGAACAACTATAAATAGGCAATTTATGTTAATTCTTTTCAGTGAAGTCCTATGCAAGGTAGTAGGTTTGTAGCTCCAGGTGAACATTATCACATAGTCCAATGGTATTAATCTTCGCTACAGAAAAATATGCCAATTCCATAAAATTTTCGCATGTGGAAGGGGGAATATATCATTAAGAAAGCATTTTGTGAAAAATGGCATTTAAATGGGAGAATGAAGGGAGGGAAATAAGTATGTAAAACTGTATAGCTTGCTTTTAGGTTAGGTGTATCTACACACTTTATAAATATTTTCTAAGCATCTTTAAAAGTTGTAAAAAGTAACGCAAACTAAACCTACCCCACTTCATATCACATTTCCTATATTTTTATTAAAATTTATTTTTGCAGAAATACGATATCATACATTGTGATGGCATGACAAAATAATGGTCTTCTAGAAGTTTCATGTTTTTAGTTTAAAAATCAATCAAGATATTTGAGTTTTTATACTTGTTTCTACAATTTCTTCCCCCAGTGTATTTCCATAGATTAATTGGTACTCACCAGAAGAGGAAATATCCATTATGTTTTTTTTTAATTATTATTATTTCACGTGGTTAATTTTTTTAGCTCAAATTTGCTTCATGGTTTTTTACTGCATGATTAGCATTGCTTTGCTGAATGATTAGCATTGCTTTATTTCAAAATAATTTAATTATTGGCTATTATTTCAATAGTCAAGTTTACACTTTATTTACTGATACAATAAAAGATGAAAATTTTGCTGCATATTTATACGTATTCATTCCAATTTATTTAAATAAATGTGATCGAATCCTCTAAATCAGGAAAATTAGTATTGAAAAGAAAACAGTGATTTTATCAATAATTGAAGATATTTAATTTTAAATTTTGAGAATTTGACCAGGTACATTCATAAGACACAGTCAAGAAAAAGTGAATAAGATATTGAATAAAATAACAGTTTTTTAGCCTTTGATTAAAGAATCGGATTAGTCGATATTTTGAAATCAGTCATAAATGAAACGTTTCTGGATTTTACGCACTGAGTTTAAATAATAAGTAAGATGACTCGCCTGTAGTTCATCAAATATAGTCAGTGCTACGGGGTTTATATTATACACTTATACTTGTCCGTTTGTTTGCTTTCAAACATGCATTTTTTCTGATTTTCAGATGAATTTTGCACAGAAGTGCAAATATTTTGACGCTGTGACACAGAAAAAACGATTCCCAGGCTGGGAGTCGTAATTTCTCTGTCACAGCGTCAAAATTAATCTGAAAATCAGAAAAATAAACGCATGTTAGATAGCAAACATACGGACAAGTCGCGTCATCTATGATCGAAATTTGGAACTAATTATTTTCATTCACTTGAAGAAAACTTTTCATCCTGAGAAGCATTTTAGTCCAAACCTCATTCCTGTACGCCTAGTTGATTTTATATTGAATTTTAAAATGTGTCCATGAATTTTCGGACACCCTGTATTTCCTCCCTTTTAAGTTTTAGAAGTAAATCAACATGGTGACTGCAACCCTTAATGAATGTCCTATAATGGACAAAAATGAAATCCGCTGAAATTAAATAGCAACATATTTATAAACAAATAGTTTTTTTTTTTTTTATTGCCAGATTCCCAGTGGTTAATCAGACGACAGAAATCAATCTAAAATCCAAAAATTAATCTTTTAATATCATCCTTGGCCTGTGATCAACAATAATTCTTATAAAAATAGTTGAAATAAGCAAGATGGAAGTGGATTATTTTAACTTATCGTAATTGTCTCCAACTAATCAAAAACTAAATGTTTACACTTTCTAATTTTTTTTTTCATAAAATGACTTCTCTTACAGCAGGCAGCTACAGGTGACAACAATGTAATAACAGGCGCATTAACATGCAAACAAAATTGTCATGTCTAGTGCCACATATAAAACTCATTTCCGCCTGAAATGGCGCAATATTTCAAAAATTTGATCAACTAGTATCAACTACTTGCGGGGTCACCCTTTATAACCTCTAAGTTAAAATACAATACCTTCTATATAAACTCGATGATTTCACAACATTCTCGTTTTTCTTCAGAGTTCTCGTATGGAAAATAATGGTTGATAATATCTTTGTGTTAACATGCTATTTGGACAGTATGCATTTGCAACTTAGAACTAAAATACTCGTAGATATGCTATTATATACCGACTTTTAGGCTGTTATCTCTAGGGTATAATAATATATCTCAAATAAAGACAGTTTTCGTTTTCACTTGTTGTATAGTTTTTGATCCCCTGAGTGATATGGATTTACAGCATACATTTTAACATTTAGGTAACATAACACGAATTTCAAGTTCGCAAATTTATGTTTTACTACTTGCGTAATTAACAATCTTCTATAATTAAAATTAAAATTTTGAATCAGCTATGTTAATTAATTGTTGAAAAAATTTCATGAAATAGTAATATTTACAGGTAATCATCGTATCTTGTAAAAATGAAAATATCCGCGTGATACAAAGTTTGTGTTTAAAGTTCTGTATCTCTTCATTCACCTGATTCTTTTCTTGGGTGATAAAGGAGACCATCTTTTAATTATTTTTGAGATATTTCGTTGCTTGAAACTATGTGATATGTTCAAAGTGATACAAAATCAGGATCTCAGTTAACTACACATCAGAGGTAAAGGCTGAAAATAATATGTAAAATTCTAATATTCACAAGCTTACCCCCCCCCCCCTCACTCTCTCTCTGTACACACACACACACACACATATATATATATATGCCTTTGGAAAAAAAATCGTATAACAGATATGAACGAATCTCTTATTTAAAGATGGTATGTAATAATATTTTACATTAATTTTCACACTAAATATATATATATATATATATGTGTGTGTGTGTTACAGTAAATGTAATAAATCGGTGATTATTCATAATCACCACTAAACTTGGAAAAATGTGATAAATTATTGAATATTTATCAAATTTAGCGGTTAGTTATAGCCCAACTCGTAATGGGGAATGTAATAAATTCGGATTATTTTGGCGACGGATTATTTTAACGAGGCCTTAATTCCAAAAAATGAATATTTTCAAATAACACTAAAAATTAGAACATCATGATGGCTATTAAAACTTACAATAATATTTCAATTAAAAAAATTAAAGAAAAGTGGCGATTTTGTAATTTACTTTCATTAGATATCTTAGAACAGATATATTAGATAATAGTATAAATTATACAATGTATATGTCGTAAAGGGCATTAAAAAATACAAAATGATCAAAACTGCTAAAAATAAAATAAAGCCTAGCTTGTTGTTTCAGTATATACATTACTTTTATCTAAACAAAACAGAACTTTGAATTAAATAATAACAGTCTAGCTTGTCCGCAAGTAGATCTCGCATACGGTATGATATTTTTGTGTTTAGTGTGCGTGTTTCAAGTGTTCTGCTTCGTCAGGCGCAAACGATCCTCTTTTGAATAAAAGTTTGCTTTGCTTCTATAAAAAAATTCATCGTCTGCGTAATGTTAGATTGTAAATTAAGATGCCTGTTTTGATAACACACTGTATATAAAGCTGCCTCTTAAATATCAAAATTCAGTCTGATAAATTTCTGATTCGTATCGAATTATAAATGATGTATAGCACACATTGGGTATTCTCTTTAAAGGCGGATTCTATGGAGCCTGTTTTTAATCCTGCAGGATTAATAGACATGCTTTTAATGAAAAGCGTGTATATTTGGTATATCCATACACATATTCCGAACAAGGAAACTGGTTTTGACTGGTTTTGTAATTTTCAGACAATTACATGACATTTCAGACTGCTCTGCTTGGTATTCTCATGAAGTTTATCATAAAGCTTGGTAGTCAAGCGAATTGTACGCATCAGCGGTTAATGGAGGATCGTGATTACGTGGAACATGGATCTATCCCAGAGACTAGTGTTGATATGCTAACTGATTCCTTCAGTCAGATGTTTTTATCATGAAGAAAGTCTAAGTTATTTTTAAAAAATAAGATTATTTTATAAAAATTTAGATTTTTTAAAAAGAAATCAGTGTTAATTTTATCATTAAATTTACATTTGGTTCCGACTTCGTTTAAATTTTTAAACATTAGATGCCTGCGTATTATCAGAACCAGTTACCAGCCTGCTGATTATTTAATTTTTTTTTTTAATTTTTGATATTCTTAAACGTTTACTACAAGTTATTAGCATGCACTAACCCAATGATATTATAACATTTGTAATAATTGATATTACATATCGTAACTAAATGATGTTTCAACATTGAACAAACTGCTGTCGTATATCCTAACCAACTGATGTTTCAACAATCAACAAACTGATCTAGCATGTACTAACCCACTGATATTTAAACATTTACTAAAACTGAGCTTCATACAGTAACAAAGTCATGTTACAGCTCTTCAAACGGCTTGCATATTATTGTATTTGTATCAGGATCCAAAGCTAGCACTAGTGTTTGCAGCTTGTGATCCATTTAGTATTACTGGTGTAAAGGTGTGCAATCTTGAGGTCGCAGGTTCCAGTCCTGATAGTGATGATGACTTTGAGCCCGTGAAAAAGCGATAAAGTAAGCCTGGATGTGTGGTGCCCTCATGAGAAATAAATGAATTAAATAACTAATTAGAGATACTACTGAAATCACAATTTTACCTGTACGGTCAATCCATACACAGCGACCGCCAATAACGAACACTGTACGAACCCGCGTTGCTTAGCAATGGCATAGGTCATAACAGAAACCATGCAACTGCGCAAACTGGACGAATTTTGGTAAAGTTGTGGACTTTTATTACATTCCCCATTACGAGTTGGGAATTTTATAAACTAACCGGTAAATTTCATAAATATTCGATAATTTATCACATTTGCCAAGTTTACAAGTTTAGTGATGATTAAGAATAATCACCGGTAATTATCCATAATCAGCAAATTAATCACATTTACCGTAACATATAATATATATATGTATATATGTATTGAAAAGATCTTAAAACCTACCAGAAAATCATCTCAATATATTAAGAATAATAAACATGTCGTATAAGTAGATAATACCAAACAATAAATGAAATAATATATATATACATACATATATATATATATATATATATATATATATATATATATATATATTTCTTTATTTAGTTTGGTTGAATTTTATATTAATTTTCTATTTTGGATTTTTATAATCGAGTTTCATTCGTAATGATGTGATTATCTATGTCATCAAAAGGTACGATATAAGTTACTTCCTATTTGTGTATAGTGAATTATAATTACCATATATCTAATAGTTATAAATGTATATGAAGTTTCAATTAAGCGAAATATCACATATTATTGAATTTGACTTTTTTACCCGTCTGAAAAGAAGGGTTTTGTGTTTCACGCGTATCTGTGTATGTGGATTTCTTTATACCCTCGATGCATCCCAACGGCTGGATGGATTTTAATGAATGAGGTCTTTATCAATTCGTCTTAACGGCCCGATGGTTATAGGCTAGGTTTTGTTTTTATAAATTCAAAATGGCGGTAGAAACGAAAAAAAATTACGCACCCTATTGAGTGGCATATCATTGGATAGGTCTTTCAAAATGAAGACGATGTTTCATTGACCATTTTATAGTCAGAAGCTCCGTTAAAATATTATACAACATGGAAGTTGTGTATGTATTATCTCTAGCTTTACCGCAACTCTAAATATCGTAGACATCTATAGACTTCATCAAAACAGTGTTTATAGATAGGAAATAACAATTAAACACAACTTAAAAGTCATCAATACAAGTAAATAAAACAAATAGGAAAAGCAATATAAACATGTAATATAAAAAAAATATGTATATATTTTAAGTCAATTCCTACTTAGGTCAATAAGAGAATTTTTTTCTCCCATTCTTCTTTCCTCTTGAATAGCGCTTAAAATGCCTTGATCAAAAAGAGGGCTCTCTCGGTCTTAAAATACCTTGATCAAGAAGAGGGCTCTCTCGGTCTTAAAATACCTTGATCATGAAGAGGGCTCTCTCGATTATTGAAAATTAATTAATTTAATTTAATTAATGAATTAATATTTAAAAAAAACTGGATTAACATCAAGTGTCATCCACTACAAGATTTTAAAAATTATTTGAGCTTTATTGGATGAATAATAATTATTTTATTAAGATTGAAAATTTGAACAAGATATATATAGCGAGAGTGTGAGCTAAATGTAGGAATTGAAGAAAAAATAGTTTCACACTGATGAGAAATAATTAATTAGTTCACTTTTTACGCAGTCGGGTTTCTTGATTTTTTAAATTTGTTTATTTTAAATTATATTCCCAAGCTCTTAATCTGCGCTTGGTGAAAAGACCTTTTGAGACCTTTTACTATTCCTTACTATTATTTTTACGCATTTTTCTTTGCAAGGTTCCTGTGCGTTTTAATAATTTTTGTATTAATCTAATAATAAGAACTATTTTTGATAAATGTGCAAAATTTATTCGTTTTAATAAGTATTGGTATTCCATAGTGACTAGCAATTCACTTTTGTGATATGAAAAGAACTATTATCAATGTTCATGAAGCTTATTTATTCCTCCAATTGGTAAGAAAAATACTTAAATGTAATAAAAAGTATATAAAGCTAATGCAGTAGCCAGTAGTCATATAATGCACAGGATAATTTTATGAATTTAGTTTTATAAATCAAACGCTTCGCGACAAATCTTGATTAAAAATTTGACTGACGTCGACCATTGAAATCAGCCGTTTCATTGAGTCAGATTTTTAAGAGACAGATTATGCACTGAATCATTGATTACTGCAATTTAATCAATAAATATTTTCATAAAAAATTAATAAAACTTTGCATAATCTAAAAGAATACGAATAAAGACTTTTTTAACCAACAAGTCTTTAAATAAAGCCTTATAGATTATTTGTACAGCATTATGTACTGAATGGGGAAAATCCAAAGTAAATAAAAACACATTCGTTCTAAATGAGAGCATTTAAAAGTAATGTATATTAAGTAATGTAAACCGTACCTACCCTCAACTGGCATTATTTACTTAAGTTTTAAATTCACGAGACTTTAAGATGAAATCCAACTATCGACTCCTTGAGTTCAAGTAATGGCGTTTAAATTTTATTCCATTCTCGGTGATATCAAAGAGTTTCATTCCAAATATTATCAGGAATAAAATGCGCAAAATCCAAATAAAAGCTAAATCATTTATGACCATCAAAATGGAGGCAAACGGCAATGTAAAATTTGTCATATTTTTTAACATGGACGAAGCTGACTTTTCTAAGTTTCACTGGGCACCGAACGGACGCTATTTCTGCTCACTGATGCATATTTTAACAAGATTTATATTTAGTATACATAAGGAAATTTTAATTATAGGATATGAACAAAAATTAGTTCGCCGTCCTCTAGATGTAAGGTTGTTTTAATTGTGAAAATATAACATTTAACAAATTGTTCTTAAAATTGAAAAAACAAATTAAATAATTGCATCAAATTCATATTCTTTTCTTTTAGAGCATTAATGATGAGCATTTTAAATAAATAAAGCTGTCATATATAGTTATAAAACAAAATGACGGGATATATATCAATATTTAGGTAAACCAAATGAAATAATAATAAAAAAAAATCCTAGATTTTTGAATATGATATATATTAGGACTGTATTTTTGCGAACAATGGTTTGTAATTCCTCCATCATGCTGAGCGTAATGGCCATCCATTTTTAAAGGCAGACCTGCTGCGATAATAAAAGGAAATGCCAATTAGCTTAGCCTGAAGATAAATTGTTAAATAACCGGACTTGAATATAGAGATGTAGTAAACTGAATTTATAAGGGTCGCTACATTATTCAACATAATTTGATACTGAATGAATGATATATAATAAATTCTGACTTTCAGTTGTTGATGTTCAGAAAACATCGCTTTTATTTCCAAATGTTCAAATTGTTATCTGTAACTAACCGTACTTAAAATTTTAATATTCATGATGCTGTATAGCGATCTTACATATTCAGCCAAAAGTAGCTGCAATTCAAAGCCTGTTTAATCTTTTAAGTATTACACCCGTATAAATAATTTTCTTCCGCCTGTGATTCAGGAAGTAAGCCCGTATATATACGTTTTCAAACTTTTCTGCATAAAGAGTAAAAAAAGTATTTTAGGTTAAACTACCGGCGAGTTAAACGTAATCTACTAAAAGTTTAAAACAATGTGATCTTATGAGAATTAGTTGATACGTATGCATTTATATCATAAAATAAAGTTTCATTAGTTTCTTAGAATAAAATAAAGTAATATAAAATAGCCTCACTCATACGGTACTCGGCGCAACAAATAAACGTACTCCTAACAATGTCGATTACTGCGAAGCTCATATAAAGGCAGACAATTTGATTCTTTTTCTTATTGTTCTTTAAATATAGTGATTTTTAACATCAATTTTCAAACAAACAAAAAATTTTGTGCAATTTTTTTCATTAAAATACAAATTTTTGCTAATACATTGTGCGAATTTAAAGGTAAATATCTATAGAAATTTTTACAAATCACTGTAGAATATTCAACGTCAGTGTTGTCCACATAAAATCAACTAAATTCTATTAAAATTGCGAAAAACAATTTGCAACAACCTACAAAAATAAGATAATTTCAATATAAATTTCTGAGAATTTCCACTGTGTAATGTGTAAAAGTAAATAATCTATTTTACTGTTAACGTTAAATATATTCTTACTTTTCTTTTCATTATTGCATGCAAATAGCTACAATTCAAAAATGAATTTACAGCTGTAATAATCCCACTTTTTCGGTCCTGTCAGACCATAAATAAAAAATCCTTTAAAACATTAAATACTATAAAATGAGAAAAATAACTATTGGGCAAATATTTCTTCAAATAAAATATTCACAAAAATGAATTTTCAAGCTTTACTTAAAAAGAAAATATACATAACAATAACATATCAACATGCTGCAATAAAAATGCTTTCCATCACATAAACTTCAAAGCATAAACTCAAGACTTGGCTTTTAAACACCTTTTAAAGACACACAGATCTTTTACAGATCCAATTATATAGATTCAGAAGCTAAACATCAGGCTTGTGCAAAACGATTGAAAAGCGACAATGATAATTGTATATAAAACTTATTTTTATACAAAAAATAGACTGTACAATTAAAAAAACAAATTCAAGCAACTGTTTTGTTTTAAAATACCAAACGTTTGCATTATTTAAATAGCAACAAGTATAAAAGAGAACGTTAAAAGTCAAATAAAATGCAAAACTCTCTGTCAAGCGTCAACAAATGTTATGATAACATTAATTTACATGAAGCAGTTAGGACAGTACAGCTTTAATAAAAGGGACAAATTAACAAGATTCATTGCCGTATTTAAAAATGCATAATTTAAAAACCAGTAGTTTGCCATTTTAACCCGTTCGGGGCCATAGGTGCATATATGCACCCTCAAAAAGCGCATACAGAATTTGTTTTGGGCACCAGTAAAAAAGAAAAGTAATATTTAGTTTTCTTAATAATAGCATTTTCGTGATTGTTTAAGTAAAGGTAAATTTAAAAAAAAAAAAAAAAAAAGTTGTTTCCACAGAATAAATTTATGTAAATGTCGCCGGTCCCGAAGGCGTTAAAGTACATGCAGTTTGCCCGTATATATTAATTTGAACTCTGCTAAAGTTAGAGTAGTAATTTTACTGCATACTGATAAAAATTAAAACGTTTATAGTAAACATTTAAATATGAAATTTAGCTGTAAACAATCTTTTTTTAGTTTTTAAAGTTTCTCGCAATATACAGGCTAAAATCTCAGGATCAAAATGATAACTATAACATAGGCAATGAGTGAAGCAACGAATATGTTACAAAATAAATTTGATAAACAGCAGTAGACAATTTTAATACTGGTTATCTCTTTAAAATAACAACAATCACAGATAGTAAATCATCATAAACCAAGATAATAATAATAATAATACCACCATTAAAGAGGGATCAACGTCACTTTTAGAGTATCGATACCTAGAATACTAGATCTTACAATCAGAATTTTATTCTAATAAATAATTTAAAATATATTCATAATCACACAATATGTATTTTAAACAAAATTAAACAGATAATATGATGAAAAAAATACGTAACTTTTAATTGTTTAGCAACATAAGTTAACATTAAAGAAATAAAACTACTGGTTTTAAACCTCCATTTTTATGTATGGTCAATTTATCAGTTGATGAGAAGTCAAAGTGAAAACAATAAAATAATAGTTTATGATAAGTTATGGAAATATCTTAGAACATAAAGCAGTTATTAAAATGTAAATGTTCGAAATTTAATGTGAAATTTTCAGAAATAAAAATTTTATTTAAAGGTTAATAAAACAATAATCATTCAGATAAATGTAAATTTTAATAAATATAGTTTAATTTAATCTTAGATTATCAAGGTGATAAAACTTATTTCAAATTAGGCAAAATATATTCGCTACAAAAGAGTTCTGATCATGAACTTTATAAAGGCTTATTTTAAATTCACTACCTGCTGTAGTCTATGAATAAGGTGACATGTCAAGAATGTTTATAATAAAATAAGCAAATGAAGTAAAAAAATAATATCACATAAATAATAAATACTAACTTCTACAATATATATATGTAGTTTTGTTCTAAAAGGGCAATGCCAGTTTTCCTGAAACTGATATTTTTATACTGCCAATATATATTTTTCTGTAGTAGAAATTCTGAATAAACTCTTTGAAGTGGCCTACGTTTTATTACATATGTAATATAAAATGACATCTACTAATTCAGAAATAAATATAAACTTTATTTTCTTGTTCTGTAATACTGATTTGTAAAAATTTGTACATTAAAAAAAGTCCAATATTTTGTAAATACAGACTAAAAAAACTAACCGCGATTTTCACGAATCAGTGAATGGTAACATTGGCCCTTTTAGTTTGTATATATGTCATTTGGCATCCATTGAAAAAAATAACAGCACAAGCATATCACAAAAAATTTCTTGTAATCTGCAATATTTGTTCAAAGTTCATAATGATACAACGAAGAATGACAAAATTCAGCTTTAAACACACGCATTTACATTCAATATCAAAATAGGTGGACCTGTCATAGAAAACAAATGTAACAGCATAAAATGTAAAGAGGTCATATACAAAACATTCTTAATAAATATGTATTTTTAAACACACTTTCACTGTTTTCAAGCATGTTTAACACAAATGGGTTCAAAAAATATTCAGTCCTTTTATAACAATAAAAATCTCGCTTAGATCTTGCTTCTTTCTCTCTTTTATACATTTTGACTGTGACATTAAGTTCATGCAGTGTAAAATAACTTTTTCTAAATGGGTTTTACTTTATTTTAGAGGGATAGCTGCATGTATTTTATAGAAACGAAAAATAAATGAAAAAACCCCATACGGAAGTGAAAAAATAAATTAAACTTTAAAAATAAGATGAGACAAAGCAACGTTTTTGTCATGAAATGTCTTATAAAACCGTAACAAAAAATATGAAATTGCTTAAAATAAATAAATAAAAAGATCAACTTAGTTGAACATATTAAAACAACACACAATTACATATTTAGTGACCAATAAACAAAAGATAAATGGTGAAGTCAAACAGTGAGATGTCAAGATCTATGGCTAAGTACTCCAGTTCAATGCTCTGTATAAAAGTTCGCTCAAATTAAAAAGAGCTGCCAAATAATTGTCACACATGTTCACCAATTGTCATTTAATTTGTTAGTTTTTTTAGCTCTCTCGGATGTTGTGCATCTTTAGTAACATACATAGGATTTTCAAACGTTGAAAATTTTCTTCCAAATCGCATCCGAACAGGATATTTTTTTCTGTATATAATCAGTACCGTAAGTAAAATAAAAATAATAACTAGAGGGACACCTACTCCAGCAATTATGTAAATCATTGTAAGACTGACTTTAATACCAGCAATATCAAATTCTTGTGAAAGACCTGTTTCCAACTCTGGAAGTTGTTCCTGTTCTTGAGGTTCAGAAGCATTCAGAATTGGTTTACCGTGGTTTCGATTAATAACAATTCCTTCATCAATAGTTGTTTTCTTTCCATCGTCTTTTGGGGGAACTACTTGCAGAAGATGTGGTTCGGATTTTGGCTGTTAAAAAAAGAGAAGAAATGTTAAAGTATTGATACTTTTACTACAGTAGGCACGAAAGTGGGTATTTTTGCTATTTTTTCTTTCATCGATAAACATTACTTTCAGTACATAAAGTCGTAATATTTAATTGAAAATACACTATATGCCTAAAAGTCACCTGATATTTTCGATTTTAGATCTTTTGGCGATTATCTAAACAGAAATACTACACGAATTCATCTGGAACTTCAAGTATATTTTCGGCGAAGGTTAGAGCACTACTACACTAGGGCAATTACGAAACCAACGACTAATTGAATAATAAAAAATATATTTGCGATCACCCTATAAAATAAAATGCTCCAAATAATCTGTAGCTGTACAGAAGACTACGGGAATCTTTTGCAGCATTTGTATATATTTCTGTATAAATAGCACGCATTTTCATGGAATATAATGGTTTCTTTCAAATTTCTAGAAATTAACATCCCCCCGCCTCCCATAATTTAGTAGTCAGCTATATAGGGCAACTCATATAAAAAGGCCAGTTGAAAATCGTGAGAATTCAGAAAGATATCGGGGATATAGAGAGCTGAATTTCAGTTGCTTCCTAAAAGTAGCTGGATGATTTACCACAAATTGTCAATTTTTATTAATTGAATTCCTTCCAAATAAAGAGTTAGTATTTATAATATGTCCATAAGTAGTTTTGGCACGGACGCTTTAATTTTGATTATTCTGTTTTTGTCGGAATGGACTCATTCTGGTGATTTTTTAAAGGAGAACTAAAAAATAAATCAATAATAATATGACTGATGAAAATAAATTTGTGGAATTATTCTTTTTCTGGAGCTACTTTATAAAAAAACAACTGAATTTCAGCTCCCTATATCGTCGATTTTTTTTTAACTTTCACGATATTATACTGGCTTTTTTAGTATGAAGTTGGCATACACAGTTGTCTATTAAATTATACAAAACAAGTTCTGTTATCGTTCGCGCATGCGTAGTCATTCTTTTTAAATGATCATATTTCATCAAATATTTAAAATATTTATAGTTTATTTGCAGTATATCTTTTCTACCCAACTTTGTCAATTGTTTTGAAAGTGGCGTTAAATTTAGCTGAAAACCACTGTTTATAGTAATAAACAAAAAAATATTTTTCAATCTTTTTTAAAAACTGTATATCTCCATGAATATGCGTGCTATTCTTACACAACTGGAAGCAACTATTGTACAAGATCCCCATAGTGTGCTATAACCACAGATCATTTCTAACATCTTATTTTATAGGGTGACTAGCTGACCCGCCCGGCGTTGCCCGGGTCCGTGGTAATATTTATAAAGAAACCTTTAATTTATATGATTTTATATGTAACTCGATTTTGTCTTAAATACGTACCCAATCACAGTGTGAAAATGGGGGAGAAGCAGTTGCAAATTGTTGAGATGTTGTGCAAATTTTATTCATAAATTTTTGTAAAATTGTATGCCATAGTCATGAACTAATTAAAATTTTAAAACACCTTCTACTGATGAAAAAATTAGATGAGAGGAGTGAGTGCTTAGTAATGTACAGGCCAAAAGCTTTAAAACGATCTCTGTCAGAAAACAACATATAAAGGATACTCATCGTAGAAAACGCTACAGTTGAAATGACAATTATTGTCAACTGCCTTCCAAACTCGAAATTCAACTCTCCACCTTTAAAATTTTAAAGTGTTATCATTCACGTAAGTTAATTTAAATTGTATTCGTTCTTCGTGTTAATGGCAATTTACATATGCATAGTCGCCCAAGCATGGAATGTGTTTCTTGAACTTTCTATGAAGTAAATAATTTCCGTTCTTGAGCGATAAGAGTCCATTCACGTGCGATTCTTATAAAACTCATAATATATTATCACAAAATGCACACCATATTAAGTATTTAATGAACTCAAGGATTTTTCACTCAGTTCTTATTCTTTTGTTAATATTCTCTCATCCTAATGAAAACATATGTTATACTTTATTGAATGTTTTCACATTGAAAGGACAGTGCAAAGTTTAGGCATAATTCAATAAAGCAAAAATGTTGACTGTTTGTTATTTATAATCTATCTTCCTATTAATGTTGTTGATTACATTTTTAGACACCCATGAACAGTAAACATATAACATGCGATAAATTGTCACAAATTAAAAAAAAATCACAAATTTTGTCATAGATCGTTGAAAAAAAAATGTGAAATGATCATAAAAAAAAAAAAAAAAAAAACGAATTTCATTCAACGATCTTGGAAAAATAATCATGAATTTTGTGAAACAATCGAAGAGAAAAATTGCAAATTTCATCAAAAGATCACAGAAGCACATGTTGAATTTTGCCAATCTGTCACTCAGGAATATCAGGAACTTCGACAAATAGTCGCAGAAAAAAAAAATCAAATTCATCACAGATAATTGAAAAAAAAATGCAAATTTCGCCAATCTTGGGGAAAAATTGTGCATTTCGTGAAACGATCGCTGAAAACAGCCCTTGAATTTCACTAAACAATCGAAGAAAAATATTGCAAATTTCAGCAAAAGATCGCGGAAATGCATAGCAAATTTTGTCAAAAAAATGCAGAAGCATATGCCAAATTTTGCCAATTTGTCCCTGAAAAATATCAGGAACTTTATCAAATGTACGCAAAAAATAAATAAATAAATAAATAAAATCACAAATTTCGTCATAGATCGTTGAAAAAAAATGGACGCGGAAAAGAAAAACAAATTTTGTTACTGATCGTTGAAAAAAAATACAAATTTCGTGAAACGATTTGGGGGGGGGGGGGGGGATTGTGCCTTTTTTGAAACGATCGCTGAAAAAAAAAAAAAAAAAACGTAAATTTCAGTAAACAAAGAAAAATGTTGCAAATTTTATCAAAAGATCGCAGAAACGCATAGCAAAGTTTGTCTAAAGACTGCACATTACGTCGCTGAGAAATATCGGGAACTTCGACAAATAGTCGCGGAAAAAAAATCATCACAAAATTCGTCACGGATCGTTGAAAAAAAAAACGCGAATTTCGTCAAATAATCTTGAAAATAACAATCACTATAAAGAAAAAACAAATTTCGGTAAACAATCGAATTAAAATATTGCAAATTTCATCAAAAGATTGCGGAAATGCACAGCAAAGTTTGTCCAAACAGTACAGATGCATATGCCGAATTTTTCCAATCTCTCGCTGAGAAATTTTGGGAACTTCGTCAAATGGGTGCATAAAAAAAAAAAAAAAAAAAAAAAAAAAAAAAAAAAAAAATCACAAATTTTGTCAGATTGTTGAAATTGAAAAAAAAACCCACTAATTTCGTGAAACGATCTTGTAAAAACAATCACTATAAAAATAAAACACAAAATTCGATAAACAGTCGAGGGAATAAATTGCAAAATTCATCAAAAGATCGCGGAAATGTATAGCAAATTTTAACAAAAAAGTGCAGAAGAGCACTCTGAATTTTGCCAATCTGTCGCTGAGAAATATCGGGAACTTTGGCAAACAGTTGCCAAAAAAAATTACAAATTTCGTCATAGATCGTTGAAAAAAATGCCAATCTCTCGCTGAGAAATTTTGGGAACTTCATGAAATGGGTGCATAAAAAAAAAAAAAATCACAAATTTTGTCACAGATCGTTGAAAAAGAAAAGAAAAAAATACACTAATTTCGTGAAGCGATCTTGTAAAAACAATCACTATAAAAATAAAACACAAATTTCGATAAACAGTCGAGGAAACTGCAAATTTCATCAAAAGATCGCGGAAATGTATAGCAAATTTTGACAAAAGTGTGTAGAAGCGCACACTGAATTTTGCCAATCTGTCGCTGAGAAATATCGGGAACTTTGGCAAATGGTTGCCAAAAAAAAATAAAATTACAAATTTCGTCATAGATCGTTGAAAAAAAAACGTGAATTTCGTCAAACGATTGCTGAAAAAAACCCCGCGAGTTTCAGTAAACAATCGAAGAAAATATTGCAAATTTCATCAAAAGATCGAGGAAATGCAAGGCAAATCTCGTCAAAAAAGTGCAGAAGCATATGCCAATTTTGCCGATCTGTCGTTGAGAAATATCGGGAACTTCGACAAATGGCCGCGGAAAAGAAAACACAAATTTTGTCACTGATCGTTGAAAAAAAAAAAATGCAAATTTCATGAAACGATTTGGGGGGGGGGGGGGAAGAATCGTGCAATTTGTGAAACGATTGCTGAAAAAAAACGTGAATTTTAGTAAACAAAGAAAATTATTGCAAATTTCATCAAAAGATAACAGAAACGCATAGCAAAGTTTGTCTAAAGAGTGCACATTACGAATTTTGCCAATCTGTCGCTGAGAAATATCGGGAATTTCGACAAATGGCCACGGAAAAGAAAAACACAAATTTTGCAACTGATCGTTAAAAAAACCCCGCAAATTTCATGAAACGATTTGAGGGGGGGGGGGGGGAAGAATCGTGCATTTTGTGAAACGATAGCTGAAAAAAAAGCGCAAATTTCAGTAAACGAAAAAAAAATATTGCAAATTTCATCAAAAGATCGCAGAAAAGCATAGCAAAGTTTGTCTAAAGAGTGCAGATAACAAATTTTGGCAATATGTTGCTGAGAAATATCGGAAACTTTGACAAATGGCCACGGAAAAGAAAAAAAAATTGTCACTGATCGTTTAAAAAAAATCATGAAAAAAAAACTGCAAATTTCTTGAAACGTTTAGGAGGGAGGGGAGATCGTGCATTTTGTGAAACGATCGCTGAAAAAAACGTGAATTTCAGTAAACGAAGAAAAATATTGCACATTTCATCAAAAGATAGCAGAAACGCATAGCAAAGTTTGTCTAATCTTTGGCTAATGGTTGCAAGAAAAAAAAAACACGAATTTCGTCACAGATCGTTGAAAAAGAAAAACTCGAATTTCATGAAACGATCTTGTAAAAACAATCACTGTAAAAATAAAACACAAAATTCGATAAACAGTCGAGGGAATAAATTGCAAATTTCAACAAAAGATCGCAGAAATGTATAGCAAATTTTGACAAAAGAGTGCAGAGGCGCACACTGAATTTCGCCAATCTGTCGCTGAGAAATATCGGGAACTTTGGCAAATAGTCACCAAAAAAAAAAAAAAATAATAATAATAATAATAAAATCAAATCACAAATTTTGTCATAGATTGTTGAAAAAAAAATCACGATTTCGTCAAACGATTGCTGAAAAAAAAACCCGCGAATATCAGTAAACAATCGAAGAAAAATATTGCAAATTTCATCAAAAGATCGCGGAAATGCATGACAAATTTCGACAAAAGAGTGCAGAAGCATATGCCAATCTGCCGCTGAGAAATATCGTAAACTTCGAAAAATGGCTGCGGAAAAGAAAAACACATATTTTGTCACTGATTGTTGAAAAAAAAATACACATTTCATGAAATGATTTGTGGGGGGAGGGGGGGGGGGTCGTGCATTTTGTGAAACGATCGCTGAAAAAAAAATCGTGAATTTCAGTAAACAAAGAAAAATATTGCAAATTTCAGCAAAAGATCGCAGAAACACATAGCAAAGTTTGTCTAAAGAGTGCACACTACGAATTTTGCCAATCTGTCGCTGAGCAATATCGGAAAATTCGACAAATGGCCGCGGAAACGAAAAACACAAATTTTGTCACTGATCGTAAAAAAAAAAAAAAAAAAAAAAAAAAAAAACGCAAATTTCATGAAACAGTTTTGGGGGGGAGGGGGGGGTAAATCGTGCGTTTTGTGAAACGATCGCTGAAAAAAAAGCGTGAATTTCAGTAAACGAAGAAAAATATTGCAAATTTCATCAAACGATCGCAGAAAAGCATAGCAAAGCTTGTCTAAAGAGTGCAAATTACAAATTTTGCAATATGTCGCTGAGAAATATCGGAAACTTCGACAAATGGCCACGGAAAAGAAAAACAAATTTTATCACTGCTCGTTTAAAAAAAATCGTGAAAAAAAAAATCTGCAAATTTCGTGAAACGGTTTCGGGGAGGGGGGGGGGGGGGGGGAGATCGTGTATTTTGTGAAACGATTGCTGAAAAAAACGTGAATTTCAGTAAACGAAGAAAAATATTGTACATTTCATCAAAAGATCGCAGAAACGCATAGCAAAGTTTGGCTAATGGTCGCGAAAAAAAAAAAAAAAACGCGAATTTCATGAAATGATCTTATAAAAACAATCACTATAAAAATAAAACACAAAATTCGATAAACAGTCGAGGGAATAAATTGCAAATTTCATCAAAAGATCGCGGAAATGTATAGCAAATTTTGACAAAAGAGTGCAGAAGCACACGCTGAATTTTTCGAATCTGTCGCTGAGAAATATCGGGAACTTTGACAAATGGCGACAGAAAAAAAAATCACAATTTCTCTTCATTGAATTACGCCTAAACTTTAAACTGCTATGCCTGCCACCGCAGTTGCAGAAAATTATCCAAGTGTCTGTGACAGATACTTCAGTGGCAGAAAATAATCTGCTGGTAAAATATTTTACAATTGAAGCATTAATTAGTCAAACCACCACTTACCTGCAATGTCTTTAAGCATTTTATTAATTTTTATAGATAATAATCCTAGTTTTGTATTAAGTAATAAAGAGATAAACATAATTGTAAAGCGAAAGTTTAGTTTTCAGGTGAAAAAGTTCGTAAAAAGCCTACTTTTATGACAAAGAATTTTCTGAAGGGTCCTTTTTTTAAGGTGAAAAGTTTTGTGAAGGATCCTGCTTTGATTTGAAAAAAATTGTGCAGGGTCCAGTTTTGACATAAAAAATGTTGTGAAGGGTCCAGTTTTGACATGAAAAATGTTGTGAAGTGTCCTGTTTTGAAATGAAAAATTTTGTGAGAGGTCCTTTAAAGAACCCAATTTTTCCTAAACAGATCTCTGTGCTTGTTACATATCATGACTTTGATAAGAAATGAAAACATTCAGTAAAGTGTAAAAAATATGTTTTCATAGGGATTTGTTGTGAAACTCATAATATATGGGGAAGTGAAAAAAAAAAGATAAAAGAAAAACCCAAATAACTTCATTCATTTCATTCTGAAAAGAAATATTTGGTTTTTTCCTATTCTTGGGCGATGACAACATACATCTCTTAATCACCCGAGAACGGAAATTATTTACTGAATGCTTCCATTTCATAGAAAGTACAGTTTTCATCTTACACTAAAATGTACAGTTATATTTTTACTAAGAAATGAAAACATTTACTGAAGCGTTGATTCAGCAAATTTGAAAAAAAAAAATAATTACTTTAAGATCCCAGAAAGTTCAAGAAACATTATACTAATTCATTCTTGGGCGACTACGCGTATGTAAATAGATATTTACATGAAGAACGAATACAATTTAAAGTAACTTACGTGAATCGTATTAGTTTCTTATATAAACAATGTAAAAAACATTATAAAATAATGTTAATAAGATTAAAGGTTTAAATCTTATAGTAACAAAAAATAAATAAATAAATAAATAAATAAATAAAGCATGGGAAATAAACAGTGCAATTTCCCGCTACAGTTAGGATAGGAAATGCATCCGCTATATCTCATATTTAACACCTGCTCTCATTGGCTGGCTTCTTCATTGCCGCGGATTGGCTTAGAGCTGTAAATAGCCCATAACCCATAACGTTTTATTGCAGCGGATTGGCTTAGAGCTGTAAATAGCCTCTAACACATAACGTTTTAATTACGTTTTAATTTTTTTTTAAATATCTAAATTGAAATTTTAAAATCCGGCTGCGATGTACACTTTCTGAGGACAGCATCAACACATGACAAAAATTTCAGATTCCTAGGTGCTATAATTTCGGCGCTTGCCTCAGTCAGGCAGGCAGGCAGGCAGACATATCTTGTTTTATATATATAGATTTAAATTTTATATTATTCAATTTGTTGTTGGTCCGTAATTGCCCTTTTAATGAAACATTCGCAGAAAAATATAAGATCAGAAAAGTTCCTTATATTCCCGCATTTCCGGAGAATCTGTAAAGATTTTCTCTAAATTCGACAAAACGTCTATAACGAAAGTGCCGGTGTCTTTTGGTCATATAATGCATACACGACAAAGTTATATTTATACATAAACAGTGTTATGGGCATAAATGAGTCAATAATAATAGAAACATGAATATAGAAAAGTAAGTTTAATACAGTAAATCAGCATGAAAGAGCAATACTCATGGGTGGAGCAAATCAGTAAAATTTCGATTCGAAATCATGCAATAGTCAA
Organism: Maratus speciosus; assembly: GCA_963932465.1. Taxonomy (NCBI): domain Eukaryota; kingdom Metazoa; phylum Arthropoda; class Arachnida; order Araneae; family Salticidae; genus Maratus; species Maratus speciosus. The sequence goes on along the minus strand of OZ010787.1, from coordinate 139,651,869 downwards.
TATGTTAATATAATTTTATAATGTTTTAATGAAAGAAATCATTCATTTGATTAAGCATGATACAAAAAAAAATTAAATATCTATTCAATCTTACTGATCAAATTATAATTGTATCTCGTCGCAGGCATAGTTTAACGTTAAGATAAACTTAAGAACCATTTTTAAGCAGTTACCGTAATGGAATGAAGATAAAAGGAACAATTTTAAAGTTAATGAAATTTAAATGTGACTAAAAATACACGGGGGAATGAAAGAAGTGACGGATGACACTTCAGCGTATAAGCAGGTAACGAAATTGTTCTAAAGACTAATTTTAAACTCGTTTACTTTAAATCTTTAACATTACTGGAAGGAAAAGCTGTTTTTTCATTTTGCTTCTGTGAATTAAGACATTAAATAGCAAATGTGGAATAGATAGAAAATTGTAAGTAAAATGAAACAAAAGAAATTTCAATTCAAATAAAGTTAAAACAAATTAAGCATGATACATTGTGCAGTAATTTCATGGTTTGCAATTATGGCTCCTTTGGTTATGTTCTGTAAAGTCTGTCAAATAAGATCGATTCTTCATTTACGGTAAAAATATACATCTGCATATTTTAAACAGTAATTTAAAGTAAGTGCCTTTTTTTTCAAAAGAAGGAACCCCCAGTTTCTGCGAATGAATATCATTAGAAAAAAGAGCAAATCCCATTCTTAATTTTGCAGTCAGAATGCAGCGCTTTTCATGCAACTCATAACAAAAAGAAAAGAAAATATGTAAAAATAATATTTTTTTTTATGTGATAAGTAATTCTTTTATTCCCACGATACATTAACACATACTAGATATAACACATTACTTAAAAAAAAAAAAAAAAGGCAGAAACGTTCTCTCACTAACTTTGTCGCAAATCACCGGGGAAAAATGCGACTGGTTCCAATAGATTAGTAATAACGTCTACTAATTAATGTTATAATTAAATTTCTCTCAAGAAGTTGTCTACATATAGAAATTATACCAAATTTTAAAATTTTCAATACTAACACCTATTTTTAATATATATATATATCTTTTTTCTTCCTCAAGTTTTACTTTCGGATATCAAACGAGAAGTCATTTAGTCAGGAAGTTTCTGATAAGTAATTCTTTTTTTCCCACGATACATTAACACATACTAGATATAACACATTACTTAAAAAAAAAAAAAAGGCAGAAACGTTCTCTCACTAACTTTGTCGCAAATCACCGGGGAAAAATGCGACTGGTTCCAATAGATTAGTAATAACGTCTACTAATTAATGTTATAATTAAATTTCTCTCAAGAAGTTGTCTACATATAGAAATTATACCAAATTTTAAAATTTTCAATACTAACACCTATTTTTAATATATATATATATCTTTTTTCTTCCTCAAGTTTTACTTTCGGATATCAAACGAGAAGTCATTTAGTCAGGAAGTTTCTGAGTTATGACGGTTTAAAGTTAGGAACACCTAATGTTAAATTCATTTTTTAATCATTACAAAAGTATGCAATGCGGGCAGTTTTTTAAGCATTGATGAGTAACTCAAGAAACAGTTTGTGGAATGAGCAGTAATTTTGGATTACAATAATTGAAGCTTCTAAAAATCGATTATTGTTTTTAAAAATTCCTATGTTACAATTCACATTTCTTCGAAAATTTGTTTAAATATACATAATTTATTTAAAATTAATTTTCGAAAAAAAAATATGAATCCCAAAACCACTCAAGGCAGAGAGCCGAAAACATTTAAACGCGCCTTTTAAAAATACACACAAATATCCGCGAACAGCTATTGCCATTTTTTTATATTTCACGTAATAGTAGCTCATTAGGTAGGTAGAGGTGAGGAATATAATAAATGATAGAGCAAAGAAGAATAAGAATTAAGATTATATGTGAATTTTTGAAAACAGTCACGTAATAAGGCCATGAAGATGTAACAAAGAACAGCACCTTAAAAGAAGAGAAAGTCGTCCGTCTAGTTTTTTGAGGCACGTGCAGCTTGTCAAATTGAAATAAAAATATTTTCCTTCGGCATACAGCCTAGATCAGCAGATGCAGAATCTACTAAACTTAAGAATATGAAAATAAATCCGTAACACCGTGGTTCTTTAAAATTTCTTCAAAAATATTTTTTTAAATATATTTCGAGGAAAAATACTTATTAAGCTAAAATAAGTATACATATTGTATGTACGATTACTGAATATGAAAACTGCTGAATTCTTTTTCCTGTTCATAATTATTATTTAATACGTATTTTAATTACGATAAAGCGTTTATTTCTCTGTTTCAGCAAGCACAAATTTAACTTCGTGTTTTCAGTGCATTTTTTAAAGATTTATCACTATTTAACACATCAAGAGCATAATGATATCTATATGTTTTTCCAAACAAAATAATTATCTTACTTTCCATACAAAACACCGTCAGGATTGTTTGAGAGACAGTATGAGATGTAATTTTTTTACTTTATAATAATTACAGTAAAGCATCTTTAAGCAAGATAAAAAAAAAAATCATATTTAAGCTGATGTAGAATTATGGCTTTAATGCTGTTTGGAAATATAATAGTTTCTAGATACGATGTCAATTTTACCATGTATAACTGTTTGTCTTCATTATTACTCACCGACATTAAATTTTAAGTTTTATTTTTAAAAAAATTCAATGTAAGAATTCCTTATCTAACTATCCGTTGCATTCTATGCGACATTAAAATCAAAAAAGATCTTTTTGATTAAACAGTTTTTTAATTGCTAAAGGACTATAATAAAATATACAATTATTCTTCATGTTATTTTCACGGTAGTCTGTGGGGGGGTTTTTTGTTCTCCTAGTGCCTATGCAGAATGTATAACTTAAATATGTGAATTGGCCAAAATAATACCCTCATTTGAAGGCTTGGAATATATTTTTTGTAGAAATTTGTGGCGTGTTGCTTTAGGTTAAAAATGAGCTATTATTATTATTTATTAAAGCCACAATTGTTTTTGTTTACAAGTAATTTTCCTATGTGCACATTTTGTTATCAAAGATAAAATAATTCGTTATATTCCGATGGATTCGGAAACAATCAATGGTTATTCTTTCAAAAATATTTTAGTGACATTCATCAGGTGGACATCATTTTGAATAGATTTCTACAACAGAGTGAAGCCAGGATTCGAAGTTGGGATCATGGCTACATCGACAATGCTTTGTCACTGCGCTACGTAGACACAATTCACTCATCTGTTGGTATCATCAGATCTGCTAATTCCCAGCATTACCGATGAAAACATGTTACGCATAGAAATTCTGTTACCCCGTGGATAATAATAATAATATATATATATATATATATATATATATATATATACATACATATATATATGTAAATCAACCCTTATAACTGAGATTTATTAGGGGGGGGGGTCAAAATTGAATAAATTTTCCCAACTGAGTGAAAATTATCTAGACCAGGACTCAAATCTGGGATCTTCGCTATATACGCCAAGGTCACAGGTTCAAATGCTGGCCTTGATACTTCTCACTCTGTTGGAAAAATGTATTCAACTTCGAACTCCACTTAAAGAATATCAATTATAAGGGATTATTTGTACATATATATACATGTTAATGACTTTATACTAGGGTGTTCCTTATTTTCGAAGTTTTAAAATTTATTGCTCTTACCCTCTAAATATGTTCCATTACATCTAAAAATAATTCTTGTAGAATTTAATCACTAAAAAATAATATTTAAAGGTAGCTCAAAGAAGTATAAGTTTCATTAATGGGGGTCATTTTGCTGTTTTTTTTCTCCTATTACTTGAAAAAAAAATTCTAATTCTAATATTGATAAATTATTTCAATGTATTAAAATGTCAATTATCTATACGATAAAATCCATAAAAGCATATGTAAATGCAATTATTAAATAATTATCTACAGATAATTTCATTGATATGAGGAAGAGAAATGTCTCTCACCTCTCGGAGATGGCAGTACTAACAACAGAGATTCAACAAAGAATTATTTATCTGTTTATTATTTTCTAATTCTTTTGCCTTATTAGATAAGCAAATTGGTGTTAAATAAATTTTAAATTGGTCTATTTTATTGTGAGTTTTAAACTTTTGTTGAGTTAAATTAGAGTTACAACTATATTATTATTTTAGATTTAACCGCAACTGTTGTCATCTTACTTTTGGTTTTGGTTTGTGCTTTGTTTGTTTATAAATGAATATTTTTTAAATTTGATTAATCAGTCTAAATCTTTTGCCTTATAAGCTAATAAGTTTAAGAAATTTTGATTTTTAAATTGTACTATTTTACTGTGAGTTTTAAACTTTGGCAGTAGAAATGGCAATAGAAGTACTTGAGTCTTTTACAGATAGCTCAAATGTAGAAGATGGAAATGAAACTGAAGAACACGACCACAAAATTGAACTGCTTGAGGATGCAGCATCAGATCCTGGGACATCTAAAGCTAAGAGAGGGCATATGTTTATCATAACTCCAGAATTAGCAACAACTCTAGACAGGACAAAATTATCAGACAGAAAAGCAGTATTTATAGTTGCAGAAATAGCAAAGAGTTTAGGATGTGATATTAAAGAAGTCAGTCTGAACAGAAGTGAAATTCGTAGAAAAAGAATTGTTAGTATAATTAAACAATCGCAGAAATTAAAGAACAGCTACAAAGAAATGTTCCCCCTCATTGTTCATTGAGATGGAAAACTTTTACCAGAGTTAACCGGTAAAGAGAAAATAGATAGACTACCAGTTATAATTTCTGGAAAAGGAGTTTCTCAGTTGTTAAACTTGCTTCTGCAATGGGCGAAGTACAAGCCCATGCAATTTATGAAGCTTTGAATGAATGGGATGAGCTTTGACACCACATCAGCAAATACTGGAAAAGAGAAAGGTGCTTGTGTCCTTTTAGAAGAAAAGCTTTGAACGAAACTTTATCATTGGAAAAGTATTTCATATTTCTTTGGGAACTTCGTAGTCAAGTCTAGAAGTAACTTTATTCAAACGTTTCCAAGAGTACTGGGGTTTTCTAAATGGAGAAAAATTTGAAACAGGCTTGAAAGATGATAATATTCAAGCTCTTGTACAAGTAGTAAAAGATGAAATTTTGGAGTTTGCCACTACACAAGAATCATCATGTGGTCTAAGAGATGATTACCAAGAATTGTCGAACTTGTTTTTTTCCTTGGGGGAATACCTGTCACAGGAATTCGTTTCTGGCTTCCAGGGGCAATGCATCATGCTCAACAGGGATGTCTAAGGTAATATATTCCTTGAAAATAGTCATCTTTAAGTTCCAATTCAAGCTTACCGAAAAGGAAGAAAGAGGTCTTCGTGATGTTTGTGTTTTTATAGTCAGGGTGTATTAAAGCTTGGATCACTGCTTCAATAACAGAAACCTAACCCTATAATGACTTTCAATTGATGAATATTTTATTAGAGTACTCAAGAATACATGCAGAAATTCGAAAGGCTGCATCAGAGAAATTTCAAAGCACCTGTGGTATATGTCAGAAGATCTTTCTGGATTGTCCTTTTTTGATAGTAACGTGTCTATTTGAATAAAAAGAAAGATGGTTGAAGACCTTCAAAATAAAAAAGGTACAAAGTATCCTGATAAGAGGATAACTGTTTCCCTTAAAAATTTTCAGGAAAAGAAGTTTGAAGATTTTGTTACCAAAGAATCTTTGAAGTTCAAAGAAATGAATTTACCGCAAGGATTCTTTCAAATAGACCCAACACATTGGAGCACTAATTCTGATTATATGATTGCATTAGAGATTGTGCAATCTATTAAAGTGGTAAATAATCATGCTATGATAGGTTTTGCTTTGATCAAAGAATACACTGGAATCCTTGCAAGAAATGAACCTCAGTTTCAGCTATTGACGAATGTTGTGGAGGAGCACCGAAAAGCGTACCCTCACTGCAGAAAAATGGACTTAACAAATTAAACTAATTACTGATACTTTCAACTTTTTATATGCTTAATATTTTTTTTGTGTTATACAAAAGTAAAATTAATTTACTATCATAATAAAAATTATCATTTTGGCTTAGTTTCTTTTTGTCGATATCATCATGTATTTTAGTATAATCGCCAAACTTCAGCAAGCTTGAGCTACCTCTAAATATATTTCTTTTTCGTTCAAACTTTTTCTCCTTTGTTTTTTACTGTATTGGAGCAAATTTTGAGGGTAAGACATAAGAAAATTAAAAAAAAATTTAAATTGACCATATAAGGACCACCCTATACTTTATACATATTAAACTCAACAAAGTTACAACATGTAATACAAGCAGAAATTTGAGAGATAATCGTAACAGCCGTTATGACGTAATCATCATATATGTATATTTTAAAGTCCTTAATTAAAAGAGTTTATGTTTCTGCAGATATATATCATATAACTATTCCCTTTTATCATAAGAAGATTTTAATTTTTATCATTCTACCAACCACTGATGAATAAAAATATAAGGAAATAAATCTTCCTTTCGTTTAAACTGAAAATATTTTACATGCATCTGTTTCCGACCATTAAACAAATAAAAAATAAAATGATCAAATTCTCACATCCCTAACATTTGCACTTTATATCGCAGTATGTGTAAAGCAAAATTGAGATGAGCTAATATTTTCTGATTTCACGCATTCTCTAAGGAAATCCCCTAATCTGTTAGCAATGAAATTAAAAATAAAATGTTCCTTCATGATCTGAATCTAAATAATATATTATTTACATTATGAGGTAGAAACTATCCAAAATAAATTATTATTAGGGCTAAATCTTCCACTCCTTATTATAGGTTTCACATAGCATGTGAAATATATTTGTTAAATACTACACTGTAAAAAAAATAATGCCAGTTTTCCGGTAAGAATCGGAAAAATAGTTTAAAATTATTATTAGGGCTAACTCTTCCACTCCTTATTGTAGGTTTCACATAGCATGTGAAATATATTTGTTAAATACTACACTGTAAAAAAAAAATAATGCCAGTTTTCCGGTAAGAATCGGAAAAATAGTTGCCCTTATCGTGCCGGAATAATTTCCAACCCAGCTCGGAATAAAATCCGTAAAATACCGTTTTACTGACTATTTCCTTATTTTTACGGATTTTATTCCGAGCTGGGTCGGAAATTATTCCGGCACGATAAGGGCAACTATTTTTCCGATTCCTACCGGAAAACTGGCAGTATTTTTTTTTTTTACAGTGTAAGTTGCCATTTCTGGTCTCTATCTGAAACATTGAAATTTAAAATTATAGAATATTTCTTGTAAATGATTGGGTTGCTTTGCGTTTTTGCATGGTCAGTAGTTTTATCCACGATATCAAATTTGGCATATGTTATTCATCCTTCGCCAACATCTGTTGCTGTTAAAATCTCTTTTAACGTCAGAGGGTCAGTCTGAGATTACTTTACTTTTCCTTAATGAAAATCTTTTCCCTCTCTTTATATAAATTTTAATAAAGTACTTAAATTACACTTAAGTATTTGTGTTTATATTTCCTGACGTTCTCTGGAGTTATTGCGAGAACACAAAAAAATATGATCTGATGCGATCACCGGTCAACATTACAATTAATAAATAATTTAACTAGAATAATCTTTGATAGCCGTTTCTTCACAAGACACTAAAAAAAACTACACACAAAATTGCTTACTTGAGTTATATTTGAAATGAGTATGATTTGAGAAACGTGAAGAAAAAAAAAGCAGTATGACATTTAAAAGAAATTTGGAAAGTTTCCAATCAAATATAGTTTTTTTAATTTAGCCAATTTACAATGATTTCAAATAATTAAACATTTAAATCACACAAAATAATTATTTAGTCGAATAAATTAAGAAAAAATAATAGGACATTTAAAATCAAACTTTTAAAAAATACAGAAATAAAACAACATATTTAAATCACAGAATAAACTCACATATTAGAGTAGACGTTTCGTGTTTTATACAAGCCCTTAATCAGTAGAATTATCAATCGAGACCAAAAACTATTTATAAAAATTAGGGAATGTACGTCAGAGAAGGATCGTAGATTCCTACACTAACCCACCCCAACCCAAAAATTCTATTTGAAGTTAACCCGAACCCGCCATAATAATTTTCGGCGACCAGAAACACGACCCGAACCCAACATATTTAATTTCGCATCCGATTCAAATACGAAATACTTCGACATGTAACCCGATCCTGAACCCAAAATGAAAAGAAAATAAATCATGTTTTAATGTAATCATGAAAAGCAACCTACAATTATATCTCTCATACCAATTTTATCTTTTATAGAGATAAATGTACAAATCTATATTCTTTAATATTCAGATATAGTAAAACCTCTGAATAGGGGACACCTCGGGTTCGTTTAATAGAGTCCTGCATCGGCTTTCATTGTCCCTAATTTTTCTTTTTCAGGTCTGGATGACTCTAAGTTTCTTCTGCGGGTTCTTTTCACCCTAGATGATTTTTTACGGGTCATATTTAGGTTTTTTGCAAATCGGGTAGTTAGGATTTTCACAAAAAGTTTGAGCAAAATTTGAATATGAATGAGTATATATTCAATTTACTGCGGGAGATATAAAATGTACTATCAGGAATGTGATCATATTAGATCATTCTTTCTTTACTGTACAGACTACAGTTGAAAACTATTTTTTCATCTCTCTGAATATGATAAATTATACCAACATTTCGTTTATGATACACACCAAAAGCACATGCATAGTATTTGTGATAGTTTATGGACACATACACGTGTTACGTGTGTGTAGATTGGGAGGTGCCCACTACTCAGAAGTATAAGTGTACAAATATGTAAGTGTTAGAATTTAAAAAAGTGTTCGCTAAATAGAGGTGTGTGCTTTTCGGGCGTGTCCATTATGAAGATCTTATTTTATACATATTTTTAACCTCAAAAAGTATTTTAGGGTTTATTTTAGACTGACCCGCAACAGTGAAACCCGAAACTGAAACAATTAAAGTCACCCGACCCGAACCCAACCCGCAATGAAGAAATATAGCGTCAACCCGACCAGATGCAGGACTCTAAAGGATCGCATACCCAGCTGGATTTCCACAAGCTTCATTTAGAGTGGATCTGTGTACACTTGTGAACCATTCTTTCAATATTCTGCTTTTATAATTATTACAATTGGATTTAATTAACGTAATATTTTCAAAATATTGTATTTCTCCAGTACCAATCTCAGATTTAATAAGGTTTGAATATAAATCGCCGAATTCGAAAGCTCGTTTATGTTCCCATACACGACCAGACTCGCCAATATGTACGGAACCACAATCTTTGTAAAGGAAACTGTAAACTACCTCAATATTACTTGATGTGGAAAAGGGGGGGGGGTACATAACATATTTTTTCCAGAATTTTGGCGTTAACGTTGTATCAACATTAACAGATTTGACTGCTCTGGCTTAACATTCTCGAACTTTTATAAACAACAGATTTGATGTCGATTTCCCTGATGAAGGGCTTGCACGTAAAGCCAGAAACGTCTATTGTTTATATTCTGTAATTTTAATTCGTTGTTTTTCTTATGTATTTTATTAAAGGTCTAATTTTAAACGTCTTATTAATTTTATTTAAGATTAAGCTTCCGTTGGTGAAGAGTATTCCATTTTCAATGACTACAAAAGTCCTAATTCTCAATTGTAATATGGAACTTCTATTAATGTTTTAAATGTTTTAAAACACGTTGAAAAAAAATTAAAGTGTTTCGAAGAAATCTATTGGTCTTTTTCAAGGTCGTTGTCATTCCTTCGACACCGCACATTCTTTGTTTTCGAGAAGTGTTATACTTCAATTAGAAATATTTCCATCAATATTTATAATTTTTTACAACGAACTATCCTACATTTATTATTTTGACGATGGACAAATGTAATATATAGGATATTAATTTTCAATGTTATTTTGATATAGAGAAAAAGGAGCATCAAGTATTTAATTTTTTGTGATAAAACGCAATGTTTAAAATGATGTTATATCTACAGGTGTTAGAAAAATAATTCGATCATTGCTATTATTATTCAGCTAATTTGAGTTGGCAACAAATATTAAAAGAGTTAATCAGTAAGTTTATTTCTTATTCGTAGTAGACAACATGGCCAATAAATTTAATTAGCATGAATTATTGAACGGCGCTCTAGCTAATTTGAATTGGGGCACAAATATTAGAGTGATTAATGTCTTACTTTATTTTTTATTCGTTGCAGATATTATAGTTGATAAATATAAATAGCATGAATATTGAAAACACACATTTTTTATAATTAGGACAGCACAGGTTGGACTTTCAGAAAGTGGGGATTATTAGAATGCACTCTTTCCCGTATTTAACAAGAATACGAAGATTTATTGTATGCAGAGTTGGGCAAATTTGTAATCTAAATTATCCGCAGTGTATTTACATGTTAATTGCATGTAATTAATTATAGTTACACACATTCGAACACAGAAATTTTGCCAAATAATGAAATGGGGGCGGTTCCGGTTACAGTGCTGCAAGAATTTTTTACGGCATGCAATTTTAACTGTAATTAACTACATGCAATTAAACTGTAATTGCATTGCAGATAATTGGAATTACAAATTTGCCCAATTCTGATTAAATGCTTGATAACGTTTTCGTTTGAGGGCGCAGGAAAACTATTTAAATACAAAATCAACTGTGGCCGAAAGCCAAAGTTAAATAACAGGCATCAAACCCTACTTCAGTGATTTTTTTTTTCTTTTACATTATACAAAAAAATTGTTAATTGCTGCAGAAATAAATAATTGTATATGAATTCATTTAATTAAAAACAGTCCGTCAAGCACTATATAAACATAACTCTATCTTTAAGTATTTATTTTGTCTAATAATTGTATAATTTTTCTTTTTTTAAAATTTTTTAGAATGCATTGGAAATTCTTTTTTAATATCGATAAAATGTCTTCTATATCATATTTTAAATCCTTTAAATTCGTTGAAAGTAAATATCTATCAATAAATAAAATTCTTCAAAACAAATGAAAACTACTGATTGAAATGTATATTAATTGAATATCTCCCACAAGAAAAAAATATTTGCTTGAATAAATTTTACAATTCAAAAGATATTTAAAATTTTTTTCGAAAAGAAAGAAAATTAAATGTTCTCTGAAGCGAATATTACATGAAAAGCAGCTAAATCAATTCTTGTTAGAGTGTCTTTTGACAAATCTTCAGTGCCCTCTATTTACATTTGGATGTAAGTTCTTTTAAAGTAGATCATGCAAAATAATCGAGTTTAATTGTTTCTGAAGTTACCGTTATGTTTTACTTCATATTCGTTATTTATTCATTCATTTTTTTTTAAATCTCCATTTGTTTCAATAAATATTTAGAAGTTCAATACACTTTAGATTTGTGGTTAATGAAAGATTTTAAATAATTCTTTCTAGATACGCTGGGTATTTTAAATGAATTATTTTGCAACAATATTGAAAATATTAGATTTAGCTTTATTATGAAAATAATGTTTCTTAAAAAATAAATAAATAAATAAATAAAGCTTAAAGAGGGGGGTGCCAGTTTAAAACTTTCAAAATTATTTTTCAACACATTCCAACATACTAGTTTAAAACTGTTTAGGAATTTGGTTTGTATGTCTGTCATAAATATACTCCAATTTCCATATAAATGATATATGTTATTAATGTTTACTATGACACATTCCCTTTTTAAAATGGAGTGTGAAGCATTTATAGTTCTCTTACAGAGGCACTTAAAAGAATACCGTCACATTATGGTCAATATGGACAAATCGTTTTCGGTGTATTTTGATGATGTTACGATATTTCAAACATAATGAAATTAATATGCTTTTATGAAGTGCATTAAAACTTTGTATATTATGGTGGGGAAAGCATTTACAGGATCACTAAAAAAATTATGTCATATAATGATCAACGGGGAGGGGGGTAAAGTTTGCAATGTATTTTAATAATGTTACACTCTTTCAAACATAATGGAATTTTTATTTATTATTGAGGTGCACTACAAGATACTCACTGTAGAATATAACGTGTATAACAGTCACCGTTCATATACAGGAACACACAAAATATTTTGGTTAATGTACTGTCTATGAGCGATAAAAGTTGGAGGCGCGTTTTTCGATGTGGTATGCTTCTTTATATTTAACGAAATTTTTGTATACTAAGTGTGTATAAATTCTATACATTCTATACAGGCCTACAAAATATAATTCGCAAACTTAGCTGTATATGAGAGTAAATTGCTTCAGGCTGTTCTTAACTCCTCTGCTCAACAAAAGCGCAAAACGTTTTGGCACATTTACAAATTCAGTTTTTAATGGAAATGTATAAAATTGGAAATCCTGACCATGGAAGCGATTTGGAATGGAACTATTTTTTCCATTTTTTGATCAATCAATCACCTATTGAGTTATAAGCTAATTTGATCACGTGGCAAACACGTTTTCCGCCCTATATTTAACTAGTCATACCAATTTTTATTTTAATAATAAATGAATGGAAGTAGTTTTGAAAATTCGCTCTCATGGTCACAAGAGTTATGAATGGACATATACCCCTGTACCTTCAGCATCAGGGAAAACATAAAATGCAACCAATCTTGGGCTTTTCAAAGAATCTTCCATCATATTCATGTTTCATCTTCTTCAATATTACTAATTTTGCCAATGAATTCTTTATCTTTTTTCCCAAATACTGAACCTTCAATCATGCACCTACAGATATATTTATTTTTACTTTGGGGATAGCTTCCCTATATCATAGTCCAATTTGAACCTCATTTCACAATTTCTCTTCTTCTGGTCCATTTTAACTAAATTTGGTGTTCCGGTTAACAGAATCATTTTTTAACTGTAATGCACTCATTTGTTAGAATTTCATCTGCTTGAAATGCTTATGTTTCAGCTTTGAAGTTTTTAGGATATTCTTGCAGCGCTCTTCTTGAGTGCTCTTTCTTCCTTCGCGCGGAAATTCGGTTCAAAACGTCTCTTTTGACACTATATTCTGAAAGATCTATTGCGTTTTCAAAAAATCCCTGCCGGCCCGGCCTACAGGCAGAGGTAGATTTCGAAGTCAAATATACTAATTTCACAAACAAAAACTAAATCATGATTAGAGATAAATCCACTTTAACAATTTTATCTGGCCGCTTTTGACGAGTTTTTATTTCATTTTTATAAAATAGCTGGTTTTATAAGAATCATGTTAGGGCGGTATTCAAAAAAATACTTTTCCATGCTCAACAACTCGAAATTTTCTGGCATAATTCCAGATTCATTTTTAATATAAAAAAATATGAAACTTGCTGACGTGATTTTTGAAGAGATTTATAAGCGACCTGTGTTTTTATTTTTTGTTCAATTAATTAAAACTTGATATATAAACAATTATTTTCTCAGAAGAACAATATTTTTCGTTTCTAACACAATCGCTTCGGGAAATTCCGTTCAAAATGCCCACTTTGACATCATTTTTTGAAATATATTCTGCCTCTATCCAAAAATCGATCATTACAGTACATTATATAGTTTCTGAATAAGCGAATCTACCTATTAAATGCGTTTGAAAGCAAAAATGAATTTAAAAATGAGTCAGAAAATAAGCAGTTTGGATTTGAGTGACAATGATTTTTCCAACACAATCCGCTTCGGTAGATTCGGTTCAAAGTGCCCTTTTTAACAGCATTTAAAAAAATATATTCCGCCTCTATCAAACAATCGACCATTACGGTAGTTTATATAGTTGTAATGAAGTAAGAAAATGAAGTAATGGAAATGCCGGGGGCGACACTAAATTCTGAAAAAGCAGAATTCCTGTTTTCTAGTGATTCACATTTTTTTTTTTTTTTTTTTTTTTTTTTTTTTTTGAAAAATGGAACTGATAGAAAATTTTTTGTATTTTTTTTTTCAAAAAATTCCCTTTAAAATTCAAAAATATAATTTTTCTTGTAAAAATGAATTCGTTGTCAGATTTCTACATTAAATTTTAAACCCTTTTGTTTTTCTCTGAACCACAGTTACAAAGCAGCAGCGCCCATCTTTCAAAAATGTCCTGGGGTGAAGATTAGGAAATATTTTCTTGATCTGATTTTCCCGGTGGTCAGTAACTTTATTTTAATGGAATTTAGAGTTTAAAGGGTTTTTTTTTAATCTAATGGTGATTTTTGTTTGAAATTTTTATTTGAAAAATCTCCCCCCCCCCCCCCTTCCCCGAAAAACAAGCAATGTACAAAACGGATCTTCATTTACGAATGTTACACATTCACCGCCTTTAATGGAATAGTTAAATAAGCAAGAAAAAATAACCACCCCTCATATTCCCTCTAAATTAGCGTTGGCTACAAGATTATATATCCTTTTAATATTTCAAAATGTAATGTTACATTGAAATCTTTAAAGTTACTGAATTACATATACGTGATGGAAAATGATTCATCATAAATAGCAGAAAATTGTCTTTTAATGGTTTTGAAAAGCGTATGACCTTTACGCACGTGCTCTAATATAAAGATAGTATCAAATCATTTAAAACATTTGTAACGGGTATTACGCTTATAAACGTCCCCATGTCATTTGTGAAGAAAAAGTTATGGCCAATTTAGACGCTTTTTTTATTTAATGGAACCATATACAGTTTTTAAACTGCTTTGCTTTTAGTTTATGTATGAGAAGTTATTAGCTGTGTTGCATGGGGAGGAAGTGGGATGGGGAGTGTAAGACATAAGAGTAAGAGGTAAGCATGGTACTTAGAATTTGATCCTTTCCAAAATGGTAAGTAATTTGTAAACAAAATTATGGGCATACAAAAGTCTGTGTTTTTATGTACCCAATTTTATGAGAGAAAAGTTTCGTAAAAATAAATAAAAAAAGGAATTGGAGATATAGTAATTTTGATGATGTGATTTGGAAAAAAGGTGTTTATACTTTGATCTAGCCATTTGTAAACAAAAATCAGTCTCAAACTGGGAAATTCCAGTATTGTTAAAAAATATGACTTGCTTTTACTCGATAAAATACAATTATGCATTTTATAAGTACTAAAATCGCCCGTAGAAGTTTTTCTCATAACGAATGTAAATTCAAAAATTTTAATATAGACGAATACAGTAGATTCTATGTGAAAAATATTATTTCGAGAAAAATCCGTTTAATTTGGCAGTATAAATATAGGGGAAAGATTGCATTTCTAAGAGCATAGTATAATCGTTATAGTTTTTATCGAATCACCTTAAAAATTTAGGGTGTGTTATTGTAGAATCGTATTTTATAAAACATTAATTATACAAATCAATAATATGTATATGCATGATTGGAAGCAGCTAATTTTAATAATAATTTGTTTTATTAACTTTTTAAAATATAGAACATGCACATGTATATAAAACAGAGTACGAAATAGATAAACAAATAAATAATCAGGAAACAGATAGTAACTTCAATTCTGATCATTGCAAGGGAATAAAATGTAAAATTTTCATTGTATGGGAGGATTTTTTTAATGTATACGATTTATTTTATGATATGGAATAATCTACATATTAAAATTGAATCTAGATTCTAAAGCACTTTGGTAACTTATATACATAAAACATACAAAATCATTTAAAAGAAAAAATAACGAAGGCTTGCCATTAGATATTTTAAACGAAAAAAATGCATCCATGCAGACACGATCTGAAGACAACTAAAATATATAAAATCATAAACAAGGAACATTATTTTAAGACTTGCAGAGCTGGAACTGGAACCTGCTTGAGTTTTTTCATTCCGTACATATAATTTTAAATACAATATTTTTTCCAGAAAGGATTATGCATATGCAATCACATTAGCTGCCTAAAATTTTTGCACACACACACGGGCGCACACATATACACGCATTATTTTCTAATAATTTATTATTAAAATCTATAGTAAAAATAATACTTACAAAATAATATTTAGTATAAAAAAATAAATCAGAAAAAACCCCAGCAAAATTTAACTTTTAAAAAATTGCACATCAATGGTTGTATGAATGTTGGAAAAATGCTTAAAGTCATACAATTTTTTTTTTTTAATTCTGGAAATATGTCACAAGCTTGATACAAACAAAACCCCTCATTATTATTATTTTACATTTTGCAAAACACGCAAGCGACGGAAAATACAGAAATTGCTATTGTTTTCATCGCAGACATTGAAAAAGCATTACGTTATCTATAATACAAAGAAAGAAGTTTGTGTGTGTAGAGATCTGCAGGGGACGGCTTGGGCAGATTTTCATTCACGGCCCTCAGGCCGGGCCGGGCCGGGCCTAACTTATTTTTTCTTAACAGAGACGGGACTGGTTTTATTCCTAGTCTTCACGGCCCAAAATATTCAGTCGTAGTTTTGACACAACCCGTATGAAAATCATTGTCTCAGCGTGACCTGGTCTATTCAAAGGTGAGTTAAATTAGGCCTGGCTCAAAAATTTTTGCAAAAAATGCATACATTTTTAAATGCAAAAATTACTATACTAATTACTATACCATGCAAAATTACTATACTAATACATAAGAAAATAATATATAATACATTCACACTTGCTAATAAGGGAACTTGTGCATAACGGTTTTTCTTTTCTTTTCTATGCAATTTCGTCTTAGAAGATTTTACTGTATAGCATTTTCCAGATTTTTAACACTTCAATACATGGAATATGGATTAGAAATATTAATGATAACTGGAGCATTTATATACACGAAATAGAGATTCATTTAAAAAATAAGTATCGCAGCCTGCGGCACTTCTATAAAAATGAAGATTATAAACAAGAAAATAAAAGTTAAGATAAATCTTTTTAGTCAGAACTCCTCGTACGAGACAAATTTTTAACCAAATCGACGTAAAAATCAATGTTTTGTAGAAATTCACTCGGGCCGAGATTTTTAACTTTTTTCCGGTGCGGGCCGGGCTTGTGCCGAACTTTCAAGATCTTTACCGTGCTGGGCAAATATTATTTTTTCTACCGGCCGAGCCAGACTCGGGCCGAACTTTTAATTTTTGTATCGGGCCGGTCCGGGCCGAATTTTTTTTATGAGTCGGCCCGGGTCCGGGCCTGAAAATTTCGGCCCGTGCAGACCTCTAGTGTGAGAGTGTTTCTCCGCTGCTTTTGAAGAGATCACTGAACGTGCAATTAAAAAATTTGGAAGGAAGGTACCTCTTCATCTTTAGTTATGCTTCTCGAAGCCATACTTTGATTTTTTACCAGATTTTCTTTTTAATTTAATGCGAATTTTTGCGTTTTTTCACGCTTTGCGAAAAATTTTCTACATTAGTAAAATGAATTCAGTTTTGATATTTCAGCTCATTATAGTATTTGTTTTTCGTTTTTTTAATGAAGTTTAATAAATAAAGGATTTTTTTAATTTTTTGCGAATTTTTATGCAAATTTTAAAGATTTTTCTCATCTCCCGGCGATTTTTTGTCATTAGTAAAAGGAAGTCGAAATTCGATAACAAACTTTTATATTCTCATATAGTAAATTTTGTTCTCCTTGATTTTTGAATCTTTTGTGATTTTTAATACAGTTTTTAATGATTTTTAATGCGATTTTTAGCGTTTTTATCGATTTTTCCTTTTCTGTTGCGATTGTTCTACATTCGTGAAACAATTACGGTTGCAATGTTTTAGCACACTATAGTAAATTGTGTTCTCTGTGATTTACAAATTTTTAGCGATTTTTAATGCGATTTTCTTTTTATTTTCTTTTTTACGTTCCGCAGAGACTTTTTGACATCAACACAGGAATCCTGTTTCAAACTTTTAGCTTAATATAGTAAATTTTGCCATCTGGGATTTTTGAATTTTAGCGATTTTTAATGTGATTTTCAATGCAGTTTTTAGCTATTTTTCGCATTCCGCTGCAATTGTTTTCACATTCGTAAAAGAAATTTGATTTCAAACTTTTAGCTTAATATAGTAAATTTTGCCAGCCGTTACTCTTTAATTTTTAGTCATTTTTAAAGCGACTTTTAGCATTGGGGAGAATAAGTAGGGGTGCTTAATCTAATTATATTAATATATAATCTATGTCCGGTGCAGAGAAATACAAATAAGTCTATAGATACTGTATACTGAAATCGCTAAAATGATGATTTTGTTCAGTCAGCTGTAAGAAACATGGTGAAAGTCTGGCAGTAGAGATGCCAGTGAAAGCCCCTATAAAACAGGCCTTTTCTGTTATATAAACAGGTTTTGCACGTAAAAGCATGTCAGTATTCCGAAATTATATTGTCATGACTTATCGTTTACGGTATTTTACCGTTTAGCTTGAAAAAAGTGGCCGCAAACTTTCTACGGTAAATACCCGTGAATTTACATATTTTTTACAGTAAAAAATGAGTATGCCTACACATTTCTAAAGAAAAAACACACTGCTAATAATAATAGTAATAATTATAATAATATGTATAATTACCCCACTAGAAAACTCCTTTTCGGTACTCTTTGGAGATTTGGTCACAGTTATTTTGTTGTAAGGTTGGACAGTAGAGAAACTTTCTGACGTTTGGTTGTCTTTTGGCTGGTTGTCATTTGGTTGGTGATCTTCTGCATGCTGGTCTTTCGGCTGGGTGTCAGTTAGTTGGTGATTGATTATTTGATGGTTTTTTGGCTGGATGTCTTTAGATTCATGGTGTTGTAGCTGGTTATCCTTGGATTGATGGTCTTTTGTGTGACTTTCTTTTAGTTGGCTATCTTTTGGCACTACTACTTTTTCCTTATTCTCTGTAAAATTCTGCCCATCTTTAGTCATTAAGACTTGAGATGCCTTTTTCTTACTAATTTTAGGGTATTTCGTATTATCTGCTGTACCTGGAATGTCTGCAAATTTTGCTGTCACTATATCACTGTCATTTGTTGCTGAAAGAAATAGCGGTATTTCATAATTAGGCTCACAAGAAGGGTGAGGATGACTCCACTGGCCGTTAAATAAGCACTCAGCGTGAAGTTCTCCAACAAGAACAAAACCTTCATTGCATCTATATGCAATAGTTGAACCTAAGTCTGTACTGTATGCAATAACCTCTCCATTTTCTGGAGCACGGGGTTTTGGACAGGAGCTTGAAATAGTAGAATAAATAATATAAACTCCAGCTTCCTCCTTTTTCTTAGGATCTTCATTTACAACAAATTCTACAGCCAGTTTATTCGTTAAAGTTGTGAAGTTCAATGAACCACTTGTTAGTGATTCTGTGATATTAACAATGTAGTTATTATAATCCCCATCAAGCAGTGACAACCGGGAGATATTGTCTGTAAATGAGTTATCTAATGTCTTAGGAAATTTCAAATAAGTAATGCTAACTTTGATTTGATAATTTGGTTGAGCATTTATTTCCCATAAGCAGGGAGCTGTGAATTGGTATAAATAACTAGGAAAACCCGGACTTGCAATTGCTCCCGATTTACTACGTTTAATTACAGGCTCTCCTGTGCAATCATGAATAACGCATTTAGGAGCTTTATTATCCCACTCGGGTACAGGAGTTTCTGATGTTATAACACACCGTAGCTCGGAATCACCAAGCAAATCATACGGTGGATAGCAGTGGTAAAAAATACTTTGCCCAACTTTTCTACTTTTGTTTGTTATATAGCCATTTTCAATTTGTTCTGGCTTAGCACAGCGATGAGGATCGAATGCCTTGTAACGGACTTGAAATGAACCAATACCCTCTGCTCCAGATGATATTTCACTAGCGTTAAAAATGTGAGATTCTGATACTGGAATAACATACGAAGTAAAAATGATAGTCAATACTTTTCCTCCTACCATTTCTCTCAGGCACTTTACACAATTACGAGGTATACCGTAAAACTTGTCATCAATGTATAGTTGAAACTGGGAAGTCCTTAATTCTAAGGGTGGTAAATGCACACTATCTACTTTCACTAACAGTTTCCGGCCAGCCGGGGCAGTATAAGTCCAAGAACAGTTCAAATCACGAATACTTTCTCCAGAAAAATCAGGCAATCGAACCATGCCATTTTCAACATCGTATTGTACATCACCACAGTCTTCGGCTATTAGTTCAGCTGCACATTTAAGCATGCAACTGATGACAGTCACAACAATCACCAACAGCCTAGTATACACCACGGCACTCATCTTGACCAGAAAATGCATGCATTCATAGAAAATGGATAGAATTAATTTCAAACATCATTTCTGTCAAAATTGTCCAGACGAGAATTCCTTCTGAAAAGAAAAATCAAAAGTTATGTAAGTAAACAAATTGAACTAACTAGTTGATATAACGCAAAAAAAAAAAAAAAAAAAAAAAAAAAAAAAAAATAATAATTGCATTACAATTTTATGCATTTATTAAAAATTGAAGTTTTAACATGTCAAAGAAGTTGAAAACAAACTTACACAACCAAACTTAAAGTAATGCTCTATTGTCATTCTTAATTTTTTTTTATTTTTTTAATTACATATTACCATATTTTATCAATGTAAACCTTAAAATTCTAATATATATGTATGTATATATATATACACACTGATATAAATATGTATACGTAGTTTCCAAGAAAAGGCATTATTTTAATTATTTTTTTTTTTTTAGAAGCTTTAAGTATAATCAGTTAAAAAAAAACTACTTTAGGGATTTTTGAAATAGATTCTTCTGCATTCATCCATGAAATTCATTTTATTGTTAGAAATCCAAAAAAGAAAAAAAAAATATGCTTTTTGATCTGAACATAAATATTGAACTTCTTTTAAAACACTGTTTATAAAATATGTATCTGTGAACGGTTATACAATTAAAATCTGTAGTGAAATATTTAAAAAAGAAAACAGTCAGCGCATTGTTAAGTCATGCTCTTCGCATACTTTAAATATTTAATAAGATCAGGGGAACACCAACCTATTCCATAAGATTATTACCTACCTTCAAGAAAAGAATCTCATATTAATGATATAGAAAACATAAAACAAGCACAAAAAAATATATATAAATACAACTATTCATATAACCGGCTGTAATATGTGATACACAGTTTTGGTGACAGATAAAATAATTGCCACATGAGAGACAATAATTTGCCATAACTGTGAATTAGGGTGGAGCGAAAAAAATGAATTTTTTAAAATCAAAAACGGGTAGGTGACAAAAGTTGCCTTTATACAAGTACATCATCTGCGTGCAATATTACTGCTGAAAAAAAATGGCTTGAGTCTGCGCTTTTGGTCCAAAAGTCGAAATTTTGGGTAAAACTTGACATTTTTTTAGAAAAATTTAAAAATTCCTATAGAGCTGGCTATTATTTAAAAGTGTTATTTAAACCTTTATTATTAATGACTTAACATATTTAACAGATAAAATGATATCTCTGTTCTGTATAACGGGAGCAAAACTGACAACTTTTTGTAAAAAAAGGCGTTTCCACTGTGTTGTGTCATACAACTAATTGTTGTTTGGAATATGTAGTTGCTTTCAAATCTGCCTAGGAGGTATCAAGTGGAGGTGGCTGCATTTCATAACACAACAGTGCATAGCTCGACCGCCCTTCCATCTGAGCACAATGTTTTATCTATATATAGAATTGTGATTTTTTTTTTTTTATCAAAGACTGGCATAAGTTTTCAATGTATCAACCTAGTCCATCTCTTCTCTGTATCCACAGACGTTGGGTGATGCTGCTGTGACCCACCTTCACGTATATTTCTACTGCTTGTGTATGATAATGTAAGCAGAATAATGCAGTGTAATTAATGGAATTTATTCAGCTCTCTAGTATCTTCACCAAAATTGCATCAAGTTACTGCATAGTGATTGGGAGTTCTGTTCCGACAAAATTTTGCAACATTAAGGTATTTCATCTTTGAGTATGCCATCATATACTCAACCTTTTGAATTTTTATATGCTGATAAGATTGTTGTCTAATGTGATGGCAATCGTCATCAAAATTGCAATAAGAATTTGCTCTCGATGTGAAAAGCTACCATTGTCCTAAATAAACTTTTTTAGTATTTGTTTGTTGCCGTTTGCTGTGATGTTTAGTAGCCGAGTAATTTCCCATAAGTTTTTAGAACAATTTTTATTATATTTGGTTATATTTGGTGTAAACCAACCTGCGGCATAAACTTGAATTACATACTTTGCGAGTGAACCAGACTCTGATGATCAATCAGTGCTTATATGAAGGCGAATAATTTTATGCACCTTTGTGAGCTATCTTGCGTAGGACAAATTTCTTGGGTTCCTATTCACTAGTTCTACTGATCAGTATCTTGATGAAATAGCTTTGCAAATGTCTAGCAGGTATTTCTGGTATGTGCTGAGTACCCTTTTCTCGAATTCAGGAAATAATGTTTGAAAATTACTGTCTACGGCTTCAAAAATTGAAATAAGAAGGAAATAAGCACGTGGACAAAGATTTTCCTATTGGTCCGGCGAATCCCTGTGGGTTAGAATCTAATTTTTGCCAACGATCTTGTCTAATAAATGATGCAGAGGAAATTCACTGGACTTGGAGGTGGCATATGATCAATTGTAATGGTTCATTTTAAACATGTCCCTCGCAGAATGGATGACAACGTCTAACAGATTTATCCACCTTCGATGGGTAGTCACAGCCCATCAGAATCTCTACGTTCACTCAAAAAGTACTATGTTATCCAAATTTGGCCCCAGGATAGTTTACAATCAAATGTAATCCACAGCTAAAGAAGGGATCTAAAAACTCATGGGAAATTACTCGGCTACTAAATAACACATAAAACGGAATAAAACAAATACTAATAAAAGGTTATTTAGGACAATGGTCGCTTTGCATACGAAATTCTTATTTCAATGCTCTCTGACGATTGCCATCATATTAAACAGCTAGCTGCTCAGCACATAATAGTTGAAAAATGATAGTAAATGATGGCATATGCAAACCAGAAATATCGACAATCAACTTTGAAGCGGATAATTATATATATCTAATTCATTGCAAAAGTGTTGTAGTAACAGAACCTCTAATAATTATGCATTTATCGTGTGCAATCTTGGTGAAGATAATAAACAGCTGAATAGATTACATTAATATCATCCGCACTGCATTACACTGTTTGTCTTCTCTTACACAAACAGTAGAAAAATACGTAAAGGAGATCATAGCAGCAGCATCCAAAGTCTGTGGATTTAAAAAAGAGATGTACTAGGTTGATACATAGAAAACTCATACCAGTCTTTGATAAAAAAAATCACAATTCAATGTATAAATAAAACATTGAGATCAGATGGTAGGGTGGTCGAGCTATGCACTGTTGTGACATGAAATGCAGTCACCTCCACGTGGTACCTCCCAGTTAGTATTGAAAGCAACTAGGTAAGAGCTGTAATCTAAACAACAATTAGTTGTATGACACAACAGACAGGCAACGCCTTTTTTTAACCAAAAGTTGTCAGTTTTGTTCCAGTTATACAGAAAAAAGATATCGTTTTATCGTTTAAATATGTTAAGTCATTAATAATAAAGGTTTAAATAACACTTTTAACTAATAACCATCTCTATAGAATATTTTTTAATTTTTTGAAAAAATGTCAAATTTTACCCAAAATTTCGACATTTGGACAAAAAGCGCAGACTCAAGCCATTTTTTTTCAGCGGTAATATTGCACGCAGATGATGTACTAGTATAAAGGCAACTTTTGGCACCTACCCGTTTTTGATTTTAAAAAAATAATTTTTTTAGCTCCACCCTACTGTGAATGACATTCAAATTTAGATGAGTGCTTTTAAATCTCATTTTTTATTTTAAATCATATTATCATGAAACAATTCCGAAGGAAATTTTAAATGAAGTAAATGCTGGTTATATTCTTTATGGCACAAGGTCCAAAAAGGACAATAATTACCAGGACACGTACAATGAAGTAAAAGAATGTCAGAGAAATGTCATAATCAGAAAACGAATTTATGTTTATAAAGAAACTTCCTTTTTACAGTTAATAACTCACGCATAAAATTTAAATTATGAAACAATCTCGAGATCTTTAAGATGAACTAAAAGTGAATTGCTTATTACGCAATGTATTCTCACTATTATTTTTAAACTGGAAACATGTTAAACAAGACGTTTTCGCTTTTCTGTTGTTTTTTTTTTCTTTTTAGTTAGCTCATTACGCAGTTACGTTTAATATTTAATGAAAGCAGTTAAATGAATATAAAAGAAATATTAATATTGCTAAAATACAAATTAATGACCAAAAATTCCCAAGAATACTTCAAAAATTCTTATTTGATATTACTTTCAAACTTGCTGAAAATGCAAAATTTTCTAGTATATTAAAATACCATTAAATGCTCAATTTTTCCGTCAATATAAAATCCTCAACAAAACAACTAAATTTTAAAGACACACAAATTGACACATACAATATGATACATTTCAAGAAACACGACCTATTACATCTTCTCCTATGTTGGAATTTCTGAAAACTTTTTGCAGATCTTCGCCGATCATGACTTCTAAAACCCCAAACCACACCCAGTTCAAAACTTTATCTCTCATACATATATATCAATCACTTTTTTATGGAGACTAACTTCCATAATTCTGCACAAATCTCTTCCAAACTGATACATAAAATCAGAAGGCAGAAAATCTCGGTCATGATCGTTGATGGGCAAAATCGGACGATGTGGGTGGGAATAGGGAGAAGTTTTGTGAAAACCGAAAAACTCCATAACTTCTTAATTATAATATAATACATGTCAAATCAGTTTAAAGTTATTATTACTTCTAGGAAAAGAGCCAAACATTTATGTATCACAGATTTTTGATAAAATTACAAATGGGCTCAAGGGGCGAAACAAATAGGGTTTTAGGAAGGAAAAAATTCATAACTTCGTCAATTCTCAAGATATCAAATTCACTTAAACTTATTATAAATCTTCTTAATCCTATCTACAACTTTTATGCTGACAAGTGCTTGATAGGACCAACTCTTCCCGCGAAAAAAAAAATAAATAAATAAATAAAAACGAAAAAATGGTGGGGGCGGGGAGTTGAAGAAGAAAAAAATTAATAACTTCGTCAATTCACAATATGAAATCAGCTTAAATTAATTATAAATCTTCTTAATCTATAACTTTTATACTGACCAGTTTTTGATAGGACCAACTCTTACAGCAAAAACAAAGTAAACAAAAATAGGGGAAGAAAAAATGATCGTATTAACATGATTCTGATAAAAAACCAACTCTTACAGAAAAATGAAATTAAAAACTAGTCAAAAGCGGCCAGATAAAATTATTAAACTGGATTTACCTCTAATCTTGATTTAGTTTTTGCTGAGGAAATTAGTATTTAGCTTCGAAATCTACCTCCGCCTGTAGGCCGAGCCGGGAGGAAGTTTTTGAACAGTGAAATACGTACGTTGAAATATTAGTTTTTTGTTTTAATAAAAACTATTCTTACAGTTTAAATAGTGTTAACAAAATTTTTAGTTTTCTCAAAAATTTCGCATGAAATAATTTATATTAAATAATTTATTTTATAATACAGAGCTTAAATAAGCGATTTCATTTTTAAAATCCCTATAAAACATTTAATATGTATGTACTATATCAATATACTTTTCTAGATTATATTCGGAATATTTAAAAATAAATAGTTCATAAATAAGTCATTAATTAAATATTTAAAAATAAATATTATATATTGAACTAGTGTACATATCAAAAAAGAAAAACAAAATAAAACACGATATCCGAAACAGCAAATATGTAATTCCGATCTAAAGAATAAATATACTTATTTGTAAAAATCATCAAAATTAATATTTGTCATACGATTTTAGAATTAAATGAAAATCTAAAGATTTTCTCATTTTTTCTAAGACAATTCTGCATCAAAATTGTCAAATATCAATTATTAAAAATGAAATTTTAATTAATATTCATCCATAAGTGAAAAACAACATCGCATTTAGTACTGATTTATAACCCAGTTATATTCTCAGGTCATGAAACCTAATGATTAACAATTTTTTCTTGTGTGTATGTAATCAAATATAAGGCTTATTTCTATTTCGGCAGAATCTTTCTACTGCTTCTTTCTTTCAATGGTCCGTTTTACGTATTTGCATCCCCACTCTTAGGTCAATGAAGATTAATTAGCTCTTCCAAGAATTTGTCTTTTGTTTTCTTTTTTTTTTTTTTTTACGTGATTGATTTCCCACTTGGTGTAGACAACTAACAACGTATGGGAGTTCCTTTTCGATATAAAGTTTAGATCTACAGATATATGTTTATGTCTGTTACTTAACTAAAAAGATTCAAGACTTTGCATTATCATTTGAAGGGGAAAATTACAACATTCTCTAGTGAAAATTTAAAATATTATTTTTATAAGGGAAATAAAATCAACAAATATAAATTTTCTTAAGAGCATAATTGGTGTTTTACCTTGTTTACACCGAATAACTGTTTTAAACGATTTAATCATCGAAACATTTTATGTATTTTTTAAAAGTGGGTTAAATTTAACAATTCTTTAAAATAGTTTGCGTAAAACATTTTATACGCATACATTTTCAATTGAAAACTAAACTGTATATTAGTTTCAGTAGAAGGAAGTTGCGCGCTACAAGTAGCAAAACGACAGTAGTGGCTACTTTTTCCAGTACTTTATAGCGTAGCACGCTACATTTTGAAAGGTGTGATGCAGAAAATAGTGTGATGCAATAAATCAGTAGTTTGTAGTGAACACTGATGCAAATTTTAACTCTACTTCTGGAATAAAATATGCAATTCAGTCAGTGTGCAATTCTCACGTGAGTAACTTGTTTGCATTTTGGGCAAAATTTGTTCTGCGAAATAATTTGCGAATGTTAGCAACTCAAGTACAGCTTTCAGCAACACATCACATGACTTCATGGAGTTTTATATTGACAATTGCTGGTAAATCCAAGTACCAAAATCTAAGTCGGTAGCGATAACTGCTGCCACAGCGGGGGTCCGGGTTCGAATCCTCGGGTAAGATCTGGATGTATTTATGAATGTCGCTTTGTAGTTATATAAATATGTAATGGAACAAGAAATAAAAATTATTGTGACTTGTGGTTGTTTCTGTATATAATAATGATCATTCGAGGCGAAAAGCCATAGTTGCTGTAGGCCCCAAAGCAAACTCACTACGGTGGTGCACTAAACCAAACGAAAATCTAAACCAAAGAAACAAATTTTCCTGCTGGAAACACTATTCTACTTATTCATTAATTGTTCTTCATGTTTTGATGACGCATTGCTACTTTTCTTCTATGTCAACTTACAGAATTTTTTAATACACTCTATTTTATCACATTTATTTGATTGTATCGCGTCAAACGTGATATACCCGTATAAACCCGTCAAACGTGAGGAACCATTATATTACTTAACCCTTGCCCTCAATTTCAAGTGCAGATTGAATCCATTGACAAAATCCGAAATTATCGAAGTAGCATCAATTTTTGAACAGTAGTTTTGTCATTTCTGATCTTTAAAACAAGTGGTTTTAGTTCCAGTTAACTACATTTTCGATAAAATAGTTGTAGTTCGATACGAAAAGAAAGTAGTTTTTCTAACCATCGAAATCTTTACATTTTCAAATTTGTTCCTTTAGGTAAAAATTTATTTCTGTTTTTTGAAATAACGCTATTTTACAAAATACTGGTTTAACAAAAATAAATAATAATTTTGCTGACTTAATATATAAAAATACCATTTTCATATTATGTTGAATATATTTGATCGATATTTATAATATGTACTCCAATAAAACGAAACTTTAACAAAATCTTTTGACAGCAATTTTATTTGAAAAGTCCTTCCGGCCTGAACCCGGAGAAAAAGGTATCTTCCTAATTCCTTGTTTTTAAAAATTCAGTTAATTTTACTCAACCACAAAAGTTAAAATACGTGGAACCCGTTTATAGAAGATTCAATCCCAGTTTTCGTCAATATGGAATTTGAATGAGAATTTAGCGAAATTAGTCACCTATATCCAGGTTAGCGTCATTTAGGGCAATTTATTTCTGATCGTCAATTTTGACGATATTTCGCCAAGTATAGCCGAGCTTGGAGAGAATTTGGCAGTTGCACAATTTGAAATCTTCAAGTGACCGCCATTTTTAAACAATATGGCGGACCCAGCTGGCAAACGAACTTGGTCGAGACCATTGTATGTCCTGGAAACTTGCTTAGTCTCATCTAAATCGATTAATAAAATGAGTGCTGTCGCATGACAAATTTCAGATTGTTTCAAAATGTCAGCCACCCTAGAATTTCAAATTGCTATATCTCAGCTATTTTTTAAGATAAAGACGAAACAAAAACTGCTCCGGAAAACTTGTATCCAGGTCGAACACTTACGCTCGTATTTACGAATAACTTCAACACGGAGTTACACGCGAAACCCGGGTCGAACACTCAAATGGCATTCACCGTCTACCTGGCTTGATCAGGTTAAAGCTGAAAACTAATGCTGTGTTCAGTAACTTGACCTTGGTGCGGACAGGGTTGAGGTCCAAATTTCTCAACCGAGCATGCGTAGAAAGCTAATCTGGTACAGTAATGGCGACGGTACATTGAATTAAGGCGCTGAGAAGGATATGGAAATTATACTTCTATAAAACATAACAACAATATGCAAAGGTATGTAATCTCATATATATGTATTATCTCCAATTCTTTTTATCTGATTTGTTTATATTTATGTATAAATCTTCTATAGTATATGAAGAATTGTTTGTTTACACAAATACGCATGGACACGAAGAGTTTATTTGCCTTTAACAATGTCAACATTACCTAAACTTAATTTTCTCCTAAAATAACAACTATTGCATCTAAGGTTATTTATTTTTTGCAATTTTGATCTTAAAAAGAACTCACGAATGTATTTTAACAGTAGCAAAATAAATAACGACATCAAAATAGTTTGCTTCTTTTTTTTTCAAAATTAAATTTTGGGTCTTTAGCGTGAAAAATATAATATAGTTTATGTACAGACTATTACATAAATATATATCATATCTATAAATTATTTATTCTAATTTAAAATTTAAAAAGTTCATCTGAGCTTTATTTATTTATTGAAGTCTTTTAGCAGGCTTTTTTTATTATGAATATCATTATACTAATTAAATAAATCTAATATCTATCTTGATTAAAACTATAGCATTGTTATTTTGAGCTTCTACGTTACATTTCCCAATTTCGAGAAATTTGAAATATTTATTTTAATTTAATTACATTTAATATTCAGATGTGTTTTAACTTCAAAATATTGCATTAGAAGTACTATTTTCCACTAAAATAATGATAGTACTAATTTCTTGTTATTTAAAGTTTGAGCATCACAGTTTTAAAATAAAAATGATCCATTTTTCAGTGTTATCTCATGGCATTGTGAAGTTTTATTAATAAAAATACACATAATTTTTGCTTGTTAATCATAGGTTTCACACGAGTGAATTTCAAAAGGGTTGAAATAGGTTAATTAAAAATTGTTCATTTTTAAAATAACCTCACACCAAAAATTTGTATTAAAATAATGGCTCCTCTTTGTCAACTAAACCTTTTGCCACTCGAACTTTGCCTATTATTATAGAATAGATATGACCTAAAACAATATGATTCTACGTATATACTAAAAATTATAACATTTGTGCATAATAAATGTTCAAAATAAAACTTCCCCATCCTGATTTCACTCATACCTATACTTTACATAAATAAAATCTGCCCCCCCCCCCCCCTCCACGAGATTAACACTTAGGACACGAATTTAATTTTCAAATAAATTCTACCAACATCAAAATCGAAAAGGTATTTAAGAGTCAATTGATACTTGGATGTAACAGAGTATTTTTTTACTTTAGCTGCTAAATAAAAAATGCTAATTAATCTGATATCTCAAATTGTAATTAGAATATCTAAAATTTTCATTTATGAAAACGCAAGTCATTTCATTAATGTTAAAATATATTTGTATTTTTTAAAAAGACTAAAATTTAAAAAATAACCTTAAATGCAAAAGATGTTATTTTAGTAGTGATTTATCAGCCCTTTAGATAACGTTGATTATTTTTTAAGGCAAATTTTCGTGGTCATGAATATTTATAGAAGAAAACTATTTAGCCTATAATATAGGAGATTTATGCATAAATATAAACAAACTAGCTAAAGTTTTTGCAAGGTTTTACATATATGTATGTGTGTGGGATAGATGAAGATTACATACCTTCTTGTATTTTTGGTAATATTTTAAATTTTCTTTTTATTTCTGTATCTTACACAGCATCTTAAGTAACGTTTTAATTTACTTTAATTAATGTATAACATTTAAAAAAAAGATGGAGGGAGGGAGAGAGGCATGGGTAGGGAGGGGCAAATGGGGCAGTTGTTCGTCTCCATTAATTCACAGACAAAAAGTTATTTTCTTTATAATTACATAATGTAAAATTATATAAATTTCCATTAACGAATTCAGGTTGATTTGAAAATTTACCAACTATCATTATTCCGCCTATCTGGTCTAGAAATCTATCATAATTCATTCATAAAAAAATATTTTAAAAATCTCTCTTTTTTTTATCCTAAATAATTTTTTAATTACATCTATGAAATGATGTTTAAATGAATGAAAAATATAAAATTAAGAAGCAAGGAAGAATATAGGAAATAAAACATTAATTTTTATGCATATAATATACATAGATTTCTATAGAAAACATCAATTTCTTTATATATATACATATAATTATTTTTCCAATAGCATCCACAGTCTCCATGTAAAAATATGTTTAAATTGCTAGGCTGATTTAACAAAAAATATTGAAGGGCAATCAGGTGAATAGATATGATTTTGTAAATCTGATAACGAGAAAATTATCATACAGAGGGCTGGGTGGGGGTGGGGGTTCGTCTTTGGAGCACCTCTGAGGCTTGGTGCCTGCGCCTGGTGCCGAGACATCCCCAGAATCATCTGCACCTTATTTTCTGCAGCTCTGTTAAGATTATTTCATTCTTTTTTTTCCGTCAATGTGCTTATTATTTACTATTCAATTCAATTAGAATTAATCACTTTGATTACATTGCTTAAAATCCAAACAGTAGAATTAATACATCAGGATATACTTTAATATATAAATTGACTTGACAAAATAAAAACAGTAAAAGAGGCAATGTTTTTGATTTTTTTTTCTTATTTCTATGTTTTAATATTTTCCTAATCAGAAATTGCCTAATTAATTACTAATTATCGCCATTAATAATAATAATCAACATAATTTTCGTTGAAGTATATTTTTAATTTTGATCCAAATTAAGTTTCATTAGTTTTGATCCAAATAAAGTTTCATTGTTCAGCATACGAAATTTTATTTGAAAAAGAAACTTATAAAAATTACTTTAGCAATTAACACGTTTCATATCACTGACTTAACTCTGTTGTCAATTAAAAATCTGAATGGATTGTTTAAAAAACATTAAAAATTTCCAAGAAAATAATTTAAATTAAGTTGATCTCTATTTAATGATTACAGGTTTTTATTTAGTGCATATATTTTGTAGGAAAAAAGAAAATCTACACTACATTAAATATATTTTTTCGGCACTTTTATTTCACAATGTAAACAAACGATGCGTCGACGCGAAACCGAACAGAGCACATGACTTTTTTAACTAATAAGCACACTTCCTTCGACCGGGGTCCAGGAACTCTGAGTTGGATAACTTTTCATCAGAAGTAAACGGTGAATACGAGTTTTGAACTCTCGATTGAAAATCTCAACCTGGGGTTACTGGACCCGTTGTTTAACTCTCGGTCGAAGTTATTCGTGAATACGAGCGTCAAAGGGAAAAACCTTTTTAATTGCTAATTTTTTTTTTTTTTTTTGTACCTCTTTTTGATTGTCAGAATTTAATTTAATTTTTAATTGCCGTCATTTTTAAAGAAGATGGCGGAGAAGGTGGCTAACGAAAAATAAATTGGAAGGATAACTCAAACGATGAACACGGGAAATTACAAATTCAAAATTAAGAAACTATGAACAGAATAATTCATAGTAAATATATGTTATTTCGGCATTAGGCCTAAAAAGACAATATTTAGATCCTTACAACATATCGGAAAAGCCTACAAAAAATGAAAGAAATTGAGAGATCCAAAAATAAATTATAATACATAAGAGATCTAAAAAATAAATTATAGTACATATGAGATAGATAAAAAAATTAAAAAGTATTAGACACAATTCACTAGGAAATAAAACGTGGCACAGATGTAGCAAGATACTAGATTTTGAAGCATGCGACAGGCAATAACACTAGAAAAATCTATACCAGTGCAGACAGTGAATAATAATAATAATAATAATAATAATAATAATAATAATAATATGGGCTTTTGCTGCTATCTAACGTTAAAAAAGAAAATAAGTGCTAATGCTGCGATCCATCTGTTTGTATATTACGACATTACCCTGCTTTAATCTTCTTAGCTCTTAATTTATTCTTCGTTTTACAGTAATAACTTCTTTAGTTTATCCCTATTCTCTTTACAGCTACTGGTATTTTTTTTTCCCGACTGCTATTGATAGTCACATGGTTTAAAACCAAGTATCTTGCTCCATATGTGCTTCGTTTTTTTCTGTTGGGTTGTGTCTATTACTTTTTAAGTTTTTATCTATCTGAGATGTATTATAATTTATTTTTTAGATTTATTATGTATTATAAATTATTTTCAGATTTTTTAATTTCTTTCAATTTTCTTGGGGTTTTCCGATTTGTTATAAAGAGCTAAATATCGTAATTTTTAGGCCTAATGCCGACAATATTCTACGAAATAACATATCTTTACTATGAATAATAGTTATGTAGTTCCTATGACGAATCCATAAGCTATTCATAGTTTCTTAATTTTGAATTTTTACATTCCTGTGTTCCTCTTTTGAATTATCTTTCCGATTTATTTTTACATTTGTGATTTAATTTCAATTATTTCAACTTTCCAATAACGTTGCTGCTCATGCGCATAATATTATGAATGTCAGTTTAGTTTTATAACCTCTTTATATTCTAGCATTTTTAATGGAACTCTCTTTATCAAGTAAAAGGTAACTTTTGCTCGATAATTCATTAAAACTTAGTTTTAGCTGTTCAATTTCTTATATATATGTATATAGACCGGGAGGCGGCAGCACAGACAATCACCTCATCGAGTTCACGGCTGAAATTCCGGAATGAGTTAAAACTTGATTTGCATATTAAAACGTAATCGGTCTGCCAAGTCATATCGTTGTGAAAAACACACGAAAACCCGATTTTAGCGGTTGACTCGTAGGTTTACCATTGTGTTTTCGGAACCTAAAGATAAGAAAACATGGAGGACTGGGAGCAGGAAAAAACAATGGTGAACCAACGAGTCAACCGCTAAAATCGGGTTTTCAGGTATTTTCCACCAAGATATGACTTGGCAGACCGATTGCGTTTTAATATGCGAATCGAGTTTTAACTAATCCTGGAATTTCAGCCGTGAACTCGATGAGGTGATTGTCTGTGCTGCTGCCTCCCGGTCTAATACATATATATTAATCAACATTTGAACGGAAGGTCGGTCGGGCGTCTTGGGGTCATGATCGGTGAAAATATACGGAAATTATCCGGATCCGGAATTGCTTAACTCCGGACGGCTGCAATCGGTAGCTTTTTACTTTTTATAATGAAAGCCACCGAAAACAGATTATTTAGTCGAGAAATAAACTTTTATAACAGGAAATAGGTAAGAAGAGGAGCAACAACTATCTTTAATTAATATTATGTTCCTAAAATTAATTTCCTTCATTAATTTAATTTATTGTAAACTTATTTCAATATTTATGGTCCATACTTCGTTATGACTAATCGCAGGCAATTCCGACCGTATCACCATCGCTTGCGCATTTCGCTTAGGGTATTGTGTCTTGCATTCGCACCCACTTTGATTGCCTTAGTTCAGTAAAATATTTTAATAATAAAACAACAAGAATCTATAAGCGAAATTTTCTATTCGCAGCAAGTTTATTTTTTTTGCTTCTGTAGAAAAAAAAAAACAATAAATAAACACGTATCTATCTATCTATATATAATATATATATATTTATATAGTAAGTATACTTTTGGATGAAATATGCATTTAGAAAGAGAAAGAACCTTCTTGTGCGGCGTTAAGTTTTCTAGATTAACGCTTTTTAAAGATTCGACATACATTTAACAAATCAAAATTTGTTAGACACTTATGATTTTTAAGATACCAAAACTCATTAAATATATTTTGTTTTGTATCGCTTTTTAAAATGCTTATTTTATTAAGTTAATTCTTAATATGTTAAATATAAACATCGAAATAATTGAGAACTAGATGCAAGCTGATCGATATGAATATCACGATTCTGTTTCAAGAAAAATATATTTATTAGATATTTGGAAATGCAAGAGTTTTTTTTTTTTATTTTTATAAATGACTTTCCTTTTTTTAAAAATAGCAGATAAGTTTATTTTAAAAGTACTAATATTATTAATAAGGTAAAAGAAATTCTAAGATAATTTTATTTCAGTAAAATTAAAACTAAAATCTTATATTTAATCAGAATATTTTTGTTTTTGTTTTAATTTAATTGTATACGTTTCTTATTTCAATTAAACGGTGAATGGTATTAATATTTTCTATCTAAAGATAGGCTATAATAAATCTTACGTGCATATTAGCTTCTTTTTTTATGATCTTCTCGGACAGACAATATATGAACAATCTTCCTCAATTGCTGCAAACGACGTCCTTTGAAGCATTAGTCTTTCCTAAATCGTTTTATCATTGTTGGAAGAACTGCTATTACTTTCGTATTGAATGACAGTTTTGGGCACTTCTACAATAAATTGTTCTTAATATTTTTTGTCACACACGAATATCTATTTGAAGTACAAATTACGTTACGTCAATAGCTGCTCCTATATTTGATCTTTCTAATGATGAAAAGTTCTCTTGATCATATCGGTCTGAGTAGCTTCAGAAAATTTGATTCTTGAAGTAAATGTTTTATTTTTTATACGTAAAAACTCTATCCATTTTTGTCTCAGTTAATCAATTTTGGAAATTATTTGAAATAACCGGTAGAAATAAAATGAATGGTATATAATTGGATAACATTTAGAATAATAAATGACATTCAGAAATGTAAATTTAGAAATTGATTCCTGTTCAGTGATCATAGAATGGTAATCTCATATATGGATGCAGACATAAGGAATATACGTTTTTCTATTGTTATAAACTTTGCTTATTTTAACTTAAAAAAATGATTTAAAAAAAAGAAAAAAGGTTAAAATAAATAAATGAAAATGAAAATAAAAATGTATGTATATAAAAAAGAAAAGGATTTATTATCTCTTAGAAATCACTTAATTGGGAGGAAATTGATAAAAATGACGTAGTTTATTGAATAAATTAAAAAAATAATTATATAAATTATGTATTGGGGTTTCCTTAAAATAAATTAGCTTCAAATATGTAGTTATTTTGATCTAAAACAGAACTGTTTCTTTTGAAGTGCCGTATTTTGCGGGCATACCTTTAGCAGTCTAATCTTAAATTTGATCCCATGTCGAATACAATGAGAGAACCCAACTCGTGGATGTAATGCCAGTAATAACGGTTATCCGATTCGTTTCAGAGCTCTACTCCGAAGGTCATGACGATAGTAATGAACACCCTAATCAATCTTCATTTTATTTTATGAAAAATAAATTTAGACGAATTGTTTCATAGTTGGGGATGTCCCTTTGCATAATGAATTCAAATTTTCTTATGGTTGTATGGGCGTGCCGACCAAGAGTTCAATGTGCGCGCATACAGGCAATAGGATGATAAAAGCACTTAGGAATTTGGGTGAGGACAAAATACTTAAAAATATTTTCTTTAATTAAATTGTTTGAAAAACATTTTCATGAAATTTTGATTATGCTTTATAGATTTGGGTGCTCAAAAACAACAGTCTCTGTTTCATACAGATAATCGAAATAGGTGTGGGAAAATTCAATTGTGAGGCGTTTTCAACCTAAAAGTTGTGTTTTTTAGAAATATTTTGTAAGCTTTTTTCACATAAAATATATCATAGAAATTTAAAGAAGTAGGCTATAAGTAATGCAGAAATATCGAGCTTTCATTCCAGGCATAAAGATTATACAATAAGTTACGCTTAACATAACATTGTGCTATTCTTTAGAAATGGGCTATGTGGGGAGGCTTGACCCAGTCAATGCGAGGGAGGGTTGACCAGATGTTCAAGGCTCCCTTAACACATTCACGATGGGAAACGATAATTCTCGAAAAACGTTTTCATTCAAAAAACATCCTTGACTAAGGGCGTGGTTTCTACCTTACAGAAAATGCATTTATATCATGTTGTCCATATATTTTTTTTTTAGATTGTAATACATTTTATGTTAAATTCGTGCATTAAAAGATATTTACCGATATATAAACTTGGGAAACCCATCTAGAACACTGATTTACAAAAGACTTTCAGAATAGGGAGGAACTTCTACTGTTTTAAAATTCAGATTTGATAAAAATTGCCCGTTGGCAATGTGTTAAGTAAAGGGTTTTGGAAATCTTTTTTATTATACACTGTGCATAATAAAAGATTAATGGTTATATATAAAAATAAATGTAAATTTATTCTGCAAAGTTACAGTAAAATGAGCTGATGGAAAAGAAAACGTTTAAAACTGATTAAAGGAAGATGTGAAAATTGCTACAGTATCCACTGCACTAAAATAATTAATGAAATATAAATGAGAAAGTTGATAGGAACTTTTTCCATTTAAATATTATTTACAATAGGTAAATAGAAACAGTGGAAAGGCTAGAAAGGACTAGAAAGTACGAAAGCAGCAGTCTTAACCGTTTCAGCGTCAGTGGTGTGTTTATGAAACCACTTAATTTCAATTTCCAAATGCCACAATGGCACCAGAACTTTGATAAAATCTTTTCCATCACATTTAATAGGTATGTGAAATATAGCCTTTTTCATATTTCCAAATAAATTTGTTCTTATATTCCGGTGCCAGTCATTTATTTCAACATTTTAGTACTGAAAGTACTTTGCCCTGAAAAGGTTAAAAGATGTTTATGATAAGTACTCATGCGGCTGCAAAAGAAAATAGCATTTATCGAAAAATTTTAGAAGGTATGTAGACAAAGGGTCTGGCCGGATAAGCAGAGAGAAATGGCCTCCACGGCCGATGTTTGAAATAACATATGCGGTAATAAGGCTCGCCATGAGAATACAATATAAAATGTTTTTAGCCACTGACCTTGAACTGTCCTTGAGATAATCGGGGAAGTATGTGCTGGCGCTACTATTTTTCGAATACCTTTTTCTCAAAAAGTACAAAAGTTTAAAAAATGAAACCAATGCCAATTATTGAAGAATACAATAGGAACTTCTGGATAAAAATTTTATACAGGTGGGTCTCGATATGTGTTCCATTCGTTCTTTTCGCCCAATTATTAGATGCGGTAATTGCCAGCTATATGGACACCAAAGATCTTACTGCAAAAGACAGCCAATTTGCGCCAAATGCTCGAGAGGTCACTGCACTTCGGAGTGCCCGTTTGCGGGCGTTCCATCCCAATACAGATGCACAAATTGTTACCACTTACCTAACTATAGGAAACATTCAGCGGATTCAACTATGTGTCCGGTTTATCAGGCATACTTGGCAGATAAAAGGAACGTCATATAGGACCACGCTATGGACAAAATGTTAAATATTAAATAACTCTAAAGAACTCCACAAAAGTTGCGGGTTAACTTCAAAACCCCCATTTATGTAAATAGACACTTATCAAACTTAAACTTTGAACTTTAGTGAACTTACTCATTTTCAAGTACAAATATATGTTTAGTGTGTATATAGCGATATTCATCATTTTTACTTAAAATTTATATTAATATACTTTATAGCTCTGCATTATATCTTTGAAAGCATTATCTTATCAAATTGAAACTTACTGAATTTACTGTGTTTAAGACTGTAAGTGAATTATCTTCAAGTGCATATATGTGTTTTGCTGCAAATTATTTTACTTCCCCTACTACTCAAAATTCATATAATTTACCTATTATAATCATAAATTATCTTAAAGTACTTTTAAAATAATTTTTATGTGGCAATATAATTATTAATATTATAAATTATATGTGTTTGTAATAGAAATTTTAGCTACGGCTGTGCTGGCCTCCAGTTATGGGCAGTGGGGCCATCACGGGCGGCTCGGAATTAGTCTGTAATGTCTTTTGCACATAATAGAGCTCTACCATCGAAATGCATAATTGAAGTGCATTGTGGATCTAGTGTACCTGGTTAGTAAGATCTGTCATGGTAAACTTTTGAAATGTTTATTTATCACGGTCCTCCCCACTCTAGTCGTTAAATTTCTCTATCTCTTATTAAGATTTATTATTACTTTATTTATTTTACTTGGATTAATTTTTAACTTTGTTTATCTGTTACCTTGGTACTTGAGTGGGGAGGACTGTATATTTCTGCATTGTGCTTTATTGTGTTATATCCCGTAATCACATATCCTTTAATTATTCTTTTCAAAATCACCAGTTCCATTTAATCTCTCATCTGTAAATATTTATTGCACACACTGTCCATAATTGTCATATATCTAACATTGTTATTTCTCCTAAACTGTAAAAAAAAAAAAAAAAAAAAAAAAAAAAAATCATTGAAGGAGTTCTGCAGGTAGTAAAACTCTTCCCTGCCCTGGGCTTGGGAGTTACACCTAACCATAAGCCAAAAGCGGGTTCCCAGAGTGGGTGCTTACTTACTTACTTATTATATATATTTTTTCCCTTTTTTACACAAATTTTAACATAGAAAAATAAACAAAAATTATTTTTAAAAAAATTATTAATGTAGTAGTTTTATATTTACACCAACCAAAAAATTACAGAATAATGCTCAAAGTATGTACTTTTAAGAAAAAAAATTTCTTTAAAATCGAAGACGCGCTTTTTGAGTTATAAAAAAAAAGAATGCTAGGAACTTGAAAAAGTATTCGTAATTTTCCCTGTTTGTATCTGCAGAAATACTTTGCTATCAATGTATTGGTCGATTCGTGACATTTCCACTCGGGCAGTATGAGCGGCGCGCCAATAAAAGAGAATGTTTCCATACATACCACTTCCCGATAGGTTTGTTCCGTGTTTGTAAAAATTCTGTTATTTTGGCGTACTGCATCCTTCTCGCGTAATAATATCAAGTTGATGGTCTAGTCGATTATGCAGGTGAAGCTGAATAGGGGCTATAAATATATAAGGTTATCAACTTTTCGGCAATTTCGGACGCCCTCTCAGCCTCCCGATATCATGCGTTATCATTCCTTGAATCCCCCTCCTCCTAATTTTGTACTGTTATCAGTGTCTAAAAATTGTTTTTATTTTTACATTTCTTTTCCTTTTTCTTTTTATACGTTTGCAA
Source organism: Maratus speciosus (assembly GCA_963932465.1). NCBI lineage: Eukaryota > Metazoa > Arthropoda > Arachnida > Araneae > Salticidae > Maratus > Maratus speciosus. Next base: position 139,612,243 of record OZ010787.1, on the reverse strand, counting down.
TGATATACAGATATGGTTGTACATTTTTTATTCGCATATTTTACTGATTTGAATGAAGAGAAAAAATCCTATAATATCACTGTTATATAAGAAATAACTTTATATCAAATATCATTTTAAAGAAATATCATTTAAGAGTTTTTAATAATGGCTCTTTGTTGCATAATGCACTGAACAGTAATATTTTCTTCTTTCACTTCGCGCTTGCACGGTGCTAAAAAGAACTTCTTGTAAACAAAACAAGTGGACAACATTCTTCCCCATCTTTTACTAGCAAAAATAACTAGTACCGTTTCGAATCTGGTTTGTCTAACAACGAATTACATATGCATATGTCAGGAGAATATTAATGGTGAACGTTGAGTTATTCAATATTTTGGAATGAAATGTTTTATAATCATTCAATGGTTTTAATAATAACTTTGTATTTTCATAAAAAGAAGAAAACAGACTAAAAAATTTTAAGATAACAAATGTAACGGAAAATATACAAAAAAAGTTAATTTTCGTTTGATCACAAATGATGACGATATCAAATGACAAACCCCCTCCCACTACAAATACCTTCCGATGTCAAGTGCCAGACCCCTCCACACACACTCCCCCCTAAAGTGATAAGTTATACATGTACACTGTACATTGTACAACCCAATAGCCTTCTTCTATGTGAAAATCATGGTAGGTAAATGTTACGATTTTGTTTGTTAGTTCTTGATATTATTACGCGAGAAGGATGCACAGTACTCCAAAATAAATGAATATTCACAAACACTAAACAAACCTATAGGGAAGTGGTATGTATGAAAACATAATCTTATTTTGGTGCAATGCGCATCCTGCCCGAGTAGAAATGTCACGAATCGACCAATGCATTGATAGCAGAGTATTTCAGCAAAAGAAAACAAGGAATGTTACGAATATTTTAGCAAGTTACTAGCATTATTTTTTTATAACTCAAAAAGCGCATCTTCGATTTTAACGAATTTTTGTTTCTTAAAAGTAGATGCTTTGTGCATTATTCTGTAATTTTTTGGTTGGTGTAAATATAAAATTACTACATTAATCGATTTTTTTTAAATATTTTTGTTTATTTTTCTATGTTAAAATTTGTGTAAAAATGTGAAAAAAATATATAATGCGAACTAATATATTCTTCAATAATAGGCATTGGTTTTATTTTTTTAACTTTTGTACCTTTTGAGAAAAAGGTATTTGAAAAATTGTAGCGCCAGAGCATACACTGTTAAAAATTTTACAGCATTCTTGCAGGTCATTCGACCGTTTTTTTGAAAAAACGGTTTCATAACCATAATTTAACTATATTCTGACCATAAAATGGTCAATAATATGGTCAAAATAATGTTAAATTACGGTTGTTTTAACCGTTTTCGGAAAAAACGGTCAAATGAGCTGCCAGAATGCTGCAAAACTTTAAAAGTCCTTCCGGCCAGTGCCGGGAGTAAGAGGTAGCTTTCATATTCATTATTTTTAAAAAAACAATCTTACATTATTCAAACACACGAAGCTCAATTTAGTGGAAACCGATTATAGGAGATTCAATACTAATTTTTATCAATACTAAATCATTATGAATGAGAATTTCGCGAAATTAGTCAGCTTTATCCAAGCTGCTTTTATTTAAAGTAACTTATATTTGGTTGCCAAATTCGGCGATATCGTCAGTTCCTGCTATTTTCAGACAACATGGTGGATGAGGCTAACGAGTGAACTTGGTCGAGGCCTTAGTAATTCCTGTGCACATGCTCACTCACATCGGAATCGGTTGATATATACAAGTGCTGTCGCAGGCAAAAAATCAGATTTTTCAAAATGTCACCCACATTAGAAGTTCAAACTGCTATATCTGAGCCATTTTTTAAGATAAAGACAAAATAAAAAATGCTCCGGAATCCTTATATCATGGTCAAATACTTAAAAAAGAAATCTTTTTCAATTTCTAATTTTTTGCACCTCACTTTAAATATAAATATATATTTTAATTTAATGGCCTCCATTTTTAACAAGATGGCTGATGAAGCTGGCCAACGAACTTGGTCGAGACATTACGATATACTATCCACAAGCCTTCTTACATCGAAATAGGTTAATAAATACGCGTGTTATCACGTGACAAATATCAGATCGTTTCAAAATGTCAGCCATGCTAGAAATTCAAAGTAGTATAATTCAACCATTTTCTAAGATATATACGAAACAAAAACTGATCCGGAATCTCTGTATCAAGGTCAAACACATAGAAAAAATCTTTTTCATTTTTCAATTTTTAATAACTTATTTTAAATTATTTTTTTTTTTTAAATGGCAGCCTTTTTGAAACAAGATAGCGAATGAAGCTGGCGAACGAATTCGGTCGAGACATTGGTATGTACTGTGTACACACCAAGTTATATCCAAAACGGTTCATAAATACGCCTATTATCGCGTGACAAAAATCAGGTCGTTTCAAAATGTCAGCCACAATAGAAATTCAAACAGCTATAACTAGGCCATTTTTAGGTAGCTTTCATTACAAAAAGCTACCTATTGCAGCCGTTCGGAGGAAAGCGATTTCAAAAAATTTTGGTATATTTTCATCGATCATGACCCCCCAGACCCCGAAACCGCCCTCCGTTCAAAATTGACATATATATATATATATATATATATATATAACCACTAATTAAAGATAACCTACCACCATCAAAAACCGTAATATTATGAATTAAAGCTGTAAGTATAAAAAAAGTGCCAAATAATTTATTATAAGAATTATTATGGAAGAAAAAATAAGAAAGTGGACACCGACAAATAATGGAAAAGCTTATATATTGAATTACGTTTTCAAGCACACAGAATTCAATGATATAAGCAATATGGGTGTTTTCTGTGAGAAAAATAAGCTAAAGCTAAAAATTATTTTTCTCTGTGCCCGAACAACCATTATAATCAAGTGAATAGATTAAAAATGAAAACAGAATAGAAATAAATAATATTAAATGGAAAAATCAATAAAACCTGTTTAGGATATAAAATAGAAATAATGCACAACATATATTTCAGTATTTTATCATAAAAAGTATATTGTCATAATATTTCAGTATTTTTCAATACATCCACACACACATGGCTACCAAAATATCGTAAAGATTAAGGTGAATAAAACAGTTTAGAAATCACAGTAATTGATACCAAAGGATGCAGTTAATACATTTTGAAATACCATGATAAATGGATTTAATATAATATAAAATAAAATAAATAGAAAGTAATTACATTATTTAAAATAACTAAAATGCACTATTAAATTAATTAATTACTATTTAACAATATCGTCAAAATTTAGCTAAAAAATCCACCTGGTGTAGGAAATTATAACTGAAAAGGAGCTGCAAAAGACAAAATTTATAACTTATCGTCAAAAGACAAATTTTGGCGCTGCCATCTAGTAGTATTTTTATTATCCAAATGTCACAAGATGAACAATTGAAAGCCTTTGAATGTAAAAATTTTTTTATTAACAGCAAAACCAAACAAATCCTTATATATAGATAATTATAAACCTAATAAAAACCACACTACATGTTTTTTAAAAAACTATTGTTAATAAAATTTTAAAAAAAGCATTCAAAATATTCTATTATCTTACTCATTTAAACTACACTAAGAATTAAATAATTCTATAACATTGATAATATATTGCATATAGCTATATGCTATAAAATAAAATAAATTCAATAATAATTAATATAAATATATATTAAAAATAATATAAAAATCGTTAATAAAAACTATTATATATAAGATAATTATAAAATGAACAGGAAATAAAAAACATATGGAAGTATATAGAAGATTATCAGATACTTAAACTCCCATTACCTAAAAATCTCAAATATAGTGTGTAAATTATTTTCATACAGCCATAAAAATCCTAAAAGTATGAATGTGGGACATTCAAACACATTAAACCGATAATAAATTTTATAACACAAAGTGAAAATAGATCAATATTAAAAAGAATATAGGAATAAAAATAAAAATAATTACCCAATTTTAATACATACAGTATAACTATATTTATATTAAATATACTTATATGTATTATTAATCACTATAAAAATGGCATACTATTAGTAATTAAAATGATATTGTCCTATATATATATATATATATCCATATATATATATATATATATATATATATATATCTGACATTTGTCACACTGTAACTCTCGTATTTATGAACCGATTTGGATGTAATTCGTTGTTTATATAGTACATACTAATGTCTCGACCGAGTTCGTTGGCCAGCTTCATCCGCCATTTTGTTTCAAAATGGCGGCCATTTAAAATTTTTTTAAAAAATTAAAATTTGAAATGTGGTATCAAAAAATTGAAAATGGAAAAATATTTTTTTCTTTTGTATTTGACCTTTATACAAAGATTCCGAGCAGTTTTTGTTTCGTCTATATCTTAAAAAATGGCTGAGTTATAGCATTTTGAATTTCTAGCGAGGCTGACATTTTGAAACGTCCTGAAATTTGTCACGCGATAAAAGGCGTATTTATGAACCGATTTGGATGTAACTTCGTTTATGCATAGTACATACAAATGTCTCGACCCAGATCGTTGGCCAGCTTCATCCGCCATTTTGTTTAAAAATGGCGGCCTTTTAAATTTTTAAGAAAAATTTAAATTTGAAATGTGGTACCAAAAAATTGAAAATTGAAAAAATATTTTATCTTATGCATTTCACCTTGATAAAAAGATTCGGGAGCAGTTTTTGTTTCGTCTATATCTTAAGAAATGGCTGAGTTATAGCATTTTGAATTTCTAGCGTGGCTGACATTTTGAAACGTCCTGTTTTTTGTCACGTGATAACGGGCGTATTTATGAACCCATTTGGATGTACCTTTGGATGTGTACATAGTACATACAAATATCTCGACCGAGTTCGTTGTCCAGCTTCATCCGCCATCATGTTTCAAAATGGCGACCATTTAAAAAAGTTAAAAAAAATTAACATTTAAAATGAGATGCCAAAAATTTGGAAAATGAAAAACATTTTTTTCGTATGTGTTTGACCTTAATACAAAGATTCCGGAACAGTTTTTATTTCGTCTATATCTAAAAAAATGGCTGAGTTATAGCATTTTGAATTTCAATTGTGGCTGATATTTTAAAATGACCTGATTTTTGTCACGCGATAACAGGCATATTTATGAACCGATTTAGATATAACTTGGTCTGTACATAGTACTTACCAATGTCTCGACCGAGTTCGTTGGCCAGCATCATTCGCGATCTTGTTTCAAAAGGGTTGCCATTTAAAAAAAATAAAATTTAAAATAAGGTATTAAAAATTCGAAAATGAAAAAGATTTGGTCTTGATACAAAGATTCCGGAGCAGTTTTTGTTTCTGAAAATTTGTTCTTTTGTTTATATCTTAAAAAATGGTTGAATTATTGCACTTTGAATTTCTAGCATGGCTAACATTTTGAAACGATCTTGTATTTGTCACGCGATAACACACGTATTCGATTATTTCGATGTAAGAAGGCATGTGGATAGTATGCATCAATATCTCGAGTATTACCCTCTCAATATACCAAGTTCGCTGGCCAGCTTCATCAGCCATCTTGTTTCAAAATGGCGGCCATTCAATAAAAAAAAAATTATATTTAAAGTGAGGTGCAAAAAAATTAGAAATTGAAAAAGGTTTCTTTCTTAAGTATTTGACCTTGATATAAGGATTCAGGAGTATTTTTTGTTTGTCTTTATCTTAAAAAATGGCTCAGATATAACAATTTTAATATCTAATGTGGGTGACATTTTGAAAAATATGATTTTTTGCCTGCGACAATACTCGCATATATCAATCGATTTCGATGTGAGTGAGCAAATGCACAGCAATTACTAAGGTCTCGACCAAGTTCACTGGTTAGCCTCATCCACCATGTTGTCTTAAAATGGCAGGCACTTTAAGAAATCGCCGAATTTGGCAGCCAAATGTAAGTTACTTTAAATAAATGCAGCTTGGATAAAGCTGAATAATTTCGCGAAATTCTCATTCATAACGATTTAGTATTGATAAAAATTAGTATTGAATCTCCTATATTCGGTTTCCACTAAATTGAGCTTCGTGTGTTTGAATAATATAAGAAGGCTTTTTTAAAATAAGGAATATGAAAGCTACCTCTTCCTGCCGGCACTGGCCGGAAGGACTTTTTAGATATAGACGAAACAAAAAATGTTCCGGAATCTTTGTATCAAGGTCAAACATATAAGAATAACATATTTTTCAATTTTTAATTTTTTGGTACCACATTCCAAATTTTAAATTAAAAAAAAATTTAAATGGCCGCCATTTTGAAACAATATGGCGGATGAAGCTGGCCAACGAACTCGGTCGAGACATTGGTACGTATTATGTATACACCAAGGTACATCCAAAGCGGTTCATAAATACGCCTGTTATCGCTTGACAAAAATCAGGTCGTTTCAAAATGTCAGCCAAGCAAGAAATTCAAAGTGCTATAACTCAGCCATTTTTTAAGATATAGATGAAACACAAAATGCTCAGGAATCTTTGTATCAAGATCAAACACATAAGAAAAAAATATTTTTCAATTTTCAATTTTTTGGTACCACATTTCAAATTTTAAATTAAAAAAAAATATAAATGGCCGCCATTTTGAAACAAGATGGCGGATGAAGCTGGCCAACGAACTCGATCGAGACATTGGTATACACTATGTATACACGAAATTTCATCCAAATCGGTTCGTAAATACGAGAGTTACAGTGTGACAAAAATCAGATATATATATATATATATATACACCCAGAAAAAAGTTTTGTTGAATCAACAAAAATTTGGTTGTTCCAACAAAACTTTTCGTTTAAGTATGGGTCAATGGAAATTTTGTTTGAATCAACAAAAAAATATTGTTGATTTTTTTTTTGCAACTGCAACAAAAAAATTTTGTATCGCCAGAAAAAAAATGTTTTGTTATTTCAAGTAAAACGGTCCCCTTTGTGTTTAAATTAACAAAATTCTTTTGTTGAAATTAAAAAAAATAAATAAATGTAACAATCTATTACCTTAAGAGTACATTTTAGTTTCGGCAACAAAAACTTTTGTTTAAAGAACAATTTTTTTGTGTAATTTTAAGAATTTTCTTTGTTTTAACAACAAAAATTTTTGTTAAAGAAACAACAATATTTACTTAAAAATTATTTTTGAGAAACAATATTTCCACTTTGATGGCGCCATCTATTGAGCCGTGTTGATAGGTACGTGTGTTAGATCTTCAAACGAACATACTGTATTGCATTTGGTAATATTTCAAATGAAGACATGTCATCGACGGGATTCGATCTGTCGATCCCAAGGACAGAGGGTCTATGCTTTGACCATTCGGCCACTGAGACTCCAGGAAGGAACATTTTTAAAGACAGTTTTTTTAATTGTCTTATGCGGGTGTATTTAAAACACAATTTAATTTTTAAATGAATGATATAAATATCTTAACGAAAATTTTTAATACTAAAAAGATGTATCGATGTTTTGATATTTTTATAGCTTGTAAAATAATTTTAAAAACATTTTAACAAATTTATTTAAGTAAAATAAAAAACTTAGCTATTGATTTCCAAAAGGAATATATAATTAGAAAATGAGTTCAATTAAGTAATGAATGTTTTTTTCCTTTCTACGATTACGTTTATAATGAATAATAATTTTAAGGAACGATTTAAGCTTTTTTTTTTTTTTTTTGGATGATTCACATAATTGTATTTCTTTTTTAAAATGAATCCCCAAACTATTTTTTAAATAAATAAATATAGGCCATTTTTGATAATTTTTAACTCACAGGCTATCAAAGCCTGAGAGCTAATGTGCCCGCAGGTTCTGTATGTACGTACGTATGCATGTTGTGTACGTACGTACGTTCGTAACGTGATAACTCTTGACATAAACATCCGATTTGCTTCAATTTTTTTTCTAGATTCATTCTCATAAGGTGCTTCCCTGATTAGTTTTGGGGGTTCGTTGTTTAAGTATGAAGGGGGGTACGGGGGGCTAATATCTCCTTAAATTAGATAAATGGGTTTTTCATGCAAAATTATCATATTTTCTTCAATTTTGTTTTATTGGTTAATCTTGACAAGGCGCCTTCTGGATTAGATTAGGAGGTTTATTGTTTAAGTATAAAGGGGGGGGGGATCGGGGGGGGGGGGGGGGTAATACCCCTTAATTTAGAAAAATGTGTTTTCTTATCCGATTTGCTTCAAATTTGATATACCGGTTTATTATGATAAAGCACTTCCCAGATTAGTTTTGGGTGTTCATTGGGAGTTCATTGGGGTTCATAAAGGGGGGTACGGGGGTTAAGCCCCCCTTAATATAGATAAATGGGTTTTTCATGCAGAATTATCAGATTTGCTTCAATTTTGATATATCAGTTAATTTTGATAAGGCGCTTCCCTGATTATATTTAGTGGTTTATTTTTTACAGTATAAAGAGGGGATTTGGGGGGGGGGGGCTTAATACCCCTTAATTTAGAAAAAAGTGTTTTCCTATCCGATTTGCTTCAAATTGGGTGTACCGGTTTATTATAATAAAGCGCTTCCCTGAATAGATTTAGAAGTTCATTTTTAAGCATAAAGGGGGGGGGGGGATGGAGGGAGGTAATACATCCTTAATTTAGATAAATGGATTTTTTTATCCGATTTGCTGCAAATTTGATATACCGATTTATTCTGACAAGGCGCTTCCCTGATGAGATTTGGAGGCTCATTAGTTAAGTATAAAGATATGAATCAGAGGGGAGGGGCTAATCCCCCACTTAATTTATTTTATGAAAGGCGTTATTTCTTTTAAGTAAGAGTATAGTATACAGTTAGTTTGAATAGACTGTGAGCTCAATGCCATCAGTTTAACTGGGCACTTTTCTCTTTTATTCTGTTTATCAGTGTTAGAATTTTATATGAAATATATATATGTATATATATATATATATATATATATATATATATATATATATATTTTTAATTATTTTATTTTTCTAATGACATCTTTTATTTATCACACACGCATATATAATAGATAAGAATAAAACAAATAACAGTTTTATTTCATATTGTTATAATGATTCATTGAAGCAAAGTAAGAAAATATTATAAAACACTTTAATTTAAAAAATATTTTTAATATTCCCAAATAAACTCAAACTTCAATAAAAATGTAAAAAGAATAAATGTTCCGATTTCGGACTTATGTCGATTTTTTTTTCGATTTTCTTTAAATATTTTATAATGCCCACAATTTTCATCCGAAATGCACGGATTTCACGTCGTAATAGAAAGAATTTTTTTTTTTTCCTTTTAGACGATTTCAATCTTTTCTAAAAATTCGGATTATAAAGACAGTGTATTTTTACCAGAACTTATAAAAATCGAGAGATTTACGATTTTTTCTGTTTTTCACATATTGAATATCTCCATTACTTTTCAACTGAAATGCTAACAATTTATATGAAAATAAAGGTAATGATTTACTGTTTCAGACGATACCAATTTTTAAAAACAAATACAGATTTTAACGCAATTTTCGAAAAAAAAAAAAAAAACTCCGCAAAATCCGGTAAAATATTTTTTTTATTCCGGAAATTTTCGTTAAAAATTCGCGATTATTTTTTTCAGAAAAGGCTGCGAGCCGAAAATAATGTTCACATAAATTAATAAAATATCTCAAAAAACCGGTGATTTAAGTTTTTTTTCTGTTTTTCATGAACATTTCGGGATTCTTTGCGATTAATTTGTTTCTTGAGAAACTACCGAAAGGGAAGGAAATTTTGGAGGACTTTATAAATATGAAGTTATTTCTTTGAAGGTGCCCGGGAAACACACAGTTGAAGGCAGCGGGAACTGCGGTCTAGAAGGGCGAATCCCGGCTAGTATATAAAATCCGTTCAATAAAAAATATTTCAGAATATCTTAGTTTTTTTAATACGACAAATACTTTATTTCCTAAAAAAATGCCTTTGTCTTGTATTATTTTTTCTTATTCTTAAAATTAAGACCGCAACAAAGAATTATGTGTATACATTATTTTGATGTAATTTGCTTCCTAAATATTGTGAACAATTCAAAATCTAAATGCTCAATTTCAAATGAAAAGCAAGAAAATTAAATGGTAGAGAGGGATTTTTAAAACTACCTTGGTCCGTCCCAATTTAAAAAGTTTTAATTATCCAAAAATTATGCTAATCCTTTAATTATATAGCTATATAAGTCAAATAAACCAATTACGTGAGAGAGTTATGGTTACTACACAACCATTTTAATTTTGCAAAAACAACAAAATTTTGCTGCAATTACAAATTTAAAACACAAAATTATTGTAAAATTAAAAAAACAGAATTTGTTAAATCAAGTAAAATTGATGAAATTTTGTTAAAATTTTGTAAGAGTGTTAACAATATTTTTTTGTCCGAGCAACAAAACCGATTTTTAACTTCAACTAAAAATTTTGCTTAAAACAATCAAAATGTACCCAACAAAACATGTTTTGTAGTTTTAATCAATTCTTTTTTCTGGGTGTATATATAAATATATATATTAATGATTCCAATTCATTTCAATTCATTAATATATATATATTAATGATTACAAAATTCCATAAAAACCCAATTACTTTTAGAACCGTAACTTGTGGGTTTGGTTCTTACGTGGGATGTGTAAATAAAAAAATTTTTGAATATATTACAAAAGATTTTCGATCAGGTTATAAATGAATATTCTTCGATAGTAATAAAAAATAGCTATGAACTTTTAAAAAGTTTTAAAAAGCTGAAAAACATTACAGGATTGTATACATATGATTTCGAGGATTTGTATAATAGCATGAATTTAGATGATTTGAAGTACAGAGTTATGGATTTTTTCAAGCAATCTAAAGAGAAGGATATCAGTATTGAAATATTCACCGATTTATTTCAATTTGTTGTTTACGAAAATTACCTGTTTGAAGGGAAACAAATATATAAACAAATAAGAGGTATTCCAATGGGGGCAGTTGTAGCTCCATCCTTGCAGATATTTATCTGTTTACATATGAAGCCGGTTTATTGTTGGAAAAAGACTTAAAGATATACAGATATATAGATGATGTTTTGGTGGTTGAGCTGAATAATAATAAAGAAATTCATCAATTTAAATGTTATCCAGATACTTTGAATTTAAAGAGTGCTTCGGATGATCGGGGCAGTGTCAACTACTTGGATGTTAATTTGGAGATTATAAACGGAATTTTAGTATATAGTATTTATGATAAAAGAAATTATTTTGATTTTGATACAATAAAAATATTAAACTTTAATAGTAACGTGCATGTTTCAATTTTTAGAAATATATATTTAAATGGTTTAAATCGTATTGCAAATTTGTGCTCAAATGTTGATAAGTTGGTTGGTGAAACTTTTAACCTTTACATAAACGCCAGTAAACAAAATTACCCAATACATTTTCTGAATGATTTAACTTTCAATTTTATCAGAAAAAAAGCTATCGAAATAAAACATTGGAATTGTTCGATGATTGTGATTTATCGATACGTGATTCCTATCGAAAATAGCTTAGCGGTGAGGATAATCACGGACTTCATTTGACGGCTTTTGAATTAGTTTGTGGTTTTCATTTTTTCCAATCTCTATTTGTTTGGTCTTGGCAAGTGAGGGGGAATGTTGTGCACGTAAAACATGTTTAACCCCGCAGTACAAGTCATAAGCCTTGGCCACTTGTCTTCATGTTTGGTTTCTTCTTAGTTGCACTTGGTTTTGTTAATTATTGTTTTAGTTACAGTTTGTTAGATGTTTTTTTCGTGTACTAAATTATATGAATTTGGATTTTTCAATATATATATATATATATATATATATATATATATATATATCAACTTTTGAACAGAGGGTGGTTTCGGGATCTGGGGGTCATGATCGATGAAAATATACCAAAATTTTTTGAAATCGCTTTCCTCCGAACGGCTGCAATAGGTAGCTTTTTGTAATGAAAGCTACCTAAAACAGTGTACTTCCCCGATTATCTCAAGGACAGTTCAAGACCAGGGGCTAAAACACTCTATATTGTATTCTCATAGTGAGCCTTATTACCACACATGTTATTTCAAACATCGGCAGCGGGGGCCATTTCGCCATGCTTATCCGGCTAGACCCTTTCAACATGATGGATACAGTGAGATGAAGCCAAATTATGTGACAATTAGAGTTGTCAAGTCGAATGTCACAAAAAGTAAGACAAGGATACAAAAAAAAAAAAAAAAAAAGCGGGGCAGTGACTATTAAATCCGGGCATTATAATGCATGAAACCCTATGAAAACGGAACCTGTCTCTTGCGGAATACTGTCTTAAATGTTAAAATTTCAGTTTCCCTGTTTTACAATTATACCTGCTCAGACAAAATCCTGTTTAAAACAAAATTTTTCTCCTCTGATATGCGACTGCGCCTAAGCAGGTTTGTTTAAGTATCATACTTTCAAAAATATTTTTTTAATAATAATTAAAGCTTGTAGCATAAATTTAGTTTGCATTTTTAAAACCAATTTTATTTCTCTTCACAAATATTTCAATAAAAACAAAGTGGGTGAAGCCTCCCATATAGTGGGTCAACCCTCCCATATGTAGAGAGCCTTGACCCATAATTTTCTCATTATTAAAATCAATCATTTTTCAATTTTTTTATATATTACACTTATGTAGCAATTTTATTTGGATAACTGATTGTATACTGAATAAAATGATGTATAAAACTTCATTCTACGTTCAATATTAAAAAAAATAATAATAAAAAATAAAAAAAAAAATCGTAAAAAGGGGTCAACTCTCCCTAGTCTCCCATATCTGTTATTATACTTTAAGTTTTATTTTACTCTGATATTGGGTCTAATAAGTATTCCAATAAACAGTTTGGGGACAGTACACTTTTAACGGTCATAAAACATGCAAAATTTGCCACGAGTTTAGCAATATTTAATAAAAAAGATAACCACTCTAGAAGCACAAAATATTTAGAGTATATTTAGGTGATATTTAAATAGCTGAATTTTTTTTCGGATATATTTTAATTTAAAAAAATTCAAGGGGTCAATTTCAAAGTACTCTTTAAAATTTTTACAGTGGATAACATTTCAGTACGCGCACGATATATCATGCTAATTTCATTGTATTTGACTAAAATGTATCTTAAATGAAGGATAACACTCTTGTATATATTTTGAACTAGAATATTTGCAATCGGTTAATTAGATAAGGGGTAATTAATATTTAATTAGAAAAATCAGAAAATCTATGAATTTTTACATGCATTCAATCGCATAATTTTTTTCATACTGAACACAGCTTTATAAACCTAGTTCATTTTCATGATAATATAAATATTTATCTAGGGCAAAAATTTGAAAGCTCTACTTCAAATACTTTTGGAAATACCATGTGCGCAAGAGTAAAAAATGCCATTTTGAGAAAAAGCCGTTTAAAGATTAAATTGTATTTTTTAAATGTAAAGTATATAATAAAGGAAACAAAACTACTAATTATGTAACGTATTCTGTATTAAAAATAAAATAAGATGCTGGTTTAAAATGATAAATATAAAATTATTTGTAAAATGCTCCAGAATATAGGAACATGATTAAAAAATAAATAGATGTAATTTGTAAAAATGTGGCATTTACTATTGCAAAAAAATAATTTTAAACATATAACTTAAATTTTTGTTTAGCTTTGACTGTAAAGTGAATTAAATGTGCACGTTTTATAAAACTAAATTATTTAATATAAAATATAGGCTATTTTATAGAGATTCTCGTATTTCGATATCTGATTCACATACTTTGCTGCACAAAAATCCGGATGTTTACTAAAAAACAATGCATTAATATCAATAAATCCGTATTATAAACTGTCAGTTGAAACAAAAATCACTATGAAATTGACTACTTTTTAGTTATCTATAAGATGAATTAGCACCTTAGCAGTGTTGGGTATGAACGCGTTCATTGAACGAAAACTCACGAACTTAGTTCACATTCTGTGAACTTTGAGTTGAACTTGACTCACTTTTTGATAAACGAACGTGAACTGAACGAAAGCTCAAAAAATCCGTGAGTTTGAACGAAATTTACAACTCAAACTCAATTTTTTTCATAACTTATTTTTTAAATTTTCTAGCCATTAAGAACACGGTTTTCCCATTCAAATGCTATTTAGAGGTCTAAACGAACTCGGGACGGGTCGAGTTTGATCATCAGTTTTTCTGGGTCGTGCCCCGGCCTTGCTTTCTCTGGAGGCTCGGGTCGGGCCGAGCCGGATTTATTTCTGAGCCTGTGCTTTATTCTTCCTAGAAGTCTGCACCGACAGAAATTTTCTGGTCTGGTCGCCCCTGCTTGTATGAAAATTATTGCCCCTTCTCAGTCTGACTCGTGCAAAAATCTGTAAGGAACAACCTACCTTGGGTCAACAATTTTTTCCGAAAATGCATATATTTTTAAATTACCATTAATCTACACTTAAAATTGTCTTTAAAGTATAGTAGTACATATACATTTCAAGGGGGGGGGGGGATACAGTACTGTAAAATCTGTTATAAGAATCTGTGCATGACAAGACTTTGTCCCCTATTTTGGAATTTCTGAAAATTTTTTGCAGATCTACACCGATCATGACCCCTAGAACCCAAAACCACCCTCAGTAAAAAAAACTATATACATAAATCTAACTTTCTTCTGGACACGATGACTTCCATAATTCTGCACAAATCTCTTTGAAACTAATACAAAAATCAAGGGGCATAAAATCTCGGTCAGTTCGTTAATGGGCAAAATCGGACCAAGGAGATGGAAATAGGGTGGGGTTTTGTGAAAACCGAAAAAACCCCATAACTTCTTAATGTTTGTAGATATCAAATCAGTTTAAAGTTTTTATTACTTCTGAAAATTGGGCCAAAAATTTATGCATCACAGATTTTTGATAAAATTAAAAATGGGCTCAAGGGGCGCAAAAAATAGGGTTTTAGGGAGAAAAAAATTCATAACTTCGCCAATCCTTAAAATATAAAATCCAATTAAATTTATTATAAATCTTCTTAATGTTATCTACAACTTTTATATTGACAAGTTTTCATAGAACCAATTCGCACCGCAAAAAAAAATTAAAAATGAAAACAAAAAGGGGGAGTTGAAGAAGAAATAATCCATAATTTCGTCAATTCACAAAATATAAAATTCGCATGCATTTATTATATATCTTCTTAATATTGTCTAAAACATTTATATTGACAAGTTCTTGATAGGACCAATTCTTACAGCAAAAACAAATTAAAAATACATAGCGGTTGAAGAAAAAAAATCATCGTATTAATTCTGTGTTCAAATCCAAACTGCTTGTTTTTTGACTCGTTTTTAAATTCTTTTTTGCTCTCAAACGCATCCAATTTGTTGATTCTCTTATTCAGAAACTAATATATAATGTACCGTAATGAACGATTTTTTGATAGAGGCAGAACGTATTTCAAAAAATGATGTCAAAGTGTGCATTTTGAACCGAATTTCCCGAAACACTGTAAAAAAAAATGGTAACTTTCCATGTAAAATCCAGGAACGTTTCGCCTTTTATCAGGTTTTCAGAATAATTTAGCTCTTTCCTGTGAAATTCTGGTTTTCTTATCTGAAACGTTCCTGAACAAAAGTTGGAAACAGCAAAACGCTGCGGCCGCCATTTTTTTTTTCCCTATAATCCGTTGCTCGCGCGCGAGTGTCGAAAACGAATTCCTTAAATGAATGTAAAAAAATCAATATGGAATGCAAATAAATCAATAGACGACATAATCCTTTACGTCTCTATTGTCAAGATAATTCAGATGAAAATACAATACCTCTGTGACATCACTAAGAGATTATCTCTCGTACTTGTCTGTGAAATCTTTAACGAGCAGACTGTGTAAAAAAAAATACACCTATTATTTCGATCTGCATTTTAGAGTTCTTATCTCTAATTATTCTTGTGAAAGGATTTCTTCAAATGGGCCTTAGATTTTCAGAAATTAGATGCCGAGTTTTAGCATACGTTTCAAATACCCATTCGTTTGCAGCTCTCAACGTGTCTTTCGTGGTGTGGACGCAGAAAGCTTGCACGCCACCCGTACGGCCCGGGTTCGATGCTACCTCTTGACTTTTTTTTTTCTTTTTTAATTAATTTTATATTTTAACACTTTATTACAATTTGATTTAAGTTTGACATATATTTGACACTTTGAATTGCTGCAAATTTGATTTTTTTTTTTTTTTCGGAAAAAATATACAATTACGTTTAGGTTTTTTTTTCATGAAAATTTATATGTATTTTATCTAACTTGTAAACTAACATAATCACTGACGAAAATCCAAAATATTTTATGTCTAGATTTTTTTTCTAATTATTATTTACATTTATATATTTTTATATTTTAAGCAAAGTTCAGAAACAATATATCACATATATATTTACTTTATTGAATTTTAACTGAAAATTCATTTTTTCGTGTAAATTATAAATAATAATTTTGATGTCAATTTCAAAATATTTTTTCATTCTAACAAATAATGATAATAATGTGAAAATTGTCAACTGGAAATGTAAAAATCGTCTGCGGATCCCGCATGCTGTGAAATGTCAGTAATGTCATAATGAAGGGAACGAACATCCAGAGTGAATTATGTCAGCCAGGTATCGGTCCGGATAGCCTAACAGGTAAGGCCTTGGCACGGCACGCCAAGTATCCAGGTTCGATCCCTGGTCTGGACATTTTTCGCTCTTGTGCTACTCCAGCCTTGAATATGTCAGTAATGTTTTGCTGTCAACAGAAATATTCCTGGTATTTCGCAGGAAACTTACTGGCATTTCTGTAGAAAGTTTTTAACATATACAGTAAAGTACCAGTTATTTTCAAGAAATGTTTCTTGGAAATAATGGGCAACTCAGCTGCCCATTTTTTCCCAGGAACGTTGCGGAATTTTTTTTACAGTGAACGATTGTGTTAGAAACGAAAAATATTGTCTACTGAGAAAATAATTGTTTATAAATCAAGTTTTAATTAATTGAACGAAAAATAAAAACACAGGACGCTTTTAAATCTCTTCAAATAATCGCGTCAGCAAGTTTCATATTTTTTCTATTAAAAATGAATCTGAAAATTTGCCTGAAAATTTTAAGTTGTTGAGCATGGAAAAGTATTTTTTTTTTTTTTTTTTTTTTTTTTTTGTAATACCGCCTTAGCATGATTCTGATAAAACCAGCTCTTATATAAAAATGAAATCAAAACTCGTCAAAAGCGACCAGATAAAATTGTTAAAGTGAGTTTATCTCTAATCATGATTTAGTTTTTGTTGGTGTAATTAGTATACTTAACTTCGAAATCTACCTCCGCCTGTAGGCCGGGCCGGCAGGGATTTTTTCTTTTTCTACATAGTCGTGCCAGGACGAAATTGGTCTTAATCGTTCTCAGAATGTATAGGGCAGGCATTATGTTTTGTAAAAGTATTAAGAGCGATAATGAATTTCTGTTAACAGTGCTTTTGGAAAAGTTACATGGTACCTTAAGATGGTCCTCAAATTCACTGCTCAACAATGCGAAACTTTCCGATATATTTTCTGCCTCATTTTTAACTGTAAAGGCATATATTGAAAGGCCTGACATTGAAGGGATTTGGAATCGAATAGCGCTTTTCTTTTTTGATAAATTTCTTAGAGATATAAGAGATTCTTGTCACGAGACTTTATGTTTTTAGCCTCTCCCGTGCTGCCGCTTCCGAAAATTCGATTCAAAACGCTAACTTCGGCAGTATTTTCTCAAAGATATATTGCGTTTTTATTAAAAATAAATAAAAATAAATAAAAAATTATTCATTTACATAGTTTCTGAATAAGAATACCTGCCAATCTTACGTTTTTCCGAAAAGAAATTAATTCAGAAATGTGTCAGAATGTAGCTCCTTTGTATTTGAGAAAAGCCTTAAATGACAGAGAAATATTTTTATAAATCTACTTGTCATTATGTAGCTTCAAAAGTTACCATGTTTTTAACCCTTTATTCTAAACTACATTAATTTTTTAATAAATTATTGTTTGAATTTCGAAACGTCTAAGACCGTAAGTAATCATTAATGTTACAATTGTACGTTTTCTGTTTTGCGAACACATAGTAATCTAAAATATACTTTAAAATGTCCCCTCCCCCCATAAATACGCATGTAGTATATTCATTAAAATAATATTAATTATTAATTGTATGTCGAGAAAAAATGAATTTTTTGTAGAAATTGAGCCGGGCCTGTTTTCACTGATTTTTGTCCGGGCCGGCCGAGCCAAGAACTGTAAAAATGTAAACGGGACGGCCGGACTCGGGTCGAACTTTTAATCTTTACACCGGGCCGGCCAAGATAGCTTTCGTTCGGATCAGGCCCGGGCATGGAAATTGCGGCCCGTGCAGACCTCTAAGTTACTTTTAAGAGACTAAAAAAATCGAAATTAAAAGGATGAAACGAGCAAAAAACGTTCTAAAATCGTTCTAAATGCGATTTCTATGGAATTGTTAAGGACAGAAATTTGAAATGTAAGCTAAAAAGTTCGAAAACATGCGATGCACGCGCAGAATAGTCTTTTTTTTTTTTTTTTTTTTTTTTTGACAAAAAAATTCTGAATTGCGAATTTTGTGATGCTAAAGGACATAGAAATTAAAAATTTCTAATGGGGGTTACTTTTAAGATAAAAATGCTCTCTACGAATGATTTCTAAAAAATTCAAAATTTAAAAGCGTGAAATGAGTAGAAAATGTTCTAAAGACTTTTTAAATTACGGTTTTTATATGAAATCGTTAAGAGTAGAAACTTGAAATTTTACATGGCTACTACATTTATGATGCAATTGCATGCACAGAACAGTTTTTAAAACAATTCAAAGGAGCGCAGGAGAAAAAACGTTCTAAACTTACCATTTCCGTGATACTGAACTGACGAAAAACTCGAAATTTGGCATATGCCGGGTACTTTTAAGGGTGTTCTCAAATCCAAAAGGTAACTTTCTGACATAAGTTTTAATTTATTTTTGTTCGAAAATGCATGAAACGAGCTGGTGGTGTTATTCCGAAACTATGTCATTGAGCTGTTTTTTTCATTTTTTTGCAAACGGAATAGATCTTTCAGAAAAGAGTGTCAAAGTGGGCGTTTTGATCCGAATTTCCGCGCGAAGGAAGAAAGAGCACTCAAAAGCGGGCGAAAAACGTGTTTGTCACGTGATCGAATTCGCTTATAACTCAATAGGTAATGGATGAATCCAAAAATGGAAAAAACTGTTCCATTCCAAATCGCTTCCATGGCCAGGGTTTCCAATTTTATATCTTTCCGTTAAAAAATGAATATGTAAGTATGTCAAAAAGTTTGCGCTTATTGAGCAGAGCAGTTAACAACAGCCTTAAGATACAAATGTTCTCTAAAAATGGTTTCTAAAAAAAAAAAAAATCTAAATTAAAATGATGAAGTGAGCAGAAAACGTTTTAAAAACGTTCTAAATTACGATTTCTATGAAATTTTACATAAAATTTATTAATTAACTAATTTTACATTAATTTCAAATGCAAAAATATTACTTGGCATATTTCAAGAACTACGCGTGCAAAGCCAAGGGTTTTGCTAGTTAATGATAACTAAAGATGCATCGCATTTATAGGGGAGGGGAACGTTTCTTAATTATTTTACAACTGATTGAAATTAGCCGTTTTTGCTGGTAAATTTATTGCGTCATAGACATTGAGATTGTCAAGCGGATAAAATGTAAAATTTCAGAATACCCAGGAGTAAATCATTTCATGACAAAATTCGATCAAAGTTTAATAACCACCTTTTAAATTAAACCTGTTTGTAGCTGAATCTGATTCAATTAAAGGAAGTGGCGTTGGTTCAAAGAAACTACTATAAACGTTATGTCCTTAAATCTATAAAAATGACTGATTCGATTATGCAGCGATTCGAATAAGAGGCGGATTTCCCTACTTTTTCCTTGTAGGGGCCCGTGAAACCTGTCACCGGTCCTGGGTTCTTGTGTTTCTATGGTCATTTCCCGCCAAAAATTATTATCTTCTTGTAACCCATCTCCGCTACAGTTACAACAATGCTGAAATGCTGCGTAACTGACCTTCGCTGTTCGACCTCCTGTCTAGTAAAATTACAAGTCATTCCTGCGTTTTCTCAGGATTTTATTGCATCTCCATTCTAAAGTTAAATTCGGTCTGAATGAATAACCGGCGTCCGCTCACGCTCGTTAGCCGATTTTTTTTTTCTCCCCAGCATTCTTCTTTTTCTTTCCCATCCCCTGGAATTTCTCAGAAGGGAGGTATCCGGGAACCACGTAGTCTGTTTCGTTTCGTTTGCATCTCTCCTTTTTTCTTTTTGCTATTTTGCTAGTACAGTTTTTGATTATTTTTCAATGTTTTATAAAAA
This sequence comes from Maratus speciosus, assembly GCA_963932465.1. Taxonomy (NCBI): domain Eukaryota; kingdom Metazoa; phylum Arthropoda; class Arachnida; order Araneae; family Salticidae; genus Maratus; species Maratus speciosus. Next base: position 139,591,691 of record OZ010787.1, on the reverse strand, counting down.
GTTTTAAACTGTTCAAGAAACTTTAAAAACGTTATGATAGACAGTACATATACATTTAACGTCTGAATTTAAAAACCATTAAAACACCAAATAAAATAAACTAAGACAAAATTGAGCACAGTTAAAAAATAAAATTTATAGAGAATATACTTAAAAACAATTAAAAATACAATATGTAAACGTTTCTCTAAGCGATGATGCCTTGCGTGTCACTTGGCGAAACGTTTACATAGTGTATTTTTAATTGTTTTTAAGTATATTCTCTATAAATTTTATTTTTTAACGTTATGATAATTTGCAATAGGATTATAGTAGTGATGAAGCCAGTTAATCAGAAGAATGCAATAATTTAGTTCTAAACGAAGATGATGAAACTGATAATGAAGAATCGGAAAATGAAGAAATATTAATCAACAGGGGAAATGTATTCAAATTGAATATTTAATTTGAATAAATTATTTATTATTTACTTCATATATACGAAGTTCATACTCAAAGAGTTATAAGAGTGCTCCACCTGAAATAAGTCAGTATATCAGGGCCGAAATTAGCCTTTTTTGCACCCTGGGTAAACATAGATTTTGCCCCCCCCCCCCACCACCACCTCCCCCCCCCCCCCGCCTCCGCAAAGTAAATTTACAAAGAGAATTTTACAAAGTTTCTAATAATAACTCATTTTAAAATTTAAAATATGTAATCAAAAAATGCGGAATACTGAATTATGCAATCAACTTTTTAAAATATTGATTCATTAAAACCTCTAAAACGAAATCCAAAGGAACTATACAGGAAGAATATAAGAAAGAAAGAATACCAAAGAATTATACAGGTTTCTGCCTTAGCAGGTATGATTGTTGGTATTCTTTCTGTAGTGAACATCTTTTTTTTTTTTTTTTTTTTTTCATTTAAGATGTTCTCAAATCTAAAAGGGCAACTTTCTGGCATAAGTTTTAATTTATTTTTGTTCGAAAATGCATGAAACTAACTGGTGTTGTTATTTAGAAGTAATTGATCTGTTTTTTCCATTTTTTTGCAAACGCAATAGATCTTTCCGAAAATCGTGTCAAAGTGGGCGCTTTGAACCGAATTTCCGCTCTCAAGAGAGGGCGAAAAACGTGTTTGTCACGTGATCGAAATAGCTTATAACTCAGTAGGTAATTGATTGATCAAAAAATGGAAAAAACAGTTACATTCCAAATCGCATGGTCAGGCTTTCTAATTTTATACCTTTCCGTTAAAAAAAATGAATTTGTAAATGTGTCAAAACGTTTTGCGCGTGTTCAGTAGAGTAGTTAAGAACAGCCTTAAGATAGAATTTCGTTATAGACAGATTTCACTTTCACAGACTTTAAGGTAGTTGTAGTAATTACTAATAAGGCGTTTAAAGTCACGATGTTTTAGAACTTTGTGTTTTAGAAAAACACAAAGAATTACATTGTCTTAAGAGCCTACACTAGTCACGCGACGATACTCGCAAGCTAATGTTAAACCTATGGAAGTGTTTTTGTTTTGTTTTGTTTTGTTTTTTCAAATTTCATGCTTGCATTTTAATGTTTTTAAATGATTTATTCTGTTTGGGATAGCTGAGGGTGATCTCTAACCGGGTTAATGTTTACTTTTTCGATTTTGGTTGCAGCCTTTTTTTATAAAGTTACTTTCACTTTCGGAACCGGATCCGAAAGTGGAAATAGAATCATTAAAAAAAAAAAAAACTGCAACCAAAATCGGAAACGAACAAACTAACAATGCTAATGACAATGCCTAAGCTATCCTAAGGAAAAAAAAATCATTTAAAAATATTAAAATGTGAGCGAGAATTTTAAAACGACGCTTCCATAGATATTTAACATTAGTTTGCGAGTTTCTTCGTGTAGGTAGTGTAGGTTCTTAAGAACTCTAAAACCAACCTTCATTTGTCACCTCATTCGTTTTCCGTTCTGGCGCCTGCCCCTCCCCCCCCACCCCCCCACCCCTACCTTCGGCCCTGCCGTTTATTTTCATTTGTTTCATTATTTTCATTTTCATATATTTTCATTTGGTACATACATTTTCATTTGAAAAAAAGGACTGAATTGTAAAATCTGTAAAGTTGCGCACACAAAAACGAAACAACGAAAAAAATAAATAAATAAGAAATGAAAAGTAGCTACTCCTTTACGTTAATAATTTCGGAGAAAGGGTTATTTTATCTCAACTTTTTATTATCTCTATAGATATGCTAAGAAAAAATATTAGAATGAAATATTGATATGTGTTATTAATAATATTACCTGAAATATACAATTGAATATTTATTTAAATTACATAAATGACTGATGTAACATGTATTTTTTTCAACTTCAGTTGACTTCTTGTGTCGGAGCACTATCAAAACCAACCTGACAGCGGTGCTGTCCTTCCAAAAAATATATAACTATCACGATTTGAAATTTATAACTGAAAATATGTTCTAATTCGTTGTATTAATTATATCTTTACAAATTCAGTCAGTTTATATAATATTTTTTTTTTTTTTTTTTTTTTTTTTTATCATTTTAACATATTTTGAAAAAAAAAGTTATTAAAACATTTATTTAAATGTTAACCGAATATATACTTAAAATAAATACGTACTAATTGCTATAACATCTAAATTTTCCCATTCAAGCAATAATCCCCCTCATTTTCTCCATTTTCGATTTTCTAGTAACACCCGTAATTTTCCTCTGTTTTTTTCGGCCAAACGGGAACGGCGGCAAATAGACCGAATGCTCCCCCTCCTAGAGGTCTGCACGGGCCGGAATTTCCAGGCCCGGCCCGAAGGAAAGTTATTTTGGCCCGGCCCGGCCCGGTGTAAAAATTGAAAGTTCGGCCTGAGCCCGGCCCGGCCCTTTACATTTTTACCGTTCTCGGCCCGGTCCATACAAAAATCAGTGAAAACAGGCCCAGCCCGGACCGACTAAATTTCTACAAAAAATTCCGTTTTTTCTCGACATACAATTAAGATTCTTTTAATGAATACTACATGCATATTTATGGGAACATTTTACACTATATTTCAAATTACTATGTGTTCGCAAAATAGAAAACACACAATAGTAAACGTTAACGATTACTTACAGTGTTTTAGTCAACGTCTCTACAGACGTTTCAAAATTTAAATAAGGGTTCATTAAAAGATTATTGTAGTTTAGAATAAAGGGTTAAAAAACATGATAACTTTTAAAGCTTATAATAAAAGGTAGATTTGTGAAAATATTTCTGTCATTTTTAAGGCTTTTCTCAAATCAAAAGGGGCTGCATTTTGATACATTTATGAATTCATTTCTTTTCGGAAACGCATGAGATTGGTAGGTATTCTTATTCAGAAACCATGTAAATGCCGTTTTTTTCTTAGATAAAAGTAATATATCTTTCAGAAAATACTGCCAAAGTTAGCTTTTTAATCGAATTTCCGGAAGTGATAGCACAGGAAAGAAGAAACCGTACAGTCACGTGACAAGAGTCTCTGTTATCTCTGTACGTAATTTATGAAAAATGGAAACGCTATTCGATCCCAAATGCCTTCAATACTCAGGCCTGTCAATTTTATGCCTTTATAGTTAAAAATGAGTCAGAAAATGTGTCTGAGAGTTTCGCATTGTTGAGCAGTAAATATGAGAACAACCTTAAGGTACATTTCCAAAGATACTGTTAACAGAAGTTCATTATCGCCATTAATACTTTTACAAAACATAATGCCTGTCCTACACATCCTGAGAACGATTAAGACCAGTTCTGTCCCGGCACAAGTCTGCCGAAAAAATTAAACCCGGGATCAGGCATCATGTAACTGTACGATGCCGATCTCTACGATGGACATGCTACATTTCTGTACTGATGTTGTTAAACTCGCATCGGCTCGTAACGCACATTTATACTTCTCAAAAAAGTAATATTCATTGGAAATGACCTCGTATTTTATCTGCTCCTCTCAAATTCTTATATCGGGCCGGTAGGCCCGATTAATTTTTTTTATCGGCAAGGCCTGGCCCTGCAGGCCCGATCAATTTTTTTGCCGGCCCGGCCCGGCCCGTTGAAAAAATTATCCTAATTCTGCCGGCCGTGCAGACCTCTACCCCCCCCCCCCCCCGACTACGTTCTAAAAAAAGACGCGACTACTCTCGGGTTAATATTCAAATATAGTAAAATCTCTGAATAGTAGAGACCTCGGGATCATTGAATAGAGTCTTGCATCGCGTCAGGTTGTACAAAAATTCCTGTTTTCAGGTCTTAATGAATGATTCTAATATTCTTTTTGCGGGTTGGGTTCAGCCTAGAATAATTCTTGCGAGTCATAGTTAGATCTTTTGGAAGTCGGGTTGTTTGCATTTTCACAAAAAGTTTGAGCACAACTATGTTAATGAATGCAGATGAAAATAAATATGTTTTTCAGTATGAATGAGTATATATTCAAATTACTGCATGAGAAATACAATTTATAAAAAATATGACGATAGATCATTCTTTCTTTACTGTACAGTTTAGAATAATTTTTCCCTCTCTCGGAATATAAAAAAATATTGCCAACATTTAATTTTTGAAATACACAAAAACACATGTATGATACTTGTGATAGTTTATGCATACATAAAGATAAAGACGTTAAATTTGTGTAGATTGGGAGGTTCCCATATTCAGCGATATAAGCGTATAAATACCTAAGTATTAGGAATTGCAAAAGTGTTCGACGACTAGATGTGTACTTTTCGGGAGTATGCATTATGAAGATCTTGTTGTATATAGATTTTTAATCTGAAAAAATATTTTGGATATTCCTTTGAAAAATCTGGTCAACCCAAACGGCAAGAGTCAAAATCCAATCCGAACCCGAAAAATGATAGTCAACACGACCCGAAACCGACCTGAAACAAAAAAGTAGAAGTGAATTTTATAAATTTGGACGATAAAGTTCTAATATATATATATATATATATATTAAAAAAACAAACAAAAAAAAACAAAACAAAAAAAAAAAAACGAGCTTTCAGTGAACTTCGCTCACTTTCACAGATGAGTTTGAGTTGAGCGAGTTCGTTTGAAAAATTTTGAGTTTGAACGTGAACTTGACTCATTTTTGAGAAATTGAGTTTGAATTTGAATTAGTTCGTTTTTTTGTGAGCGTGCCCAACACTGCACCTTAGTATATATTTCTGTCATCGTATTTTGTATAGCGATTACCATTAAACTGACTCCTTCTTCGATGCTGTTCTCAAGCACATTTTGTATATTTTTTCATTAAAAAGCTAATAAATACTAAGAAGTAGAGTACTATTATAAAATCGGGAAAGTATTGATCTAGGGGAAAAAACTGTTTTGTTTCAAATTTAAGCACTTAATAGCAAATTAAACTGAGAAAAACCATGAAAGTAATTAAATTCGATGAAAGTGGAAGTTGAAGTTAATATTTTAAAGTTTTCTTATTATTGTTTAAGGTATTTAACCAATAACAATTGCCGCATTTTAGCATATTTCCTATGTTACGATAATGTGAAAGCGCGAAAACAAAATATAAACAAGCCGCCATGACAGTTGCCGCAGAGCTGTTAATTCGGAAATGAAGGGCTAATGTCTACGTTTTTCCTAATATCTCAGTAAATAATTATCAACAATTAAAAGATTGATATCAACTTATTCAGAATACAATAACCTTTCTAATGATGTAGAAAAAAAATGATTTTTGTAAAATTTTAAAAGTGTACTGTCCCTTTAAGGAAAAATAGTCAAAATTGAATCGTATGGCTAGCCAGTTTAGGGCTCTAGGTCACTGTTTCCATATAGAAATTAGACAGATCGTTTTCCGGTCCACTATGTCTATGAACATCCAATCCTGAACCGTGTCTCAAACTTGAGACCGTTTGACTAGAAGTCCTAACTACTAAAGAGTCAGGACGTCAGTATTTGTATGTTTCAGTGTCTGGACAAATAAGACTGGAGTCATGTATGGGATAACTTGTGATTGGCAAAGGTGAAGCGTTGCCATCCGAGGCAGTTTTGGAATTCTCTACCGAAAGGTTAACTGTTATTTTCGCGATAGTTGAAAAAAGGTCTCCCTTTCAAAGACGGTCATTATCACTAGAAAAATTTAAAACATTTGTATAACAAAGGAAATCTGATAGATCAGTTAATGCGACCTAAAAAAAAAACAGTAAAAACCATGTACATTTTTTTAGGGGAAAAATCCAAGTTTTCTTTCACAGAAATTGTCTTGGCGTGTAATTACAAATGTGTTATTAAAAAAATTCTCCATTGCTATTCACGAAAATGTAATTTTACTACAAATGATAAAACGCGTCATTTGCGTTTGCCGTTTGTTTGAAATACACGAATAAAAATACTTTAATACATTTATAGAGCCAAGATAATTTTATTGCTTAATTAAAAATAAATTGCAAGTTTTTACATACGTGCAAATAGACAACTGTATCGAAAAATGAAGACCATACGATATATTAACCAGAAATCAATACAGTGCATGAACTAAAGAAAAGTTCTATTCTTTCATGAGAAATATTTTACAATATCAACTAATAGCTCACTAAATGTACAATAAATATAATTTAATACCGACTTATTATAAATAATTTCTTCGAAATACTTCAAGCACTTACAAATAGGCATTTCAATCATGTAAGAAATATAGAATTTTTGAAATAATTATTGATAAATTACCTGTAATATATTTTAAACAATTAAAGGTTTTTCAACAAACTTGTCTAAAATTTTCAACTTTCAGAAAGAAGAAAAAATTTGAACGAGCTTTGTTTGTACGGTACAACCAAAAATTGCATAATCCGTAACGATTATATGGTTCGCTGTTTTAGTTATTGGGTTTCACAGCGTTGTGAGTATTGTTCAGAGCAAGACTATTAAAGTGTCAGTTCATTTTGTGATTCTTTTGGACAAGTGCTGGTTTGTTTAGAACCCTATATTTCTAGATTCATAAACATGCAACTGAATACGAGTATAATTATGTTTTCTGAAAAACTCCCGACTAGCATAAAAAAATGCTCATATTCCAGCAACATAAATACTTGTATCATTTTCAATCACACAAATTGGTGTCCAAAAATTGTAAATACATAAAATGCAATAAACTAAATATTTCAGTAATATTATTATCATCCTGGGAACCAGGACAACAAGAAAAAAACATGTTTAATTCTAGTGCACATTTCTTTCTTTATACAATTTTTGGAGTACACGTTTTGTATGTTTCTTTTTTAAAACATACAATATTCATTCTAACTACTGAAAGGAATATCTAGGACATTCTGGAAAGGCAATAGTTAAATGCATAGCACTTCACGAAAAGAAATAGCTTGAGCCATACTACGTATACAATAATACATTTAATAAAAGTTCAAATAGAATGCAGAAATAAATACACTTAGTGAAAAGAATCAAAACAAATGAAACGAAAATGAAAGACAAATAAAAAAAAAATAAATACAAAGAAATTTTTGAAAATTCATTTATATTTCAATGTCCCTTATTTGAGTAAAAAGTTCAAAGTATAGCTTTCGTTCTGAATTTAGAACAAAATCTCCCGTCCAAACCCAAAACTCTCTCTACTTAGCCTTGTGTTTAAAAAATGACCTTCCTGTCACTGAATCAATTTTTTTTAATATTTTTCAGCTTTTAAACATATACCAGATTTTATATTTTATGCCAACTTTTATACAATTATGTCACCAAATTAAATGTTTGACAATAAATTGGAGGGGAAAAAAAAGTGGATTTATGACAGCTCATTAGCTGCGACATCTTATTATCAATAAAATGACGGTCCCATAAAAGTGTTTTTATTTTTATAGTCCCAGAAGATGCACTTTATTTTATTTATTTATTTATTTATTTTTGAAGATTAAAAAAGGATATGATATCTAAAATTAAATTTTGAATGATGTTAATATAAAATATTAAAAATAAAAATATAAACAGAAAGAACAGAAAAAAGAAATGCATCATATTTACTTTTCCTAGCAAAAAATCTAAAGGAACATAATAGTCAACAAAAAGAAATGATACAAAGAAAAAAATCATTGCTCATTTATTCTCCCCTTTTCTTATTTTCTTTAAAAATAAATATAAGAAAATGCATATATTCGGACGTACGGTAGTTTGAAAGACAGAAAGAGGGAGAAAACATCATGCATTATCGATTAATTATGGAACATTTACCAACCTAAATAAAGCTCAAAATCTATATCGAAGTGTCTTTGTCTGATTTCAAGTCGAAAATAAAATGAACAAAATTGAAGAAATATAAAATAGAAGATGATACAGGAACTACATATTTACTATTTTTATTACTACTTTTATGATCATAAGTTTACTTAAAAAATATCAAACTATTAGAATATGTAGCTAGACAAGAATGCTTATTCTTTGTATAGAAAAGTGATTACAGAATTTTTTTTTAAATACATAGATTTTTTAATTTTAAGGCTATTTACTTTACTTATTGATACTGTTACATTTCGTTGTATTTTGAAATACAGTCGACTCTCTGTTTAATGTTGCTCTACTTTACGACCATCTCTATTAAAGGACGATATTTTGTGGTCCCAGCTCCTTTAAGTAAAAAAATCTCTATTAAAAGACAAAGTTGTTTCTGTCTAACAATGATTTTCACTTAGTTTTTTTTTTTCCCGATCCCTTTAAACATATTAAACGAGGGAACTTCCTCTGATAGAAAAACAAATTTTCTTGCAATTCAGATGAGAACAAATAAAGGAGAAGGGTGTAATGAACATTACCCATGTGATGAAGACGCTTTAACAACCGACTGCAGAAATTTAAATCAAATTTATGAAGACATCGCAAATGAAAATGCAACTTTAGATGAAAAGATGGTGATGAAGCTGATGATACAGAAAGCGAGACAAAGCCTCCTTTCTCAGGTGTGAATTCTGGACTGGATATTCTTCGCCAGTACATTTATCATCAAATATGGAAGATGACTCATTCGACCTTCTTGAAAAGCTTGAAGCAAGGGTACTTAAAATTAGACCACTATTGAAACAATATGCTCTTTTTGATTTTTTAAAAATTTCATTTGTTTAATTAAATGTATTATAAATATTTTTATTTTACTTTAAGTAATATTGTATACTGTAATGTTCTTGTATACAATATGATTAATGCAATTTGCATTTTTGTATGAAATAAAACATAAAATAAATTTAAATAAATAAATAAAACATTTCTAAGCATGCCAATATATTGAGAAATGTATTGATTGTCCAAAGCCTGTAAACTGTGAAGGGAAATTTTTTTCAAATATTATTTTTCCACAAATTCTTTTTAAGGACGATCTCTACTTAAGGACGATTTTTCGAGGTTTTTTGAAAGTCGTTAAACAGAGAGCCAGGTAGTAGTATGGGAGACTGGGGAGAATTGACCCATTTTTTACAAAATTATTTTTTATTTTTTACATATTGAACCTAGAATAAGTTTTATAGATCATTTTATTCGTTATACAATCAGTTATCAAAATAAAATTCCGACATGAGAATAATATATAAGAAACTTGAAAAATGATTGATTTTAATCATAAGAAAATAATGGGTCCCACATATGGGAGGCTTGACCCACTTTAATTTTATACTGAAATATTTGTTCAGGGAAATAAAATCAGTTTTTAAAAAGTCCTTCCGGCCAGTGCCGGGAGGAAGAGGTAGCTTTCATAATCCTTATTTAAAAAAAGCCAACTTATATCATGCAATCACACGAAGCTCAATTTAGTGGAAACCGAATATAGGAGATTCAATACTAATTTTTATCAATATAATGAATGAGAATTTCGCGAAATTAGTCAGCTTTATCCAAGCTGCTTTTCATTAAAGTAACTTATATTTGGCTGCCAAATTCGGCAATTTCTTAAAGTGCCTGTCATTTTAAGACAACATGGTGGATGAGGCTAAGCAGTGAACTTGGTCGAGACCTTAGTAATTGCTGTGCACATGCTCACTCACATCGGAATCGGTTAATATATAGGAGTGCTGTCGCATGCAAAAAATCAGATTTTTCAAAATGTCACCCACAATAGAAATTGAAACTGCTATATCTGAGCCATTTTTTAAGGTAAAGACAAACAAAAAATGTTCCTGAATCCTTATATCAAGATCAAATACTTAAGAAAGAAACCTTTTTCAATTTCTAATTTTTTTGCACCTCACTTTAAATATATATATATTTTTTAATTTAATGGCCGCCATTTTGAAACAAGATGGCTGATGAATCTGGCCAGCGAACTTCGTCGAGGTGTTGATGTATACTATCCACATGCCTTCTTACATCGAAATAGGCGAATACGAGTGTTATCGCGTTACAAATACAAGATCGTTTCAAAATGTTAGCCCTGCTAGAAATTCAAAGTGCTATAAATCAACCATTTTTTAAGATATCAACAAAAGAACAAATTTTCTGAAACAAAAACTGCTCCGGAATCTTTGTATCAAGGCCAAACACATAAAAAAAATCTTCTTCATTTTCCAATTTTTTAATACCTCATTTTGAATTTTAAATTTAATTTTTTTTTTTAAATGGCAACCCTTTTGAAACAAGATGGTGAATGAAGCTGGCCAACGAACTCGGTCGAGACATTGGTATGTACTATGTACAGACCAAGTTACATCTAAATAGGTTCATAAATACGCCTGTTATCGCGTGACAAAAATCAGGTCGTTTTAAAATGTCAGCCACAAGAGAAATTCAAAATGCTATTACTCAGCCATTTTTTTTTAGATATAGACGAAAGAAAAACTGTTCCGGAATCTTTGTATTAAGGTCAAACACATACAAAAAAAATCTTTTTCATTTTCCAATTTTTTGGTATCTCATTTAAATTTTTTTATTTTTTTATTTTTTTAAATGGCCGCCATTTTGAAACAAGATGGCGGATGAAGCTGGCCAACGAACTCGGTCGAGATATTTGTATGTACTATGTACACACCAAGGTACATCCAAGTCGGTTCATAAATACGCCTGTTATTACGTGAGAAAAATCAGGACGTTTCAAAATGTCAGCCACGCTAGAAATTCAAAATGCTATAACTCAGCCATTTCTTAAGATATAGACGAAACAAAAATTGCTCCCGAATCTTTTTATCAAGGTAAAATACATAAGAAGAAAATATTTTTCCATTTTTAATTTTTTGGTACCACATTTCAAGTTTTAAATTTTTTTTAAAATTTTAAATGGCCGCCATTTTGAAACAAAACGACGGATGAAGCTGGCCAACGAACTCGGTCGAGACATTGGTATGTACTATGTACACACCGAATTACATCGAAATCGGTTCATAATTACGGGAGTTACAGTGTGACATAGGTCAGATATATATATATATATATATATATATATATATATAAATTTTGAACGGAGGGTGGTTTCGGGGTCTGGGGGTCATGATCGATGAAAATATACCAAAATTTTTTGAAATCGCTTCCCTCCGAACGGCTGCAATAGGTAGCTTTTTTGTAAAGAAAGCTACCTAAAAGGCAGAATAACTTTATGCTACATGGTTTAATTATTAAAAACTATTTAATAAAATGTGATATGTAAACAAACCTGCTAAGACGGAATACAAAACATAGAAGGAAAATCCATTTTAAACACCCAACTTATTGTGACACTCGACCGGGCAACACTAGCTGCCATGTAGTTTGGCTTCATGTCGGTGAAATTTGCCTACACACCTTCCTAAAGTTTTTATCAATACAGAGGCAAGTATTCTTTTGCGGAGGCGTGAACACTTAACAATTCTTAAGGCTGCAGCTTTCTTCCTTTCTAGTCCTTTATATTTACCTACTATGAGTACAATTTAAATGAAATAAAAGTTCCTATAAATTTTAATGGCGCTTAATGGGTCAATTTTATGGGTAATCAATTTTAAACATTTTACTTTTTATCACCCCATTTTACTGTAGCTTTCCAGAATAAGTTTGCATTATTTTAGAAATATATCCCTTAATCCTTCATTATGTACAGTGTATAATGGAAAGATTTCCTAAAACACTTAATTAAAGGGAGCTTTGATCATCTGGTCAACCCGCTCTCACATTGATTGGGTCAAGCCTCCCCACATAACCACTTTTTAAATAATAGCACATTCCTATGTTAAGCATAATTTATTGTACAATTTTTATACCTGGAATGAAAGATCAATATTTCTGCATTACTTAGAATCTACTTACTTAAATTTTTATGATACATTTTATCTAAAAAAAAAAAAAATCCCTGTCCCTATAGGCACAGGTAGATTTCGAAGTTAAGCACTAATTTCACCAACAAAAACGAAATCAAGATTAGAGATAAACAAAGTTTTATCTGGCCGCTTTTGACTAGTTTTTAATTTCATTTTTCTATAAGAGTTGGTTTTATCAGAATCATGTTAAGGCGGGTATTCAAAAAATATTTTCCCAACCTCCACAACTCGAAATTTTCAAACACATTTTTAGACTCACTTTTAAAAGTAAAAATATGAAACTTGCTGTCGTGATTTTTTGAAGAGATTTATAAGCGACCTGTGTTTTTATTTATCTTTCAATTAATTAGAACTTAAGCATAGATTACACCTTGTGCGAATTTTAATAAAAAAGCTAAAATCGTTAACACGATTTTTCGCACAAATAGCGTACAGAACGACAAAGAATTCCCATACGATCGTTTCCAGGATTCCTGGATCCCCTTCCTCAGTGAGGAAAAAAAAAAGAATTAAACTGTGTTCGAAGAACCTCTCGGTTATAGCCCCGAGTACTGGCTTATAGACTGATTAAAAAGGCGAAAACAAGAGTTTATATATCTCAAATAAATGGCGTATTGGACCAGAACTAACTGAAAAAGAGTGACTGCGCAGAATCTCCCCACACTGGCGAAAGAAAAGGGATGCTGGTCACATCATTTACTAGGAAGGAATATGTTTATGAATGTAGTGAGCTTCGTAAAAGTCTAGATCAAAAACTGAGTTACATTTTTGAATAATTTTAGCCTCTGGATAATTAAATTGGTGGTTGGAATTCCAACAATGTTTCGCTATTGTATATTTCTCAAATTCCTGCTTTCTAACGTAATTCTGGTGTTCTTTCAGCCTAATTCTAAGTGCACGCTTCGTCTGCCCAATGTAAGACGAACTGAATGAAAGACGACGACGCACTCACAAAAAATTCTGTAGATGCCCCAGGCATTATGGTCGTCAATAGGATCTTTAAGATTGGAGAAAGAAATTTTATTGGTTGGAGAGAAAACAACTTTAAAACTAAACCTATTGAGAATACGAGAAATTTGTGTACTAATTTTATGAAAAAAAGGTAAGACAATAACTTTTTTTAAATTCTTTATTTGATGGAACAGAATCGGTGATTATCGGAGGTTTAGATAAAATACGGCAAAATACTATATCGCTTCCCTCACCATCAAGGTGGCACCTCGTTTTTAATTTCAAACATAATATCGACGTGATTTTGATAGTGCGTGGAATAACGAAAGAAGTTACAAAATTTCCTAATAATACATCTTCAGTATATTTTATATTACCTACTCAAAATTTAATGGAGGTTTTTACATTCGCCTTCCTGCTTCAGACGCCTTTTTTTAGAGAATCCTTGATTTTAACCCGGAACAATGTTACATGCAAACGTATGTATACATCTAATGAACAAAAAAGGTTTCAAACCAATTAGAGTAAAAATTATTATAGCAATAGCTAACAGAAAATGAATAATATTATTCTATGTACCGAATTCGTTTTATAAATTTTTAAAATTTAATAATTTATCCTTCTTCAAAAGTCTTTAATAATTAAATCAGATTCTTCAAAGCGTCGAAAAAAAATATTTCCAACTAGTCTTTGACTGGATCAAAACAAATGACAAATTACTGACTTCATTGTTTAGTGTATTTACTTTCTAATCCAAAAGTGATAGTTAAATTTAAAATTTGATTTTTGAATTAATTACAATAAAGTCTTTTATCGACTTTGAAAAGTTTTAAATACTTAGAGAAGATTACATCGAATAACATTCTAAAGAACAGTTTAGAAAAGATTCATTAATTTATGCTCTAGGTCGCAGTCCCTGTACAAATGGAGCTGCCAGTAAATTTCCAGCACCTTCAGTATGTGAGAATCAAACTAGATAAGATGGTTAGGAAGTAATTAATTGCTTTAAAAGTTTTAAAAGAAGAATATATCATTTCTAGTAAAATCCAAAATTCAAAAAGAGCATACAACTCAAACATGCAGATTTTAAACTCTTAAACAGAAACGAATTTTCTAAATAAATAAATGATATTTTCACTGATTTTTGAATTGATGTAACAGAGAATTTAATACATAATTGTTTTAAAAGATTTTTTTTTTAAGTTTAGATCCTTTCTATTAAAATGTAAAACTCAAAAAGAGCATAGAAATGTCTGCAGAGCTCAAAAAATCCCTGCCAGTTAGGCCTGGGAGTACAGGTAGATTTCGAAGTTTTTTCTTCTACAACTCTCCCCCCCCCCCCCCCCCGCCCATTTTTCTATGCTGTAAGAGTTGGTCCTATCAGAAACTTGTCAATACAAAAGTTGTAGATAATAGTAAGAAAATTTATTTAAAAAATTAAGTATATTTGATATCTTGTGAATTGACGATGTTATGAAATTTTTTCTTCTTAAAACCCTATTTTTTTTGTCCCTTGAGACCATTTTTAATATCAAAAATCTGTCATAGATAAATTTTTGGCCCTTTTTCCTAACTTCAACATAGGGGAGAATGTAATAGGTAATATTTCTTGCGAAATCTACGTAAAATGAAGACTTTAAGCACTATAAACCAATATCTGATATTTTTTATGACTTTTGAATTAATGTAACGCAGAATTTACAATGTAACAAGTAAAATTAACGCAATTTAACAGAATTTCTTCGTAAGAGATTATTATACATATTAAACTGCAGTGCGCGAATATTTTTTTAATATGATAAATTTTAGTATAAAAACGACACTAAAATAATCTAATTTCATTGGAACATTTTTTTGTTATGCTACACTGTTAAAAATTTGCAGCATTCTGGCAGGTCATTTGACTGTTTTTTCCGAAAACGGTTACTCAACCGTAATTTTAACACTATTCTGATCATATTATTGGACATTTTATGGCCAGAATATAGTTAAATTATGGTTATGAAACCGTTTTTTCAAAAAACGGTCGAATGACCTGCCAGACTGCTGCAAAATTTTTAACAGTGTAGGAACCTCAAAAAATAAGTGATCGAATAAAAGAGAGCAAAATATAGATCTTAGCTGAATTTTTTAAAAATATTTAATAAACATATTTACGGTTATTAAAGCGCAATGCGTTTATTATGAAGAATTGTTTTACGAAATCGATAGAAACTAAAATTTTTATCTGTAAGTGAAACAGTAATTCAAATGCAAAAAAGCAAATTAAGTAACAAAATTGCGAAATTTAACAACGTGTCGCCGGAAAAGCATACAACAGTGCAAGGGGGATTTTACTAATAAGAATTAAATATTAAATTGCAGCATTAGAGTAAAAATGGAAATAATTTTTAAAAAGTAAATAAATAAACAGATTTTAAAATAATCAATTTCAGTGATCTCTTCTTCTTGAAAATTGCATTTAGAATTTTTTTTTCTAGATTTCTTTAAAGAAACTCTAATTAACCGCAAATTTTTCTGGTTAATTAGTGTCAAAGTCTGGGTTAACGAACAATTTGGTTGTTGAAAAGAAAAATAAATTAGAAGAAAAAACGTTTACACAATAAATGTTTTTATTTCGCAAGAAAAACTGAATAAAGAAATATAAATTAAGAATATGATATAATCTTAAGCCTGCGTTCTAGTTAGATTAATGCTGTTTCAAATTGATTTTGATTAAAAAGTAGAAACTTTTCTTTAAAAATATACATATTTGCAATCTCGGAAGAAAAAAACGTCTCTTATACACAATTTGTCTTCAATATTTTAAAATTAATCATTACAATTTTCATACATAATGCTTTACACAAAAAAGTCATACACAATTAATAACTGTAATTTGTCTTCGAGGTTTTAATACAACTGCAGTTTAAAAAAATATATATACTGATATTCAATCTAATCCAATTAGTTTTTGACACGATAAACTACTCGATATACAAGATAAACATATACTTGCATCTAATATTACTTCATTTTTAATCCTTAAAAGAAAGGATTTATTTCAAAAATGCAATTTTACACAGCGAAAGTCAAATTTATAATTTACATTTGTTCTGTAGAAACGACAGAGTAAATTGAAATAAAACTTCATTATTATTCATACCATTGAAAATGTTATTTTAAAAGTTTAAGTAGAATGAAAATTAGAGCTGTACAATCATATATGGCCATTAATAAATTTCTGAATGAAAGTTTGTTTTAAAGTGTACGACTTTAACCAATTAATATTAAAATATTTGAGCACTTAAAAATTTTTTAAGGCTTCGCAGGATCTTATGGTAAAAAAAAGAACTGTTCAGGAATTATTCCAATTTCGCATTATGACATTTTTGTCAGTTTGGCTTGAAAAGAGGACATTTATTATAAAAAAACTAATCAAATGGATCATACTAATACTTATAGTTTGACTGAAATTTCATTGTTCTTGATACACATAGGCAAAATAAAGTGTGGTTATAGCTTAATTTTCAAACGGAGTTTTTATCCCTAAATTATTATTATTTTTAAAAAGTCAGCACTCCAAAGTGGCAGTTAGATTTGAAATAAAAAATTAGCATAATTTCAGTTTCGTCACTGGAAATCAAGAACACTACCTATTTATTAAATTTTCTTAGATACTTAGACAGGGCATTCTCGTATTTCAAATTGCTTATTGGATATGTGGGAATAAACTAAAGTTTCATTTAGTCTGAATTCCGCCTATTTTAGCTGAAAATCGTCACACAGTAGTAGCTAAAATAATAGCGTATGAGTACGCAAACTCTGTATCCCTAAAAATATTTTTATAACATCTAATTATCAAAATATCATCACAAGTTTCGTCGATAGCAGAAATCTTTTATCTTTTTGCACTTACTATTCATAAAAAAAGAAAAAAGAAGAAAATAAAACATTTTTTTTAGCTATTCGAATGTCATTCATGTGGATGTATTAAATAGATGATACACCGATCACATTTCACTCCTCATCCTCAAAGAAGCAGTAAATTATGCATGTGTAGGTGTATACAAAACGTTTCATCTTACATAACTACAAATTTCTAGCTCAGCAGGAATTTTGATACGCTGCATTACTATCTCATTACTGATTTTTCTTTCTGATTTGAATATTATTTTTAAAAGTTAAAAAGGCAGTGCAAAAGCAACAAGATTATGTGCATACTCGGTGTTTCTGTGGATTCAAAATCTATGTTAATCCAAATAAAATTTCCCGATTAACCGCTATACAAACAATCTTAAAATATCACACAACTAAGTCTTTTGCAGCATTAGGGTTAAAAAAAAAATCATTATTAAATGTGGTTTCTACGATTATAGCCCACGGCTTAAAATGTAATTGACATTGTTGAATTTCCTACAAGCACTTCTAGTGAATTTCAAAAAAGTAAAGCCAGCAGATTTAATTAAAGAAATAACCTTTTTAATTCATTTTATATGTTTTTCTTTTTTTTTCTGGCCTGAGTGCCAGCGGTAAGATGTGAGTTCCTTGAGAGAACATAATTTGCATTTTTTAAATTTTACAAATTAAGAAAGAAAAAAGCATTTTCACACATTTAAATTTCTATTATAGGATTAAATTCACATCCTTTAAATTTTATTATTAAAGGAATTTCTTTTTCCTTAAAATGTAATATTTTTAATATATAAATGTATATTTAAAAGTAAAAATGGAGTAAATGCACATTAGGTTTAGGAAATATGTAATCTTGTAAAATGATATCGAGATATTGTGCGAGAGATATTTATTACTAAACCGCTACAAACATTAATAAAGCAATTTCATGATATTTAACATCAAAGACAGACATATTCCAATAAAATAAATTTCATGAATGCCAATTCTTTATATTCTATTTCTCCATTAGTGGTTAACTACGGACTTTTAGAAATTTATTTGTTAAGAAAACTAAACCAATAACACATCAATCTGTTAAGTCGCTCAAGATTGGGAGTGCCTTGGGTGAAGATTAATTCACACTGTTTATATAGATTACTGATTTAATATTTCAATGAACCTGATGTGGAAGATAGATACAGTATTTTATAACTAGCCACTCCGATTCATTAGAATTAAGTGCGGGTATCATCGCAAATTATGTGGCTTAATTATTGGCATTTTTCATCTCTCAATAAATAAGACAATTTACCTCTGTGATATGGAATTATGTTTCAGTTATATTACACGAACTATTATTTCATTTCAGCATTTAAGGCTCTAGTCCCTACTGGTGAGGGCACTCACGAACTAATGCTAATCCTATGGGGAGGGATTTTTCTAATATCTCGTTTGCATTTCGACAGTTTTAAATATATATATATTTTAATTGGATAGCCGAGATTCGTCTCTAAATCACACTTTTTTTTTACTTTTCGATTTTGGTTACAGATATTTTTTAGAATGACACTTTCATTTTCAGAACCAGTTTTCAAAATGAAAGTAACTTTATAAAAAAATATCTGCGGCCAAAATCGAAAAAGTAAAAAAGATGCGATGTAGAGACGGACCTCGGCTAACCAATGCAAAAAAATTATTTAAAATAAAATGCAAACAAGATATTGGAAAAATCCCTCCCCATGGGATTGGCATTAGTTCGTGAGTGTCTTCGCCGGCAGGGACAGGAGCCTTAACCTCTTTAGTTCCGAAGCTAAAATAATAATACCAATGCTTATTCATTATCTTTTTCCAAACAAAATGACATCGTAAATGACAGAAAAAATATCTTTTCTAAAATTGATCCTGTAGGCGCTTAGTAATTTAGGTTCAAAAATATAGATATAAAACTACAAATCCCCTTAAAACATCAATTTAATAAGCATTAACCTAAATTAACGCAATCACAAATTTAAGAGCTAAACAAGTAAATAATCTACAAATCCTCACAATTTTTCATTGAAAAAGATTTAAGTTAAATATTTATGAAAATTTTTCACTTTCTTGGTCATACTGTCTTTTGAGCATTTTTAGACATTTTGCTAACTCAGCTGAAAATAACATTTATTTTATGTGGGAATCAGCTTAGATGCTACTATTTATTCGTTTGCTTTGAACAGAAAAAGACATTCAGCTATTAAGAAGTGATGTGAAAATGTAAAAAAATCGGACATTTTAATTTTTATAAGGGAAAAAAACAGAGATCTCCGTATGGGGACACAGGGACCGAAGAGGTTATGTGCATAATCCAAGGGTTCCCAAATAATCCGCTTTTTAGATATCACTTTTTCCATAGGATAATGATGTTTTTTGAATTTTCTTACAAATTTTGTTGATACCTACTCCGTACTGAGGGAAACAAATACCGCCTTCACCTAGAATGAATAGTTAGAGATATGCGAATAGGGTAAACAACTAAGCTGAATAGACGAAATGATCTAGAATTTCTAGTCTTTTGTTTTCTAGGTGACGAAACGAAGATTAATCATTTCAGTAACCAGAAATTATCGCTTGGTTTCTGGAATGGTTTCATAAACTAGAATTATTGAAAACTAACCTCTTGTGTTCGCATCTATTTGCAGAGACTTTTAAATAAGCTTTAATACTAGAATATAGGAAAACGCTCTTGAATTCTAGTAGGAGACTCTAGAACACTCTAGAAAAGAGAACTAGAATTTATAAGGATGACATGAAACTATTTTTTTCTACAGACACAATTTAGATTCTAGAGGCCAGAACCATAATTTTTTTTCTCACTGAGAAAGTTATTTCTATTGAAAATGTTGCACGAAATGTATTTTTCGGAATGATTGGTATTAAAATGACGGACTATTTGGAAGCTTTATAATCCGTTATTATACCGTAATTATACCGTACTTTATAATCCGTGAAGTGGCTGTATTTTATATAATCAAAGAAAATATTAGAAAAAGTGATACTCCGATAACACAAGCCACTCTGGGAATATTCAGATATCTCATATGCGAAATAATGTTTTCTAGAAAAGACTTTTCTTTTCCGCAGCATTCACCACAGAATAAAAATGACAAACTTATTGAAATTGAAAATTTTTATTGAATTCAGAAGTGTATTGAGTGTATTCTCATTTATTATCAATATCTAAAATCCAAAGCATCTTATTATAATTCCTATCACATCTAACATTCGATAAGATCGGTATATTCAATTCACTTATATAACTGTTAAAGAAAATGAGATTTAAAATTAAAATAAAAACAAAGTATAGTGATCTTTGTCACTGTTTATATATGTCGAAGTCCCAACGTGTAAAAATGGTAAATTGATGTTAATAGATCTTTCATATATGCGATTTTTTGAATTACATCCCTCGGTTATATGTGAAAAAATTTATTTGCTTGATAAAAAATCAAAGAAAGTTTCTCCTTTAAGGACATTTTACCTATTTTTGAGAAGTGTATGTTTGAAATAGATTATGTTACAAAGTTGATAAAGATACGCCTGATGCTATATTGTTTCTATGCTTCCTGAAGGTGTTATCGAAATTTTAAAAACGTTCATATATTTTAGATAAAACGTTGATATAACATCAAATATGATAATGCTTTTCCATTAATTAGATAAAGCACCGAAAAAATATATATACCGCCTTCACGTAAAATGAATAGGTAGTCATTTTTTGAATCCCTTAACTAGAAATATAGATTTTCGAGATATGCGAATAGAGTAAACAACTAAGCTGAATAGACGAAATGATCTAGAATATCCCGTCTCTTGTTTTCTAGGAGATGAAACGATAATTCACGGAATGGTTTCATAAACTAGAATTATAGTTACTAAAACTAACCTCTTGTGTTCGCATCTATTTGCAGTGATTTTTAAATAGGTTTGACAACGAGAATATAGGAAAACGCTCTTGAATCTAGTAGGAGACTCTAGAATTTATAAGGATGACATGGAACTATTTTTTTCTAGAGCCACAATTTAGATACTAGATGCCAGAACCATATTTTTTTTCTCAGTGCACCACTATTCTATTTCGACCCAAGAAATGTAAGCTAGTGCTTTTCTAAAAGACTAATAAGCATATCATAATCAAAATGCAATCAAAGTTTCTTTTAGGGCACAACGCAATACTGTATTTTCTTAATGTATACGATTAAACTAAATTCCCCATTTAGAAATAACTATTTTCTTTAAGCACAGTAACGCACTCACTCTTTCAAAACACTCTTTATAACTTTTACTAAATATAAGAATAATAAGCATATTATAATCAAAATGCAATCAAAGTTTCTTTTAGGGCACAACGCAATATTATATTTTCTTAATGTATACGATTAAACTAAATTCCCCATTTCGAAATAAGTATTTTCTTTAGGTACAATAACGCAGTCACTCTTTCAAACCACTCTTTATAACTTTTACTAAATATAACATAATAATACTCAGAAAAATCTTATTTAGCCGCTTTGAGTTTTTATACACATATACATAATATGCAATACAAAAATGTAAGGGCCAATCTTTCATGTATTGCTCTCAGATATGCGCGGTTCTAAGTTTCTGTCCTCAAGCTCATATAAGTAAAAGGTCACTGTACATTTACGATTTTAGAAATATATATAAAAGCCCAAGAAAATCAAGAAAATAAATGAAAACCGTACAGTACAAATAGAAAGGCAAAATTCAGAACGATATAATTATATATTACACACTCATGATTACACACAATTTTATTAACTTAAGAAGCTAAATTTTATCGAGTCTTATTAAGTCTACCAGTATTACACTTCTAGTAAAGAATAATGTGTTTTTATAACTCATCAAAACCAGACGACGCTTCGCTATTTATTTTTTTATTATGTCCACAAAGATTAATTTACTATGTACACACAATATTATTCGGAATTATTCTTATAGAAGGAGCAAGCAATAATTACATTTAAAAGAGCAATAAGAACAAATTTTTAGTTTTATATCATTGTCCTTCTAGCGTGAGAAAACTAATTATTTGCTTTGATGCTAAATTAATAAATTCTACAAACGGTCATTAAAGTAACATAATTTTTTTGTATCTTATATTAAAACTTTAAGAAAATGCGTCTTGCTTAAAAACGCTTTTTTGTTAACTGGATCATAAAAGTTTTAATTACAAGTCGTATAATTCTTAATGAAGTAAATTCTTCACTATCATGTTCAAAATAAATAGTATTTGAAATTATGATATGAATGTTTATAATATATTAATATTTACATAAAGTTAAATAAGTATAATATTTATAGAATATATTTTAAAACTTTAAAAATACGTAAGTTTCAAATTATAATATTATATAAAAATAAATATTATATGCATAAAAGTAACAAACAAAAATTTAAAAATCTAATTATTTTTCAACTGATTATTCTTTTTTAAATAAGAAAAAATACAGCATCCAACAACTGTCAAAGTTTGCTCGAATCACTAATAGAAAGATAAAATGAAAAAGTTACACACAGTTAGCTTTCATATTCCTTATTTTTTAAAAGCCAGCTTATATTATTCAAACACACGAAGCTCAATTTAGTGGAAACCGATTATAGGAGATTCAATACTAATTTTTATTAATATTAAATCATTATGAATGAGAATTTCGCGAAATTATTCAGCTTTATCCAAGCTGCTTTTATTTAAAGTAACTTATATTTGGGTGCCAAATTCGGTGATATCTTGAAGTGCCTGCCATTTTAAGACTACATGGTGGATGAGAATAACCAGTGAACTTGGTAGAGACCTTAGTAATTCCTGTGCATATGCTCACTCACATCGGAATCGGTTGATATATACGACTGCTGTCGCAGGCAAAAAATCAGATTTTTCAAAATGTCACCCACATTAGAAATTCAAACTACTATATCTGAGCGATTTTTTAAGATAAAGACAAAAGGAAAAGTGCTCCGGAATCCTTATATCAAGGTCAAATACTTAAAAAAGAAACCTTTTTCAATTTCTTTTTTTTTCTTTTTCTTTTTTTTTTTTTTTTTTTTTTTTTTTTTTGCACCTTACTTTAAAGATAATTCTTTTTATTTAATAGGCACCATTTTTAAACAAGATGACTGATAAAGCTGGCCAGCGAACTTGGGCAAGACATTGCTATATGCTATCCACATGCCTTCTTACATCGAAATCGGTTAATAAATACACGTTTTATCGCGTGACAAATATCAGATCGTTTCAAAATGTCAGCCATGCTAGAAATTCAAAGTGCTATAATTCAACCATTTTTTAAGATATAGATGAAACAAAAGCTGCTCCGAAATCTTTGTATCAAGGTCAAACACATAAGAAAAAATATTTTTTAATTTTCATTTTTTTGGTACGACATTTCAAAATTAAAATTTTTTTAAAAAAATTAAATGGCCGCAAATTTGAAACAAGATGGCGGATGAAGTTGGCCAACGAAGTCGGTTGAGATATTGGTATGTACTGTGTATACACTAAGGTACATCCAAATCGGTTCATATATACGCCTGTTATTGCTTGACAAAAATCAGATTTTTTCAAAATGTCAGCCACAATAGAAATTCAAAATGCTATAACACAGCTATTTTTTTAGATATAGACGAAACAAAAACTGTTCCAGAATCTTTGTATTAAGGACAAACACATACAAAAAAAATCTTTATCATTTTCTAATTTTTTGATACCTCATTTTAAATTTAATATTTAAAAATTTTTCTCTAAATTGCAGCCCTTTTGAAACAAGATGGCGAATGAAGCTGGCCAAAGAACTCGGTCTGGACATTGGTATGTAGTATGTACACACCAAGTTACATCCAAATCGGTTCATAAATACGCCTGTTATTGCTTGACAAAAATCAGATTGTTTCAAAATGTCAGCCACAATAGAAATTCAAAATGCTATAACACAGCCATTTTTTTAGATATAGACGAAACAAAAACTGTTCTGGAATCTTTGTATTAAGGTCAAACACATACATAAAAAACCCTTTATCATTTTCAAATTTCTTGGTACCTCATTTTAAATTTCCAATTTTTAAATTCTTTTTAAATGGCCGCCATTTTGAAACAAGATGGCGGATGAAGCTGGAAAACGAACTCGGTCGAGACATTGGTATGTACTATGTATACACAAGGTATATCCAAATCGGTTCATAAATACTCCTGTTATCGCGTGACAAAAATCAGGTCATTTCAAAATGTCAGCCACGCTAGAAATTCAAAGTGCTATAACCCAGACATTTTTTAAGATATAAACGAAACAAAAACTGCTCCGGAATCTTTGTATAGAGCTCAAAGACATAAGAAAAAAATATTTTGTAATTTTCAATTATTTGTTACCACATTTCAAAATTTAAATTAAAAAAAAATTTAAATGGCCGCCATTTTGAAACAAGATGGCGAATGAACCTGGCCAACGAAGTCGGTCAAGATATTTGTATGTACTATGTATATACCACGGTACATCCAAATCGGTTCATATATACGCCTGTAATCGCGTGACAAATATCAGGTCGTTTCAAAATGCCAGCCACGCTAGAACATTGAAAGAGGTATAACTCAGCCATTTTTTAAGATATAAACGAAACAAAAACTGCTCCGGAATCTTTGTATCAAGATCAAACACATAAGAAAAAAATATGTTTTAATTTTCAATTTTTTGGTACCACATTTCAAAATTTAATTTTTTTTTTAAATATAAAAGGCCGCCATTTTGAAACAAGATGGCGTATGAAGCTGGCCAACGAACTCGGTCAAGACATTGGTATGTACTATGTATATACCAAGGTACATCCAAATCTGTTCATATACGCCTGTTATCGCGTGACATAAATCAGGTCGTTTCAAAATGTCAGCCACGCTAGAAATTCAAAGTGCTATAACCCAGCCATTTTTTAAGATATAAACGAAACAAAAACTGCTCCGGAATATTTGTATCAAGGTCAAACACATCAGAAAAAAATGTTTTTTTTTAATTTTCAATTTTTTGTTACCACATTTAAAAATTTAATTTAAAAAAATTTAAAGGGCCGCCATTTTGAAACAAGATTGCGAATGAACCTCGCCAGCGAAGTCAGTCGAGACATTGGTATGTACTATGTATATACCAAGGTACATCGAAATCGGTTCATATACAGGGTGATTCATAAAATATGGGCAGAACTTTAAGGGGTTATAGTACACTTAAAGACAAATAATATTAAATAGGAGACTAAGGGTCCCAGACGTATTCCCAAGGAGATAGGGGGCATTAAAGTTTAGGGTCCGAAATTTCAAATGATTATAAAACATGGAAAAATTGGTCGATTCGTTTGCGGTTTTTGCAAAAAATTTTCTTTATGCCAGTATTTTCTTGAAATAAAATTTTAAAGTTCAATTTCAAAAAATGCCGATAGGGGGCGCTTTAGACTTTGGAGTAACAAACAACTATTTTTTAACGTTATTTTTTGTATTTCTTTAAATGATTTCGAAAGCTTAGACTTAAACTCAAATTTTGATCTAAAAATCTGAGTCCTAACGAGTAGTTAAGTAGCATAAACTGAAATTTGAAATTTGAAACCCTTCTCCCCCCAGAACAAAAATCAGTTATTCCCGATCTTTGTGTCGTAGATTAGGCTCTAACTACTGCCGCGTTTTGCTAAAATTATTCTTTATGTCAGTATTTTCTTGAAAATAAATTTTAAAGAAAATTTTCAAAAAATTCCGATAGAGGGCGCTTTAGACTTTGGAGTAACGAACAACTATTTTATACCGTTATTTCTTGTGTCTCATTAAATGCTTTCTAAAGCTTAGACTTAAACTTAAATTTTCAGCTCAAAATCTGAATCGCTGAGCGTGGTTCAGTAGCGAGGGGAGGGGGTTCAAATTTCAACTTCTGAACATAGTTCAGTTTGCACTACTTAACCATGCCCAACGATTCTGTGCTGTGATACGAGGCAAAAATACAACTTTCGTCAAGGACTGCATAGTCGGAATTCACTCATAAAGGCACTGGCACAGTTGGAAACGTCGCTCATGCAAACGTTAAAGCTCCATTCCTGACGCTAGTCACCGGGTGAAGAAGGAAACAGAAAGTATGCAAATGTCAAATGGGGAAGAAGAAGAACACGTATGCAAAATTTCGACACGATTCAGGCATAAAAACCACTGAACGGTGAGTCAAGTGTAAGTCGCTGTAGTAATGAATCGGAAGATGGTGCCCTTCACGAATAAGGAAAAGGCTGAGATGCATTTAATTTACGGAGCGGCAGATGGAAATGGTGCAGAGGCACAACGAATGTACGGAGAGCGATTTCCCAACAGGCGGTTGCCTAACCGCAAAACTTTCGAGCGCTTGCACAGACAGTTGTGTGAGACGGGATCATTTCTCGCTTCCCGGTCGAAAGCAGGTCGTGCAAAAAAGGACGAATCAGTAGTTGTTGCAGAAGCCATTCTGGATGTAGTAGCGGCGCAGCCAAGTACAAGTACACGAACAGTGGCTAGGCAGGTGGATACCTCACAGTCCATGACTTGGAGGGTACTGAAGGATGAACATTTGCTCCCGTTTCATGTGCAACGAGTCCAGAAACTGTCTCCAGGGGATTATCCAAATCGTATTGAATTCGCCCGCTGGTTTCTGCAGCAGAACGCGCTAAATCCACATTTTGGACGAACTGTGCTTTTCACCGATGAATGTACCTTCACACGTGAAGGTACATTTAACACACACAATGCACATGTATGGGCGGATGTCAATCCACATGCTACGTATCCACATGCTCATCAGAGACGCTTTTCCATCAATGTTTGGGCAGGAATCCTCGGAGACCACCTAATCGGACCGTACCTTCTTCCTGAACGCCTCAACGGTAAAACATACCTCACATTTCTGCAACATGTGCTGCCAGACCTGTTAAACGTTGTTCCTCCACGCATCCGGCGGGTCATGTGGTTCCAGCACGATGGAGCGCCAACCCATTACGTACGAGACGTCCGCAACTATCTGGACATCACATTTCCGAACAGATGGATTGGTCGAGGTGGTCCTATTGCTTGGCCTGCTCGCTCGCCAGATCTTTCACCCCTCGATTTCTTTTTTGGGTGACGATTGAAGGCTCTTATGTATGAGACACCCATTGAATCCCCCGAGGAACTGGTCGCCAGACTTTCCGCCGCTGTAGGGGAAGTGCTCGAAAAGCCTGATGTTTTCGCGAATGTTCGCCGTTCCATTCTTCGCCGTTGTTCTGCGTGCATAACCTCTGGTGGTCACAATTTTGAACATTTATTGTAATTACATGTTAATAAATAAGCTTTGGTAACATAATCCTAATTTGTGTCTTTTTACCTCGTATCACAGCACACAATGTGTGGACATGGTAAACTGAACTGTGCTCAGGAGTAGAAATTTCAAACCCCTCTCCCCAGAAACTTAACCACGTCTAACGATTCAGATTTTGGGCTGAAAATTTAAGTCTAAGCTTTAGAAAGCATTTAATGAGACACAAAAAATAACGGTATAAAATAGTTGTTCGTTACTCCAAAGTCTAAAGCGCCCTCTATCGGAATTTTTTGAAAATTTTCTTTAAAATTTATTTTCAAGAAAATACTGACATAAAGAATAATTTTAGCAAAACGCGGCAGTAGTTAGAGCCTAATCTACGACACAAAGATCGGGAATAACTGATTTTTGTTCTGGGGGGAGAAGGGTTTCAAATTTCAAATTTCAGTTTACGCTACTTAACTACTCGTTAGGACTCAGATTTTTAGATCAAAATTTAAGTTTAAGTCTAAGCTTTCGAAATCATTTAAAGAAATACAAAAAATAACGTTAAAAAATAGTTGTTTGTTACTCCAAAGTCTAAAGCGCCCCCTATCGGCATTTTTTGAAATTGAACTTTACAATTTTATTTCAAGAAAATACTGGCATAAAGAAAATTTTTTGCAAAAACCGCAAACGAATCGACCAATTTTTCCATGTTTTATAATCATTTGAAATTTCGGACCCTAAACTTTAATGCCCCCTATCTCCTTGGGAATACGTCTGGGACCCTTAGTCTCCTATTTAATATTATTTGTCTTTAAGTGTACTATAACCCCTTAAAGTTCTGCCCATCTTTTATGAATCACCCTGTATACTCCTGTAATCGAGTGACAAAAATCAGGTCGTTTCAAAATACGAGTCACGCTAGAAATTCAAAGTGGTATAACTCAGCCATTTTTAAAGATATAAACGAAACAAAAACTGCTCCGGAATCTTTGTTTCAAGGTCAAACATATAAGAAAAAAATATTTTCAATTTTTTGGTACCACATTTCAAAATTAATTTTTTTTTAATTTAAATGGCCGCAATGTTGAAACAAGATGGCGGATGAAGCTGGCCAACGAACTCGGTCGAGAAATTGGTATGTACTATGTATATACGAAGTTTCATCCAAATCGGTTCATAAATATGAGAGTTACAGTGTGGCAAAAATCAGATTATATATATATATATATATATATATATATATATATATATATATATATATATATGTATGTATGTATGTATGTATACGTCGTAGGCTAATTGAGAAATCAGGCTCTTTGCAAAGAGCCGGGCTTATTGGAGAATCATATTCCTTTTTCTAATTAGCCTGATATTTTTAGGCTTATTGGAAAAAGCCTAGAAAGCGTTAGGCTAATTGAAAAAGTGCTTCCGGCCAGTGCCGGGAGGAAGAGGTAGCTTTCATATTCCTTATTTTTAAAAAGCCACCTTATATTATTCAAACACACGAAGCTCAATTTAGTGGAAACCGATTATAGGAGATTCAATACTAATTTTTATTAATATTAAATCATTATGAATGAGAATTTCGCGAAATTATTCAGCTTTATCCAAGCTGCTTTTATTTAAAGTAACTTATATTTGGTTGCCAAATTCGGCGATTTCTTGAAGTTTCTTTCATCTTAAGACAACATGGTGGATGAGGCTAACGAGTGAACTTGGTCGAGATCTTAGTAATTCCTGTGCACATGTTCACTCACATCGGAATCGGTTGATATATACAAGTGCTGTCGCAGGCAAAAAATCAGATTTTTCAAAATGTCATCAACATTAGAAATTGAAACTTCTGTATCTGAGCCATTTTAGGTAGTTTCGTAAGAAATACTACCTATTGCAGTCGTTACCATGGTGCGACTTTTGAAAAATTCCTTCATAACTTTTCATTATATGACCCTAGGAACCCAAAACCACCCCCACTTAAAAAGTTTATATATATATATATATATATATATATATATACAGGGTGTCCGGTCTCAACGGTGTCCAATGGCTAATTCCTAAACCGTTAGTCATAGACATATAGTTCCAATTAGAAAAATGCTTTAAAACAGGTAAAGAAATATTTTAAAACCGATTTGGGTCAATAAAAACATTTCTCAAAAAATTACGAAATTTAAATTTTTATACCGTCCCCCGGTCCTATAAGTTATATTTAGTAAAATTTTTCTATTACACTGACAAGTAAGACAAAAAAAAGTCCCATTCATATAACACTAAAATTGTGCGAGTTATGGAACTTTAAAAATGCATGACTTATGCCACTTTACTGCTCTGAAAACAAATGAGTTCAGCTGGGCTTTGCGGGGTCACATTCCAAGTGCTTAAAGTATACGAAGATCTCATTTCATGTGTATCTGCGCTTTGAAAAAAATCGTACAAATATTACGATTAAGTTAACATTTATTAAGTTTCAGATTGGCTGAAATAACATATGTTTTATTTTGTCAGGATTTATGACTGTTTCTTTTATGATTTCTTTGAATAAAATTATGTTATTTTTATAAGTTTATATGTTACTTCAACGATCTTATGTATGTTTTTTCAGTTCAAAATTTGTATTCGAACTTTAACCAACTTTCAAATATCCTAGCGAGATTTTATTTTACATACTGGCGCAAATTCGATAACAATCTAATATTATTATGATTTTCGGTGGTTACCATTCATACTTATTTTACAGGATAACACAAAAAATTCCGGATAGATTACAACCAAGAAATTTAAGAAAAAGTTTTAGATTAGATAATACAAGACGGAGATTGTTGGGTTTTTTAAGTTTTTTTGGTTTTTTTATTTTGCATTTTTTAGTACTGAATCCAAAAACTGCCTTAATTTTTAACCGTCATGTCAGGATATTTCGCAAATCACAAATTGTCGAATTTAAAGAATTACAAAAATCGGATACTATAAAGTAGAGGAGATCGTTGTATTTTTTAACTTTTGATAATTGATTTTTACGTACTTTTTAGCACTAAATCTGAAAATGACTTTAATTTTTAACCATCACGTTAGAATTTTTTTTTTGCAAATGTGTAAGTTAAAATATAGCGAAAATCTCATACTATAAAACATAAGTAAAACTTATTTTATTTTATTTTATTCAATAATTTATTCGATATTTTTGCTTATATTGGGATTCTTACAGCTGGGTGGTGTGATGAGATGGGGTAGGAGATTAAATTTTAACTTTGAACTTTTTAACTTTGAAATTTACAATTTGCGAAAAATCCTGATGTGATGGCTAAAAATGAAGGTCAATTCCAGATTCAGCGGTACAGAATACATAAAAATCAATTATGAAATAACCCAACTTTTGCAGGCTAGCTTAATCTAATAATACTTTAAAATACCTATCATTTTGTAAAGTATTGAGGCTGTTAATTTAGCATCATTTTATTTAACAAAAATTCTGTTTTTTTCTTTCTTTTTAAATGTTTATTACGAATTGTATATTTTGCATTAATATGTCAGAATGACTAAAGATTTCAAATTTATATTGCAATGTTAATTTTACTCTCAACTATTTTTTAATATATCTAACGAAATCATATTTCGACTAAATTTGTGAATGATCCCCAATTTGCAGCAAAAAATATGCTCCAACTTTAAACAGCTATTACTCGGTCAATTTTAATCGTAGAACAACGGGACTTTTTTTTTATTACTTGTCAGTGAAAAAGGAAAATTTTACTAAATATAACTTATAGGACCGGGAGACCGTATAAAAATTTAAATTTCGTAATTTTTTAAGAAATGTTTTTATTGGCCCAAATCGCTTTTAAAATATTTCTTTACCTGATTTAAAACATTTTTGTAATTGGAACTATATGTCTATGGCTAACGGTTCAGGAATTAGCCATTGGACACCGTTGAGACCGGACACCCTGTATATATGTATGTATGTACTAAATTTTGTCCGCACGATAAAAGTCGCAATTATGCACGGATTGTTTTCAAACTCGCCAACAACTTTGAGATGGCTAATATCTCGGCGGGGATTGAAAATGGGCAAAATCGGCCCAAGGGAATGGAAATGGGGGGGGGGAGGTTAAAAATTTTGAATACCGTCTTAACAAGATTCTGATAAAACTAGCTCTTACACAACAATGACAGGAAGAAATAAATATTTTTCGTTATAGCAGTTGCCAACAATTAAAAAAAAAAAAAAAACAATAAAATTTTCATCACAACAATTGCTTTTCTATTGCAAGAATTTCACGTGAAAAAATAAATTAAATAAATAGTTTGACGAATTGAAAACAAATTGAATATTACGTCATAAGTTTTCTAGAGCAAGATTTCAGCATGGAAACTCAAAATGAAATAAATAGTTTGACGAATTAAAAAATATGTATATATTGCGTCATATTAGAAATATAATGGACCTCAGCAGGTGAATATGTAACGTCATGTGAGTTTGAAGAAACGTATTAAAACATGATAGAAACCCGACTATGGAAATATTAACATATTTTAACACTTTGAGGTTCTCTGAATTTGTTTTAGTCATTTTAAAACCTATCCCTTATGCATGCGTGTGTGTATTCGTGTATATTAGAATTTTCACAAAATGTTTAACTCCCTAGAGTTCATTCTTAGTGAAGGAACTGGGTTTATCTCTAATCTTGATTTAAGTTTTTTTGGTGAATTTAGTACTTAACATCGAAATCTACCTCCGCCTGTAGGCCAGAGCCGACAGGGATTTTTTTAAAGATATATCC
The DNA here is from genome assembly GCA_963932465.1 of Maratus speciosus. Taxonomy (NCBI): domain Eukaryota; kingdom Metazoa; phylum Arthropoda; class Arachnida; order Araneae; family Salticidae; genus Maratus; species Maratus speciosus. Next base: position 139,559,528 of record OZ010787.1, on the reverse strand, counting down.
AAAACAAAAAATGCCCGGAATCCTTACATCATGGTCAAATACCTAAGAAAGAAACCTTTTTCAATTTCTAATTCCTTTGCACCTCACTTTAAATATAATTTTTTATTTTATTTAATGGCCTCCATTTGAAACAAGGTGGTTGATGAAGCTGGCCAGCGAACTTGGTCGAGACATTATGATATTTTATCCACATGCCTTCTTACATCGAAATAGGTTAGTAAATACGCGTGTTATCACGTGACAAATATCAGATCGTTTCAAAATGTCAGACATGATAGAAATTCAAAGTGCTATAATTCAACCATTTTTAAAGATATATACGAAACAAAAACTGCTCCGGAATCTTTGTACTAAGGTCAAACACATAAAAAATCTTTTTCGTTTTTCAATTTTTTGATAACTCATATTAAATTAAAAATATATTTTTTTAAAATGGCAGCACTTTTGAAACAAGATGGCGAATGAAGCTGGCCAACGAACTCTGTCGAGACATTGGTATGTACTATGTACACACCAAGCTACATCCAAATCGGTTCATAAATACGCCTGTTATCGCGTGACAAAAATCAGGTTGTTTCAAAATGTCAGCCACAATAGAAATTCAAAGTGCTATAACGCAGCAATTTTTTTTAGATATAGACGAAACAAAAACTGTTCCGGAATTTTTGTATTAAGGTCAAACACATACAAAAAAAATCTTTTTCCTTTTCCAATTTTTTGGCACTTCATTTTAAATTTTAATGTAAATAAAGAAAATTTCAATGGCCGCCATTTTGGAACAAGCTGACCGATGAAGCTGGCGTACGAACTCAGTAGAGACATTGGTACGTATTATGTATACACAGAGGTACATCCAAATCGATTCATAAATACCACTGTTATCGCGTGACAAAAATCAGGTCGTTTCAAAATGTCAGCCAAGCTAGAAATTCAAAGTTCTATAACTCAGCCAATTTTTAAGATATAGACGAAACAAAAAATGCTCCAGAATCTTTGTATCAAGGTTAAACACATAAGAAAAAAATATTTTTCAATTTTTAATTTTTTTGTACCACATTTCAAATTTTTAAATTAAAAAAAATTAAATGGCCGCCATTTTGAAACAAGCGCGCGGATGAAGCTGGTCAACGAACTCGGTCGAGGCATTTGTATGCACTATGTATACACGAAGTTACATACAAATCGGTTCATAAATACGATAGTTACAGTGTGACAAATATCAGATATGTATATATATATATATCAACTTTTGAACGGAGGGTGGTTTCGGGGTCTGGGGGTCATGATCGATAAAAATATACCAAATTTTTTTGAAATCGCTTTCCTCCGAACAGCTGCAATAGGTAGCTTTTTGTAATGAATGCTACCTAAAATGACCACTTATAATTCGACCAGGGTGATTTTTTTAGGCTTATTAACCCATAACCCGATACGAACCCGAAAAATAAATTACAACAGACCGAACCCCGATCCGAGCAAGACAAATTAATTTCAGTCTACATGCAACCCGACCCGAACCTGAAAGTTCCATTTGAAAAAACCCAAAATCTGACCGGAACCAAATCTGACAACCGACAGAAATATTCGAAGGCACCATAACCCGATCCGAGAAGGCAAAATAGTTTCCGTGAACACAAAACCAGACCCGAACCTTAAAATTCCATTAGAAAAACCCAAAATCTGACATGAACCAACTCTGAATCCGACAAAAAATTTTCCAAAGAACCATTATCCTTTCCAAGCGAGACAAAATAATTTCCATGGACACGCAACCCGATCCGAACCGAAAATATTTGTTTGAAAAATTCCGAAATATGACCCGAACCAAATATAATAACCGACAAAAATATTCTAAAGAACCATAACCCGATCCGAGCAAGACAAAATAATTTCCTTGGACAACGCAATTCGAACCGAACCTAAAAATTTCATATGAAAAAAATTGAAATCTGACATGAACCAAATCTGAACTCAATAAAAATATTCCGAAGAACCATAACCCGATCCGAGCAAGACAAAATAATTTCCGTGAACAAGCAGTCAGATCCGAACCTAAAAGTTCTAATAGAAAAAATCCGATATGTGATGAAACAAATCTAAACCCGACAAAAATATTCCAAAGAAACATAACCCGATCCGAGAAAGACAAAATAATTTCCGTGGTTACACAACCCGATCCGAACCTAAAGATTTTTTTGAAAATCCGAAATATGACCAGAACCAAATATGATATCCGACAAAAATATCCTATAGAACCATAACCCGATCCGAGTAAGACAAAATAATTTCCCTGCACAGCAACCCGGACCGTACCTAAAAATTTCATTTGAAAAAAACCTGAAATCTGACATGAACCAAATCTGAACCCGACAAAAATATTCCAAAAAATCATAACCCAATCCGAGCAGAACAAAGTAATTTCCGTGGACACGCATCCCGATCCAAACTGAAAAATGTTATTTGAAAAAATCCGAAATATGACCCGAACCAAATATGATAACCGACAAAAATAAACTAAAGAACCATAACCCGATCCGAGCAAGACAAAATAATTTCCTTGGACACGTAACACGAACCGAACCTAAAAATTTCATTTGAAAAGCCCTGAAATCTGATATAAAGCAAATCTGAACGCGACAAAAATATTCCAACCATCCATAACCGGATCCGAACAAGACAAATTAGTTTCCGCGGACACGCAATGCGACCAGAACCTAAAAATTCCATTTGAAGTCTACCTGAAACCCGACCCGAACCAAATGTTGACCCAACAAAAATATCCCAAATAACTATAACCTAAGCTAGAAGAAGCAAGGGGTCGTCGGGTAGCTTCATCGCCCCGAGCCCAACCCTTCCCCGTTTTCGGTGTCTTTAATTTGTGTAATTTCCTTTTTAAATTTGTCCGGTTTCAATTTTTAATTTTTTTTTTCATTCTTGCTTCCGCTCGGGACCTAGGAATCTTGCTTCCGCAAAAAAGTCGGAATAAGTGGAAGAATAAAGGGCTGCGGACGAAGAGAGATCGCTCGCCGCGGCGGTTTGAGCTCCGAAGCTACTGAACGACTCCTATCTACTTCGAGCTCATTATTAGTCTCGGTCGGCGGTTGGGGGAGGGCGGGTGGGTCAACCGCCGCGGCGAGCGGCCCATCTTCGTCCGCAGCCCTTTATTCTTCTACTCTACTCCAATTCTTTGGCGGAAGCAAGATTCTTAGGTCCCCAGTCGCGTCCCGATGAAAGACTCTCTAGCGAAAGCCAGATTGAAAAAAAATATATATATTGAAACCGGACAAATTTAAAAGGGAAATTACACAAATTAAAGACACCGAAAAGCGGGAAGGGTTGGGCTCGGGGTGATGAAGCTACCGAACGACTCCTATCTACTTCGAGCTCATTATTAGTCTCGGTCGGCGGTTGGGGGAGGGCGGGTGGGTCAACCGCCGCAGCGAGTGGCCCATCTTCGTCCGCAGCCCTTTATTCTTCTACTCTACTCCAACTCTTTGGCGGAATCAAGATTCTTAGGTCCCCAGCCGCGTCCCGATGAAAGACTCTCTAGCGAAAGCCAGATTGAAAAAAAAATATTGAAATCGGACAAATTTAAAAGGGAAATTACACAAATTAAAGACACCGAAAAGCGGGAAGGGTTGGGCTCGGGGCGATGAAGCTACCGAACGACTCCTCTCTACTTCGAGCTCATTATTAGTCTCGGCGGTTGAACCGTCGTGGCGAGGGGCCCATCTTCGTCCGCAGCCCTTTATTCTTCTACTCTACTCCGACTCTTTTGCGGAACCAAGATTCTTAGGTCCCCAGCCACGTCCCGAGTAAGAGACTCTCTAGCAAAAGCCAGATTGAAAAAAAAATCAAAAATTGAAACCGGACAAATTTAAAAGGGAATTTACACAAATTAAAGACACCGAAAACAGGGAAGGGAGGGATCGGGGCGATGAAGCTACCGAACTACCCCTTGCTTCTTCTAGCTTATTATTAGTCTCGGTCGGCGGTTGGGGGAGGGCGGGTGGGTCAACCGCCGCGGCGAGCGGCCCATCTTCGTCCGCAACCCTTTATTCTTATGCGATCTGAACCTGAAAGAGTTCTAATTGAACTCAAGCCGAAACTTGGCTGTGGTCGGTTTTCGGGTTGACTTCAAATGGAACCTTTAATTTCGGATCCGGTTGCGTGTCTACGGAAATAACTTTGTCTTGCTCGGATCGGGTTACTGTTCTTTAAAATAATTTTGTCGTTTTCAGATTGGGTTCTGGTCGGGTTTCAGGTTGACTTCAAATGGAATTTTCAGATTATGATCATGTTGTGTGTAAACGGAAATTAATTTCCCTTGCTGGTATTCTCGTACGGCCTGATGTATTTTTATTTCGGGTACTGTTCGGGTTAACTTAATGTAGAACTTTCAGGTTAGGATCGGGTTGCACATAGACGGAATTATTTTGTTTTGCTCGGATCCAGTTATGGTTCTTTGGAATATTTTTGTCGGATTCAGATTTGGTTTGGTTCAGATTTCAATTTTTTTTTTCAAATGGAATTTTTAGGCTCGGGGCGGGTTGCGTGTGTCAACGGAAATTATTCTGTCTTCCTCGGATAAGGCTATGGTTTTTTAGAATACTTTTGTCGGTTATCACATTTGGCACGGGTCATATTTCGGGGTTTTTTTAAACTAAATTTTTATGTTCGGATCGGGTTGCGTGTCCACAGAAATTATTTTGTCTTGCTCGGATCGGGTTGTGGTTCTTTGGAATATTTTTGTCGGGTTCAGATTCGGTTCGTGTCAGATTTTGAGTTTTTTCAAATGGATTTTTTTATGTTCGGGTCTGGTTGCGTATTCACGGAAATTATTTTTCTAGCTCGGATCGGGTATGTTTCTTTGGAATATTTTTGTCGTGTTCAGATTTGTCAGGTTCGTGTCAGAATTCAGTTTTTTTTTCAAATAAAATTTTTTGGTTCGGTTCGGGTTGCGTGTCCAAGGAAATTATTTTGTCTTGCTCGGATCGGGTTATGGTTCTATAGAATATTTTTGTCGGTTATCATATTTGGTTCGGGTCAGATTTCGGGTTTTTTGAAATTGAACTTTCATGTTCGGGTCGGGTTGCATGTAGACTGAAATTATTTTGTCTTGCTCGGATCGGGGTACGGTCTGTTTTAATTTATTTTTCGAGTTCGGCTCGAGTTATGGGTTAATAAGCCTAAAAATATCACCCTTATAGGATAATAAGTGGTCATTTTTCAATTAGCCTAACGCTCTTTGCAATAAGCCTGAAAAATATCAGGCTAATTGGAAAAAGGGAGATGATTCTTCAATTAGCCCGGCTCTTTGCAAAGAGCCTGATTTCCCAACTAGCCTACGACATATATATCGACTATGTTTTTGCTTATAAATGTATTTTATGTACCCTTGATAAAGTGAAATACTTTATAAGCTTCCGGCTTTATTGATCCATTTGCTCTATTGTATGTTTATGATATGGCTTTTTATGGTTCAATATTATTTAGCTGGATATTGTATCTTTTGTCTTTAATAGGATTTTATCAAAATTTGGTGGTTTTTTTCATTAGTTTTATATAGATTTATCGCCCGCAATATGCTAGTGAATTAGTGGATTTTAGCATGATTCTGTATTAAGGTTTGTAGGGGTAACTGGAATCACGATGTAACTGGGCCATAGGCTATTTTATAAAAAAAAAACTGTTGGGGTTTTTTAAGTTTTAGCTTTTGTGAGCAATGCCCCTTTATCTCTACTTCCTAAAACAACGTGTATCAACTCAATCATAACTCTCACTTTGCTGTGATAGGTTGTCAAAAATCTACGTTTCTTTTTTTAAAAACAACTTCAATATGGTTGAACTTCCTCGGATGTTTATTAAAATACTGAAGTACTTTTATAAAAAAATCTTTTTTTTTTAAAGATTAGACATATAACTATATTAATATTATTAGGTATCTATACATATTTACTTCATGTTTTAAATGTAAGCCCGGTGTCCCAGTTACCCCATAAATGTTTCAAGAATGGGGTAACTGGGACATGTGTCCGGGGTAACTGGGCAATGCTGGATCCAGTTACCTCAATAGTTATAAATAATTTTTTGTGTTTCTCTTACTACGGGAAGTAAATTTCTCCATTGGTTTTTGCTCACTATAAAGAAAATGATAGAATACCTTATTAAAAAAACGTAATGAAATTTAAAAAAAAAGCATATTGAGTGGTATCAAACCAAATTTCTTGACCCCTTGAGAGGCGGTGATGCCGTTATGGCATCACTTAATTTTAATTCCTAATTGCCACATTGGCACCTGAATTTTATAATTAAAATTTAACCTTTATTAAGCACGCGAAAATATAATTTTACATGTTTTCAGATAGATTCTCTTGTAAATATTGGTGTCATTAAATTATTTCAACATTTTACGAATGCAAGTACCTTGCCCCTGAAAGCCAGATAGCCAGACCTTGAAATTGTACTATACACAGGGGTCGCATTCTATAGGCATAGCTGCCAATTTTTACGCTTTCTTGCTACCACTAAAATTTAATAGCGATTTTCGTTTTGTTTAATTTTAAGATTTCGACGATTAAATAAGACAACATTTACTATAATATTTTAGTGGTAAGAGGAAAGTGTAAAAGTTGGCAGCTATGCTACAGGGAATCTTTTATCGTCCCTACCACTATTTTGAAAATAATATCTTCATCGCACCTTTCTTTAAGGAACAATAAAATTTTCCCTATAGAACGCGACCCCTGGATAAAGATAAAGTACTTAAGTATTTACGTAGCCTTTTGTTCAGAAATTTACCTTGCTATTTTTTCTTTAAAATACCCATGTGACTTTTATACTTATTATCTATACTAAAGTACATAAGTACTTACTCAAGTTTTATATTTTTGGTATTAATGAATGTAATATTTTCACTTTTAGTGTTTTTTTAGGCACACTAACAGCAAAGGTTGCCCTTACAACGCTGTTTATTGACATATAGTTTACATGATCTGCCTGGTTTAATTTTTTTAAGTTGTTTACACCTTTTTCAAACAGGATCTGATATCCGATATGAAAAAATATAAACGCGTGTGGAACATAGACCCCCCCCCCCCGCCAGGGTCCAGTTACCCCATTTTGGGGGGCAACTGGACCCATGAGGAAAGAAAGATGAAATATGCATATTTTTATATTTTTAAATATTAAAATGTAATTTTGAGCATTTTTGTCTGATAGAGGGAACCTAACTGAACACATTTACAGAAGTTCAGACTTTAATTGAAATGAACATTAGCTTTTTGAAGCTGAATTGTCAGAAGCTCCAGAGTCACATTGTAAAATCATGTCCCAGTTGCCCCAACTAACCTTACTAGTTACAGGTTCCATCTTTATTCTGTATAATGTCAGTGTTTGTTATGATCATAAGCTAATTTATTAATTTAATTTTAGTAATTGGAAATCGATGATGATTTGTAATATATAATAGTTATATATGGATATATATATACATACATATGGGTCAATCCATTACAAGTGGTCCAGCACTGGTTGCTCGACCATTTAAAAAAAATCTGAATTTTTTTGTGCAACAACCCTAACATGATGGAAGTTCAAAATGAATATTATTTTAATTCTATTAATTTTTGTTTGTGCATGGCGGCCATCTTTGTTTCATCGTCTGCAACAATTTTCTCACAAGAAGGTTTTACGGAATTGTAAATAATTCATCGTTTATTTATCCAATTCAAGTGCGGATTAAAGCAATTTGTACAGAATACATTGGGTTAAAAATTTGGTAATGGAGTAGTGTCAGAAACTAACTGCTTATTTGTAAAATTTAAGAATAAAGTTTCAGTTTTTTTCCAAAATTTGTCCATTTACAAGAGGAAATTTTTCTAGCAAGGAAAACTGTCAACATGACATCATTTTTTTTACAAATAGGCCGAAAGTACTTGTACTCACACGCCGAGTTCCAGATCTGGGACTTGCTTTCTCTTCGCTAAAAAAAAATCCCAAATTTTTCAAAAATGACACTTTTCAGGCTTTGATATCTCTGGTGGGGCACGAGATAAAAATCTGAATTTTTTTTTTATACGAGTATTGTATGGTAGTGTTATACACAAGAAATTTCAGGATGGAGATTTGACTACAAGCTGAGATATGGCAAGGGCAACATGTGAAAACAATACTCCCAAACTATTGTTTTGTTCTAGTCACAGCTAAGTATTTATCTCAGAGTATCATTTAAATTTATTTTTTAGATTATCTTTAAATAATAGTAACAGAAAATAAAGCCTTTTGCAATTAATTTAAAAAATAATTCTGCCTAAGGCCTACATTTTGTATGGTTTCAGTAATTTTTGTTGTAATTTTAGTAACTAAAAGAAACCTCAACACTTTTACATATATATATATATATATATATATATATATATATATATATACAAGACCTGAGACAAAAACAGAATAGGGAAAGAGAAAATCTGTTAATGTTGGCATACTTGTTGAGACATGATCAAACGTATCAAAACACATTCCTGCTTGTTGGTTTAAAAACAACAATTTTAATGCTGCTTGCCAGTCCCTGAAACTTGTTCCTACCATAAGTATGTTCCTGTAAATGAAACATTATGCGATGTTACCATGCATCAGCCTCAAGTAATTTTCAGAAAGTAAAGATACCCAAAGCCTTTTCAAAATTTATACTGCAGAAAAATCACATTTTTGCATAAGAAGTAAGCTAGGAATTATTAATGAATTGAGACTTGCACATAGTGATTTCAAAGTATATTTCTATGAGCCAGCAGGGCAAAGATCTTCAATCAAGTTATCAAGAGATTGCAAGACTTGGTTCCTACAAATAAAATTTTGAGAAAGATCTAAATTGTGGTTTTTGAATCAACAAGCAAGAATGTGTTTTGACACGTTTGATCATGTCTCAACAAGTATGACAACGTTAACAGATTTTCTTTTTCCCTATGTTGTTTTTGTCTCAGGTCTTGTATAAAAATATTTTTTTTCTTTATGTAAAAGTGCTGAGGTTTCTTTTAGTTACTAAAATTACTTACAACAAAAATTACTGAAACCATACAAAATGCATGGCCTTAGGCACAATTATTTTTTAATTAATTGCTAAGCTTTTCAAAGGGCGTTATTTTCTGTTACTATTATTTAAAGATAATCAAAAACATAAATTTAAATGACGCTCTGAGATAAATACTTAGCTGTAACTACAATAGTTTGGCAGTATTGTTTTGACATGTTGCCCTTGCCATATCTCAGATTGTAGTCAAATCTCCATACTGAAACTTCTTGTGCATAACACTACCATACAATACTGTCAGAAACAAGAACTTTAAATTTTTATCTCGTGCCCCACCAGAGATATCAAAGCCCGAAAAGTGAGATTTTTGACATTTTTGAAAAATTTGGGATTTTTTTTTAGCGAAGAGAAAGCAAGTCCCAGATATGGAACTCGGCGTGTGAGTACAAGTACTTTCGGTCTATTTGTAAAAAAAAATGATGTCATATTGACAGTATTCCTTGTTAGAAAAATTTCCTCTTGTAAACGGACAAATTTTGGAAAAAAACTGAAACTTTATGCTTAAATTTTACCAATAAGCAATTAGTTTCGGAAACTACTCCATTACTAAATTTTTAGCCCAATGTATTCTGTACAAATTGCTTTAATCCGCACTTGAATTGGATAAATAAACGATGAATTATTTACAATTCCGTAAACCCTTCTTGTGAGAAAATTGCTGCAAATGATGACACAAAGATGGCCGCCATGCACAAACAAAAATTAATTAAATTAAAATAATAGTCATTTTGAACTTCCATCATGTTAGGGTTGTTGTACAAAAAATTTCAGATTTTTTAAAAATGGTCAAGCAACGAATTGATGATTTTCATGACCACTTGAAATGGATTGACCCATATATATCAACATTTGAACGGAGGTTGGTTTCGGGGTCTGGGCGTCATGATCGATGAAAATATACCAAATTTTTTTTTTTAATCCCTTCCCTCCGAACGGCTGCAATAGGTAGCTTTTTGTAATGAAAGCTACCTAAAAGAAAAAAGAAAAATCTATGCGTAATGAAAATTCCTCATGTACGTCTTTTAAAGTAAAAGAAGGTTTAAAAGCTTATCTGCTGCTATTATTGCAAATTTCCCACGCAGTCCTCACAACTACTTTATTCTTTCTATGATAAAAGAGGAAGGCTTAGAATTCTCACATTCTCACCGTGAAGATACTAACACAGGGAATTAACTTCAAAATAAAAAAGACTGAAAAAAAAGCTTTTACGTACTCATCAATTAGAAAGTCGAAGTTTAAACTTATAAAGGGATCAGAATGTTCAAGCTATTTATTTATTTTTTTTAAAGCCTCGATATAATTCTAATTTAAATAAGAAACTGAGGTATTAAAAATGCTCTAGAAAAATGGATATTTCTGTATCAACTTACTGACAATAAATAATAAATATTAATTTATAAATGGAAATGTTTTAAAGAAAACAGTAAACAACATATCACTATCAATGCTGAAAAAAAGTCTTTATGTGTCATAAATTACAGTTTTAACTAGAATTTTTTCTTATAACTTTTTATCATTTTAAACTGCATACGAATTATATTATTATAGTATTTTTATGAATATTTTTAAGAAAGTATTTAGTTGTGTAATCAAGATGTATTCTAGAGGTTACTAACCACTGTGGCTCACAAACAATACATAAACATTAATACTTTTTGTTCGTAATGCATGTGAAAAAAATTTCTCTTTCCCTAAAGAGTTTTAACCCCTACATCGTCTGAGTGAGAGATAGAGTAGATATATAAAACAAATGAATGGTAGTTTTAGATGCACAAAACAGGAGCAAAAGAGAAAATACAGAAATGTGGCGTCTATAATCTCTGTGGTGTCTGTAATCTATAATCTTTAAAGCAAGTGCAATATGTATATTTCCCTACTTACGTATTCGTAATTGCCTTTTCATTATAGATACACTTAATGTATGTAGTCTATATTTGCCTGCAGTTGCTTTAAGTATGATGCTTTTACACAAATGTATTTATTTCATTCGAATGACGAATTTCATAAATGAAAGAAACAGAAAAATGCATTTAAGTCCACTCAGTAACAGCTAAGTTGTAACGAAAAAATAGATTTTTATCACCGATAAAATTTATCAGAAAAACATTAAACCGATTTATTTTCATTAGCAGCAGTTTGAAAAAAAGAAAAAAAAAACTCGCATGCTATCATGATAGATACGATGATAAATGCCATGGTAGTATGATATATTAAGTTGTAACAAAAGTTTTCCGCCAAATCACCATTACATAATGCGAATTATTATATATATATAATTAACTGTAATTTTATATATAACCCCCAACCATTCCGCCAAACCTTCACAGTGTCATATGATACAACACTAGTACTTAAAGCTGTACACATTATTCGGTGAAATTCTGTAGCTGACTTTTTGCAACAGAACTGGAAGTAAATGATGGTTCTAATCTGGTAGCGGGATAGTTTCATTTCAGACACCTTGCACTTAATGATAACGATATATATATATATATTTTTTTTACAATCACAGTGTTATAAAGTAAGTTTCTCTCTTTCAAATGCCAAAAATCGTTTGACAAAATATGAGCAAACACGTCAACGCGAACTGTTTGCACAGACTGTATTAGATGTGGCGGGAAACTTTCGTTACAACCTGATATATCATTATATATCATGCTTTAACCCCTATATCTTCTGAGTCATAGATAAAATATACATCTAAAATAAATGAATGGTAGATTTAGATATACAAAACAGGAGCAGGAGAGAAAATACAGAAATATGTAATCTTTAAAGCAAGTGCAATATGAATATTTCCCCACCTGTGTGTTCGTAGTTGCCTGTTTATTATATACACACTTAATGTATGTAGTCTATATTTGCCTGCATTTACTTTAGGTATGATGCTTTTACGCAAATGTATTTCTTTAATTCGAATGACGAATTTCATAAATGAATGAAACCAGAAAATTCATTTAAGTTCACACAGTTTCAACTAAGTTATAACGAAAAAAAAAAATAGTTTTATATCTCACCAATAAAATGCATCAAAAAACATTAAATCGATTTATTTTCATTAGCAGCAACTACATAAAAAAAGAAAACACTCACATGCTAACATGATACATAAGAACATCATAAATGTATAAATCTATAATTCATGAACTGATATCTATGAAAATTTAGACTGTTAATTAAAATGCAATTAACATCGAAATAAACATTGCTATGAGTACGTACAACACATAATGAAAGTGCAGGAAACGTTTAATTAAATATGAATTAACTTCAAACATAAAACTTACAAAAATGTTAGAGAAAATGTTTGTAAAGGGGATTTGTAGCAATATGTTGTAAAGCTAAAGCTACTACTTATTTGATAAAATCTCTGAAATTAATTAACTCTGTAAACTTAACCCTTGCCCACATTAATTAAATAACATGACAACCATCTTGTACCGTCTAAAATAATAAATAATGCTGTGACTGTTTTGATACAACTAATAAAAAATCGTTAGATCACCATTTGTGGTAACTTTACTCGTAACAAGCTAAAATCAATAAAACAGTTTTCCACGCATTGAAAATACAAAACAACAATTATGTATTCACATCATACGGCGTCGTGTGACAAGACGCATTTACAATATCGATTCCTGGATCATGTCACGTCCGAGAGAAGAAAATTTAAAACAAAGGGTTGAACAACGGATGCTACTCTCAAAGGAATAAATCAAAGCCCTATTCATTGTAAGTATTTTTAGAATTCTATGTTTATGTCTTATTTAATAAAGAATAAAAAAAGGCTGAAGTATAATACATAGAAAAGGCTGGAAATTTTCAATATAATACTAAGCGGTATGCATATAATCGAGATATACGCGTGTATGTATATATATTATATACAATGAAATTGCATGTGAAATTCAAAGCATCATGCGATAGATGAAAAATATTTTTTCAGAAGTTTTCTATGGAAAAAATAAACTGATTCAAATATATTAAGAAAATGTAAGTATAGAGATTTATTTATTAAAAGAAAAATCGCTTTTCCTAGACTTTTATACTTATCGCGAAAAGAAATTACTTTATACTTGTCAGAAAATGATACCGAATTTTTAAACCATATAGTTAGCTAATCTATAAGGCTTATTTTATAGGCACATTGCCAATGCGTGAACTCGATCTTGTCATACGATGTACTTGATTTCTTAGTCAATAAGTAAAGGAACAAAATAAATGAATAACAACTGTACACAATACTGTTTTCTCACGTTCGCTAGATGTTTTTTTTTTTTTTTTTTTTTTTTTTTTTTTTTTTGAATTGATCATAAGATATTTCAAATGAAGCCTTTGGCAGTTTTCTTTGCGTTATATATATATATATATATATATATATATATATATATATATATATATATATATATATATACATATACACACATACACAGATATACAGTAGAGCTCAAAAGTATTTCGACAAAAGTAATAATTCATTTAATTGAAAAAAAATAATAAAATACAAAAATGAATTATTTATATTATTTAACAATATTCAATGTTTTAATTAGCTTATTGCTGAATTCTATTACAGAAATCGAATATGTTTTTGCTTATATATGTACTTTATGTACCCTTGAAAAGGTGAAATATATAAATATATAAATAATATAATGCTATATAAGCTTCCGGTTACATCCATCCATTTGATCTATTGTTTGTTTACGATACGTCTTTTAATGGTTAAACATTATTTCGCAGGTTATTTGTATCTTTTGTCTTTATTAGGATATTTATCAAAATTTGGTGGTTTTTCATATGTTTTATATGGATTAATCGTCCTTAATGTGCTATTGAATTAGTGGTATTGTGCTTGATTCTGTATTACTAGTTAAAGGTTCCATCTTTATTTTGTATAATGTCAGAGTTATGAATTGTAGCTAAATTTATTAATTTAATTTCAGTAATTGGAAATAGATGATGATTTGTATTTATATAATGGTTATATATATATATATATATATATATATATATTTAACTATTTATTTATTTATTTGTATCTGAATTTTGTCATGCTGTAACTCTCGAATTTTCGAACCGATTTGGATGAAATTTTTCATATGCATAGTACATACTAATGCCTCGACCGAGTTTGTTGGCCAGCTTCATCCGCCATCTTGTTTCAAAATGGCGGCCATTTGAATTTGTGAACACGTTTGGAAATTTTTAGGTTTCCTAACTTTCGCTTTAAAATGACCTATGTTGTTAACTTACACTGTGTGACTCCTTAAAATATCTTTTAATGTTTCTAACATTCTGTTTAAAATGATACATAAGAGTTTGCATTTTGTGAAACGTAACATTTTCTATAAATATACAATGCTAGAGAACATAAAAAAAATTCAAAAATTCCAATGGTCGCCATTTTGAAACAAGATGGCGGATGAAGCTGTCCAACGAACTTGGTCGAGACATTAGTATGTACTATGCATATGAAAAATTTCATCCAAATCGGTTCAAAAATTCGAGAGTTACAGTGTGACAAAATTCAGATATAAATATATATATATATATATATATACATAAGTTTATTAATATTATTAATATTTATTGTTAATTTATTAAAATTAAAACATTGAATATGATTAAATAAAATAAATGATTGATTTTTGTATTTTATTATTCTTTTCAATTAAGAGTATTATTATCTTTGTCAAAGTACATTTGAGCGCTACTTTATATGCATATATATATATGTGTGTGTGTGTGTGTGTGTGTGTAGGATATACTTGGTCGGTGTCTAGTGAGTAGCAATAAGACCAGGCAGATTTTTAAAGAACTCTTAAGAAATTTTAATATTATTGGATATCTATGGAACAAAACAGGTATTTACAGTTTGGAGGTAATTTCATACAACATAGCCAGTCATACGCTGGCTTTTCTCGTTTTCATTTAATATCCATGGGATTTTTCGCTCACACTAGGCCGTCTGCCTATAAAACTTTACTCAAGCGCAGCTCGTCTAGCTGGCCGGAGATTTTGCAGCATCCCTTAGTCATGCTGTAACTCTCGAATTTTCGAACCGATTTGGATGAAATTTTTCATATGCATAGTACATACCAATGCCTCGACGAGTTTGTTGGCCAGCTTCATCCGCCATCTTGTTTCAAAATGGCGGCCATTTGAATTTGTGAACACGTTTGGAAATTTTTAGGTTTCCTAACTTTCGCTTTAAAATGACCTATGTTGTTAACTTACACTGTGTGACTCCTTAAAATATCTTTTAATGTTTCTAACATTCTGTTTAAAATGATACATAAGAGTTTGCATTTTGTGAAACGTAACATTTTCTATAAGTATACAATGCTAGAGAACATAAAAAAAATTCAAAAATTCCAATGGTCGCCATTTTGAAACAAGATGGCGGATGAAGCTGTCCAACGAACTTGGTCGAGACATTAGTATGTACTATGCATATGAAAAATTTCATCCAAATCGGTTCAAAAATTCGAGAGTTACAGTGTGACAAAATTCAGATATAAATATATATATATATATATATATATATATATATATACATATATATATATACATAGGTTTATTAATATTATTAATATTTATTGTTAATTTATTAAAATTAAAACATTGAATATGATTAAATAAAATAAATGATTGATTTTTGTATTTTATTATTCTTTTCAATTAAGAGTATTATTATCTTTGTCAAAGTACATTTGAGCGCTACTTTATATGCATATATATATATGTGTGTGTGTGTGTGTGTGTGTGTGTAGGATATACTTGGTCGGTGTCTTGTGAGTAGCAATAAGACCAGGCAGATTTTTAAAGAAATCTTAAGAAATTTTAATATTATTGGATATATATGGAACAAAACAGGTATTTACAGTTTGGAGGTAATTTCATACAACATAGCCAGTCATACGCTGGCTTTTCTCGTTTTCATTTAATATCCATGGGATTTTTCGCTCACACTAGGCCGTCTGCCTATAAAACTTTACTCAAGCGCAGCTCGTCTAGCTGGCCGGAGATTTTGCAGCATCCCTTAGTCCGTCTGACTAAGTCTGGATCTCGACTGCTTCTGCTCTCGTTCTCACAGTAAAAATTACATAGCTCATCAAAATCTATTGTTCGGTAGTTGAGGTTTGTCATCCAGAGCCTCACTAAAAGAATCAGCTAAGCTTTGCGGTACAGAGCCCATTTCCTGTAACCACAAATTCGGCCTACCTGACAGGGCCGGGTCCTCCCAGTCATCATATACTCTTTATACCAGATGAGTACTGGACTACTTTTCCAGAACGTATAAGATACAAAAAAAAAAAAAAAAAAAAAAAAAAAAAAAAAAAACACAAACAATATAAAACAAAATAATAGCAAAATCAATCACTAAATCCTGCTGATGAATGAAAAGTTCTTAGTCTTTAAATAATATTTTTGGAGTTTGAGAAATAATAAAGTTTTTTTTTCGTTTGTCACTTGGACGCAGTTCTTTTCACAGTTTATTTACAATAGTCGAAAATCATAAAAAAAAACTAAGTTAAAAACTATAATAAAAAACACATTCACCTAAAAGCACAATTGCTTCGCCTCAGACAGAGTAGTCCACGGCTTCATGTGATCTGCAGCGCTCGAGGTCGCATTTCAACCCTCATGGTGTCCAACTTTGCTTACATTGTAGCGATCGTTTCTTTTTACAACAGTAATCTCGTCGGGACCAAGAAACTTAGGCTTTAGTTTGGTACCTGCCCCAAACTGCGTGTTCTGAATGGCCACCAAATCACCGAGTTTATAGGTGTTGCCCTTTTTTCGCTTTTTGTTATACGTTTTCATGTCTTCCTGTTGTATTTTTAATATGTTTTCCTTGGCTATTTCTATATTCGAATTTCTTTCCGATATGAATGAATTTAATTCCTCATCATCTAACAGTGTTTTGATTTGCAGGTTGGTTTTCTGCCGCAGTTTTTTCCCGCCAGTAGCTCGAAGGGCGTAAATCTTGTACTTCTCGATGTGGTACTTTTCATGATACGTTGTACGGGCGCGACAAATTTGTACCATTTAGTGGGGTCTTCTGCATTAAGATTTGCTAAAATTGGGATAAGAATTCTGTGCATTCGCTCTATTTGACCGTTTCCTCTAGGTATCCCTGTTGTTATTGGAAGATGCTCTATCTAATCTTCCTTACAATATTTCTCAAAATCAGCAGAGGTGAAAGCCGGTCCTTTGTCGGTAATGATTCGCGACGGATTTCCGAAAATATCGTGTTGTTGGGTTAACTTATCGATGACTTCTTTAGCGGCTGTAGTTTTAACGGGGTACAGTCAAACGAATTTGGTAACTGCGTCCACAACGGTAAAAATATGATTGTAATTTTTATTTGTTGAAGCATGGAACCAATGTGATCTATGTGATAGGTCTCGAGGGGTATATTTTGTTTGCGGATGGGGTTTAATAGACCTTCTCCTTTCCCTTGCTTTTTATTACAAAGTATACACTCTATGCAGTTGGCAATGACGCTCTCAATTTGCTTTTTTAATTGGGGTATACAATAATTTTCCTTTAAAATAATTTAAATTTTAGCCATTGCGTAATAACCTTTGTTATGAACGTCGGGTATTATTTCCTTTTGCATATTGGTAGCTGTCCCCCCGGGATTGCACTTATACTCTAAAGCGAAATCTGGGTTCCCGGGGCGGTCATCCCTGTCATCCCTGCATATTGGTAGGAATCATCAGAAGTTCTCTATCATTTTTATATTTGTATACGATGTTGTTTCTTATAAAATATTCTGAACTTTCATTTTTTTATTAATTTTTTTAGCGTTTTTATGTGTTCGTCTTCTTGCTGTTGTAATAATTTTCAGTTTTTTCATGTTCGCTCACTACTCTCGCTAGCAAATTTTTAACTAAATCCTTATTATACCCGTCGGATTTTGCAATTAAGCCCGTTAACTGAGTTTTATTAGCTCCTTCCGGCGGACTTAAACCTAACTCGGTTACTACAATAATTAGATCGATCATTTTACCTTATTAAATGTGCCATTTTCACCTTAAACCAATTAACACATAAAAATAAAATATCTCAATAAATAAATCAATAATATATGCATATGCAATCGATGAATCAAATATATCTATATATATATAATAATATGTAACAATTATATAAACAAACTTACTTTGATCTAGATATTTCAATCAAAAAAATATTTTTTTTCACTACATAATAAAATATATATATATATATATATTGGTTAACACCAATTTTAGCTTTTGCATACAAGTACGACGACTCGTATGCTTCCTTATTTTCTTATTCGTCAGTCTGAAAAAAAAATCAGCGCAGACTTCTTACTTATACAAATATACGACTTGCTCTTTCTTTATTTAAAAAAAAAAAAAAAAAATGCAGAACAAAAAAATATTATTTTCCGCATGAAGGAAAAAGGACACATTTTCTCATTGAACGTACACAAAAAAACCCTCACTGTACGCTCGTTATCTGCAGTATTAAAGTCCTTTTGGGAAACAAAAAATAAAGCACTTTCCCATTTTTATTACAAAATACAAAAAAGAAGAAACAAATCCTTTCGCCATATAACTTGAAGAGGAAGGAAAAAAAACACAGGAGAATCACATTTAGCAATTAAAAATCTTGAACTTCAACTGTATCGCAAGAAGGGAAAAAATGAAAAAAACCAGAAAACTTTTACCACACAAGCCATAAAAATCTTGAGTGATTTCCAGCGAGTGTGTCAGCGTGTATATTCTTCTTCACCGAGACTGGAAAATACTGTACACTGTTCGTTAATTAAAAAGTTCACACTTTATCAGCCTATAAATATCAGTAGAAAATAATTCACGATTCAGTGATTCATCACAGGGACAGAGTTTTACGAAAAGATGAAGCATACCTCACTTCGTTATAACACGCAGTTGACATGTCGAAGAACAGAAACACTTTCTCTAAATGATGAATGAATCTTACAGCGCACTAAACGGAGAAAGAAAAAAAATGAAGCACACGTGAAATTTATTTTTTTCTTCCGTTAATGAGAAAACTTTTCTTTTTCCTCTCTCTCGCTATGCAGAATTTTTCGCACAAGCCAGATTTGTCGAAATTTCATGTAGAACCCGGTCGAATGCCTCCACTTTGTAGGATATACTGGGTCGGTGTCTAGTGAGTAGCAATAAATCCAGGTAGATTTTTAACGAAATATTAACAAATTTTAATATTATTGGATATATATGGAACAAAACATGTATTTACAGTTTGGGGGTAATTTTATACAACATAGCCAAAGGTCTGTTGGCTTTTCTCGTTTTCATTTAACATCGATAAGATTTTTCGCTTACACTAGGTCGCCTGCCTATAAAACATTACTCAAGCGCAGCTCGTCTAACTGGCCGGAGATTTCACAGCATCCCTTAGTCCGTCTGACTAAGTCTGGATCTCGACTGCTTCTGCTCTCGTTCTCACAGTAAAAATTACTTAGCTCATCAAAATCTATTGTTCGGTAGTTGAGGTTTATCATCCAGAGCCTCACTAATAGAATCTGCTAAGCTTTGCGGTAAAAAGTTCATTTGCTGTCACCACATATATATATAAACCGAATGCGTGCTAAAGTTGAAGTAAAAAAAAATGCGAGAAAAAAGCACCATATCGTTTCGTGGAAGCATATTTACACATTTATATGGCTTACTTTCTAGTAAAGGATAATCTATATATTAAAAATTGAACCTAATTTTGAAAAGTTCAATAGCAAAAGCTTCCTTTTATTACGTATTAATGCATGTTAAAAACATTGAAATACAAATTTTCATGAATTTTTAATGAGTGGTATGTGAGATACTGTAACTTATCGAAAATTTAACCAATTAATATTAAAGAAATGTAAATCATTTAGACATAGACTCTTAAATAATTCATAGATTTCCTTACTTTATATTTTATATGAAATTTGATAAAAGATCAAACATTGTCTATATTTTGAATTAGTCTTTGTCTAAGGTGTCTAAGGTTGGTTATTAAATGATAATGCAATTATTAAAAATAACTATTATAAAATAAATAATTGTTTAGACACGTAACAATAAATTAATATGGTCAATCCTTTCTCCCAAAATGCAAATTTTCTTTTCATTTTGATTTTTGGTTGCCACACTATGAGTAACTACGTAAAAATGCCAGCGTTAAGGGTTTGTACGTCGGATTATAATTAAAAATTAATTTTCTGTTATTTCAGATATAGTAAGTATTAGCAAACAGTAGTATATTTTTGGATTTCCGGGTAAACAATTTTATTTTCGATTTTTTTTAAATGCATATATAGTGCTAAAGCGATGGATGGAGCATACGGATGCGTGTTATCTATTTATTTATTTTTTTTTATAATAAAAGTACAAGTCATAAATTTAATTTAATTTATACACACATTCTGCAAACTCTCTTTTAAAGCGACTGCTCGCAGAAAAAGGGATAATGTTACTGACCTTAGATACTGTAACATTTTCTATTCGCGGATAAAATATGAACAAATGGCTGCGATTTTAACACGTTGACTACACTTCCGATCAAAACCAGCGCACACCACACTAGTGCGATTTAGGATTCCGTAACTTTAGCTACGTATAGCCAGAAAACAGGCTAAAAAAACAGAGCATATGATCTAGGAAGCGGGAATACGCTATAGCTTTATTTGAGAAACAGATGGTATTCGGATTCCTATAAAAAATTCAGAAGGTAGATGGGGTATACCATCGTATACCCTGCCTTAAATCCCTGTGTATAACTTAGTAGCCAGTATAATGATAATGAAATATAACACATGATTCCTATAAGAAATTTAATGGGAATCGAACTACGATATTTATTTTTATGAAAAAGAAATTCATTTTGTTACTGAAAAATGCATGAAAGCATGGTTCCAAAAAACACCGATTTTTTTTTTTAAATTTTGGTAGGTGCAAATTCGCACAAGTGTAGAATTAAAGGGTTAATAAACGTGGCACTAAAATGCGTGTATTCGTTCCCCGAGTGTCATAAGGCCACATTTCTATAGTCTATGTTTCCTGGAAGAACGAGATATGTGCAAAATGCTTATAAATAGTTTTTCTATAAAAAAGTATACATTAAAATTACAAAAATCTGACAAACATTTATCGTCAATCATAACAAATATTAATAAATAAATAATAAACAAACTAAAGAAAAAATTAGGAATATAACATGAAATCGTACGACTGTCAATATTGAAATAACTTGATTCATTCATAAAAATGGATTCTTTATTCTTTCATTTTGTTTTATTTTCGTTTAATTTCAGCTAATTGATTTAATGTAATGCGTTGTTTTCGCAGTCAAGTTTTTTATTAATAATAAATTGTTACTTGTATCACTTTACTTGGTTCATTTTGCTATATTGGTATCAAAAATATTTTTCAAATTTTGAAAAAACTTTGTATATAAATGTATGTGCGATCTTGTATCTCTCATTTAAGATTCAGAAAAACAAGTAATTGACTTTGATATATACTGAAATAGCAGCCCTGAAAATAACAATTAGTAACTTTATCCTTCCGATATTTGTTATTTGTGTGATACTAGTTTCATATTACTTCCACAATAAATGAAGAGTTTGTACCACACCCTTACTTATGTAGAGAAACGCATATCTTTCATATTTTAAAACTGTTTGTCTGGATAATTTTACCTAAGATAAAACTTACCTTTTAAAAGATAAAAAAAAAGAGAAAGGCAGAAAAGGGTGAATAAAAATTAGAAACAGAGCCAATTTCTTTTTATTTTATTATTATTATTTTTACTTTATTCTTACTATATATTTTTTAAGTATTTCTTTTTTTTAATACTACATCAGGCTTGTATAAATTATGTCTAAAATTTAAGTAATGTATAGTTTCAGTTTTAATTTAAAAAATCCCCGCCGACTCGGCCAACAGACACAGGTAGATTTCGAAGTTAAGTACTAATTTCACCAACAAAAACTAAATCAAGGTTAGAGATAAACTCAATTTAACAATTTTATCTGGCCGCTTTTGTCGAGTTTTTAAATTCATTTTTCTATAAGAGGTTTTTTTTTTTTTTTTTTTTTCCAGAATCATGTTAATACGATAATTTTTTCTTGAACCCCTATTTTTTTCATCCCTTGAGAATATTTTTTGCAATATCATCCATTAGTAAAACTTGTTACTAAAAAAGTTATAGATAATATTTAAGAAGATTTATATAATAAATTTAAACCGTGTAGTGAGTGTTTCATTTAATGAACCACACACTATATTTTAAATACTGACGTTGTTTTTATTGAGACACTCGCGCTTTTAATAATGAAAACCTCTATACAGCATCTCTAAGGGTTTTCAAAAATTTTCATCACACCAATGATACTTTTTTATCGCCTAAGTGACAGATTAACGGGGATGTGATTTTTTTTCTTGTACAACCCCTCCTCCCCCCCTCCCCTGTTTTATTTATTTATTTATTTTTTCGCAGTAATTGTTGTTCCTATCAAAAACTTGTCAGTATAAATGTTGCAGATAATATTAAGAAGCTTTATAATAAATTTAAGCGGATTTGATATCTTGTGAATTGACGAAGTTATGAATTTTTCTTCTTCACCAGTCACCCCCCTCCTTTTTTTAAACTCTAAGAATCAGTCCTATCAAAAACTTTTCAATATAAAAGTTGTAGATAATATAAAAAATAATAATAAATTTAAGTGGAATTGATATCTTGTAAATTGACAAAGTTAAGAATTTCTTTCTTCTTAAAACCCTATTTTTTTCTCCCCTTGAGACCATTTTTAATGATATCAAAAATATGTCATACATAAATTTTGGCCCTTTTCCTACAAGTAATAATAACTTTAAACTAATTCGATATATATCACAATTAAGAAGTTATGAGGTTTTTCTGTTTTCACAAAAGTCCTTCCCATTTCCACACTCTTCGTCTGATTTTTATCCACTGACGAACTTCCCTTGAATTATGTATCAGTTTTGAAGAGAAGTGGAGTTGTGTAGAATTTTGGAAGATATCGTGTCCATAAAAATGTGATATATAAAAGATTTGAACTGGGGGTGGTTTTGGCTTCTAGGGGTCATGGTCAGCGTAGATCTACAAATTTTTTTCTAAAATTTGAACATAGGGGAGAATGTAATAGGTAGTATTCCTTACGAAATCTACCTAACAAACATTATTCAATTAAAAATCCCCATCAAAATCCCCAATCAAAAATCCAAAGAAATAATAAGGTACTCATTCCAGCAGATTGATCTGGCTTTGGTTTTGAAATTTATTAGTTTGATTTTCGGAATTTTTTTATGCTATTTCTTAAAAGGTGGTGTTAACATGAGTCAAATAGTTATTAGAATACAAATAAGTGTTGAAATTTAAGGAAGAAACTCTGAGCTTACAGTAAAAATAAATAAATAAAAAAAATAAAAATACCTACTTTTATTTTTAATACATACACAAATTTTGACAAATAAGTTGTGTAAGATTTTTTAGATAGGATTTTGAATCAGGAGGAAAAAAAAATCCTTTGTTTAGATTTCAAGAATATGCTAGCAAAAAAAAAAAAAAAACTAAGATAGAGAATGCTGGTAGTATTTTAAAATGTTTACGTAAGGATCTTTAATGTAATCAAATTAGTTGTTTTTCTAAACATGAGAACATTATAGCTCCCTTTTATAATTAAAAGTACGCGTCAAACTTGAAATTACGAACTGATCATATTTATTTATTTAATTTTCTACACTCTAAAGTTGGGAGGAGTGGGAAGTTCACTCTTTGAAAGAGTGGCAGGCATTTTCACTCTTTTTGGAGTGAATTTTATAAAAAATACACGCCTTAAAGAGTAGTTTTTACCACTCTCTAGAAAGAAGTGAAATATTTCACTCCATTGTCAAGAGTGAAATATCTCACTCCGTTGTCGAGAGTGAAATATCTCACTCCACTGACGAGAGTGAAAGACTGGCATAATATACTTAAAAACTTTTCCGATCAATTTTGAGCCAATATATATGGAGTAAAATAATGAAAAAAAAACCAAAATATGTCACTTCTTAATTTTCAAAACTTCATTTCATAATGTAACCTTAGAAATTACGCTCATTTGGTAATAAAACGCACTCCTTCTTAGAGTCACTATTTACTGCTGCTTAGAGTGAATAGTCACTCTAATAATGCCATCAACCCATCATCTTACCCATCAGCAAATCAGAACAGTGTCTACAACTTTTTTTTTAAGATAAGAGAAAGACGATGTCTTTTTAGAATAAAAATACACGGATATTAATAAAGTTATTTTTTATGCACCGTAAAGGTAAGTCTTATTTAATTTGGATTTTTTATTCCTGTTATTTTGTATATTATGATCATGCGTTAAATAGTTTTATGTTATATAGAAAAAGACTGATCTGGAATTGTTTTCAGAAGCGATATTTTCCTACTCGATAGTGTGATGCAAAATATCTTAATCTGCTATCGCTCGGAAAAAAAAAAAAAAAAAAAAAAAAAAAAAGCTGACGCAGAGACTGATTCATGCCTACATTCATAGTAAAATGTAAACATTAATTTGCTGTTACTTAAGGTTGAAAATGTGTTGAAACAGTGATTTGGATTTTTTCCGGTTTCTCACTGTTTTCTGATTACTAACACTTACAGTATTTATCTTCAATATTATTCGTGTTTCAGATTAGAAATTAGCATTATACTGGCAAAATGTCTTTTTACATATTGCAGTAGTGAAATTTTTGAAAAAAAATTTTTATTACTAATAATATTTTAAATTATTATTTAAAATCATAAATCTTCATACCAATATTTTCAGATTTAAGATTCGCCAAATTTATAAAATACTAGGATCATCTTATAATATATGGAAAGATTTTTGATAAATTGCTAAATCTAATAATGCATTTTATTCATCCATTGTAGTTTGCTGTTTAATAGTACAATTATAAAATACTAATTATTATTTTTAGTGTTTTTCAAATTGGTATATATATTTTTTTTAATTGTATGCAAGCTTTTTTTGCTGTTTGTGATCTTAATCAAACATTTAATTATAGACATTCTGAATCAGTTATTAAATTTCCTTCTATTTTAAACGCACTTTCCACGTTTTTGATAAACGTAATTATTGGCACTAAAAAATAAAACATGATATTTAAGCATTAAGATTAAGTGTTTTTTATGCTTGATATTAATAGATAAAACTGCTTTAATATATTTTTTAAAAAGTTGATCGTATCACTTATATAATATAAGACTGAATATATTTTAAAGAGATAAAAGCTACTTTTTACATTAAAAATGTTTTTCAAACAATAAAAACAGTACATATGTAGTCTTTTCTTTTCTTTTTATCAGGCATGACAGCGCTCCGACCCAAATGGCCGATTACTACCACTAAATTTTAATAGTATTTCTCGCATTATTTAATGACAGAATTTCTGAGATTTAATAAAGCAAAGAATACTGTTAAAATTTAGTGGTAGTAATCGGTCATTTGGCCAAAGCGCTCTCATCCCCGATTTTATATATCCTTCTTTATATAATTTTCCAGATCAGTCTTTTCTTATAAAACATACCAAATCTATTTAGCTCGTATTTACAAAATAGAATATATACGGGAATAAAAATTTAAAATAAATATGACTTATCACGTCGTTCTATAAATAAGAGTTGTATTAATAGCCGTTTTTCAGTAATAACGAACGAAAATTCGAAATCATAATTAAGTTAAGAAATGAGGTATTCTCACAATCTTTTGACTTTAGGGAGAAAAAATCTGACAAAATTAAACTTGCTAAAATAACATTTTAATCTGATAGACGAATGCCTTAATGATTCAAAGTAAGGAAAAAATGGTCAGCAGCGAAAAATTTTGTATTTAACTGAGGTTTAAGTTAAACTTGCGAGTTTAATTTTCCTTGCCATTTTACCCCTATAACTTTTTATTTTCTTCTAAATTTTTACTTATAATGAATTTGCATAGTACTCACAGGACATTCAAATAAGAAATAATAACAATGTAGTACTTTTAATACAGAATTTTTGTATAACATTGTCTTAAAACGGTGTTAAAGAAGGGACGGTAAAGTAAAGAAAGGGGATGGTATTGGAAAAAAGGGACGGTAATGATGGAACGGTAATGAGAATTACCACCTATTTTTAGGAAAATCATGTTAAGACTAAGTGATAGCCACAATGTTCATTGATTTTTAGAAACAATTGTTAAGATCGGATTAAATTAAAAAAAATTAATTTACATCTAAAAGTGCAGGAATAAAACTTGGGGACGGTGAGACTACCAATAAAGCCACGATGCTTGAAATTGATATTTAAATGCTGATTTAAATTCTACAGTAAATTTCCTGCCAAAGAATTTTAGACATTATTTCTCGAGCATACCTACATGAGAAAAACTTGAAAAAAATTCTGTGGCAGCATCTGAAATGATTTTCTGTATAATTTTAGAAGGGGGATGGTAAGGAATCTAAAACCCACGGAACAGAGTTTAAAAAATAATAACAACCCTAAAAATGTGTGCAAGTTAATTTTTAGCTACATATTTATATAAAACAATAGTTCCAGTTTCAGAAAAAAATTACATCGAATTATTTTTATTGAAACAATTTTATCTAGACAGCTCCAAACTTAAAAATCAGCATCAGGGATACGGGTCGGTATAGGAGTTTTCCAGGTGTTAAAGACCCCAACATCGTTCAAAACTTATTTATCTCGTTAACATTGTTGTGCAATCATGCAATGGGATGTTCCCCGGTATATGAATTAAAAAAAAACACCAAAAAGTGTATTAAAATGAGAATTATTATTCAGGGACATGAAAATCAAAAGATTGTGAGAATGCTCCAAATATGTTTAATAGAAAAATTTATACATATTGAAGAGAATATAAAATTCTAGACTCCATGTTCATATTTAATAAAGCAATGACAAATCACAACACATAAATAACTTACACATTCTTAATATTTAGACCTAGCTTAGAGCTTTTTAAAAAAAGTTGTCAGTTGATAAGCATTGTTTTTGAAGTGGAAAAACTAAAAATATTTGAGAAGATTAGGACTCTAAAATAGCGACATTTTGCTAAAAAGTACGGTGAAAACATAAGATTTTATATTTAAAACAAAACTTTTAAATTGGGCATTTTAAAATTATCATATATTCATAGGGCATATAAGATCGTAATAAAAAATATTTTTTTTTTTCTGTCAGTAATATAATTTAATTCACATTTAACTTTGAGTTTTCCTTAAAAGTTCAATTAATGTTACAAAATATGAATTAAATAAATATTATCAATAAGGCATTTTATTCCAATCTACACGCTTGTATTTATTTTCATTATATGCTCCATAAGATGTGATTCTCTTAAAATACTCATAAAATAGCATAAAAAAAATTCAATGCATACAAATTAAACATTCACTCCTATGAAAGAGTGACTATTCACTCCTACCAGGGGTGAAAAAACGCACTCCTTTAGGAAGAGTGAATAGTCACTCCTCTCAAAGAGTTATTATTCACCGTTGTTTAGAGTGACTAATCACTTCCCAATAAGTAGGTATTCGCTCTTTCAGAGAGTCAAAAATTTCACTTTTGCTCAAAGTGAATAGTCACTCTAGAGAGGTTGGGTATATTTTGACTCTGCGATAGAGCGAATAGCCCGTGGGACCTTTGACGTAACTTGGTACGACAGGGTGACACATAAATACTGTGATGCAGATAAATGACCATAACGTTTCACTGAATGAACAAAACAACTAGTTTTCTTCACCATTCGAAAGAGGAGAAAATCCTGTACAAGAAACAATCAAGATAATTAGAAATGGTTTCCTCCAGCGGTGATACAGGTGTCTGGACGCTTCTATAAATTCTTCAAGATGGTCGAAACGATTTCCAGCGTGATTTCAGCCAAGGCTTTTTCCAGAGTGCTTTTCAAGGAATCCAGGGATTTCTTGATTGCGCAGGCTTTTTTTTCCAGGATCCCCTAAACAGCGAAGTCCATAGTTTAAAGTCAAAGGAGTTTGTGGGTCACACGCCCTTCGTCTAAAATCACGGGAGATTGGTCTCGCATCCCTCCAGCGTCTTCTTTGCTCCGTGGGTAGTCGGCCAGTCATCCTGAAACCTCCAGTCGATGTTCTTCGGTTGCTTTTCGGCCCAGGGGATCACGGCACATTCTGAAGTTAGCTCCTGATACGTCTCTGCGTTGATCTTGACGCCTTTAGGGATGAAGACGAGTTTTGTCTTTTCCAATCTGGAAATCCCCACCCACACCATCACAGACTTCGGGAAAAGAACCTTTTCCACCTTCATGTTGCGGGGAGACCCTTTGAGTAGCAAGTCGCGTTGCATCTACGAGTTCCGGAAAGCTTGGACCATAAAACTCTTGTCATCGTGGAATAAAATCCGATTCAGAGCATCGCCGTGGCACAGGGGTTCATCTTCTTGCCCTTTTCAAGCCTTGACACTTTTATTTGGTCCGTGAGATGGCGTCCTTTCGCCAGTTTGTACGAGATGAGTTGCAGATTGTCTTTCACATGTCTTCGCATGAATTCGCGGTTGACATTGTGCTCCTCGGCCAATTTTTGAATGTTTCTTTGAGGATTTCACTTGATCTTTTTCTTGGCCCTGTTAAGGGCACTGAGGTCGTTGATGTTTGCTGTCTTCCACTTCGTTGACGGTCTTTGGTCCCCCCGGTATCTTTAAAACGTTTGACGGAGCGATGGACTTGTTCTCGTGCAATTTGGCGATCGCAGGAACTGGCATTCCCCTCTTGTGATGGGGGACGATGGCTGGCCGGTCGTCTTTGCACAATAAATTTTCCTTCAAAACAGTGAAATAATATCAGCTGAAATAGCAATTATACAACAAAAAAGCACGAAGAACACGAATAAAACAATAGTATATCTCAACAAGTTGGAAATTGCTCGTCAAACGTGGCAAATGAGGTGCGTTCGTACTATAACAAATTTTATAATTATTTTTTGCACCCCATATTGTACGGAACGTATAATTTATTGCACTTTATAAAGTGCATAGACTTTAACATCATTAAAATGCACTCCCAATATTTTTTTTCTTATTCCCCGAACACTTTTGACTGTCCCTGTAATTAAACTATACATCCGATTTTCCTAAAATTTGAAATGGCTTGACAAAATTTTGTAACAATTATTTAATATATTTAAAATTTCAGATCATTTGGAAGGCTGTAACATCATTAAAATGCACTTGCAATAATTTTTCTCATTGGCCGTAATGTAAAGAAAAACTTTTGACTGTCCCTGTCATTAAACTATACATCTGATTTTCCTAAAATTTGAAATGGCTCGAAAAAAATTTTGCAACAATTATATCTTTAAAATTTCAGACCATTCGGAAGGCTGTAACATCATTAAAATGCACTTGCAATAATTTTTCCCATTGGCCGTAATGTAAAGAAAAACTTTTGACTGTCCCTGTAATTAAACTATACATCCGATTTTCATAAAATTTGAAATGGCTCGACAAAATTTTGCAACAATCTTATATTTCAAATTTCAGACCATTCGGTTGGGTAGTTTTTGCTCTGTTATATGCGGACAGACGGACAGACGGACGGACTGAACGACGACTATAGGTGCTACGTATTTATATAATTACGAACGCACCTAAAAATGGGTAAAAACATTAAAATAAATTGACATGTTCATCACGTCACAGTATTTATGTGTCACCCTGTAATTAGGTTTGCGTGTATATCGTATAACAGTTTGCGCTTCTATGCCGCATTTTTTATAATATTCATGACAGATATAACTCAAGATCTAATATACGGAATTTCGTCAAACTGCATATTCTGTTAGACATTGACATAAATAGATACCGATTCAATTTTGACTTTGATCAGTCAACAAGGGTGCTGCTATTCTATGTATGTGAAAAGATTCCTAAACGAGTCCAAAATAAATTGATGCAATTGGGCGAGCGTGGTTTACGATAATGTTCACTCCATTCTTGTAAATCTCATATATTTTTAACAACATTGTCGTCAAAATTGCCCATTTTTGAAGCAGCATTTGGCTACAGACCAATTTACTGAAAAATAAATAACCTTATGCATTTTGTGATGAACATTATGACTGTGCCTTATTTTCTATTGTGTAAAAATTCACCGAATTTTTTGTTTGAGTTTAAGGATTAAAATTGCAGATGTTGATCTAGTTTTAAATTTTAATACAAAACAGAGGATGTTATTGTTCTGTTCTTCTAACAGTTGCTGATCACCATAACTCCCTGTTAAATTAGAATAAATGCATTATGTTTTATATTTGTAATCGTTGATGCTATTATATAATAATATATTAGCATGGTATAGAAGAAAGTTTTGTAATGGACACAGCATACTAGTTTTTCAGACATTGATACCGTTTGAAATAAAAATCTGCAGAACAGAGTACATAAAAGCATAACAACTTTCAAATTCATGGAAGAAAATGTAAGGAATAATGGAAATTTCAAAAGTTAAATGGAATGATGAGAGTACAAGATTATGTTTAGAAAACGTGATAAGTTCTGTATTAAAATCGAGAGCCATGAAAATTTGAACTTTATGTTTTTGAATAAGTTGAATGATTGTTTTCTACTGGAGAATCATAGCTTATAATGAATCATTAATACTCTCTATCTCTTAAAAGGTACATTTTGCCTGTCATTATGCTAGAAATATTTCAGCACAAAAGAAAGAAATAATGAAAATCCTATCAATATTCAGTGTTGAAGTTTTCTTTCGTTATGTGTAAAATGTTTTATGATAGACAAAGGGGTTACATTTTTATCGCAATATTTGTCATAGTACCAACATCTGTCATTGTGGCTGTAGATAAAATCGAAACTTATTTATGATGCAATCTTTTACATTGAATCGATTGTAATGGAGATTAAATCAGATTGTTTTAATTGTTTGCCAATAAAACGCTGATTATGATAGAACCAGATGACTGTAATGTCAAAAGAATAATAAAAGAACGTTAACACGATAAATAATTCCAGGAGAAAAGGATCAACTTCAGTGTTCGCCTATAAACAAAACGTGATAAAGTTTGTTCTAAATCACAAGAGCAAAACACAAATGAGTTTTTGTAATATTAAAGCTTTTAATTATTATAAATATGTTGCTATTGTCAATCTCATATCCATAAAAGAAAAAAATACATAGAAAAAAAATTATGTACAAGCTAATGTACGTTGATACATTTTTAAAAATCTTACATCAATTTTACAATTTAAAAATAAACTTCACTGAAAAAAAACTTACTGGGCCTTAACCCTGCTGAATAACCCATTTACTAAATAGTATTAACCTTCCTGAATAATAACTGAAACTGAAAAACACCTTACTGAATTTTACACTCATAAAATAATAATTTTAGCGCTATCATTTGTTTAGCTTAACTTCAAGACACATTTCATGTTTTACATAGTCTTTTCTACAATAAATAGTGCTAAAAGTATACTTACTGTCTTTTACTATAAAGGGATTTAATTATAAAGCAATCAACGAATAAGGAAATCGAGGTTCTTTCTATTTGTTTAAAGTTCAATTAAGTAAAATGTGACTAAAGTATCAATTATCAGAAAGATTTAAAAGAATGTCATAGCCTTGAAAATCTGCCATTTTTATCTAAAAGCAATCAATCTCATCCTTTAACATTTTACCGCTAACTACAATTTGCAATGCTGAAGCATTTACAATCCCATACACACACCTACAAATTAAACAAATTGTACATAATCAATAAAAGTTAACGAAATAAATAATGAAAAACAATGGCAAATAGTAAAGTCAAGATTTAGTACCTCGAAATATTTTTTCATGCACAGCGAAAAGTAGGAATGATACATATAAAATTTTCTTCATAAATTATGCATTATATTATAGCATTAATTTATTTTCATATCTGTAAAATTACAAGATTTATAGATAATTTATTCAGAACGTAAAAATTTCAAGATTTAAGATTGTGGTGATTGTATAAAATATTTAAAACTCATATTCGATCATAGCAAAGGGGTTGTGTGTAAGGACAATTTCATATTATTCTTTCAAGTTCTGTTCGTTACCAAAAAATTCCAATTTTAAGCCACTTATGTTAAAATAATAATGTATAAAGTACAACGCAGAACATAAAAAAAATCAAACGCAAATTATTTTATATAAAAATATATGGATCCAACATAAATTTGAATCATTTTGAATTAAAATGCCTTTTAATAAAAGTAAATTTGAATTCATAGGCATGAAAGATAAACAGTTCATATACTTAACCAGTAAATTTATAAGAAGATTGCGCTTTATATATTTGTGAAATTGAATGACTTTTTATGAACTAGGGGGGGGGGAGATGGGCAAATCGTTAATTATTATACTCCTTCACAATATCAAGTAAGTTTTCTACTAAAAATTCCGAAACTAACTTACAAAAGAATACATTTGTAGATTAGAAATATTTAACTGATGATTTAAATCTTCAAATGAAACCTTTGAAACAAGTTGATGTCATTATATCTATTTTTGAATGATTCATATGCGTGATATGAGAGAAGTGAAAAATTTTCGACATTCTCTAGGAGAGCTCTAAAAAACGATAATATAACATAATTCTAATAGCAGCACGAAGACAACAATTAAAAAAAAAAAAAAAAAAAAAACCCTCACCTTTTAACTACAATTGTGATTATCCTTGTTTGTATTAGTACTTTATTGCTGTTAATTTAGATCGTCAAATATATCTGTGGTGAAAGATTGTCACCACTAGTTGATTGTATCAACAAGGCATATTACATGCGAACTATTTAAAATTTTCAAGACTTTTTTCTTTATTTTGAAGAAAAGGCTCACATGATTATTGGTCCAGGCAAGTAGCCCCTATTTTTAAATTTAAAGGAAACACATACTTGAAATAAAAATTTTCACTACGGCGCATAGGGCTTTAAGAAAACATTTTTGATATTGCTGTTGTTTTATTACTAAATGCTGTGGTAAAAGTGATAAAAGTAAATAAAGAAAGTGATAATAAGAAATACAAAGACATATAATATCATTACTACACGTAGATAATTACAAAAGTAATTGTAAAGACAACATAATAGTAAATGCAAAGACATGTGCTATTATTAGGAGCCATACCCAAATGGTTAATATGTATCCAATATATATATATATATATATATATATATATATATATATATATATATATAGTATATATATATACACTATATAGCCATTAATGACCGGCAACTTTCAATTTTAGACATTTTGTCGAATATTTAGAAATATACTTGACAGATTCTTCTGGAATTCAGAATTTCAGGATTAAAAAGAACAGGTATGACCTCATATTTAGAAATGTCGATTTTTTAAGGGGGGGGGGCAATTAGGGGGCCAACAAAAAAAAAAAAAAAATACTTGGGATCACCCTGTAAAATAAAATGCATGAAATGGTCTACCGCTACCGAAAATAAATAAACAGACATTGTGCAATATGTGTATTCTTTTGTGTAAGAATAGCACGTATATTAATAGAGATATAGCGATTTATTTAAAAAAATTAAAAAAATTCTTGCATGTTTTTTGCCTATAGCATGCAGGGTTTTCAACCAAATTTAACGCCGGTTTCAGAAAAATTGACAAAATATAGTAGAAACAATATAGTGCAATTGGAATATAAATATGTTAAATATTTTAGGAAATATGAGCAGTTGTATGAAATAATTTTTACCTGCGCATGCGCGAACGATAACAAGGATCAATTTACATAATTTAATAGTCAATTTTATGGAGCAACTTATTAAAAAAATGTAGTCAAATATCGTAAAAATTCAGAAAGATAGCGGCGTTAAAGTGAGCAATTTTTTAGTTGTTCTCTAAAAGCAGCTGAATGATAAGGGATTTTACACAAATTGTCATTTTTTATTAACTGACTTTCAGAAAAAAGTTAGTATTTAGTTAGTATCAACGAGTAGATTTGGAAAAAATGCTTCGATTTTGATACTTCTTTTGATCATGGTATAGGCTCGTTCTGGTGGTTATCCAAGAAGAACTAAAGCATCAATAAAAAATGAAAGTTAAAAAAAAATTAAAAATTAAAAATGTCAATTTGTGGAAAATCCCTTATCATACATATATAATAAAAATCCAAGACAGCTAAAAATGATACACCTCACACATGATATTAAAAATTAATAGAGCAAAATACCTAAATTACATACTAGGAAGCATAACTGCAGCATGTCTGGATGGTAAAACAGAGTTAGGACTATTTTAACATGTGGGCCTACAGTTGATTATCGGACTGAAACCATAACTTTGCTGCCATCTGGTGTGAGAAAGGAAAAAATGTAAATTGGATCTGGATTATTAGCAACAACGTTCGGTGCTGCCATCTTAACACCCCCCCCCCCCAAAAAAAAAAAAAAAAAAAAAAAAAAAAAAAAAAAGGATGAAATTGAGAAATGACTTACATTAACATTTACTTAAAGTAGAATGAAAAAAATGGAATAAACTTGATAATTACTGAGTAAATACAAAAATAAAATAAAGAATAGGAATAAATTAATAAAAAATAAAATAAAGAATTATATAAAAATAAATAAATAGAAGGGCAATTGATTAAATTAACTAATTTAAAGACAAAATGTTATAATATAAAAAATGAGATAGTAAAATATAGCCTTGCATTATGTAACTAAATGTGAAAATTTTTAAAAAAAATGAGGAATATTGAGATAGTGAAATATAACCTTGTATTATGAAGCAATATGTGAAAATTGTTGAGAAATTTATGATGTTAAATGCATGATACCCCGTGTCTTTTTATTTATTTATTTATTTTATTTGTTTTAATATATTCATTCAGTATATAAGCATATATACACTGGTGTGCAAAAATTAAGGAAAAGTCACAAAATGCTAATTTTTAAATACGCGAACACTCAAAAGGAAATAATATAATTCGAGTAATTACTATCTCTACAACACAGCTAGTCCATATAACATCTCATTCATGTCACACATGGTCACAAGTATCACAGTCACTACGGTGAAGCAAAAAATAGGAAATTACATACATCTCATTATGAGTCTCAAATGATCACTATATGTGACGCCACTGAGACGTCACTGTGACTGCTGCTTTGTGACGAGTCACCATGTGGCTTTACAATGTAGTTACATTGTGACTGTCGTGTGACTGCCAATTGTAGACTCAATTTCAAAGTCATCATGAACGCTGCATTGTGATAAGTTACCAAATAATGTCACATTAAAGTCACATGATGACTTTCAGGTGGCAGAGAGACTACTGTGAAGTCACCATTGTGCTCTTTTGGGAAAAGCCTCCATGTGACTATAATATGATTTATTTGGTGACTTATCATAATGCAACGTTCATGATGACTATGAAATTGAGTCTAAAAATGACAGTCACATGAGAGTCACAATTTAACTACATTGTAAAGTCACCTGGTGACTCGTCACAAAGCAGCAGTCACATTGACTCCTCAGTGGAGTCACATATAGTGATCATTTCACACTCATAATGAGATGTATGAAATTTCCTATTTTTTTACTTCACAGTAGAGACTGTGACACTTGTGACCATGTGTGACATGAATGAGATGTTATATGAGTACTATAGCTATGTTGTAGAGATAGTAATTACTCGAATTATATTATTTCCTTTTGAGTGTTCGCGTATTTGAAAATTAGCATTTTGTGACTTTTCCTAAATTTCTGATAACCAGTGTATATACAGTGGCGGTCAAAAGTTTCCGGCCAGTATAAAATTTTTGGTTAATTTGTAAGTATATCCATATGAAGAGGAATCTCAAAGTGATACTTATACACTTTATTGACATAACAGTTAAGAACTTATTTATGGAATAAAAATTAAATATTAATAAATTTAACTGACAAAATTAACTGCTAAAGAAAACGCATGTTCTCAAAAGTTTCCGGCCACCTTTGCAAGTTTAGAAAAAAATGGTGTTATAACAGAAAATAACAGTGATCAACATCATTTACAATTAGTATTTTGTATTCATACATTTAGCAATGAGTACTGCGGCGCAGCAACGTGGCATCGATTCAATGAACGGTTGTAGATCATCAGTGTTACGTTTTGTCCACGGTTCTTACAATTTTTGTGAAAATGCTGCTGAATTTGAATATTTATAATTCCACACACGTTTTCAAGTTAACTTCAAAGATTTTCTATTGTATTCAAATCGGATGATTGGGCTGTCCATTTCAAAAGCGAAATTATTTTGTGTGAAAGCCACTGCTTGACGAGCTTGCATGCATGCTTTTGGTCGTTATCATGATGAAACAAATAGTTGCGACCACAATTTTTCCTCCAATAAGGCAGCAAATGATCTTGCAAAATATCCTTATGCATTTCACTATTCATCTTGCTGCAGATTTTAAATAACGGACAGGCGCATTTTCCAGAAAATGCTCCCCACAGCATAACGTGTTCTCCGCCTGCTTAATTGTAGGAATAATATATCTCGCATCTAATCTTTTGTTTTTAGGTCGTCGGTTATAATGTTTTTTATCACTACCAAAAAGATTCAACGTCGGTTCATCAGAAAATAGTACTTTTTTCCAGTTTTCACTTGACCAGTCTTTGTATTCCTTGGGAAACGCCAGGCAACGGCCCTCTGAATTTTTTTATTTATCAAAGGTTTTTTAACACCGACTGTCCCATAAAGTTCTACGTCACATAAGCGTCTTGATACTGTAGACAGACTTATTTCAGCCATATTTTAACACCATAAATCACGTGGAATTGCAGCAGCATTTTTACGCGGGTCATCAACTGCTTTTCGTCTGACAATTCTGTCTACAAGAACAGCCGTTTTCCGGAGTCCCCCGGACAGTGGAAAGTTCCGAAGGCCATGACCATCTTTATATTTTTTTAAAATATCGTTTGCAGCAAATTTTCCGATCGACAACTTTGCCGCAATCTCACGAGAAGATTGTCCCTTTAGCGACAAACAAATTACTCGTTTAAGAACAATAAATGGTTAAAATTTTCATTTTTGAATTTCAATTGCATTATTCACGTTAATTAATTAACAAACATGGCCAAAAAAACACTTTAGCGATAGCAAAAACTAATGGATGACGAATGGCCGGAAACTTTTGCACGCGCGAATTTCGAATTCCTCCCCTTTGCATCAAGTATCTTAAGCATCCAATCAAAATGATCACGTGGTCAGAGGTACTTTGCTTATTCCTAACTTTTGGAGCAATTGTGCTTCTTCTTCACTAACACGTTCTATCAAACAAGTCAAAGAAACTAACTGGCCGGAAACTTTTGACCGCCACTGCATATATATAAACTGGTGAAAACAATTAAAGGGACAAATGGTTTTTTTGTAATTAAAAAAAAACTAACAAAGCAAATAAAACCAAACTTGGCCAAAATATTATGTGATAAAAGACTAATATACGGGAAAACTAAAATGAGCACAACCTGCACCCTAAATAAGGAAACTGGTCACGTGTCCAGCACAGCAGCTGGCCGACATCCTGTCAGTCAGATAAAAACATGTCTAATATATCGTGTCTAATATGATCGCCTGTAACAGCTACACAACTATCGCATCGGCGTTTCATACTATTTACCAGGGTCCTTATCAATCCCTGTAGCAACTGCACCCACTCTTGCACCAAAGCACCCTTGAGCTCATCGATGGTCGTTGGAGCTGGTCGTCGAGCTGCAATTGATCGTCCAAGGGCGTCCCATACGTGTTCGATGGGATTAAGGTCAGGGGACATCGCAGGTCACTCTATTCGTTGAACATTCTCTGATTCGAGATATTCGTTCACCATCTGAGCCCTATGTGGACGGGCGTTATCGTCCATAAATACAAAATTTTGTCCATATGCTTCGCGGAAAAGTCTCACATAGGGTGCAAGAATCTCGTCCCTATACCGCTGACCTGTCAGAGTACCTCTATCAAACACATGAAGGTCGGTACGCCCGTCTGCTTTGATGCCTACCCAGATCTTCAGGCCACCTCTACCATAGTGATCCTTTTCGACATTGTTAGAGGGCCGATATCGACTCCCGGGTTCTTTCCAGATGAGACCACGTTTCGAGTCGCTGTGCAGACTGAATCGCGACTCATCACTGAAGAGAACCAGCCCCCAACTATACTCTGTCCAAGACAGGTATTCTCGGCACCATGTTAGACGGGATTTTTGTGGTTCACAGTCAAAGGGATGCAGACTACAGGGCACCTGGCACACAGGCCACCTGCATTAAGTCTCTGGGTAACTGTTATCCGTGAAATGGATGTTTCTGTTGGATTATACAGGTGACGAGACAGTTGTGTCGCTGTCGCGGACCTACCCCTTTTGGCTAGAAGTCTGAAATAACGGTCTTCAGTTGACGTTATTGCCCTTTTGTGGCCTTGACCAGGTCGGCGGACCACTGTTCCTGTCTCTCTGAACTGTTTCTACAGAGTGGACACCACATTTCTCGGAACATCGAGGTTTCTCGTTGTTTTTACAACAGGTATCCTGTGATTGGCCGGCCTCGAGTCTTCTAACATTCCGCCATCTTGTGACATCATCTAGACGATGACAACTAGCCATACTAACGATGGGTAAACAAAGAAATTCAAAAAACAAGAATTGGGTTATGCTATGATGTTTCAAAACGTCCTTACGCTACAAGCTTCGGCGGTTAAATGAGGTACCTCTGCACAAATGCGATCACAGCGCCACTGCCTTATGACGACACAGACCACCGCGTGGAAGGTGTGTCCGAGAGGAGCTTAACTATCATCTGATACCTTATTTGAGTATAGGGATAACACATTTTGTTTTGTTTTTTATAAAAAACCGTTTTTCCCTTTAATTGTTTTCACTAGTATATATATATATATATATATATATATATATATATACATTCTTGCTAAAATTATGGATATTCGATTAGCGTATCAGAAATTGAACGCAGATATCGTTTAAAATGCGAGGCCTTTTGAGAACAGTTCTCCATGTAATATCCTTATTTCTCTTGTAAATTACATGAATATAGATTATCAACCAAGAGACATTGACTCAAAAATAATGTTCGTATAAAAGTTTTCTGATTCAAATTGCACATCATTTAAATCCGAAAGCTACGTTTCCTTCTTTGAAAACAAGAATGATTGAAGATGTTTATAAATTGAAAAGCACGTTCTTTCTAGAAAAGGATTCTTTCTACATTTTTAAGGCAGGTTATTTTTATTTTTATTTTAAAATTGTGGGAGTATTGTAGGTGTGAAACTAAAAATGTGTCTTTAGTCATCACTTGAATTAATTTCGTTTTCTCTTTTTCCGTGAAAGATTACGTCCTTGAGCAACGTGTTTATGTAAAAAGTTTTGAATTAGAATATAAACGAATAGAAATATGAATATGTTTCTGTTGTTGCACTACCAGGTGTCCCGATTTTTAGGGGTTTGAAGACCCGTCCAGCAGAAACACTGCATGGGATGGTAAAAGTCAAGATTTTTATATTGATGCACAGACTCCCTTAAATTTCTTTAGCTATGCTGTCCATTAGTCTGTATCAAGTGGAAATTAATGCAGTAAAAACCTGTGGGAAAAGAATCTGTCTATAATGGAAATTTTTTATGGTCCCGCTGAAAGAAACACTATTCAAATCTATCTGCTAAGACGTAAAACTGTTCAAAGCTGAATATTTTCCCGGTTCTTGGCAATGCCGTTTTTACACGTTTTAATGTGCTTGGTTCAGTAAATCCTACAAAAACAGAACCTGCCTATATCAAAATTTTGTCGTACACGTAAAATTTCATATTTCCATACAAAAAGAAAATTATACAATTATAACAGCTCACTCGGAAACCTCTTCAAAACGGTATTTTGTTGCGGACCATAGCGATTCCACTTTCACAGATTTTACTATACAGGTTTACTGTGTTCATGCAATACAGTGAAACCTATTAAGACGGAATCTCATGACCAAATAAGGATGGCCTTTTATACAGGTTTGCGTCCAAGAATGTGTAATTTTATGGTATTTCTTTCATGGGGGTCATGTATTTAAGAAAAAATTCCATTGTAGACAGGTTCATCTTTCATTTGTTCTTCTGTATTTTTATGTCCCGATATAGAAGATGCTGTCCCCATTTTTTGTCTCCTAGTCCCGCTTTCTGTGAAAGTATACAATTGTCGGGAAAAAAAGTAAACACCCCCTACTAATTCTACAGCAAATTAGTGTAGAAGAAAGTTACTGGTACCAAACGATTGGAAATAAAGTCTAGTTTTAAATGATGTATATAAAATTTGCTTAGGGGGCCATCTACATATTAAAACGAACCCAAACTTCCTTTTTTTCCAATAGCAATACCCAATTTTAATGAGATATTTCAAATCTTCGGTTCAAACTATGCGTAGACACCAAATTTTAAGTCATTTGAATGATAAGTTTTTGAATTATAAACATTCAAATTTTAGTGCTTCTAATGTTAAATTACATTTTCATATTTTCATTAATATCGCCTGAAATTATGCTCCTAATGTGCTAATTTTTTGTGTAGCAATAATAATAAAATACCCAAACATAAATACGTTAAATTTGCAATCTTTATAACTTTATGATGTGAATTATGAATTATGAAGTTAATATTTGAAAAAATTATGAATTGCAACCTACAATTTTTTTTTATGGATTATTGAGTCCTGCTTTATGGAAATCCAAAATTTCACATTTTTCTTCCAAGTAGTTCTAAAATTATGCTTAAAAAACGGGAAAACGATAATTTAAGGGACCGCCTATGATAGAAGTGACTAGATATTTTGAAATTTCTTATGCTATACTGTAATCTAGCAGTCCCAATGATTGCTTGATCAAGAAGGGTGCTCTCTCGGTCAACAATCGAGTACCGAACTTCAATTTGGATACAGCCCCTAAAATATGCTCGTTTTAAAGCAATTAATTTCTCGGAAACTTATGGTAGGAATTGCATAAAAATTTGTTTTTAGGCTAATTGAAGGGTGTAGAGTTCATTTATGCTATCAAAATTGTGTACTGCTATTGAAAAAAATAAAGTTATGGCTCATTTTAATAACTAGATGGCCTTCTAAGCAAATTTTATATACATTATTTAAATGTAGACTTTATTACCAATCGTGTGGTACTAGTAACTTTCTTCTATGATAATTTTTTGCAGAGTTAGTAAGAGGTGTTTACTTTTTTTTCCACGACTGTACCTGGCAACAAACACTAATTATCACGTGAAAGAATGAAACATATCTAGGTATTTAACTACTGTTATCTATTTGTATGTCTATCAATGTACGTCATATAAGTTAAACCTCGTGTGGTGTCATTGTATGTATTTGAGACCAGTAGGCATGGTAACTTTTAAATTATCATGAATTGTATTATGTTCTTCTCTGGATTTTCTTCTCCCTAATAGTGTTACATACATGAGCAATTTATTTTTGTTTTTCTTTAGAATAGTGATATTTTTTGGAGACTAGGGTCTAATTGAACCCTGTGTAATAATAGATAATGCTCTATACCATAAGATTGTACACTATGACGCAAAAGTTTAGACAATGAAGAAATTCTTACATACTTTGAAAAATATTTATTCAATTTTCAAATCACTGCTTGAAATTAATGTGCTGTACATATAAACAATATTTATAACAAAGAAAAGTGGAATTGTGCATATTGCAATAAATTAAATGGTAACAAAAATAAACTGCTGTCTCAAAAGTTTAGACACAAATTAAATAAAATCGAAATAAACAATTTTTAAAACCTGGTTGCGCATCCATGCTTATGTATTACGTCATATACACGAGATTGCATGGAAGAAACTAAATCTTGCATAGTTTGTGGATCGATATCGTACCATGCATTCTCAATAGATGTCTTAAGTTCCTTTTCAGAAGAGTATTGTCTAGCGTTGCTATAAACTTTGCGACACATGATGCTCCAAAAGTTTTCTATAGGGTTAAGATCTGGGCTACATGCTGGCCAGTCGAGAACTCTTATATTATGGGAATTAAACCAAGATTTTGAATGTTTTGCAGTGTGAATTGAAGCATTGTCTTGCTGAAATTCCCACTGAGGACCCCCTAGAAGCTCAGCAAATGGCAGTAGGTTTTATTCTAATGTCTGTGTATAATGTTGTGAAGTTTGACGACCACTGGTGAAGGTCAGAGATACTTGTCCATTATAGCAAAAGGCTGCCCAAACCATCACCAAGCCCCCTCCTTGTCTGCGACTAAAAAAACGTCGAGGTTCCTTCCGCAAGTCATGCCAATACGATAAACAACCATCTGGACCATCCAGATTCCACTTTTTTTCATCGCTAAATATGACTGACTGCCATTTCTCTCCATATGACATATGCTTTCGAGCCCACATAAGTCTTTGTAACTTATGATGTGGTTTCAGAGCTGGTTTCTTCTGCATTTTGCTATAAACGATTGTTCCTTTTTCCAAAATTCGTCTACGAATCGTATCCTTTGATACAGAGAGTCCCGATGAGCTTTGAACTCCACGTAAGCTCATTTGTTGAGTACTCGCTAGTCTTTGTATCAGGCGATCCTCTCGTACATTTGTCACACGTGGCCTCCCAGACCGACATTTTGCTTTATATTCGGAACCACTCGATAAAACTCGA
Source organism: Maratus speciosus (assembly GCA_963932465.1). NCBI lineage: Eukaryota > Metazoa > Arthropoda > Arachnida > Araneae > Salticidae > Maratus > Maratus speciosus. The sequence continues at coordinate 139,516,683 of OZ010787.1, read as the reverse complement.
TAAATAGATTTTTTTGACCTACTAATAATAGCAGAAATTTCAGAAACGCTCTTCCATTCACCTTTCAACTGCCAAATCCTTGAAACCTCATTTACTTGAATTTCTTTAGCTCTCGGCATGTCGACTATGAAGCGCAATCGTTTGCAGAACTTAAGTACTCCAAATTTGTGACATCATCGATTCTAAATTTGCATATGCCAGCGAATATTCAAAGAAATTTAGAATAGTGTCTAAACTTTTGCGACAAGCACATTTGAATTTTTATGAAAAAAATTAGTATTATAGCAAATAAAACGACTGTCTTTTGTACATAGCATTTTAAATCAGTTTTTGAATATATTTACAGGTTTTTTGCAATTCTGACGTCATAATTCTACATTTTAAAGCTGAATGACGTCATTGTCTAAACTTTTGCGTCATAGTGTATTTCACTACAACTTACAAAAACAGAAGTTATAACTCTTTCGTTAGACAGAAGGTCCTCTTAGTCAATATATTCCCAACCTCCAAAAACATTAAAAATCTATACTAAAAGCAAACAAACAAACAAAAACAATAATGTATTTCTCAATTTAGTGACATTGTTAGGGAGTTATTAAAAGAAAATACATGGAAGCATATAACATAAAACATGAAAGTTCAAAAATTGCAACTTCTTAAAGATGACAGGGTTGAAATACGCCAGATGATACATAAGGGTTAATCAGCCTGATTTATACATTTTCCTTCCGGAATCCCCTAAGCATGTTATGCACTTCTACTGGCACAAACATATACAGAAAGTAAGAGAAACCGGACATATCGATAGCTATAAATAGATAGGTAAATAAAATGTAGATATGTTGGATTTTCTCATCACTCCGCTCTTAAAAATATTATTTCATTCAAAGCTAAACCATTGAGTAGTGTAAAGTAATTAGATGAACAACAATATAGTTCTTTTTAAAATTAAAGAAAATCTTCTTTCATGTTTAAACCTCGAACTTTCACCAAAAAAGGATCAACAACCAATCGAAACAAATATTTAAATGCATTCTCAGTATCCTGTTTTAGACCACACATACAAACGCTTGCTGGTCTAGTGATTAGAACGCTGGTTACAAGTCAAGAGGTGTCCGATTCGAATCCCGGATTGAGTTCAACAATGCTGGTTAGTTGATCTTTGACGGCCAATTATCTACTCTAGGGATATAGGGCCAAGGCGGAGTGCCCCCCGTGAGGGTCTTTCTAAGGGAACCTAACCCGCATTTACGCATAGAAATCAATGGCTCGAAGAAAACACCGAAAACTCCGAACGATTAGGCCGACGGGCGCGATTGGGTTCGAACCCAGCACCTCCCGTCTACCAACTTCGAGGGCAAAACCTCTCAACCACGGGTGGGGCCTGAGTTCAACAATGGATCGGTTTCTCTTTTATCTCTTGAAGGGCGCCACATTGGCACCATATTTTTGGAATAAAAAATTTCGTTATTTGTTTGTAAATTTTGATGTATTCAAATCATTTTTGTATTTTACGAATAGAAGTAGTTTGCCCCTGAAAGGGTTAAACAAATTCACCGATCAGATTGACCCTTGTTTGCAAAGGATATTCGTAGCCACGTTATGGCCACCATTTTACCAATTCTTGGTTAAACATTTTATCAGTTTATGGTTCGACATTTTCCAGTTAATGGTTCAACCTACATAAATTTCTGGTTCACCCAAAAACAAAATATGGTTCAATGTTATACCATTTTATAGTTAATATAAAATAGCAAATCCTTGTAAATGTTTTCACCATCTTATACTTGCAGCTACTACAATATCCACATTTGATTCAACATTGCGATAAATTTTTAACAGTGTTTTTTTGTAAATATTTTTAGCTAACATTACAAACAAAGTAGGTTTATATTTTTTAAATGATTTCTAAATGTGCGTTTTCTTATTTATTTTTCATACAATATAAATTGTAATACATTCAAATGAATAAGTTGTTTTAATAAAAATAAAATAATAATAATAATAAAAACAAAATAATAAAACTTTACTACTGACGAAAAGCAATGTACTTTAGAATCTTTTATCATAAAACATCTTTTTAAGCATACATCAGACACAAATGAAAGATGCATATCTAACGCCATATGTTTTATAGTTATTTTTATTTAAGAATGGATATATTCCGAAATGTCATACTTGATATTTGGATGAAGGTTGCAACGAAAATATCGTAGCAACGCATTTTCTTTTGATCTATTTTCTATAAATATTAGCTTTCATGCCAGCAGTTTATTATTTATAAATATAGGGAAAACTTTATAGAAAAAATGTGTTTTGAAATGGAGTGCGTATGTCAGCGTGATGTTATAGAGTGTGTGGAATTCCGTACATTTGTATTATTTGTATATGTACTTAGGGGTATTATTATGTTAAAAAGTTAATAATCAATATTTTTTCTTGTTAAGAGAAAACTATTAATAAATGTATATGATTATTTACAAATAAAATTTGTTTGAAGTTAAATAAACGCATAACTATTCATATCCATACTAGTAAAAATATGAAAAGACTAATAATATTTTTCATTCAGTTTTTGATAAAAATAATTTTTGTCAAAAATAAATATCTTAGCATCAATACATCAGGTATTAAAATAAAGCACTTTATAAACTAACAAATCCCTTAAGTTCTTGAAGATAACAGTATTCCAATTTTTAAAAACGTGACTCTCAGCTTAATGAGATAATGTAAAGAATGATAACACTTTCGAATGGTTAAATGTCAAGCCACATAATTCTTAATGTTTATGTTCGTTATCTAAATGCGCTTCTTTCTGAAATGTTAGAATTCATAAGTACTTAAGGTAATTTGTTATTCACAGGAAGAAGTGTACATTTGAAGGAGCGATGCGACAAATATTTCTGCGGTTTGAAAATATAAAATAATTGAAATTGTAATGAATAAATGAAATTAACTTCAATTGTATATATTTTTTTCTTAAGCATGAGGATATAATTGTATTTTTAAATGACGGGAAATTAAGGAAGTGTTTTAATTTGCTAGTTGCCTTTTTTTTTAACAATCTATTAAAAAAAAAAACCATACGTCAAGTTTAGCATAAAGTAATTAACTTAAACATAATTTCCCTTATCTTTTTAATTAGGCATTAATAAAGTGCACTAAAGATGCAAACTCTAAATTGATAAACAGTTTTTGAAAACAAAAATTGCAATTTTTTGTGATGACACAGAAAAGAACTTTTTTCAACTCTAGTAAATGATGGATTATAACTTCAAGAGCAATTAAATTAAGTCTCCTTTAATCCGATGAAGTTTAATTTGCAAACACCAATAAAGACAGCCACACTTACTTCAAACTTTAAATATTTCCAGTACTTCCACCTGTCCACTGTTCCACTTGATGCTGCGCTTCGTAGCCAGTTTAGGTGGCATTAAATATTACATTATTCCGCATGTCCAAGAATCCAGTCTCTTGCATTAGGTTCGTATGCTTCAAGAGGACTTTCAAAGCACTTTTTACCAGAATTTTTTAAAAATAATATTTGTTGGAAAATTGTAAGCATAACATTTGTTGGCGTGAGTTCGCACGCTCCGCAATTAATAAAATTCTATAAACTTCTAATAGCACTATTCCTCATCACAGCAAAATAGGAATAAATAAATTTCTTACCTTTTTATAGATATGCGTATTAACCGTATTCCGGTTAGCCAGGAATTATTGTGCGAACGTAAAATTGTTCGTCTTTCGTGTATCCATTCACATCGCGGTGCATCGTGCTTAAATTGACTTATGTTATTGGAGAGTATATGGTGTCGTGCTTCATTAAACTACTTATATGAGAGGAAAGAAAAAAAGGAGAAATTTAATTAAACATGTTAAGAAAGAACAGCAAAACATTGCGCGAGATCGCATTGGGAAGTGAAGTACAGAACACATTTTATCGCAAGATTCACATTATTAATTTTAACAGATGTATTTATTTTCGGCACTTTGATGCGATCATCCAGTTAAGCATAATTGGGTATTTATATTAAAGTCATAAGGAAATAATGTTCGATAAAAAATGTTCGGTGTAAAACAGTCAATTAAATTGTTTATAAGTTCTTAATGCAAGCCAGAAAAAGAACATATCCGTTGAGCATATGGCTAAGTATTATTACATACTTCACATGATACGAAAAGAGGAAGAGATGCAGTCTTTCTGTATTTTTCTTTTTATCTGTCAGCCGCTGAGTGTTTTCAGTTTGAACTGTTAATGCTGTTATCTGTAGCGAATAATGGAGAAAAGGTTTTCGAATTTTGTTAGAGGATTATATGAATATCTTCCATCAAGTTCTCCCTTAAGCCTCTAATCAAGATTGTTCTGAAATTGTAATTTATCTGTGTTTTCCTGAAATTCAGTCTTGGGTTTCGGTTTCGGCAAGATATCTGCCAGCATTGATTTGCTCGGACAATAACGTAATTCTATAGTACCGTTTTCTTTCATATGCTTAATCATGTGATACTTCAAATCAATATGTTTAGTCTTATTTCAGTATTTTCCTGATTCCATCATTTTTATGCATGAAATGTTATCCTCATACACAATTATAGGCAGGCTTTGGGGTAAATTTAAATCTTCCAAAAGTTTTATTATCCACATAAGTTCTTGTACAGCGTTTGCTGCGGCTACATACTTAGCTTCTGCTGACGATTGCGCGATGCATGTTTGGCGTTTGGTGACCCACTGTATCGGAGTTTTCCCAAGAAGGAATAAATTCCCAGATGTTGATCTTCGAGTTTGCGTATCACTGGCCCAGTCGGCAACGGTGTACACTTCCAAAATTGGTGGAGAGTCAGTGCTGATTAGGAGATTTAAGTCTTTCGTGTGGTAAAGGTACCTGATCAGTCGTTTGACAGCTTTCCAGTCTTTTTCCGACTAATTTTCGTTCTTTCTGCTAAGAACGTTTACAGCATAACGAGAATGTACTAAGAACGTAGTATGTCTGGCCTAGTTATAGTTGCAATATAAAATAACTCGCTTATCGCTTTTCAATAATTTGTGTTATTTGGCATTGGATTTTCATCCTTTTCTGATCTTAAGAAACCCGTTTCCATGAGTGTTCCGTAAGGTTTTGATTCCTCTAGGTTAAACCTTTTAACTATCTCCATTATTTTTGGTGTTTGGTTAAGGTTGAAGCCATTATGTGTTTTCTTAATTTTTATTTTTGTAAAATTTATTATATTGCACTGGATTATTATTATTTTTCCGTTTCAAGAACCAGTGTTCGTTGTATGAATGAGTCTTCATTTTGCAATACGAACAAAATTTATTACTTCTCTTGTGGTCTGTGTTAACTAATTTTTCTCGAGCCGTATATGCTTTAGTGCTATGTTCCGAGATTTGGGAATTCTCAAATCTACGAGTATACTCATCGAATAATTTACTTTTAATAAAACTGGGCGTCAATTCTTCTTCGTTTCTCGACTTTAACGCCGTAATTGATGTGTCATATGACGGAGGTAATGAGCACAAAAAGAGTACAGATATATGAGAGTCGGTAACATTTTCTCCAATCGCAGCTAATTTGTCGATAAGTTCCAATAATTTCGTAATTTATGCGATTAAGTTCCCTCCTTCGTTTAGCTTTGTGCTACACAATTTCCAAAGGAGGTATAGTTTGCTTGAGAGATTGGACCATTCATAAATATTTTTCAAAGTGTCCCAAGTCTCTAGAGCCGTGTTTAAATGTTTAATGTTTGTGATTTGCCCATCTTCAATACTGAGATTGATTAGTGCCCGTGCTTTCCTATCTCTTTTATTCCAATCTGCAGTCAAAGGGTCTAGAGCTTGGTCAGTAATGACATCAAATAGCTCCTCCCTAATGAAAAGCATCTCCAATTTAAAGCGCCAACAAGAATAGTTATTGGCGTTGAGTTTTTCAATGGCTGCACTATCTTTTGCGTAAGCCATAATTTTTTCTTTCCTCTAAGTCAATCCGATACTTTTCCCATCGTGAAAAAGAAACCAATCTTCTGATATAGTGATCAATATCTTACGAAATTTATGGTACTAAAACACTTAAAATCCCCAGAATCTCTTGATGAGTAAGAACCCTGATTTATACAGAGCATAAATAACTCATACGTAGTACACAAACAACTGATGCGTTGTACATCTACATACCTCATACATAAATATTTGTGTAGTAAGGTTAGTTGGGGTAACTGGACCCACGAGGTAACTGGGCTATGGGCTATTTTATAAAAAACTGTTGATTTTTTTTTTTAACGTTTTAGCTTTTGTGAACAATGCCCCTTAATCCCTACTTCCTAAAACAACGTGTGTCAACTCAATCATAACTCTCACTTTGCTGTGATAGGTTGTCAAAAATTTACGTTTCTTTTTTTAAAAGCAACGTCAATATGGTTGAACTTCCTCGGCTTTTTATTAAAATACTGTAAGTACTTTTATTGAACAAACATTTTTTTAAGGATTAGGCATATAACTACATTAATATTATTAGATATCTATACATATTTACTTCATGTTTCAAATGTAAGCCCGGTGTCCCAGTTACCCCATAAATTTTCCAAGAATGGGGTAACTGGGATATGTATCCGGGGTAACTGGACTATGCTGGATCCTGTTACCCCAATAGTTGTAAATAATTTTTTGAGTTTTTCTTACTACGGGAAATAAATTTCTCAATTGTTTTTTGCTCAGAATAAAGAAAATTATAGAATACCTTATTAATATTACGTAATAAATTTAAAAAACGCACATTGGCTGGTATCAAACCAAATTTCTTAACTCCTTGAAGGGCGTTGATGCCTCTATGGCATCACATACTTTTAATTCCTAATTGCCACATTGGCACCGGAATTTTATAATGAAAATTTCAGCTTTATTAAGTACGCGAAAATACACTTTTACTTGTTTTCAAATTGATTCTCTTGTAAAGACTGGGATTATTAAATTATTTCAACATTTTACGAATGGAAGTACTTGCCCCTGAAAGCCAGATAGCCAAACCTTGAAATTGCACGATACAGGCGTAGCATTCTATAGGGAAACTGTTATTGTTCCTACCACTATTTTGAAAATAATATCTTCATCAGATCTTTCTTTACAATATGTTAAATAAAATGATCATGAAGATAACTCATTAAGGGTTCTGGTAGGAACAATAAAAATTTCCCTATATAATGCGACCCCTAGATACCGATAAAGTACTTAAGTACTTACGTAGCCGTTTGTTCATAGATTTACCATGCTATTTTATTCCTTAAAATAGCCATGTGACTTTTATACTTATTACCTATCCTAAAGTATATAAGTATTTACTTATTTTTTATGTTTTTGGTATAAATAAATCTAATATTTTCCCTTTTCGTGCTTTTTTAGACACATTGACAGCAAAGGTTTCCCTTACAACGCTCTTTATTGACATATAATTTACATGATCTGCCTGGTTTAAATTTTTTTAAGCTGTTTACACTTTTTCAAACAGGACCTAATATCCATATGAAAAAAAATAAACGTGTGTTGAACATAGACCCTCCTGATCCACTTACCCCATTTGTATGGGGCAAGCGGACCCATGAGGAAAGAAAGATGAAATATGCATATTTTTATATTTTTAAATATTAAAATGTGATTTTGAGCATTTCTGTCTGATAGAGGAAACCTAACTGAACACATTTACAGAAATTAAGACTTTAATTCAAATGAACATTAGATTTTGAAGCTGAATTGTCAGAAGCTCCAGAATCACATTGTAAAATCGTGACCCAGTTGCCCCAACTAACCTTAATGCACAAAGTATAGTAAGTAATAGCTGGATTGTCACTAGATATTTCAATTTAACATAACTCAAGGATTTTATGTTATTTAATGTTAGATGTTAGATAGCATACATTATATGGCATTAAAAAATGATATAATATGAAGGAATAAATGCGACTTGATATAAAAACATATTCCTTAACATGGGAAAAATCTGATTCAACCATTTATTTTAAAGTTTACATGAATCCAGAGATCCACATGATTCATTTATATTAGTAAGAAAATGTTTGTGAGAGAGAAAGAAAAAAGCTCTGAAGTACTTTGTGTTATTCGTCGCTGCATATGAAATTACTAAAAGTAGAATGTTTTATTTTAAATTTTGGAATGTCAAGAATTCAGAATGGGATGTTACACTCTAACTCAATGAAGTAGGAAAGTAAAACAAGTTAATCATGGTACAATATTGACAACATAGTGAAAACAATAAATAAATTAATATTACTCATAAATTTCTTAAAATTACATATCATCAAAGTTAAATAGATTTAAAATTCCGATTTTTTTTTTTTTAACGCTAAAATTAATAAAGGCAAATATGATCTGGCATTTAGTTGGTCAATACTGCGAGTATTTACTACCAGTAAAATATTTTTTATTATTTAGCATCATGAGATGGTAAATGTAAATAGTTATATATGTCGTAGGTTCACTGAGAAATCCGGCCTCTTGCAAAGAGCCAGGATGATTGGGAAAATCATGTATTTTTTTCCAATCAGCCTGAAAAATTTTAGGCTTATTGCAAAGTGCCTATACATACAGCATTAGGCTAATTGTAAAACGACCGGACCGTATGTTTCTCAATAAGCCTGATTTTTTACAGGCTTTTTGCAAAGAGCCTATGAAATTTTAAGCTAATTAGAATATGAACAGTATTTTCTCCAAACATTTCCAAGCTTATTATAGTAAGTCCAAGGTAGTGAATGAAAATGCATAATTTTGGTATGAAAGATAGGAGCAGGACTTTAAAATGTTATAAAAAGTGTATAAGAAAACATAGGCAAACGAGTCAGATTTTTAATGTTTTCTCCCGCATGACCTAGTGAAGACGGTACGCTGAATGTAAATAATTATAAAAATACATAAGAAAAGTGCTATATCAATGAAATCGGCAGATGAGGGAGGTTTTTAATGTTTTTCCAAGATTACGTAGAGAAAATGGGACTCAGAATGAAAATAATTATGAAAAATATATAAGACAAATTGCTGTATCAATAAAATCTGCAGATGAAGCAGATTTGAATTCTCTCCAGCATTTCCTAGAAATGATATGTTACTGAATGAAAACAGTTACAAAATAGAAGTATGATATACACTCAGTCGTTGTCTAGCCTGCAGAACTTTTTTGTACCTCTTTACGTATGAGGAGGAGGGGTTGCAAATTTTATTTATAAAATAAAAATAAAGGTTTTACTAACCATAATTGTCAACTAGGTGCTTAAATCAAATCTCTCAATAAAGCAGATACCTTCTTATTTTTTCTTATTCATTTTCATTCAGCAACCCATGTTCTCTGCATAATGCTTGAAAAATATTAAAAACTACATCATCTGGATACTTCATTCTAAAAGAAATTTTCCTAATAGTTTTACACTTATTTCTATTGATCAACCCATTCTCTCTACATAACTCTGGGAAAACATTAATAATCTGCCCTATCTGCAGATTTCATTAATACAAAAATTTTCTCATATAGTTTTTATAATCATTTGCATAAACAACCCATCTTCTCTTCATAATGGCGTGAAAAAATTAAAAATCTGCGTTATCTGCAGATTTAATTGATACAGCAATATTTCTTATATATATATATCTATATATGTTTTATAATTAGTTTCACTTAACAACCTTATCATCCCTATGTAACGGAGGAAAACAATAAAAATCTCTCTACTCTGCAAATTCCATTATTGCAGAAATGTTCTTATATATATATATATATATATTACCATTAATTAAACATAACCTACCACCGTCAATTATTATGAATTAAAGCTGTAAGTATTAAAAATATATATATATATATATTATAAGAATTATTATGGAAGAAAAAAGAAAAAAGTGGACACCGACAAAAATTGAAAAGCTTATACATTGAATTACGTTATCAAGGGCACAGAATTCAATGATATAAGCAAAATGGTTGTTTTCTGTGGGAAAAATAAGCTAAAGCTAAAAATTATTTTCCCCTGTGCCCGAACAACCACTAAAATCAAGTGAATTGATTAAAAATGAAAGCAGAATAGAAACAAATAATATGAAATGGAAGAATCAATAAAACGTATTTAAATATTTATAGGATATAAAATATAAATAATAAACACCATACCGATTAATATTTCAGTATTTTACAAAAATCCATGTGCACATGTCTACCAGTATATCAAAAAGATTAAGGTGAATAAAACAGTTAAGAAATCACAGTAAATGATACCAAAGGATGCAGTTAATACATTTTGAAATAAAATTTGAAATACCTTGTAAAACACATTTAATCTAATATAAAATAAATAGATATTAATTACATTATTTAAAATGCACTATTAAATTAATAGATAACAGTTTACCAATATCGTCAAAATTTAGCTAAAAATACCCCCTGGTGTATAAATTATAACTGAAATGGAGCTAGAAAAATTAAAAATTAGAGCAATCTGAAAGAGACAAATTTGGTGCTGCCATCTATTATTACTTATATTAAACATCTATCGCAAGATAAATATTTGTAAGCATTTGAATGTAAATAACTGTTTAAACAGCAAAACCAAACAAATCCTTATATATAGAGAATTATAAACCTAATATAAATCACACAATGTATTTAAAAACTATTGTTAATAAAATTTAAAAGCATACAATATATTCTATTATCTAAGTTATTTAAACTAAACTAAGAGTTTAAATAATTCTAGAACATTGATAATATATAGCATATAGCTATATGCTATAAAACAAAATAAATTCAGTAATAATTAATATAAATAATTATTAAAAATAATATAAAAATTATTTTTTAATGAATTATATATAAGATATTTATAAAATGAACAGGAAATAAAAAACATGTGGAAGTATATAGAAGGTTAAATGATACTTAAATTACCATTACTTAAAAAGCACAAATATAGAATGTGGATTATTTTCAGACATCCATAAAAATCCATAAAGTATGAATGTGGGACATTCAAAAACATTAAACCGATAATAAATATTAAAAAGAATAGAGGAATAATAATAAAAATAATTACCCAATTTTAATGCATACAGTATAACTATATTTATATTAAACATACTTATATGTATATTATTCACTATAAGAATGGCATACTACACTATGACGCAAAAGTTTAGACAATGACGTCATTCAGCTTTAAAATGTAGAATTATGACGTCAGAATTACAAAAACCTGTAAATATATTCAAAAACTGATTTAAAATGCTATGTACAAAAGACAGTCGTTTTATTTGCTATAATACTAATTTTTTTCATAAAAATTCAAATGTGCTTGTCGCAAAAGTTTAGACACTATTCTAAATTTCTTTGAATATTCGCTGGCATATGCAAATTTAGAATCGATGATGTCACAAATTTGGAGTACTTAAGTTCTGCAAACGATTGCGCTTCATAGTCAACATGCCGAGAGCTAAAGAAATTCAAGTGAATGAGGTTTCAAGGATTTGGCAGTTGAAAGGTGAAGGGAAGAGCGTTTCTGAAATTTCTGCTATTATTAATAGGTCAAAAAAATCTATTTATCGAGTTTTATCGAGTGGTTCCGAATATAAAGCAAAATGTCGGTCTGGGAGGCCACGTGTGACAAATGTACGAGAGGATCGCCTGATACAAAGACTAGCGAGTACTCAACAAATGAGCGTACGTGGAGTTCAAAGCTCATCGGGACTCTCTGTATCAAAGGATACGATTCGTAGACGAATTTTGGAAAAAGGAACAATCGTTTATAGCAAAATGTAGAAGAAACCAGCTCTGAAACCACATCATAAGTTACAAAGACTTATGTGGGCTCGAAAGCATATGTCATATGGAGAGAAATGGCAGTCAGTCATATTTAGCGATGAAAAAAAGTGGAATCTGGATGGTCCAGATGGTTGTTTATCGTATTGGCACGACTTGCGGAAGGAACCTCGACGTTTTTTTAGTCGCAGACAAGGAGGGGGCTCGGTGATGCTTTGGGCAGCCTTTTGCTATAATGGACAAGTATCTCTGACCTTCACCAGTGGTCCTCAAACTTCACAGCATTATACACAGACATTAGAAGAAAACCTACTGCCATTTGCTGAGCTTCTAGGGGGTCCTCAGTGGGAATTTCAGCAAGACAATGCTTCAATTCACACTGCAAAACATTCAAAATCTTGGTTTAATTCCCATAATATAAGAGTTCTCGACTGGCCAGCATGTAGCCCAGATCTTAACCCTATAGAAAACCTTTGGAGCATCATGTGTCGTAATGTTTATAGCAACGCTAGACAATACTCTTCTGAAAAGGAACTTAAGACATCTATTGAGAATGCATGGTACGATATCGATCCACAAACTACGCAAGATTTAGTTTCTTCCATGCAATCTCGTGTATATGACGTAATACATAAGCATGGATGCGCAACCAGGTTTTAAAAATTGTTTATTTCGATTTTATTTAATTTGTGTCAAAACTTTTGAGACAGCAGTTTATTTTTGTTACCATTTAATTTATTGCAATATGCACAATTCCACTTTTCTTTGTTATAAATATTGTTTATATGTACAGCACATTAATTTCAAGCAGTGATTTGAAAATTGAATAAATATTTTTCAAATTATGTAAGAATTTCTTCATTGTCTAAACTTTTGCGTCATAGTGTATTAGTAATTAATATGATATTGTCCTTAGTAAATTAAAATTTAATAACAAATAATTGTAAATTAGATTAATGAATAATTAAGCTAATTATAATATTAATGAAATTCTCCAATTTACATATAAAATATCAAATCAACATCCATATAAAATACATAACAAAAATATAGTAATAATATATATATATATATATATACTAGCAGGAATGACCGAGCTAAGCTCGGTCAAAATGAGCTTTGTGTTTATCTCGATATATTATTCCCACTAAATCATTCTTGCTGTTTTAGATACAATTAGCTTGACCCTGAGACATAGTGACCCAAAATGACGCACTAATCGAATTTTTTCGAACATGCGACCTAATACAATGCTCTTCTCGAGCCTGAAAACGATGGAATACAAAATTTAGTGAAAATCATTAGTCATATTCTAGATAAAACAAGCTTGACCCACGTTGATTCAAAAAACCACTAACCGAAATTTATCGAAAGTGTGAGCTATTTCAATGGTATTTTTGTTCTGTGAAACGGTATAACAAAAAAAATTGTCAAAATTGTGTGAACATTTTTGGGATGGATGCCGTTAGCTTGACCCTGACCCATTATGACCCAAAATGACACACTAATCTAATTTTCTCGATCACGAGACCCATCCCAACGGTCTTTTCGTGCCCGAAAACAGTAGGGTGCAAAATTTCGTCAAAATCGTTAGAGCCGTTATCTAGATAACTTAGATTGACCCACGGTGACCCCAAAATCACCCACTAATCGAATTTTCTCGAACATGTGACTTAGCCCAATGGTCTTCTCGTAATCCAAAACTGTAGAATATAGAGTTTAGTGAAAATAGTTAGAGCCGTTTTTTAGATAAAAATAATTGACCCACAGTGACCCAAAAATGACCCACTAATCGAATTTTCTCGAACATGTGACTTAGCCCAATGGTCTTCTCGTAATGCAAAACTGTAGAATATAGAGTTTAGTGAAAATCGTTAGAGCCGTTTTTTAGATAAAAATATCTAGACCAACACTGACCCCAAAATGACCCACAAATCGAAATTTCTCGAACACGTGACCTAGCCCAATAGTCTTCTCGTGCCCGAAAATGGTTGGATACAAAATTTGGTCAAAATCGATTGAGCCGCTCTTTAGATATAATTAGCTAGACCCTGACCCATTATGACCCAAAATCACCCACTAATCAAATTTTCTCGAACACGAGACCCATCCCAATGGTCTTTACGTGCCCGAAAACGGTAGGGTGCAAAATTTAATTAAAATCGTTAGAGCCGTTCTCAAGATAAAATTTACATACACACACACACACAATTTTTGCTCGCATTATAGTATAAGATATATATATATATATATATATAATAATTTAATAATTTTCATTTAGTGATACATCTTCTCTATATAACGCTGGGGAATCTTTTGAATACGGGTTTGAGACACCGTATGTCCAAGCGACTATTTTTTATTCTATTGGTATCACTTTTTGAGAAATAATCTTTGTATGCATACAGTTATACAAAGATATTTTTAAGAGATATCTACCACAAAGAAAAAAATTTGTAAATTGGGGTACAATTGAATATAAAAATAGTCGCCAGTAACCGGCCTATAATGAAAATGTTAAAAATCTGCCTTATCTGCATATTGCATTGATATATTCCTTTTCTTATATATTTTTATAATTATTTTAATTGAGTATTCCAGCTGCTCTAATGCTGTGAAAACATAAAAAGAAATGCCTCATCTGCATATTTTATTTGATACATTTGCACAAGGTGTTTGTGAAAAATACACCCTTAAAATAAAAAAGAAATATTCACTAACCTTTTTATAAATTTATTCACACTACATTTCTACATTTAAGAGAAATTAAATTTCATGCAAATTTGTTTTATATTATTATGTGGATGATAAAATACCGTTAACCTTATTTTCACGTATATACAGTAAACTCTCTGTAAGGCGGACTCTGTGTAAGACGGAAATCTGTCTAACTCGGAAAGATTTTCAAGTCCCCACGAATCCATAGACATAGAGTTAAATTTGTCTAAGGCGGAATATTGTCTACAACGGAAACTTTTCTCGGTCCCGATCGATTCCGCCTTAGACAAAGTTTACTGTATTTTATATGAACATTAAATCAATTCTAATTATTTCGTGTCTTGCGCAAGCAGGTTGATGATGTGTTTATCAAAACTTTAATTCTAATCAAAGAAATAAAGAACTTTTCCAGGAATAAACTCTTCTAATTTCTTATAACACCTTTATAACAACAATCTGGGAACATTTTGCTATAAAAGTTTCAATTGAGTAAAAGCTAATCCGTGTTAGGAATGGTTTGTTTTTGAAAATACTTCATAATCCGCTCTCCTGATGAAAACTGTACCTTAATAATTAACAGCAACCTGTTTTCGGCAAGTTTAACAGTCCACTATTTTAACATACTTTTTCAGTGTTTTCTATTATTTTTAAAATGTAAATTTAAATATATATACACTGGTACCACGATTCTTAACCCCTTAACAGTGACATTTGTTTTCTTACAAAAAAAAATTAAAAATGGGGCTGGACACCACTTTTTCCATACCAAAATATTTACCTTACTTAATCGAAAAATTTCTGACAATCAATAAAGATAAATTCACAGTTACAAATTAGTGGTATCAAAATGCTTTTAATAACGAAGCAAGCAAAGTGTTCTTGCCCGAATCCAGTTCGGGCCACACTGTTAAGGGGTTAAACATAATTCGTTTTAAAGAAATATTTGGGCACCAAATCAAATTTTAACATAAGTAAAAATGAAAACACGATTAATTGGTTCCCACCATCCAAATCCCGTATTTACCTGTTAAAAAAAAATACACTGCATATTCATGTATAGTAAAATATATAAAAAACAAAACAGTTCTGTATATTGCAGGAGGTGCAATGATATGCTTATAACTTTTCAATCAAAGTTTAATAAAAACCGTATATTCTTTGGTGAAAGTTTGAATGACTTGCGATCGAGGAATAGGAGGAGGGTTTCCATTATTATATTTTAGTTTATTAAGATTATTAAATTCTCCCTGTTTTGGAATTTCAAAATGCTTGAAATTCGTTATCAGCAGGTTTACTCTATCGCATGTATACTTGCTTCGCACGTCAATGAAAACAAAAATAAAATAAAGGAAATAGAAAAAAAAGAAGAAAAAGAAAGAAAAATGAATGGATTGAGAAAGCTCGCTGAACAGGAATATATGAAAAAAAAAACATGAATTTCGTTAACGCTGCAATCACCGTACATCATACGTGTGCAGTTTGCGTAAAAGAATAAAATAAAATAAATCTATGGTTTTTTCTACTTCTTTTATTCGGTCGATTTGGTGAAGACACTTTTACTGTTAGAGAACGCATTAAAATTTCGCTTGAATTTCTTGTTCAAAAATGAATTTTTCGAAAACTGGAGCGTTGGAGTACTCAGGATCTATTGTTTATTGCATACCATATATGAACCAGACATTTGTTACCATTTTACTGTAGAATACTTTCAACTGTTTGTCTGAATATATAGTCCAGGCAATAGAGACCGTATAGGGGCTCTACCTAGCAAAATTCATGGTAGTTCTGGAAAAAGGCTTACTATATGTTTTTTGGGTCACTGAATCCGAATTTTGAACTTCCCACCAAAATTTCCCCCGGCAACCACCCAAATTTTGGTAAAATGCCCCCAAAACGGTTTTTATTAAAAAAATCAATTTTTCTATTGTTTTAGGGAAAAAACATCTAGAAATTCAGAAAGTAGACAAAATTTGCAACAAATTAGATACATGACATTATGACTTAGGATGAAGGGGTAGGGGGGATCTGCCTCAGAACATGCGCGCGGCGCTGCGTGAACTAAGTTGCGCAATTCCACTTAACTACTCACACGTTTACATTCGCCCTCCCATCCCCCCTCCGAACTTTCTCTATAAGGTTTACTTTAAGTTTTTTGGGTCGATGAATGGTTGGGTGGTTCTGTGGAATTGCGCAACTTAGTCCACGCAGCACCGCGCGCATGTTCCGAGGCAGATTCCCCCTTCCCCTTCATCCTAAGTCATAATGTCATATACCTAATTTGTTGCAAATTTTGTCTACTTTCTGAATTTCTAGATACTTTTCCCCTAAAACAATAAAAAAATTGATTTTTTTAATAAAAACCTTTTTGGGGGGCTTTTTACCAAAATTTGCGGGGGATGCCGGGGGAAATTTTGGTGGGAAGTTACAAATTCGGATTCAGCTACCCGAAAAACATAAAGTAAGCCGATTTCCAGAACTACCATTAAATTTTGCTAGGTAAAATTCCCTATTGCCTGGGCTAAGTAAAGAGGAAATTCGGCTTTACTCTTTACGTCGATTTGCAAACAGGAATTCTCAGCGTTATAAAGGGACAAAACAAAGTACCTGTTTACCAATGAGGAAGAAAAATACAAAGGCAAATTCGAAAATTATAAATAAAAATATTTATACTCCCCGATTTCCCGAATCAAAGCGGGCGACGCCCATCGACTAATGCCGTCCCGCACAAATTATATGAAAACACCTATCATTACCAGGACCGCAGAGAGAGTTTGGCGTGGCATGGTAGTGATTCGAATGCTGCCCATTAACTATATTAGTATAAGTAACTTTACTTAGTAGCTTTACTTAGTAACTTTAGTTTTAATATTAGTATAAAACTGCCTGAATAATTATTATTTTTAAATAATACATATTTCTTTATAATTTAACTATCACTATATTCACAATTTACTGAAGAAAAATTGCACACGCTGTGAAAACTTCAGTGGTCTCGGTCTCTCTCGGTCTTCTCTATCCGGCCTCTCGCTGTTTCGCCATCTTAGCCACTCGATACTTGTACCACTGTTGATAATTTATTAGCAGGTGAAAGGTTTTTTTTTTTTTTACTTTAATGCTCTTTGTTAGAGCTGAGTATCACAATAACAATAATAATATACACAACTTATTTGGAAATGTTATATAAAAAAGGTGTTTGACTCTGCGTTTTTAGGTAGATTTCGTATTAACTACTACCTATTGGGATTGTTCCTATGTTGGAATTTCTGAAAATTTTTTGCAGATCTACACCGATCATGAGCCCTAGAACCCAAAACCACCCTCAGTAAAAAACATTATATATCTATCTATATATATATATATATATATGGAATAGGTGGGATTGACTGTAGTCGAACTTTGGTGATAAAGGCTTCTGATTGAACACTCGTAGTATAGAAATAATCACGTTTTAATGTCTTGATTAAAGCATAGATTATATTTACAGAGCACATTAACTATATACAGGGCTTAGGGGGATGAGGGGGAATTTCTTACGGCAGTTTACCGGCATTCAATATATTTCGGAAGCCTGACCGGGTACGTCTTACCAGGTCAGTCCGCAGAACAACTCTGACGTTACATCGAACCTTAGCCCTCCGGCTGCGGTTCAGAATTACTAACTCATCAGGTTTTGTCTTTTAGAATTTGTCTACTCTGTCAGTTCTCATGGGATTTTAGCTGCACCTCTTACTGTGGTCAGGATGTGGTTTAGATAGTTTTGGGAGCCGCAAGCCACATTCACACTCGGGCATCTTGACAGGTGTGCGCCCCTGCACACGTGAGAGCAACCACAGCAACAAAAGGGCAAATTAAAATTTATCTAAAAAAAACACTAACAAAAATTTTCGAAATTTCTAAAGTTAAAAAAAAGAAAGAAAGAAAAACTTATCTTTAAAAAGAAATTTAGAGGCCAAAAGGGAGTGAACTGACGAAGCACAAACAACAAAACAAAAAAAAAATAATTCAAATTTAGGCCCCTCCATTACAATGCATAGGCTGAACTGCACAACGCTACGTGAGGAAAAAAAACGTCCTCGAAAAAAGAAAAAGAAAACAAAAAATGTCTTCGTGTGTCATGTGAACATGACCGTCTTTTTCGTCTTAAGAAGAAGATCCGCCATGGAACTTCACGTCTTTCGTCATTAAAATATTTTTCGTCATTCGTCTTAAAAATCTAACATAAGGAAAGAAAAAAAAATTCATCCTAAGTAGTGCAAGCAGTCAGTTGCTATACAGAGTGAAAAAAAAATAACTAAGCTAAAAAAAAAAATAAATGCTGGTATTGGGGAAGGGGGGGGTACATACTAATATTTTAAACAATTATTTGAATTAAACATTTTAAAATATATCAAAAATTATCAAATATATACAAATAAAACACATTATACAGAAGGATGTTAAAATAAATAGTTTCTTGAAGTAGTGTGTGAAAAAAAAGAAAAACAAAATATCTTCAAAAATCCGTGCATATCTGTCACTCATGGAATAGTAAAAAAAAACACTTATTCCATCTGAATTTTGTTAGCTGTAAGTTGTTTATTCTAAGATAAAATAAAAAGATCATCTTATCTGGCAAAGCAAAGTAATAGTCAGTTGTTTATCACAAGTAAGTTCTTGACACTGGTAAAAAGAAGGGAAAAAGTACTGAGTCTAATCGTTGTTCACATTTGAAAAAGTAAATAAAAAAGCAAATACGAGTTCACTGCAAATGCTAATAGGGTATGTTGATATCGGTAAGCACCGATCTGACAGTCTGAATCAAGAATCCAGATAAAGAAAAATAAAAATAAAGTACTTACAGCCTGCTGTCTGGATAACGTGACGATAAATAAGTGACTTTCCGTGAAATAAAAAAAAATATATGCACACTGATGCGGGAGGAGTAATTAGCTGTTTGACATCACATACACAAAAAAATTAACACTTCCTACGGCGAAACAAAAAAAAAACACACATTTCGCAACGCGGGAATTTATTTGAAGCAATACAAACGGTGAAAATAACACTAAAAGAAGCACACTTAAAAAAAAACACTTTTATTCTCTGTCTTTTTTGTAGCTATATTGTGCGTGAACCAATTTTGTTTCGTTTCCATTTTCGGTGACGTGTTTTTATTTTCCTAGTATTGGGAAGAGCTGGCACTAGTGAGCTGTAAAACTATTCCGTCATACACAGTGAAAAATATGCCTCGAGAAAATGGATGAAAGTTCCCATATCAGAAACTCAGGTACGGCATGCACTTGCGAAATGTAATATGACGAGTAAGAAGCATAGTACGTACACAAGGGAATTTGGAGCAACGAACGTCTTTTGCACAGGTGCGTGGTGACGAGAGCAATTAAGAGATGGTAGGATCTGAGAAGGGACGTCCTCGCAAAATTCTGGGATACTTGAAACTAAGCTCTGTAACACGACATTCTCTTGTTTGTGGTCTACGTCTACGTTGTGTACACCTTCACAAACGGTGATACAATTGACAGATATTTCGGGTGGAGGTGGTTTTTGGAGTAGATGTCGTTCTGATCACAAGTGAGTATTCCCTGGGAAATTATGTCTCTTCCGATGATGAGAGAAATGTTCATGCGAGAAAATTCTATGACATAAGCTGTGGTGGTATACGCATTGTCGTCTATAGAGATGGTTGTGCTGAACGACCCGATTGGTGTGACACTGCTGTTACCGAAGCCTGCGATTTGTAAGCTTGCGTCGTTGAGGGTGGGGGAAACCAGTAAGCGGTACAAATCTTTTCTTACACACGTAATGTGCGAACCGGTATCCAGCAACCCATCTATCGCTAAATCTGCAATTTTCACTAATTTCGTCATGTTTTGACGCGGTTTATCCAATTCTACTACTCGAGGTGTCTGAGGAGAGGTGTCTGAGTTTGAAACTTTAGGGCGGGTGGTCTGAGTGCAGTTATAACTTTTGTGTCCAAATTATTACACGAAAAACATTTAATTCCTTTGTCTTTATGTACACAATCTTTCGCATGGTGAGGTTCTCCGCAAGAAAAACAAATCATTTTCGGGGCTTTTTCGGTATGTAGGGGTTTATTACTAACATGTGTAGGCCGCGGCTGTGACTGGCGATGGTGGGGACTTTGATCGCAAATTTGCTGATAAATTTGAATCTTACTTTTAAATTCGGTGAGAGTTTGACAGCCAAAAAGAATTGCTTTATTGTTAGGTGTATCTCTAATACCGGTGATAACATAATGCATGAGTGATGCGTCGTCTATTTTCGCTCGTTGGGCAATCTCTTTCATTATTAAAAAATACTCACTCATTTTTTCGTTGGACTTACAAATACGTGAAGCTAGCAGTTCATGTATTTGGGAGGAAGAGGAAATATGCGCGAATTCTTGTATTAATGCTTGCTTTAACGCTGCGTACGATGTTAATTCTGGCTCACTGCGGAGCAATAACAATGCTGTACCCTTGAGGGCCGTTTCGACGAAAAGAAATTCAACTGATTCAGTCTCATTTGCAACTCATTCAGTTGAAATGTTGTGGCCAAGCCTTCAAATCTTTCTAACCATTGTAGAATGTTTCAATATATTTCGAAAGCCTGACCGGGTACGTCTTACCAGGTCAGTCCGCAGAACAACTCTGATGTTACATCGAACCTTAGCCCTCCGGCTGTCGTTCCGAATTAATAACTCATCAGGTTTTGTCGTTTAGAATTTGTCTACTCTGTCAGTTCTCATGGGGTTTTAGCTGCACCTCTTACTGTGGTCAGGATGTGGTTTAGATTGTTTTGGGAACCGCAAGCCACATCCACACACACACACACACATATATATATATATATATATATATATATTTTAATATTATATATATACATATAATTCTGCAAGGTTTATAATTGTGTCTACAGACTGAGATGTAGAGTTTGTAATATGTCGTACATAGGACAAACTTCAACTCCTTTGAATATAAGAATTAACAACCATAAGATAGACATAAGAAAACAAAAAAGTGGTAAGGAGGAACAAGAAATTGAGATTACACATTTTGATAGTCATGGAATTGATAATATTGAGATTTCTATTTTGAAAATTGTTCCTAATAAAACTGAAAGATTAATCAGTGAAAGAAATATGATGGTAAAGTATGGTACGGTATACCCATATGGAATGAATGTAAAGTTCGATCAAAGTAATGTAATAAGGAATTTTAGAGAAAAATTATTGGATGTCTCAGTCTATGAAAGGACAAAACATATAATGAATTATGACAGGGATAAAAATCATAGGACAAACGTTGAATTAAAGAAATTAAAATGTTGCAAGGATGTCGAAAAAGTTATCGAAAATTACAACTCAAACGATAACGAATCAGTAATTAAGAACATTATATTTAACGTCAAAAAGAAAATGATACCAGAACTTTTGAGGAATTTGCATAAAAAAACGGGTAACAACAATATTGACATGGCTCTAGATCTATTGAGATCTAGAATAAGAAAACAAAATTTAGATAGTTATGTAAAGAGCATGTATAAAAAAGATGTCGAAAATATCAAAATATACTGTGTCTTGGAGTACATGGGGTCATATCTAAAAGGGGTTAACATTAATAAAGTCTTAAATAAGTATAATAGACTGCTGCCGGATAAAAATATAGAGATTTTTAAGGCTTTTAAATATGTTAAACCGATGGGCAGACTCATATATAATTATAACGACTATGCAAAGGATTTGAAAAAAAGTATCGATAATAGTGTTTGCTATTGTCACGAAGTAAAATTCAACGAATATATAAATCCAACATACGGACACGTATTAACGGGTAGTTTGGATATTGTACATAATAAGAATTTGAGTGAAATCATGAGATACGGGACGAGATACAGGATTAAAAGAGTATTAACCCTAGAACTACCGGAAATTTTACTCAAGTTTTATAAAAACATTCTACACCAGAATTTTTACTTAAAACTATTTAATTTGTTTATTTAACTTATTATTGTCTGATTTATACATTTAGTTTGTTTTGAAGAAATTTCTGGTTTGAATAAATATTTTGAATGTACATGTCGGGTCCATTGGACCCTTCTGGTAGACAGAGGGTTAACAAGAAATATGGCAAAAAAAACGCTTAAATATGAATTTGGATATTTTTATTCAAAAATTAGTTTATAAATACAATTTGCCTGCTAGCGTTTTCGAGGAATGGAAGTATTATATTTTAAAAGATTTGTGTAGAAATTTTGAGAGTAACTCTGAGGGGGTTTCGGTAAAGTATTATAAAGATTTGAAAGAATCTATAACAGAATTGCAGAATAAATTTATAATTACGTATATAGATAAAGCTAACACAAATTACGCAATTATTTGTAAAACATTATATGGTAAATTACTCAGGGAGACTTATGGTAATGAAATAAACTATGAAATTGTCAAATCAAATAAACATGTTATTAGTAATAGAGTAAAAGCATATTATAAAAAAATTAAAATAAAGCAAAATAGTACTAGTTTTCCATATTTGGTAATGGTTCCAAAGTTTCATAAAGATCCGGTTGTTTTTAGAGCTATTACATGTGGTTTCGGTTCATATTTGGAAAATTGTAATAAAAAATTGTTGAAATTATTAAAAGAGATTTTTGATGAAGTATTGAAAGATAAACCGGCTTGTATAATAAAAAACAGCTTTGAGTTAATTAAACATTTAAATCTAATGAAAAACATTTCAAGTTTAACAGCGTATGATTTTGAAGATTTGTATAATAGTATAGATTTGGACAATCTTAAAATAAAAATTATAGAGTTTTTTAGTAAATATAATTCCTCAACTATCGAACAGGAATGGTTTACTAATTTGTTTAACTTTGTAGTGAGTGAGAGCTACTTATATGACGGGAAAATTGTTTACAAACAAGTTAGAGGTATTCCAATGGGGGGATGTTGTAGTTCGATTTTAGCCGATATCTACTTATATATGTACGAGGAACAAATTGATATAAATGAGGATATGAGGTGCTTTCGTTACATTGATGACGTTCTAATAGTCAGATGCAATGATGTGAAAAAAGAAAAATTTGATTGCTATCCTAAAGGTTTAAATTTGAAATTGGAGTCAAAAAGTAAAAACATGGTCAATTATTTAGACATTAATATCGAGATAAAAAATGGTGAGATAAAAACAGATATATATGATAAACGAAAAAGCTTTAACTTTGAAACTATAAAAATCTTAAATTTTGGATCAAATGTGCATATCTCAATATATAGAAATATTTTTATTAACGGGTTAAACCGTATAGATAGATTGACATCAAATACTGGGGAAAAAATTGAAGAACTTTACAAATGGTATATTCTCGCATTGCACCATGGCTATCCTGAGAGATTTTTGAAGAGTCTGCTGCGAAATTTCGTAAAGTGTAAGACTTTTCGCAGACATTTAGAGGTAATGTGGATGCGAAGAGAGGAGTAACTGTGGCTTTGACTGTTCAGGGTTTGCTTGCACTATTGTTTGGAGTTTCATGTTCAGTTGTTGGTTTTCGATGGGTCTAGGCAGCTCATTCGGTTTGGTAGATTTTTTTTTTTTTGGTCTTGACAGGTTGTTTGGGGAGCGTTGTGCACATAAAAACTGGTTTTAATCCCGCAGTTGCATGTCGCAAGTGCATGCCGCCTGTCTCCATGGATTCAATTTCTTCTGGTTTTAGTTTGAATGTTTTTAAAGTTTGCCGTTTTTAAAGTATGTTGTTTTTGAAGTTAGTTGTTTTTAGTTATTTTGTTGTTGTCATTTTGTTTAGTTTATTCATTGTTGGATCAGTTCCGTAGTTTCGAATTTTTGGTTTGGTTTTTGGATATATATATATATATATATATATATATATATATATATATATATATATATATATATCACTTTCTTCTGGACACGATAACTTTCGTAATTCTGCCCCAATCTCTTCCAAACTGATACATAAAATCAAAGGGCATAAAATCTCGGTCAAGTTCGTTTATTGGGCAAAATCGGACCAAGGGGATGGAAATGGGGAGGGGTTCTGTGAAAACCGAAAACCCCACATAACTTCTTAATTTTTCTACATATCAAATCAGTTTAAAGTTTTTATTACTTCTAAAAATAGGGCCCAAAATTTTATGTGTCACAGATTTTTGATAAAGTTAAAAATGGGCTCAAGGGGCGCAAAAAATAGGGTTTTTGGGAGAAAAAAATTCATAACTTCGCCAATTCTTAAGATATCAATTCCAATTAATATTATTATAAATCTCTTTACTATTATCTACAACTTTTATATTCACAAGTTTTTGATAGGACCAATTCGTACCGCAAAAAAAATTAAAAACGAAAACAAAAACAAAAAGGGGGTTTGAAGAAGTAAAAAATCCATAACTCCGTCAATTCAAAAGATATAAAATCCCCATGAATTTATCATATATCTTCTTAATATTGTCTACAACATCTATATAGACAAGTTTTGGATAGGACCAATTCTTACAGCAAAAACAAATTAAAAATACATAGCGGTTGAAGAAAAAAATCATCTAAGTAAGGGTGTATTCAAATCCAAACTGCGTATTTTCTGACTCATTTTCCAATTCATTTTTGCTCTCAAAGGCTTCCAATTGGTACGTTTTCTTACTCAGAAACTATATAATGTACCGTAATGGCCGATTTTTTGATAGAGGCAGAATATATTTTTTAAAAATGCTGTTAAAGTGGGCATTTTGATCCCAATTTCCCGAAGCGGATTGTGTTGGAAAAATCATTGCGTTAAGGATGCACTCAAATCCAAACTGCTTATTTTCTGACTCATTTTTAAATTCATTTTTGCTCTCAAACGCATTTAATTGGTAGATTTGCTTATTCAGAAACTATGTAATGTACCGCAATGATCGATTTTTTGATAGTGATAGAATATATTTCAAAAAATGATGTCAAAGTGGGCATTTTGAACGGAATTTCCCGAAGCAATTGTGTTATCACTTTCTTCTGAACACGATAACTTCTGCAATTCTGCACAAATCTCTTCCAAACTGATACATAAAATCAAGGTACATATAATCTCGGTCAAGTTCGTTAATGGGCAAAAGCGGAAAAAGGGGATGGAAATAGGGAGGGGTTTTGTGAAAACCCAAAAAACCCATAACTTCTTAATTTTTGTACATTACAAAT
The DNA here is from genome assembly GCA_963932465.1 of Maratus speciosus. Taxonomy (NCBI): domain Eukaryota; kingdom Metazoa; phylum Arthropoda; class Arachnida; order Araneae; family Salticidae; genus Maratus; species Maratus speciosus. The sequence goes on along the minus strand of OZ010787.1, from coordinate 139,490,978 downwards.
CAGTTTAAAGTTTTTATTACTTCTAAAAATAGATCCAAAAATTCGTGCATCACAGATTTTTGATAAAATTTAAAATAGGCACAAGGGGCGCAAAAATATGGTTTTTGGGATAAAAAAATTCCTCACTTCGTCAATTCTCAAGATATCAAATCCAATAATTTTATTATACATCGCCTTAATATTATCTACGACTTTTATATTCACAGTATATATTATCAGTTTTTGATAGGAACAATTCGTACCGCAAAAAAAAGAAAAAAAAATTAAAACGAAAACAAAAAAGTGGGGTTGAAGAAGAAAAATTTTCATAACTCCGTCAATTCACAAGATATAAAATCTCCATGAATTTATCATATATCGTATTAATATTGTCTTCAACATTTATATAGACAAGTTTTTGATAGGGCCAATTCTTACAGCAGAAAAAAATTAAAAATACATAGCGGTTGAAGAAAAAAATCATCTTATTAAGGATGCATTCAAATCCAAACTGTCTATTTTCTTACTCGTTTTTAAATTCATTTTTGCTCTCAAACGCATCCAATTGCTAGATACCCTTATTCAGAAACTATATAATGTACAGTAATGATCGATTTTTTGATAGAGGCAGAATATATTTCCAAAAATGGTGTCAAAGTGGGCATTTTGAACAGAATTTCCCGAAGCGATTGTGTTAGAAACGAAAAATATTGCCCTACTGAGAAAATAATTGTTTATTAATCAAGTTTTAATTAATTGAAAGAAAAATAAAAACACATGTCGCTTATAAATCTTTTCAAAAATCACGTCAGCATGTTTCATATTTTTTTTTATTAAAAATGAATCTGAAAATGTGCCAGGAAATTTCGAGTTGTTGAGTATGGAAAAATATTTTTTTTTAATATCGCCTTAACATGATTGTGATAAAACCAGCTTTTTTATAAAAATGAAATAAAAACTCGTCAAAAGCAGACAGATAATACTGTTAAAGTGGATTTATATCTAATAATGATTTAGTTTTTGTTGGTGAAATTAGTATACTTAAGTTCGAAATCTACCTCTGCCTGTAGGCCGGGCCGGCACGGATTTTTTACTATATCATCCGTAGACTCGTGAGTAACGGGTCCATTTAATGGTGTCGGGTTCCGGTTATTTGTATCGGCTATACCCCCCCCCCCCCCCACACACACACACACAGTCTCTTACAATCGACTATCCCTTAGTGTGAACAAATCTATCACAATGTGTTTGTTCTCACTATAAAAAATGCTTTTACCGAATGATCATTAATGGAGGACACTTAAGTGAAATAAGCATGATTTAAACATTTAGATGAGTATCTATAGCAGGGTTGTTTAATCCGCGACCCAGTACTATGATAAAATCGGCTCATGAGAGAATAGAAAATTTCCTTCAAAAAATTACATTTTAATATAGTTCTTTAAATATTAAAATAGTAATTTCCGGCGGGAATGGAATCTTCCAAGTAGTCAATGCTTTTTCACATGAAACCAAAAATGCATAACGATTGTTCAGGAGCATAATAAAGATTTTTTTAATACCCTGATCACTTAACTTACTGAATAATAGAGAAACATTTGAAAACTGAAATTGACTAATCGATGCTTGTATATTTAGTTCAGTCTACATTTGTCCATATTTAGTTCAGTATACGTCTATATTTTAAGGACTTATATTTTCCTTTTAAAAAGAAATGCAAGTGTTTTGGATATCTGCGTTGGATCAACGCAATATTTTAAAAGTATTTAAAAAAGAAAGGAAATCTAACATTTTTTTCTTCGAATTTTCGTTTTTATTGCGTTAAATATTATACATTTAACAATTTATTTGTTTCTGTATGTACGCTAACAATTTGCATCGGAGAAAAAAATTCTCTTTTCAAATGCGGTTCGTAGCAAATTTTTCACTTAAATTGCTCCCGAAACAATTTTTTCGCCTGAAATGCGGCCCGAAACAAATTCTTCGTGACAAATGTGTTCCAAGAAGGCAAAAAGTTCGACATCTCTCAACAATTTAGCTATTAAGATGCTCATATTCGTGTATCTAGTAAAGTTTTTAGGAATAATCCAAACAAAAAAATCTTTTAATAAAATATCTCTTTAAATGCAAAAATTTCTTTAGTTAAATAAAGAAAAAGATCTTAATCCATTTATGCCTAGCGTCCCATTTTTGGGACGTTTCAAATTTTAATGCACTTGTATAATTTTCTTCTTCTTTATAACATGAAAATTGCATGAAATCATTATTTATAAATGTCTTTATCTATAACCGAGAGATGACAGCACAAGGTGGATATTTATTTGCTTAAATTAAGGCTTTTTTCGGTGTTTATAGATTTTTAATTTTTGAAGAGGGCGAAATGTAAAAAGTAAGTTTATTTGTATGGACCCAAAATCGCAAGTTATAATCTTAGCTTGTGGACTTTTTTGAAATATGTATTTTTTTAATTTGCGAAATTAAATGTTCAAGCCTATTTTTTATGCATTTTTGTAATGTACAAAATATAGGGTTCTAGGCACAAATGGGCACATATTTTTGTTAGAAATTTAGGAGACAGTTATTTATGCAATCTCCTTTCGAAGATAATTATGAAATAAATTGTTATTAAGTCTGCAATGCGATTATTCTTATTTTACTATTAATAATAGTTATAACGTTATTAGTCTCTGCAAAGAAATAAATATATTTTTTTTGTAGTTCATTAAAATACTAGTTATAGTACATAATATACAATTTAAAAACATTTTAAGTATAAATATAGGCAAAATATATAATTATGCACATTATTCTACTAGAAATACTCATATTTCGTTCTTTTACATTTTATCAAATAAATACAAAAAAAATTACGCTTAATTTTTTTCAGTATTTTTCCAGTTCAATGTTTGCAACATTGCAACATTGATTTGGTAAAGTGATTTTACCAAAAAATTTGAGAAAACAAAAATTCAGGCACAAATGGGTTAATGAAATGTAAAATATAAAACGCAGTAAAGCAAAACCACATTGCATTAATTTATATTTCTGAAGACGATACGGTTACATTGCAAACAGAGGCGTCTTAAATTTAGACACATATGTGACTGAAAAAAACTTTCAGACACTTAAGTGCCTTGATCTGAAAATTCAGACATAATAGATGTCTTAATTTAAGATACATAAGTGTCTTACTATGATCATGGTATAAACAAACTGAGAAAAACGTCTGAAAAATCTCTTAGCATCTTATTTTTAAGACACGTTTCTGATTCCTTTCCGCATTAGCCACCAGGGGGCACTCTCAATTGCATATGCGTTTCAGATTTATTTATTCGAATTTTATATTTGTTTGTGTCTGTAATTCAAACTGAGCATTGTCTGTTATGTACGCGTAGTTTTTAATTAATAATTTATTTTGACTTGATTAATATTTTGTGGATTGTGAAGTTCTGTTCTTTAATTCGTATCGACTTAGTGTTAATTCGTATTAATTTTATCAATAATACAGTGTTATATTAGTCTTCGTTTGGTCAAATCTGGTAAATACACTGGTGTCCAAAATTAAGGACATATCACAAAATGCTAATTTTCAAGTATGCGAACACTCAAAAGGAAATAATATAAACCGAATAATTACTATCTCTACAGCACAGCTAGTCCATATAACATTTCATTCATGTCATACATGGTCACAAGTGTCACAATCTCTACGGTGAAGCAAAAAATAGGAAATACCATACATCTCATTATGAGTCCCAAATGATCACTATATGTGACTCCACTGAGACATCAATGTGACTGCTGCTTTTTGACGAGTCACCAGGTGACTTTACAATGTAGTTACATTGTGACTCTCATGTAACTGTCATTTTTAGACTCAATTTCAAAATCATCGTGAACGTTACATTATGATAAGTCACCTAATAATGTCACATTAAAGTCACATGATGACTTTCAGGTGACAGAGAGTACTGTGAAGTCACCATTGTGCTCTTTTGTGAAAAGTCACCAAAGAATTTTCTATTTTTTGTTTCACTACAGGGACTGTCACACTTTTAACCATGTGTGGCATGAATGAGATGCTATATGAATAGCTGTGCTGTAGGGATAATATCTATTTGAATTACATTATTTCCTTTTGAGTATGCACTTACTTGAAAATTATCATTTTGTGACTGGTCCTTAATTTTGGACACCAGTGTAGAAACTTTTGTCTGGCGGATTATATTTTGAGAGTGAAAAAAATTCACCCTTTTAATATAGTTAGCCGGATGTATAAAGGAATTTTCGTTTTAAAAGATGCAAGTATTTCTCCCTCACGGACCATTAACCAAGCTACCAATTGAAATTGACGTTCCCTGTGCGGGTATAATTTTGGATACGTTACACCTTTTTCCAGGTAAGTTTGATCTAGTTCATGTGCCTCAAACTCTCCGTAAATTTTGTCTCTTTAAATGGAGCCCTCACACAAGTTCCTAGCTTTATTAGTTTCTGAGTTATGCCAAAATGTGTTTAAAGCATTTTATCTGTTGGATTTCCATGTTAAAATTTTATCTTGCTAATAATAAAGTTTCTGTTCTTAAAAACATCTGCAGTCATGTTTCTATATTATTTTCTAACCAATGTTATCCTTAAAATATGTTTTAATGAGTCTACAGGATGTTTTAGCGGTTATTAAATTTATTGACTTACACAATACATGTCTTCTTCTCTGACAGCATTTGTTGATGTTTACTTCGGTTTCATTCGGTTTCTATTATTCAAAGGTTTATTATGTGATATGTACTGGAATACCCATGTCTTTATAGCAACCACTCCCACTTAATAACTGTTTTTAATTATTATATTATGTATGCTAAATTATAAGTAGTATTTAAAAGAATACAAGCTGAACATTCATTAAACGCCGTTATTCAACCATATCATTCGATTTTCCTTATCATAAGCAAAACCGCTGATGAATCATCTGACGTCACTACGCTGGAAGGAGAAAAATATATATATAATGTCAATAAAACTCTAATGATTTAGAGAATGATTACATTTGATCTCTTTAGCTATTTTATTAGGCTTTACTGATCATGTGTCGATTTACGGCAAACAAAGTTTTGAAAGTGGAAATTTTTCTTTCTTTATCTTATTAAAATATAATATTTATTTATTGATACTTAAATAGCTCTTCTGATTATAATCTGATCTATATTTTTTTAAATATTGCTCACGGTAAAATATAAATTTTAAAGAAATCTTAATTTTTAAGAGGGCAAAGGACCTTTAACCCCTTAATTCTTGCTCCCGTCCATATCACTGGCTGAGGTGTCGTTCGTTATTTCTCGTGCCCCCCATATTTCCGGGCTGGAGATTTATTTCTGGAAAAAACTTCTGAAATCAGAAAAATTTAACTGGCAATTCCGTGTGAAGTCTTTGAATATTAGTGTTGGAGGTTTGGTTTTTGGCACTGATTATGATGTTGGACTTTGTATTGCATGTTTCGAAATATATCACACTCAAAAAAATTATTAATAATCAAAATTTACTGTATATTATATTATTTCAAGTATTATTTGAAAAAATTTGTTTGATGATGATAATTAAAGATCTAAGATGGGAAAAATAAAGGTCTTATTCGCATTAATTTGTATGGTGTAAAATAAACATTAAAACACAGTATTCAAGCATGATGGTTTTGCCACAAATGTGAATTTGTTCTATAACATCTTTTTTTTTTTTTCGCTTAAAAAAAAATGATTGCATATTTTATAAAAAGAAACCTTATAATTATTCAATTTCTGTAATAAAAAAATAGGTACTTTTTTGATGGTTTTTCCAAATATTAAGCGACCGTGAAGGGGTTAAACTTTCGAAAAATCAGTTTTCGGTTTCGGTTTTATTCTCAATGTTTTAAAATTTCTCAACAATATGCAAAAAACCCATTCAAAAATCGGCCAAAATTCCAAGTTGAAGATCCGTAGATATCTAAACTTTAAAAAGTCCTTCCGACCAGTGCCGGGAAGAAGGGGTAGCTTTCATATTCCTTATTTTTAAAGAGCCAGCTAATACTATTCAAAAACCGAAGCTCAAATTAGTGGAACCCGATTATAGAAGATTCAATAATAATTTTTGTCAATACTAAATGTGAATGACAATTTCGCGAAATTAGTTAGCTGTATCCAAACTTGTTTTATTTAACGTGACTTAAATTTGGTTGCCAAATTCGGCGATATCTTGAAGTGCCCGCCATTTTAAAACAACATTATGGGTTAAGCTAACCAATGAACTTAATCAAGACATTAGTAATCCCTGTGTACATGATAATTCACATTGGAATCGGTTGATATATGGGGAATTCTCACAATCTTTTGACTTTCGGGAACAAAAATCTGGTGAAATTAAACTTGCTAAAATAACATTTTAATCTGACAGACTAATGCCTTAATGATTCAAAATAAGAAAAAAATGGTCAGCAGCAAAATTTTTTTTATTCAACTGAGGTTTAGGTTAAACTTGCGAGTTTAATTTTCCTTATCATTTTGCAACTATAACTTTCTATTTTCTTCTAAATTTTTACTTATAATGAATTTGCATAGCACTCATAGGATATTCAAATAAGAAATAATAACAATGTAGTATTTTTAGTACAAAATTTTGGTATAACATTGTCTTAAAGGGGTGTTAAAGAAGGGACCGTAAGGTAAAAAAAGGGGCGGTATATGAAAAAAGGGACGGTAAGGATGGAACGGTAAAGAAAATTACCACCTATTTTAGGCAAATCATGTTAAGTCTAAGTGGTAGCCACAACGTTTATTGATTTTTAGAAACAGTTATTTACATTGGATTAAATTTAATAGATAAATTAATTTACCTCCAAAACTGCAGGGATAAACCTTGGGGAAAGTAAGATTACCAATAAAGCCACGATGCTTGAAATTAATATTTAAACGCTGATTTAAATTCTTCAGTAACTTTCCTGTCAAAGAATTTTAGGCATTCTATCTCTAGCATTTTTCTGCATGAGAAAAAAGTTGTAAAACATTCTGTGGCTGCATATGAAGAGATTTTCTGTATAATTTTTGAAGAGGGACGGTGAGGAATCTAAAACCCAGGGACAGAGTTTTTTTTAAAAAAAGCCCTAAAAATATGTGCAGGTTAATTTTTTGCTACATATTTATATAAAACGATAGCTCCAGTTTCGGAAAAAAAGTACATCGAATTATTTTTATTGAAACATTTTTATACAGACAGCTCCAAACTTCAAAATCAGCATCAGGGACACGGGACGGTATAGGGGATTTCCTGGTATTTGGACCCCAAACACCGCCCAGAACTTATTTATCTCGTTAATATTGTTATGCAATCATGCAATGGGATGTTCTCCAGTATATGAAATAAAAAAAAAACTACAAGAATATGTACTAAAATAAAAATTATTATTCAGGGACATAAAAGTCAAAAGACTGAGAGAATGCCCCATATACGATTGCTGTCGCAGGCAAAAAATCAGATTTTTCAAAAAAAAAAAAAAAAAAATCACCCACATTAGAAATTCAAAGTGCCATATTTGAAACATTTTTAAAGATAAAGACAAAACAAAAAATGCTCCGGAATCCTTGTATCAAGGTCAAACACTTAAGAAAGAAATCTTTTTTTTTCAGTTTCTAAATTTTTTGTACCTGATTTTAAATTAATTGTTTTCTAACTTCAATCGCCGCCATTTTTATACAACATGGCGGATGAAGCTGACCAGTGAACTTGGTCGAACCATTGCTATATACCATACACATGCCTTCTCACAAACGAATCGGTTAATAAATACGCGTGTAATCGCGTGACAGAAATCAGACCGTTTCAAAATGTCAGCCATGCTGGAAATTCAAAGTGCTATAACTCAATCATTTTTTAAGATGTAGACAAAGCAAAAAATGCTCCGTTATCTTTGTATAATGGTCAAACACATAAGAACAATATCTTTTTCAATTTCTAATTTTTTTGTACCTCATTTAAAATTTAAAATGTTTTTAAATGGCCGTCATTTTGAAACAAGATGGCGGATGAATCTGGCCAAAGAACTCGGTCGAGACATTGGTATGTACTATGTACACACAAAGATACATTCATATCGGTTCATAAATACGCCTGTTATTGCGTGACAAAATTCAGATCGTTTCAAAATGTCAGCAACACTAGATATTCAAAGTGCTCGAACTCAGACATATTTTAAGCTATAGACAAAACAAAAAATGCTCCGGAATCTTTGTATCAAGGTCAAACACGTAAGAAAAAAAAATATTTTTCAATTTCTAATATATTTTACCTCATTTTATATTTTATTTTTTTTTTTAATTTTAAACGGCCGCCCTTTTGAAACAATATGGCGGATGAAGCTGGCCAACGAACTCGGTCGAGACATTGGCATGTACTATGAACATACCGAGTTAGATCTAAATCGGTTCATAAATGCAAGAGTTACAGTGTGTCAAAGGTCATATATATATATATGGATATATATTAAAAAAAGTCCTTCCGGCCAGTGCCGGGAGGAAGAGGTAGCTTTCATATTCCTTATTTTAAAAAAGCCAACTTATATTATTCAAACACACAAAGCTCAATTTAGTGGAAACCGAATATAGGAGATTCAATATTAATTTTTATCAATACTAAATCATCATGAATGAGAATTTCGCGAAATTAGCCAGCTTTATCCAAACTGCTTTTATTTACAGAAACATATATTTGGCTACCAAATTCGGCGATTTCTTAAAGTGCCTGCCATTTTAAGACAACATGGTGAATGAGGCTAACCAGTGAACTTGGTCGAGACCTTAGTAATTGCTGTGCACATGCTCACTCACATCGGAATCGGTTGATATATACGAGTGCTGTCGCAGGCAAAAATTCAGATTTCTCAAAATGTCACCCATATTAGAAATTGAAACTGCTATATCTGAGCCATTTTTTAAGATAAAAAAAACAGAAAATGCTCCTGAATCCTTATATCAAGGTCAAATACTTAAGAAAGAAACCTTTTTCAATTTCTAATTTTTTTGCACCTCACTTTAAATATAATTTTTTTAATTTAATGACCGCCATTTTGAAACAAGATAGCTGATGAAGCTGGCCAGTGAACTTGGTCGAGATATTGATGTATACTATCCACATGCCTTCTTCCATCGAAATAGGCGAATACGTGTGGTATCGCGTGACAAATACAAGATTGTTTCAAAATGTTAGCCATGCTAAAAATTCAAAGTGCTATAATTCAACCGTTTTTTAAGATATAAACAAAATAACAAATTTTCTGAAACAAAAACTGCTCCGGAATCTTTGCATCAAGGCCAAACACATAAAAAAAATCTTTTTCATTTTCCAATTTTTTAATACCTCATTTTAAATTTTAAATATAATTTTTTCTTTAAATGGCAACCCTTTAGAAACAAGATGGCGAATGAAGCTGGCCAACGAACTCGGTCGAGACATTGGTGTGTACTATGTACTGACCAAGTTACACCGAAATCGGTTCATAAATACGCCTGTTATCACGTGACAAAAATCAGGTCGTTTTAAAATGCCAGCCGCAATAGAAATTCAAAATGCTATAACTCAGCCATTTTTTTAGATATAGACGAAAGAAAAACTGTTCCGGAATCTTTGTATTAAGGTCAAACATATACGAAAAAAATCATTTTAATTTTCCAATTTGTTGGTATCGCATTTTAAATTTTAAATTTTTAAAATTTGTTTAAATGGCCGCCATTTTGAAACAAGATGGCGGATGAAGCTGGCCAACGAACTCGTTCGAGATATTTGTGTGTACTATGTACACACCAAGGTACATCCAAATCGGTTCATAAATACGCCTGTTATCACATTACAAATATCAGGAAGTTTCAAAATGTCAGCCACGCTAGAAATTCAAAATACTATAACTCAGCCATTTTTTAAGATATAGACGAAACAAAAACTGCTCCCGAATCTTTGTATCAAGGTCAAACACATAAGAAAAAAAATAATTTTTCAATTTTCAATTTTTTGTAACCACATTTCAAGTTTAATTTTTTCTTAAAAATTTAAATGGCCGCCATTTTTAAACAACGATGCGGAGGGAGCTGGCCAACGAACACGGTTGAGACATTGGTATGTACTATGTATAAACGAAGTTACATCCAAATCGGTTCATAAATACCCCTTTTATCGCGTGACAAAATTCAGGACGTTTCAAAATGCCAGCCACGCTAGAAATTCAAAATGCTATAACTCGGCCATTTTTTAAGATATAGACGAAACAAAAACTGCTGCGGAGTCTTTGTATAAAGGTCAAATACATAAGAAAAAAATATTTTCCATTTTCAATTTTTTGGTACCATATTTCAAATTTTAAACGGAGGGTGGTTTCGGGGTCTGGGGGCCATGATCGATGAAAATATACTAAAATGTTTTGAAATCGCTTTCCTCCGAACGGCTGCAATAGGTAGCTTTTTTTAATGAAAGCTACCTAATAAAGCCATTAACAAATGTCAATAATATTATTACTTTGGATTTTTAAGACCTATTTAATAATATCATTCTAAGAGACTTACATTCTATTATCAATACATTATTTCTAAAATATTTTCCTTCATTAAATTTACCTGATAACATTGAACTGACTACTTCACATCTTTGTCTAACTTTCTACTACTTCATATTTTTTTTTCCAAGACAATGGACTTTTAGGTAGCTTTCATTACAAAAAGCTATCTATTGCAGCCGTTCGGAGGAAAGCGATTTCAATAAATTTTGGTATATTTTCATCGATCATGACCCCCAGACCCCGAAACCACCCTTTGTTCAAAAGTTTATATATTGACATATTGACATATTGACATATATATATGATCTTTGTCACACTGTAACTATCATATTTATAAACCGATTTGGATGTAACTTCGTGTATACATAGTGCATACCAATGCCTCGACCGAGTTCGATGGCCAGCTTCATCCGCCATCTTGTTTCGAAATGGCGGCCATTTAAATTTTGTAATGTGGTACCAAAAAATTAAAAATTGAAAAATATTTTATTTCTTATGTGTTTTCTTATGTGATACAAAGATTCTGGAGCATTTTTTGTTTCGCCTATATCTTAAAAATTGGCTGAGTTATATCACTTTGAATTTCTAGCTTGGCTGACATTTGAAACGACCTGATTTTTGTCACGCGATAACAGTCGTATTTTTGAATCGATTTGGATGTACCTCGGTGTATACATAATACGTACCAATGTCTCGACCGAGTTCGTTCGCCAGCTTCATCTGTCAGCTTGTTCCAAAATGGCGACCATTTAATTTTTTTAATTAAAATTTAAAATGAGGTGCCAAAAATATTGGAAAATGAAAAAGTTTTTTTTGTATGTGTTTGACCTTAATACAAAAATTCCGGAACAGTTTTTGCTTCGTCTATATCTAAAAAAATTGCTGAGTTATAGCACTTTGAATTTCTATTGTGGCTGACATTTTGAAACGATCTGATTTTTGTCACGCAATAACAGGCGTATTTATGAACCGATTTGAATATAGTTTGGTGTGTACATAGTACATACCAATGTCTCGACCGAGTTCGTTGGCCACCTTCATTCGCCTTCTTGTTTCAAAAGGGCTGCCATTTAAAAAAATATTTTAAATTTAAAATGAGTTATCAAAAAATTGAAAAACGAAAAAGAATTTTTATGTGTTTGACCTTGGTACAAAGATTCCGGAGCAGTTTTTGTTTCGTATATATCTTTAAAAATGGTTGAATTATAGCACTTTGAATTTCTATCATGTCTGACGTTTTGTTACGATTTGATATTTGTCACGAGATAACACGCATATTTTTTAACCTATTTCGATGTAAGAAGGCATGTGGATAGTATATCGTAATGTCTCGACCAAGTTCGCTGTCCAGCTTCATCAGCCATCTTGTTTCAAAATGGCGGCCATTAAATTAAATAATAAATTTTATTTAAAGTGAGGTGCAAAGAAATTAGAAATTGAAAAAGGTTTCTTTCTTAAGTATTTGACCAGGATATAAGGATTCCGGGGCATTTTTTGTTTTGTCTTTATCTTAAAAAATGGCTCAGATATAGCAGTTTCAGTTTCTAACATGGATGATATTTTGAAAAATCTGATTTTTTGCCTGCGACAGCACTCTTGTATATCAACCGATTCCGATGTGAGTGAGCATGTGCGGAGGAATTACTAAGGTCTCGGCCAAGTTCACTCGTTAGCCTCATCCACCATGTTGTCTTAAAATGACAGGAACTTCAAGATATCGCCGAATTTGGCAACCAAATATAAGTTACTTTAAATAAAAGCAGCTTGGATAATGCTGACTAATTTCACGAAATTCTCATTCATAATGATTTAGTATTGATAAAAATTAGTATTGAATCTCTTATAATCGGTTTCCACTAATTTGAGCTTCGTGTGTTTGAATAATATAAGTTGGCTTTTTAAAAATAAGGAATATGAAAGCTACCTCTTCCTCTCGGCACTGGCCGGAAGGACTTTTTTCATTCAAGTACAGGGCATACCTCAAGTAGCTGCTTCATCAAGCATGTTATCTGATTTATATCTTTACTTTTATGAATGTAAATTTATTAATAATAATATATTGCTCTACAGATACATAGATGATATAATTATTCTTTCTGTTAAATATAATAATTCTATATCTCTTCTTGAAAAGTACCCTTCTAATCTAGAACTTAGTACTACCTTTTCAAATAATTCTAGTATCAAATTTATGGATGTTAAAATTAATATTCTCCCAATAACACCCTAACATTCAACATTTATGATAAACGCAATGAATTTTCATTTAATGTAATTAATTTTACGAACTTCAATTCCTGCTTACATATTTCAGTATGTAGAAATATTCTGCTTAATCATAGTCTTCGTATCGTTTATGTTCCTCCCAATTCTTACAGCCTAACATTTTTAAATTAAAGCAATTAGCATTGTCTTATAATTATCCCATCTCTTTTATATCTGCATGGCTCAAATCTTAATATTCATTTTTTCTACTTCTTACCAGTATAGGCATTTCATATGTTTATAAAAAAACTAAAAAATCGAAAACACTATTATAGAGGGTGGGATGTGGATTGCTGAAAAAATTATACAAAATCATACACACATTGGGTATGGCAGTAGAATATATTGTAATCATTCTATTAACAGTTGTATTTATTTAATATTTATATGAATAATGAAATATAATATGGTATTTTTATATTAGGATTTGTTGGGATATAGCAGTTGGTATATTATGACGGAATTAACTTATAATAGCATAATGTTTATGACATTTTGTTCATATTAGTTCCAAGTTATTATCATAGATGGCAGCACTAAAATTTAAATTGGATTCTGTATGATGCTTCGAATAGAGTAATAATATCAATTTTTAACACAAGGTGGAGCTGAATGTTGGCTATTTGCGATTTTGTAAACTCATACATTTGGTATTTTTTACTTTATTTAAGATTTTAAAAAAAATTTAAAAGCGTTATGAGGTAATTTGCTTATTATGTAATTATTTTCTATTAATATTATTTTAATTGCATTTATCACGGTATTTCAAAATAGATTAACTGTATACATTAGGTTTTAAAATCTGTATCAATTTAACTGTAAAAATAACCTTAAACTTATCGTGCTTATGGATACCATGTGCTGATGTGTGCTTGGATAAAATAACTGGGATTTTATTAGGTATTTTGTGTAATATTACTATTTTTCTTTGTTATAAATTAATTATTTAAAATGTTGTATTGCTTTTTCCATTTCATAGCATTTTATTTTATTCTGTTTTCAGTTTGAAACTATTCTATTGGTTATATTGGTCGTTAGAGTACAGGAGAAAAAAAAATTTCAGCTTTTAGCATTTTTTCTCACAGAAAATGACTGATTTTGCTTATATATTTGAATCCTGTACTCTTGATAACGTAATTCAATATATAAGCTTTTCAATTATTTTTATCGAAATCCATATCCTTCTTTTTTTCTTTATTATTAATTCTTGTTATATAGTACAAGGGACTTTATTTTATACATAGCAGCTTGTTAATTACGTTTTTGGCATCCATTCAGTGTGTTTGGGGACAACGTATTGTTGTAAATGCATTCATACTATCACAATTATTGATGGTGGTCAGTAATGTTAATTAATGGTTATATATAATACATATATATATACATATATTTAAAAAAAAGTTTGGTGTATGTGTATGTTTTTCCATACATTATACACTAAAAAACATAAAAAATAATAAATAAAAATACCATTACGGAGGGTTGAGTTCGGGAATGCTAAAAAAAGTTTAAAACCTTATATGTTTATATGTGTGTATATGTGTATGTATATATGCTTACATATTGTATGGACATATATATATATATATAAATACATCATGCATTTAATATCATAAATTTTCAAATGTTGCTTCATCATATAAGGATATATTTTACTATCTCAATATTCCTCATTGCTTTTTAAATTTTCACATTTAGTTACATAATACAAGGCTATATTTTACTATCTCAAATATTCCTCATCTTTTTAAACGTTATTTATATTCTCATTTTTAGGTAGATTTCGTATGAAATACTACCTATTGCGATCGTTCCTATGTTGGAATTTCTGAAAAATTTTTGCAGATCTACACCGATCATGACCCCTAGAACCCAAAACCACTCTCAGTAAAAAACTTTATCTATCTATCTATCTATCTATCTATCTATCTATCTATCTATCTGTCTATCTATATATATCACTTTCTTCTGGGCACGATAACTTTCGTAATTCTGCACCAATCTCTTCCAAACTAATACATAAAATCAATGAGCATAAAATCTCGGTCAAGTTCGTTAATGGGCAAAATCGGACCAAGGGGATGGAAATAGGGAGGGGTTTTGTGAAAACCAAAAACCCACCATAACTTCTTAATTTTTGTACATATCAAATCAGTTTAAAGTTTTTATTACTTCTAAAAATAAGGCTAAAATTTTATGTATCACAGATTTTTGATAAAGTTAAAAATGGGCTCAAGGGGCGCAAAAAATATGGTTGGTTTTTGGGAGAAAAAAATTCATAACTTCGTCAATTCTCGTGATATCAATTCCAATTAACTTTATTATAAATCTCCTTAATATTATCTACAACTTTTATATTCACAAGTTTTTGATAGGACCAATTCATACCGCAAAAAAAAAAAAAATAATAAAATAAAAACAAAAACAAAAAGGGGGTTTCAAGAAGTAAAAAATCTATAACTCCGTCAATTCAAAAGATATAAAATCCCCATGAATTTATCATATATCTTCTTAATATTGTCTACAACATCTATATAGACAAGTTTTGGATAGGACCAATTCTTACAGCAAAAACAAATTAAAAATACATAGCGGTTGAAGAAAAAAATCATCTATGTAAGGGTGTATTCAAATCCAAACTGCTTTTTTTCTGACTCATTTTACAATTCATTTTTGCTCTCAAAGGCTTCCAATTGGTACGTTTCCTTACTCAGAAACTATATAATGTACCGTAATGGTCAATTTTTTGATAGAGGCAGAATATATTTAAAAAAATGCTGTTAAAGTGGGCATTTTGAACCGAATTTCCCGATGCGGATTGTGTTGGAAAAATCATTGAATTAAGGATGCACTCAAATCCAAACTGCTTACTTTCTGACTCATTTTTAAATTCATTTTTGCTCTCAAACGCATTTAATTGGTAGATTCGCTTATTCAGAAACTATATAATGTACCGCAATGATCGATTTTTTGATAGAGGCAGAATATATTTCAAAAAACGTTGTCAAAGTGGGCATTTTGAACGGAATTTCCCGAAGCAATTGTGTTATCACTTTCTTCTGAACACGATAACTTCTGCAATTCTGTACAAATCTCTTCCAAATTGATCCATAAAATCAAGGGACATAAAATCTCGGTTAAGTTCGTTAATGGGCAAAAGTGGACAAAGGGGATGGAAATAGGGAGGGGTTTTGTGAAAACCGAAAAAACCCATAACTGCTTCATTTTTGTACATATCAAATCAGTTTAAAGATTTTTTTACTTCTAAAAATAGCGCCAAAAATTCATGCATCACAGATTTTTGATAAAATTTAAAATAGGCTCAAGGGGCGCAAAAATAGGGTTTTTGGGAGAAAAAAATTCCTTACTTCGTCAATTCTCAAGATATCAAATCCAATTAATTTTTTTATATATCTCCTTAATATTATTTACAACTTTTATATTCACAAGTTTTTGATAGGACCAATTCGTACCGCAAAAAATAAAATAAAATAAAAACGAAAACAAAAAGGGGGGTTGAAGAAGAAAAATTTTCATAACTCCGTCAATTCACAAGCTATAAAATCTCCATGAATTTATCATATATCTTATTAATATTGTCTTCAACATTTATATACACAAGTTTTTGATAGGGAAAATTCTTACAGCAAAAACAAATTAAAAATACATAGCGGTTGAAGAAAAAAATCATCTTATTAAGGGTGCATTCAAATCCACACTGTCTATTTTCTTACTCATTTTTAAATTCATTTTTGCTCTCAAACGCATCCAATTGCTAGATTCTCTTATTCAGAAACTATATAATGTACAGTAATGATCGATTTTTTCATAGAGGCAGAATATATTTCAAAAAATGATGTCAAAGTGGGCATTTTGAACAGAATTTCCCGAAGCGATTGTGTTAGAAACGAAAAATATTGCCCTACTGAGAAAATAATTTGTTACTAATCAAGTTTTAATTAATTGAAAGAAAAATAAAAACACAGGTCGCTTATAAATCTTTTCAAAAATCACGTCACCATGTTTCATAATTTTTTTTAAATTAAAAATGAATCTGAAAATGTGCCAGAAAATTTCGAGTTGTTGAGCATGGAAAAATATTTTTTTTAATATTGCCTAACATGATTCTGATAAAACGAGCTATTTTATAAAAAGGAAATAAACACTCGTCAAAAGCAGACAGATAAAACTGTTAAAGTGGATTTATATCTAATAATGACTTAGTTTTTGTTGGTGAAATTAGTAAATTAACTTCGAAATCTACCTCTGCCTGTAGTCCGGGCCGGCAGGGATTTTTTATATTACTATATTTTCTCTTTAAAATATTTAATTTAATCAATTGCCCTTTTATTTATTTTTATATAATTCTTTCTTTCTTTATTTTTTTTTTTGTATTAATTTATTCCTATTCTTTATTTTATTTTGTATTCACTCAGTACTCATTAAGTTTATTTCAATTTTTCATTCTACTTTAACTAAAAGTTAATCTAAGTCTTTTCTTGATTTCTTCAATCAATTTCATTCCTTTTATTTATTTATTGTTTTTTTTTGGGCTAAAGATGGCAACACTCAACATTATTGTTATTAATCCAGTTCCAATTTACATTTTTCCTTTCTCACATCAGATGGCAGCACAGTTATGGGTTCCTTTCAGATGCTCAACTGTAGCTCACATATTAAAATAGTCTTAACTATGTTTCCATCCTGATATGCTGCAGTTTTGACTCCTAGTATGTAATTCAGGAATTGTGCTCTAATAATTTTTAATATCCTGTATGAGGTGTATCTTTCTATAGATCTCTTTGATTTTTATTATCTATTTTCTGTAATGTTTGCGTTATAAGGAGCTAAATTTTGTCCTTTTAGGCTTAATGCCTACAAAATTGGATGAAATAACGCATCTTCTATGAAAGAACTCACAAGCTCCTCTGACGATTCTGTGAGTCATTCATAGTTTCTTATTTTACATACTGGTTTCCTATGTTCATTTGTAAATCATCTTCAGAACTTTACCAATTTCTTCATATATTTGTGATTTCAAATTTATTATGTATATATATATATCAAAATTTGAACGGAGGGTGGTTTCGGGGTCTGGGGGTCATGATCGGTGAAAATATATGAAATTTTTTCGGAATCGTTTTCCTCCGAACGGCTGCAATAGGTAAATTTTCCTAATGAAAGCCACCTAAAAGCGTTTTCTCAGATTAGTAAATTTAAAGTATGTGCTTTTCTTGTTACTTTCAAGCTATGTAAGTGCAGCTTTTAAAAAATAAACAAATATGCGTTTCTTTATAGCCTACATGTTAAAAAAAAATAAATAAAAATAAAAATAAAAGTAAAAAAAGCAATTTAACAAATTACAACTACCATTTGGAAAATGATTTTTTCAAAGACTAAAATTTAAGACATAAAAAATCGCACAGAGTTGATCATACATTACATACGCCATGAATTAAACATTAATAGTGTTATTACACGTAAAAATTGCAAGCGACAAAAATCGCCTGCGACTCGTCAGATTTCCTGAAACTTACGTATTATTTACCTGAAACTTACGTATTATCCAAGCATTTCATTGGCTGTTCGGAAAAGGCTTTCCCATCGTAGAAATCTGACGACCCATTTTAAATGAAATTTCATTCTTAAACTTCTAAACATCACTCAGTATTACTTTTTACACCGTCGTATAGAGAAAAAAAAAATGTACTTTTAAATGCAATTTGTTTGAAAGCTGTATCTCAATTTGTTTCTGAGTTATTAATTTTTTTTTTTGTAGTTTTTATTACTTTTTTGTCGTAGTGGCAACAGAAGTATCCATCTTTGTTCAAAGTAAAGGGAAAATACATGTTACAGTATAGACCAATCAGGAAACGGATAAAATGCGGATTCAACCACTAAAACGCCTCAGATATGCTTTTGATTTCCTACCCTGACGAGGACAATAACCATTTTTCCAAATCGTTAACAAAATAAGCCATTTTGTTTATTTATTTGTTTGAAATTGAAAAATTTGAAATTTTTTACTTTTTTTTATTTTGTGCTAAAATTGAATTTTAAACAAAACGTTTTGTATATATTTTGGATTTAATTTATAAGTAGCATAATTTAGAATTTTATCATGCGCGCAGCACTTAGATTTTAATTCACGCATTGGTGATATGACGGTTTACATTTAAAATTTAGATATTAATTTTGTATATACAACATTTATTTTTCTGGATAATATTATAGTTAAGAATATATATTTTAGGCAAAAAGGTCTTGATTGCATATTATTTGCGTTTTGGTACTTTGAAAAGGGCTTTGTTTTTGATCGTTTCGAGATATTCAAAGGTCGTGCATCCTATAATATGAATTTTTATTTCTTATTTTTTTTGTGTGTGTTGGTGTGTGTGTGTGGGGGGGGGGGGGGGGTTGTCATGCAATCTTCGTAAAGCAAATTTTTCGCAATTGTATGCAATTTTTGTAATTAAAAAAAATCATATTTCGACATTCCACTGATTATAATGAATATTTTGAACTTTAAGTGTAAGACATGATTATAAACAAATATATATATATATATATATCGAAATACTGTAAAAGTTGTCAACAGCGGACACTTGGGGGCTGCGGAATTTGTTCGATAATCAAAGGTGTCTGCTTTTGTGAGGTAAAAATAAACAAATATGTCTGGGTTGTGGATTAAAAAAAGTTATCGCTCAATAAAGGTGTCCGATATTAGGGAATATCCATTATCCTTCATAACGGACACTCCCGAATACCGGACCCCTCTACTTAGCGAACTATAATGCAGGGTTGGACTTTTTTGTAGAAGGAGCATTTGATTAAATCATGGGAAAACTGGGCAGTATCCTCTCACCTCCTCCTACGCTTTTAGGGGCCCCAAATTAAATATGCAATTTTTGTAAAGCTTTTATTTTAAATTTCTTTCGACATTATATTGATTATAATCAATATTTCGAACTTTTAAAGTAGAATAAGATTAAAAACTAAATAAATTTAAAAAAATCTAAATTCAGTAAAACCTCTCAATCACGGGCACATCGGCAACTAATGGCGAAAAATTCCGTAGTATTCCCCTATTGAGAGGTTTTAATTGTATTTAGATTAAAAAAGAAAAACTGTTTTTAATTTTATTCTACTATAGAAGTTCAAAATATTGATTATAATCAGCACAATGTCTAAAAAGATTTAAATCATCAGCTTTACGAAAATTGCATACCAACTTTGAGAACCCCTAAAATGAGGCTGTATGTGGGTGGAGGGGCAGGACCATAGCCAAATATTTTTCCAGGATTCATCGTGGTCAAACATGGCTGCGTATCATGCTTACAAAAAGAAATGGCTGCGATTCCGACGTTTGAAGTGTCTGAAATTCAGACGCAAGAAGTGTCTGAAAATTGAACACTCCGTTTCAGGCACTTAAGTGTCTGAATTTCAGACATTGCAATTTACAGTGTAGTGATAAAAAAAAATAAGAAAAAAGTAGTGATAGATATTATTTCATCTTTTACCAATTATTTTTCATTGATGCTGACATTTCGAACATTTTATAACTGAACGTTTGTATAATACTGCTGTGGTTTCTTTGTTTAAAAATGAACTATGAAAGGGTGGAGAGAATTCAAAGTAGAATCTAATTCTTTAAACGAAACAATCTTTCATAAAAGATGAAGTTGTAAAGCTGAAATAATAAAAGTAATTTTCAATTTCTGTTCAGGCGAGAAAGAAAAATACTTTAAAGAGCAGTTAAAGATTCTCCTAAAAAGAAAATAATACTTTCTTGGTAAATTGTTTCTCATGGCATAAAGCACAAGAAATAACGTAAAAAGGGGAAAAAATAAATAAAAACGAAAATAACGAACAGCTAAAGCAGTGTTTACTTAAAACATATTATTCATAGTAATAAACGTAATAAAAAAATAGATTTATTCACAGTAGCAGCAAAATGTAACAATAATCTAAAAAGCCTTTACCTTTTCAGTAACAGTATCCTATGAATAATTATGATGTATAGTATTATTCATCTAAGTCTATTACATGTTATACTGAAAAAATATCGAGTTTTTGTTCTGATATGGAGTGATGGCTGACTCAATCGGTCCGTGTAACATTTAATCTGACATACGGTGCAAGTAAATCAGGTCATGAAATAGCAAAGGATATGAATAACGGGTAGAAAAACCCAAGACGTTGAATGGCAGGGCGATAATGAATAAGTCGAATCAGTCTTACGGAAAAGTGAGAAGATACCGAAATGACTAATGGTCCCCGTGTTTACAGACCTTATCTTAAAGATATTGAATATTATGAACCAATCATTTTGATACTAAATAACCCTTGATGAGAATAAATGTTGCTTTTTTCTACAATTATTATTTTAAAAATGTTCACAACAGCCTAATAAAAATACTCAATATATATTTTCTACATGTACAACTGAAACCCGCTATAACGCACCTTCAAAAGACTTAACTTTATGGTTCGTTATGTAGAACAGTTTGTTATACCCAACGTATATGTGCAGGAATATGAAAAGAATAAAATAAATCTTCCAATACAATTTGGTTTCAGTATAGTGAGGTTTTACTGTTACACATTTACGCCGTAAAATAACCTGTAATTTTTACAGAAAAAAATGTGTATTTTGTAATTTTTACAGAAAAAAATCTATATTTTGTACAGAAAAAACGGTTTTAATGAGAGATCTTTTCTGTAAATTAAACGATTTTCTACTAGCGCCAAAATTGGCAGTTTTTTCTGTCAATTTGAGAGATTTTTTTTTTACAGGGAACAACTCTCATTCTTGACGGTATTCTCGAATATTATATTGCTGTTTTCTGATAAATGTAGTTTGAACACGGCAAGTTTTAAATTGTAATAAGAAATTTGAAGATATATTAGAACAATTTTAACAACATGCATAAAAATATCAACCATAAAATTTTTACGAATTTTGTAGGCGTTTAAATGTTTTAAACCAATAAGGCTCTGAGAAAAACTAGTGTCAATTAAACCAGTGAAACGCTCTTTTTTAAAGTACCGCAAAATGGGAAATGAAATATTGATGATTGTTTCGGCCTCAAGATAATCTCTTTCTGTATCAGAGTAACAAAAATAAGGAGCGAAAGTTTCTAGACTATAGAAAAACGTCAATAGTTGAACGCATACTACAACAATAAAATTCCTACTAGAACAGAATAAATACAAGAACAATAAAATATATACTACACAAAGCTTAGCGTAGATATTCAGATATTTCTAGTCTTAGAAATTGCATTTTTTCTTTACTTATGTGGATAAAAAAAATCCCTGCCGCCCCGGCCTACAGGCGGAGGTAGATTTCGAAGTTAAGTATACTAATTTCACCAACAAAAACTAAATCATGATTAGAGATTTATTCACTTTAACAATTTTATCTGGCTGCTTTTGACGAGTTTTTATTTCATTTTTATATAATAGCTGGTTTTATCAGAATCATGTTAAGGAGGTATTCAAAAAAATATTTTTCCATGCTCAACAACTCGAAATTTTCTGGCACATTTTCAGATTCATTTTTTATAGAAAAATTATTAAACTTGCTGACGTGATTTTTGAATAGATTTATAAAAGACCTGTGTTTTTATTTTTTGTTCAATTAATTAAAACTTGATATATAAACAATTATTTTCTCAGAAGAACAATATTTTTCGTTTTAACATAATCGCTTCGGAAAATTTCTGTTCAAAATGCCCACTTTGACATCATTTTTTTGAAATATATTCAGCCTCTATCAAAAAATCGATCATTACGGTACGTTATATAGTTTCTAAATAAGAGAATCTACCAATTGGATGTGTTTGAGAGCAAAAATGAATTTAAAAATGAGTCAGAAAATAAGTAGTTTCGATTTGAATACACCCTTAATAAGATGATTGTTTTCTCCAACCGCTATGTATTTTTAATTTGTTTTTGCTGTAAGAATTGGTCCTATCAAGAACTTGTCTAAATAAATGTTGTAGACAATATTAAGTAGATATATGCTAAATTCATGGGAATTTTATATCTTGTAAATTGACGGAGTTATGGATTTTTTCTTCTTCAACACCCCCTTTTTGTTTTCGTTTTTATTTTTATTTTTTTATTTTCTTTGCGGTACGAATTGGTCCTATCAAAAACTTGTGAGTATAAAAGTTGTATATAATATTAAGGAGATTTATAAAAAAATTAATTGGATTTGGTATATTGAGAATTGACGAAGTTATGAATTTTTTTCTATCAAAAACCCTATTTTTTGCGCCCCTTGAACCCATTTTTAATTTGATCAAAAATCTGTGATACATAAATTTTTGGCCCTATTTTTAGAAGTAATAAAAACTTTAAACTGATTTCATATATACAAAAATTAAGAAGTTATGGGGCTTTTTCTGTTTTCACAAAACCCCTCCCTATGGTCCCCCTT